>CM077147.1:40996754-41616754 GCA_039583875.1 Platanthera guangdongensis
TACTTTCAGAAGATTGCTGCTAAATGGTTAATGCACAGATCCATATATATCAATACATATTCATCAGATTTTCTGCTTCAGTCTCTGCAAGTACAAATTCTTCATCTGTCAATACAAGAAGGCTTGCACCCTGAAGAAAAGCCTCCCCTCCTGATCTTAAGTCTTTATTCCAATCAGGGGGAGCTTTTTGCATCATCAATCCACTTAGTCTCCTCAGAGATATTTTAAAGAGAAGACAACATCAACTTTTAGTTTACTTCCTAAACTGTGTACATGGTTATAACTCCCTTCAAAAGTTCTTGGTTCCTAAGTCCACTGATCCAAAGACTTAAGCTTGTTTTGGGAACCTGATCAAAAGCTCAAAGGGTTGCTAATCTCCCTTAGAAAATAGATTTTCTTGTGGCAGGACACCTGATCAAAAACCTGTAGTGGATTCCTACCAGGGTGGTAGAAGAGTAGATGTACCCAGATTTATTGGAAAACTACTATAAAATTCCTTGTGTTGTCTGTGATTGTTTTACTTTCTTTATTTCTGTGTTGTGATTTTTATTTATATATATAGATATCACTTCCTTTAAATCCACTATAAAAATAAATCAAAGTTTTTAATATACATTATTCACCCCTTCTAGTGTAAATCAGATCTATCCCTTACTTTCACGAAGCCCCGACTACTTCCCGCCGAGGTATGGAGGCCGTGGTCATGTAGGTCGTAGGACAAGGGAAACCCTCCGAGTGTGTCCCGACGGCTCATCCTCGGGCCCAAGAGAACCAGCTCACCGCAACCCTTTTCTCGACGATCAATGCTCTCCTATGCAAGGTTGCTTCCACCACTTTGACCTGGTCTCTGTTGCTGCCGACTGTTAACTTTTTGGCGACTTTACTTGTTTGACAGGTCGCACCGTTCACTCCTAGCGATGCCTTCATCGAGACCTTGGGGCTACCTGGAGAGGAGTATCGCCGCACCGCTGCTCGTACATATATCGAGCTGGAGGCCAAGTTTGACCAGCTCTCCATCTGCGAACTTCATCGCCGAATCTCGGCGCTGGAGGTGAGAATGGCGAAGATGGAAGAGCTGCGAGAGAGCCTGGCGGCCTACGAGGCCGGCTTCAACATGATCCAGAAGGTGGAGCGGTGCCAGATGATGACATACCATCACGTATAGCTCTTCGGCGAGGAGCTAGACGGCATGTGCGCGAGCATGGGTTCTGCAGGATGGATAGCGAGGATGGAGGAGCAGCTGTGGTTAGGCGACAACGCGATCGAGGTGGCCACTGAGGACTTCCGGCGAGATCGCGAGATGGGATTGTCTGGGCGACATCCACATCCTCCGGATCGACCTCCTAGATCTTAGGAACTTTTTCTTTATTTGATATTTGAATTCGCATTTGACGATTTGTAAAAGATAATTTGATTTGTAATAAGCGAGTTTATATCTCGTGTTGTTTATGCCGAGCTTTTCTATGATTGTCGTTTACTTTGTCTTCTTTCTACAATGCCTTGGTTTCTGTGCAGGTTCCGGCGAGCTTGCGAGTTTCTTGACTACTTTGTGTGAGATAGGGCTTGTGTCTAAGCTAGAACTAATGGTTAGGATGCGACTTAGGTGGATACTGGCCCGAGCAGGAAATACACCCCCATGGACTCTGCTTATAAATAGAAGGGGTAGGTGTGACTTTAGTATGTTGTTGTGATTTCTGACTTTTGCTCGCGGGTAACTGCCCTTGCTCGCGTCTTCCTCTTCTTTCTTTCCCTACTCGCAATTCCTTTCTCTCACTCTCAACTCGCTTAGGAGGGTTGGAGATAATGCTAATGCTTGCCGACAGGCTCACGCCATCAACTTCACTGAAGGGGTTTCAAACAATCTGCAGCCTCTGAGCGAGATCTTGAAGAGTTCAAACAATGACATCTTCCAGATGGATACTCGGCCAGGATCCTTGCCCGGAACAAGCGACTAAACACCTACATAGAAGGTGGATTGGTCCTATCCTTTCGCCACTTTGAAGTTATCCTGCAACTTCCAGTGTGGCCCGAATATCGCCAAATCCTGCGATATTTCAGCATCGTGGCCGCCTAGATTAACCCTAATGGAGTGGCGATCATCATGGGCTTCCTTTGCTTCCTTCGGGAAGAAAGGATCACGTTTGACCTCTCTGTCTTCTGGAAGGTCTTCTCCTTCGCCGCGACCTCGGAGGGGGTCATCTTCTTTAGTAGCCACGTCTGCACGCTGGTTGGGACGACAAACAAGGTTCATCGATGGAGCGAGTTCTTGGTCGCCATCAATGGCGAGTTCGAAGGTGTGCTGGGAAGGCCACATCAGCCCATCGACGTTGCCTTCCACCTGCCGATTTTGGAAGGTGCACACGAGAAGCTGGTTGAAGCTTTACGCAGATGCCAATTTGACATCATCCATTGGCACATCAATGTCAATTTACTAGATGAGGTCCTCCCTCGCGAAGGTATGAACTCGCGAGATTCTGACATACTCATCAAGACGTCGCCGAACTGTTTGAATATTGCTGACTATTCTTCAATTTGTAGAGGCTAACGAGCTCCCGCAGAAGCCGCTGCCTCCGACGAAAGAAGTTGCGTCATCGCGCCAGGAGACCTCGAACCTCCATGCCGAGGTCGAGGAGATCTCGACTCCCGCAGTCCATCCACTCACCAGTGACGAAGATGGTGCGTTCAAGAGCAAACTCACTAAGTGGAAGGGCAAAGCCAAGTCTCCCGATCATGCGAGCAAGCATGCAAGGGTTTCCCGACAGCTGTTCGATGAGAGGGAGTCGACCGCCGAGGTCAGGGCGCCTTACTGCCACCTGAACTTCAACCTAGGGCGAGAGGGTAGGGACTACTATGGGTGCCCGCTGGCATCCTGGTTTGTAGACGAGCATCAGCTGTCGTTGAGCACCAACCTCCCCTCTTGGTCAGAGGATTGGGAAGATAAGGGGGAGGCCTTTGACGTTCTTCACACCTTATATGGGCGAGCTGATGCCGAGTCGATGCTGGAACCGAGCCCGGAGGTACTCGCCCATCAGAATTCTCGCTCCATGCTGTGAGCTGCCGAGATGGGGAACTACACGTCGAGGAAGCTGCTCGAAATGCAGGAGGCATTGAAGGTCGTCACCCATAAGAAGATCAAGCTAGGAATGGAATCCGTCCGCTAGAAGGATTACGAGGTTAGTCGCCTCCTCTACGCAACTTAGTTGTCTCCATACTTGATAATTTCTTTGACTGCTGGCTGACTGATCCTCGCAAGCCACCGAGATCGAGATGGCGAAGAAGTTCTCCGAGCTCGAGCTAGAACTCGCCAACACCAAGGCTGAGCTGGAGACTTCTCAAATCTAGGCCGCTGAGCTGGCAACTCTCCTGGAGGCCGTCGAAGGTCTCCCAGATCCTTTTGGTGCCTGCCCACCCGAGATTCAGGAGGCGGCATCCCCGTATGGGATGGGCAAGAAGATCAGGATGCACGTGGATGAGATGTCCGCTATCCGTCACAAGATAGCGCGAGCATCTGGGGAAGTCGTCCTCTCCAAATTGAAGATGGACGGCATCCTCAGTGCGGAGGCCGACCATTTGACTGTTCTGGATCTCATCCCCTTCCTTTTTGTCGAGGAGTCGAATTCGCCTGATCGGGTCCTTTCCTCGGCTTCTAGCTCCAGTGGCGGCGATAACGACAGTAGCAGCAGAGAGAATAGTGGCAGCAGCGGTGACGAAGATGATGACGAGGATGATGCTGAGGATGAGGAAGATGTCACCATCGAGGTTGAGGAGTACAGGCCTGACACTGGCGACGATGAGTCGTAGCCAGCCGGTGACCTCCTGCGTCCACACTTGTACAGATTTTTGTAAATAGGAATTTGTAAATTTGTAATCCTTGTTTATAAATATATATAAAATTTTGGTGTTACTCGCTTCTATGTATGATCGCCCGTTTGATGATACTCGCTAGACTCATATGCATGGAGAGATTGAGAGCTTGACATGAGCTTACTCGCACGTAGACGTCGTTCATACTCGCGCCATCATTGTTCGCACGTACATGCTCGCGCCACCACATACTCTCACATTGTTATTCGCACTTACATGCTCGCACCGTTCTTCAAAAGTGGGGGGGGGGTGACTTGTGGGGTAAGTAGTCATCCTACAGGAGAGGAGCTCATGCAGGGACTTGGACTTGCCCCAATGCTAAAGTAATTAGACCTGCTGTTCAGGAGGTAGACCAAAGAATTAAACGTATCAATATTTATAAGAACTAAGTTAAATTCCAAAGAGACGACGATCTTTCTTTCGTCGAGTTGGGAGATTGGCGTCCAGACCTGTTTCTAAAGTTCCTCCAGTCGGAGGAGAGATGTAATTTGGGGTAGCTAGGCCGACATGCAAGGAGGAGCTGATCTCGACCGTCAATACAGGGGCTTGGTCTTACAAGGATGCTTAAATCTCGAGGCATCATCCCATCGTCCGCCCTGGGATAATTAGGAGAAACAGGTCGAAGGCTCGTTTCCAAATCCAACCGTGGAGATCTATTCCAACTTCGGTATTGGCTACCAAGGCCAGCATACAAGCGAAGGGAATTGGCCCCCGGGGGGTCCCACAAGACTCACAGACTCGTGTCCACTGTTGCCGAATAGAGATCGGGCGGTCTGGAGACTTGAAGACCGGGCGACCTGCCGGTCTGTCTATGGCGAGTTGGAGGATTACAGTCTGAGCGGTCTGTCGATTTCTCTTCAGCAGTTTGGTTGCAGGACTGTTACTGTTGGTGCCCTGGCGGACTGCCGGTCTGTCCCTGGAGACTTGGAGGCCGGGCAACCTGGCGGTCTCCTTGGCAGCTTGTAATCTCCCTCTGGTGGTTGTCGGGTGGTTAGCCTATTCGTCTAACCACGCAGCTTGATCGTCTTGTATTTATGTTAAAGAGCTTGTACATGTAATTATTTAGTCCCACATTGTTTAATTGTAATCTCTTCGAGCTCCTCCATTCTATAAAATGGAGGCTATACAATGTAATACTTTCCTTTTTTGGATAATAAAAATTTTTGTTATTCCAATTTCCGGCTTCTCTTTTTCTGTTCGCACATGGTATCAGAGGAGACGATCTTTTCTGACTGATTCAGTGCCTTCTCCTATTCGAGCAGCTTTTCTCCTTCTTGTCGTCTGTTCGCGTGGCCTCCCCTCCCTTATCTACTCTGTCACTACTCTTTGTTTGCTCGGCTCTCTCTCTCTCTCTCCGCAGTCTATTTACATGGTTTCTCAGTCTGCTGTTCGCGCGGCTTTCTTTCTACCCGCACGACTTCTTTCCTTGTGTCCGCGGCAGTTTCTTCTCTTGACCGCTGCGGTTTCTTGTTCTGTCTGCCGCGGTCTCTTCTTGTTCTTGTCTCTGCTGCTTGGTCTTAGCACTTCTTGCCGCAGGTGTATTGTCCTGTGACCGCTGCAGATCTTTTCCTTGTGTCCGCTGCGGCATTCTGCCTTGTCTTCGTGACCTGTTGTTCGCTTGGCCTCTTTCTACCCGCGCAGTCTCTCTCTTCCATGGCTCTTTTCGGCTCTTCTAACACCACCGATACTCCTATGGTCAATCCGCCTCCTCTTCCCATTCCTTCTAGGAATCTTGGCATCGTCTCCAAACTTGTCATTTCCAACTACCTGGATTGGAGTGTCTCCTTCACCTTCCTTCTTTGCTCACAATGCAAACGCCACCACCTCACCAATGATCCTCCTCCTCCCACTTCCGCTGAGTTTGACGACTTGGATGCAAGCGACGCACTTGTGCGCACTTGGATAGCCAACAGTCTTTTCGATGAATGTCTTCCTGTCATCCGTCATGATGAGACGGTCAAGAAGGCTTGGCTTCATCTTGCTGCTTTGTACTCAAAGGGGACTAAGACATATCTCCCCCTATTTGGAGAAGTCATAATCCTTAGTCAATAATATACACCATTCATAACAAATACACATTATGATGTATAACAACATTATATGACAGGGTAACTTATAAAATAAAACATGTATAAACAATCATCACAGAATAATAATGCAACCAGAATAAGCATTAATCATGTTTTGTTTCAACATTCGAAAATTTCTTTCATAATAGTTTACATAGATTTTAAACACTAAAATTTACAATGTGATAAAATCTAGTGAATCTAATCTAAGGCTGCTCTGGCTCCTTGATGACAATTCCTTTGCCTGATTGGATCTTGGCTTGAATTGGAGCATCAGTGTCATCAGCTGGCTTCTTGCCCTTTAGATCTTTCTTCTTTTGCTCTTCAGCCCTTATTATTTGCCTTTCAAAATAATGAAAGGGCTTAGAGAAATATTTGCTAGGCTCCTGAGTATTAGGAGGTAGCTTCCCAAGTTTTGCCTTTCTTCTATACTGAACAATAACTTCCTGCCTGGCTTCATACTTTTGTCATTCTTGCTCAGTGTACCACTTGCCCCTATCATGGGACTTATCCTTTATAGCTTTCCAAACAGTCAGTATAAGGTTCCTGGAGGTTGGACTCCACTGCTCAAAATCAGGCTTCAACTCTGCCTGTTCTCTGAATCTTTTCTTAGACAATAGAGCTTCTTGCTCTTTGTGCAAAACTGCCTCTGGCACTGGCATGTCCACTTTCTCAAGGATAACATTTTTATTACCCTCTGGAGGGTTGTACATGGATTGTACTTCTTGGTGAATCATTTCAAAATCAGCTGGAGTATAAATAACTTGAGCAACTTCAGCTTGATCACCTCCAAAATAGGCAGGGTGTATACCTGACTCAGCCACATTATCATTATCACAGAGGGGTGGATATCCAAGTGTGGCTCTGATACTATTATAGATCCATTTAGCATGATCAGAACCAGCTTTGACTAACACTCTCCCCCCTTTATGACTTCTCTGGCAACATGATCCCTGAGATCATCTTTTTGAAATCGGATTTGTTCATCAAGAAAATTTACACCATCTTTATAAAAAACACATTAACTTCAGCAGCTGTGCAGAAATAGTCTTTTGAGAATCCTTAATAGCTGTTTGGACTGCAGCTAGTCCTTCCTGTAATTGCTTGTCAAAATCTACCAAGACATTAGGCTTTGCCTCAGTCTGAGCAGTAGCAACATTCTTCAGTTCTCTAACAATCACATTATATGATTCTGTTAGATTATCATTCATTCTAAGTTGATTCTCTAGGACATAGCCTTGCTTCATAGCTATATCATCAACTTGAGTCTTGATTTTCTCTTGATGTGTTGCTAGGAACACCACAAAATTGACTCCTTTGTGAAAGCAATCTGTCATCTCCTTCTTATGCTGATTAACTTTAAATCTTATTGATTTAATATCTGTAGCCAAGGAGAGTTGTAGATCTTTGTGGGTCTCATCCATATACCTCTCCATGACAATCCTTTGTTCATCTAGCTTTACTTGTAGAGAGACTAATAAGGAACTGTAATCAGCTGTTGGGGAAGATTGTGGAGCAGCAGTTTGTAATTCCTTCTTGTAGCTTTGGCTTCTCCTTTTGAAGACCATTAGCTTCCTCTTCTTAGCTCTTGTAGTTTCTTCTTCCTCAGATGCTGAGAAACTAGCTATATCAACTCTATCTGTAGGACTAGGAGGCAATACCTGTTCAGTTCTAGGTTGCTCCCCCTGAGACCCTTGCTCCTCCCCCATAGTACTTACTTGCTCCTTTTCAAAGTTAACTTGCTCTCCCTCAAAGTTTGCTCTCTCCCCCTCAAATTCAGTTTGCCCTAGATTAGGGAACAACTCTTCAAGTGTGAACTCTTATTGAGTAGGGACTGGAGATACTCTTATCTCTGGAGCATTAGCAGCAGCAGATGTATCTTCCATGATAACATCTTGAGCTTGATTGTGTAGTTGAGTTGGATGGTCAACATCAATCAAATATTCAGTTAGAAATTCATCCTTATCATTAAGAATTGATTGATTAACCTCATGTATTACCTCAAGTATAGTTTGTGTAGCAATATCACTTTCCAAGTGTATTGGTTCTTCTTCAACATGAGGCTCCCCCTGCACTTGAGCACTATCTGTAGGGTCTTGTACAGGAATATCTGATGTTGTAGATCTTTCAGGAATCTCTTGCCTTTCTTCCTCAGGCATATCCTTAGTTAGGACCCTATCCCATCTGGATATAATCCTTATGTCCATTCTCCTCATGTGATTTATCTTAGTCCCAACTGACTATTCCATCACTTCAGGTATTGTTCCAGCTAAATACAAGCTCACAATTCTTCCCAGATTTGGCTTCTTCATACTTTCCTTAATCTTTTCAAAAATGACTTCTGACCAATCTGTGTTTAGTCTATAGATGATTCTGGTCATAAGGCTGAACATATAGGCAGAAATCCTATCATGTCCCCCTGGATTACAGAGAATCACTTTTCCTACAACTTCAGACAAGAACTTCCCTTGCATATTCATGCCTTTTCTGTTCAAAGCTCAGCCAATCTTCATGGTGGAATCCAGTCCACACCATTGAAGTGCTTCCCTTAGCTTAGATGCGGGTACATCTTCTTCTTCTTGTGTTCGTGGCAGGTGAAGAACTTTCCTTAAACTCTTTTGGGTGATTTTTGCCTTTACTCTATGGACTGTGGATCTAATTTTGAGTCCAGTTTGATCTAGGGTAGCAGCACCAAAGAATTCTAGTGTTACTTTCTTCCAAATATTAGTTGGTTCAGAAACTAAGAATTACAGACCGTTTTCAGCTATTAGGGTTATTACTCCTATAATTTCTGATTCCGCTCCATCAAATGCATTCCGAACCAGTTCGTATCCTTCATTGACATTGTCCTCGATCTTTGGCGCCATGGTTGTTGAGAGAAATCTAGTGTTAGGGAAGAGAGTTTGTCGACACTAGATTCTGATCTCAAGAATCTGGAGAGCGTGTCGACAGGATTTGTTGTTGACCTATTTATACCTTTTTGAACAAAGAAGGTCAAAAGGCGCGTCAACAATCACTGAATGTGTCGACACTGTTGAAAAGTTTTGACACAGACTACTTAAGTCTCGACAACGGTGTTGACTTCTATGTGTCGACACCAATTATGATGTGTCGACACAAATATCCTTAACTAACGACTAAGAGTTTAAGTGTCGACACAAACATCTGCATGTGTCGACACCACTTTCCTGAAGTGTTGACAACACTTCTCTGTGTCGACACCGTTTTGCTGGATATGTCGACACAGTTTTACTTAGCCAATTTTGTTAAACTAATCTATGTTCAACATTCCTAATTTAATTTTAAACTTATTGAATTTATTTTCATCTAGAGGCTTAGTAAACATATCTGCAATTTGATAATCTGTTTTGACAAATTCTAGTGAGATGTCCTCTTTCTCTACATGTTCTCTAAGAAAATGGTATCTAATTTCTATATGCTTACTCCTACTATATGAAACAGGATTATTAACAATATAAATAGCACTTGTAGAATCACAAAGCAAAGCTGTTCTACTTACCTGAATACCATAGTCTTCTAACTGGTGCTGAATCCACAACATCTGTGCACAACAACTTCCTGCTGCCACATATTCAAACTCAGCTGTGGAAATTGCCACACTAGTCTGCTTCTTACTGCTCCAAGACACCAATCTTCCTCCTAGAAATTGACAGGTGTCTGTAGTGCTTTTTCTATCTTCTTTGCAACCTGCAAAGTCTGCATCTGAATATCCTGTCAGTAGAAAATCTCCATTCCTAGGGTACCAAAGGCCTAGATTAGGTGTGCCCTTAAGATATCTCAAAATCATTTTGACAGCAGTAAGATGAGATTCTTTAGGGCAGGATTGGTACCTAGCACAGATACATGTAGCATACATGATATCTGGTCTACTAGCAGTAAGATATATGAGGGAGCCAACTATCCCTCTATACAAAGTTTCATCTACAGGTTTCCCTGCATCATCTTTGCTAAGATATACACTTATCCCCATTGAAGTTCTCATGGTAGTGGATGATTCCATACCATACTTCTTAATTAACTATAGGGTGAATTTAGACTGGGATATGGACAAGCCATCTTCAGTCTGTCTTACTTGGAGACCCAAGAAGAACTTAAGTTCTCTCATACTGCTCATTTCAAATTTCCCTTGCATAAGTTTTGCAAACTTTCTACAAAGGTTACTTTCAGTAGACCCAAATATTATGTCATCAACATATATTTGGACTAGGATAATCTTTCCTTTGCATTCCCTAAGGAATAGAGTCTTGTCTATTTCCCCCCTTGAGAATTTGTTCTCAATGAGGAAAGTAGACAAGGTTTCATACCAGGCCCTTGGGGCTTGCTTTAACCCATATAAAGCTTTCCTAAGTCTATAAACATAATCAGGTTTGAGAGAATCAACAAAACCTGAGAGCTGCTCTACATAGACTTCTTCTTTTAGATTTCCATTTAAGAATGCTGATTTTACATCCATTTGAAATACCTTGAAGCCTTGATATACTGCATAAGCAAGGAACATCCTAATTGCTTCCAGTCTTGCTACTGGGGCAAAGGTTTGATCAAAGTCAATACCCTCTTCCTGCATGTATCCTTTTGCAACAAGTATTGCTTTGTTCTTCACAATGATTCCACTCTCATCCAGTTTGTTCCTAAAGATCCACTTTGTTCCAATGATGTTGTGGTCTTTTGGTTTAGGAACTAACTTCCAGACCTTGCATCTTCTGAACTGATTCAGCACCTCATGCATGATATCAATCCAATGTGGGTCTAGAACAGCTTCTTCAAATTTCTTGGGTTCCACTTGAGATAAGAAGCTAGAGCAAAGAACTGTGTTTAGATTCCTGCTCCTTGTTTGTACTCCTTGTCTTGGATCACCAATTATCTGATTTGCTGGATGATCCTTTAAGTATCTGATAGCTGGAGGTAGTCTATCTTCAGGTTGAACACCTCTAGTCTCTTCATTATGCTGCAACTCTTGATTTTCATCAGCATTTGGAGAGTCTTGTACTCCCCCTGGACAACAGAAATCATTTTCCACTTTCTGATTTGCAGTTGAATCTTCTGTAATGGTAAGCTTGTCCATTCTCTCATTTATACCTGTAGAACTGCAAGAACTACTTGGCAACTCACTGTTAATAAGTCTTGTTTCATCAAAGATAACATGTACAGACTCTTCTGCAACTTGAGTAATCAAGTTGTAGACCCTATAAGCCTTACTATTGTTGATGTACCCAACAAATATCCCATCTTGGGATTTGGCAGCAAACTTAGTTAGATAAGACTTGCCATTGTTAAGGACATAACACTTGCAACCAAAGATCCTAAAATAGGATAAGTTTGGTTTTCTGCCTTTCATAATCTCATAGAGAGTATTTTTGTGGCTTTTGGTGATAGAAGCCCTATTGATCACATGACATGTAGTGTTTACTGCCTCAGCCCAGAAATATTCTGGGAGAGAAGTGTCACTCAATAGAGTTCTACCAGCCTCAATCAGTGTTCTATTCTTCCTTTCAGCAATACCATTTTGTTGTGGCGTTCTAGGTGAGGAGAATTCTTGAAAAATCTCAAATTCTTCACACAGTCTTGTCATACTCTCAGATTGAAATTCAGTGTCATGGTCACTTCTGATTTTGACCACTATACTGTCCAGCTCATTTTGAATTTGTTTGACAAAACTATATAAAACACTTGGGTTTTCAGATTTTTGTCTCAGAAAGAACACCCATGAATATCTAGAATAGTCATCTACCACCACAAAAGTGTAGACCTTCCTACCTAGACTATGAACTGGCATAGGACCAAATAGATCCATATACAAGAGGTATAGATACCTCACTGAATCCTTGTTTTCAAGGCTATGAAAGGAGGATTTGGTCTGCTTGTATTTTTGACAAGCTGAGCATATCCCATCCTTTATACACTTAACTTGAGGACCATTGCTCACTAACTCTTTGCTAAAGAGTTGACCAATAGTCTTGTAGTTAAGATGGGCCAGCCTCTTGTGCCATTTAACACAATGAGAGGCACTCTCATCAGCTACAAGACAAATAGGAGAAACATTGTTCTCACACTCAAAGTTAAGACAGTACACATTTCTTTTCCTATATCCTGTCAATATGACTGTTTGATCACTTGACCTTTTGATATGACAACCATTCTTGACAAATGAAATGTCATAACCTAATTCACTCAGTTGACTTATGCTAATTAGGTTGTGTTTCAAATCCTTTATATATGCCACTTGAGTGATTGTAACTGAGTTATTAGAAATGTTACCAAAACCTTTGATGACTCTCTTTTCAGAACCACCAAAGATTACTTTAGGCCCATTCATCATAGGTGAGTAGTCCTTCAACAATCCCCTTATTCCAGTCATGTGCTTGGAACATCCACTGTCCAAGTACCATATAGGGGCATGACAACTTGGACTCACCTGCAACACAGATTACTTAACCTTAGAACCCAAATAACTTTTGGATCCTTGGTACAAGTTAGTCTGAAACTTAACAAATCTGCCTGCAGCTTTTCTAACAGGTAGACTGCTACTCTCCTTGACACTGATATTGTGCCAACAGTCTAAGATAAAGTGACCTATCTTGCCACAGCACCAGCACTCAAACTTATTGTACCTCTTTTTAGGTACAACCTTAGCTGTACTGTTTGCAGCATGTCTCTTGTTTTGTGTTGGGGCTTTGCCTTTAGAATTAGACTTAGCAGCCCATGCAGTTTTCTTATAGCCTATTCATGCCTTACCCTTTTGAGACACAAACTCATCAATCAAGGGTAATACAGATTTTGGCTTAGAAAAACTAGCCACTATCTCCTTCTCTTTCTGAAGTCTATTTTCCAGACTTTTAATCAGATCATTCTTAAATATGATTGTTCCCATTTGAATAACAATTATGTTTTTCAATCTGGCAATCTCATTCAACTTTTGATCCAACATCTTCTCTGAATTAGATACAGTCATCTTAAGATCTTCAATTTCCTTAGCCTGAGTTTTGGCCAGTTTTTGCTTTTCTTTAGTGCCTGCAACAAGTCCCCATATTCATCTATCAGCTGATGAATAACACCTTTAGACTCAGACCCATCCACATCACTTGATGTAGATGTTGCTGACTCTGACCCAGTACTACAATCTGAATTTCTAGAAAAATATTGTACCTTACTAGGACCAGGCTGATCCTGGCACTTGTCTTTTTCTAACACAGGCATCAATCCCTTGCACTGATGGTCTTCTTATTCATAGATAGAGTTCAGCACTTGCAGAAACTCATCTTCTTCATCTGCTGCATATAGACCAATGTATGCCTCAGCTTCAGATTCTGACTCTGAAGATGATTGGTCTGTCAAGCTCTTCTCCTTCTTAGCAACAAAGGATTTCTCCTTCTTGCTCTGGAGTTGAATCTTCTTTTTATCAGCAGACTCTTTTCTTTTGTCTGGACACTCAGCCACAACATGTCCAGGCCTATTACAGCAGTAGCAAACTATCTTTGATGTTGTAGATTTGCTTGGCTTAGACCTGCTCCTGTCCTTCCTGGATGACTTCCTCTTTTGATAATAGTCATCCTTAGGCTGAGATGTGGAGGGCTTAGACTTCCACTGCTTCTTCTTCAGGAATCTCTGAAACTGCCTTGTGAAGGCAGCAAAGTCTTTATCTGAGTCACTGCTGTCTGAACTTTGGTTGTCTGAATTATCTGAAGCAATTTCAGCAACTATCTTAGGAGGTGATGGAGACATCCTCCTATTCTTCCTAGTGGCTTCAACCTTGAAGGTCACAGACTTTTCTCTATGCTCCCCTTTTGCACTTTTCTCTTCCTCTTTCCTAGCCATCAGCTGCATCTCATATGACAGCAATTTTCCAAAAAAAGTTGGAGGAGAGATATCTGCAAGTTTGGCCACTTCCCTAATGGCACAAATCTTAGTGTCCCAATCCTTTATCAAGGATCTTAAGAATTTATCATTCATTTCATATATACTGAAGATTCTTCCATAGGACATCAGCTCATTTACTATTCTATAGAACTTTTTATAACACTCAGTTATACTGTCAGACTTTTCTTGTCTGAAACTCTCATATTCCTGGTTCAGCATAGACTTTTTATCTTGTCTAACTTCTTCAGAACCCTCCATGTAGACTATCAAAGTATCCCACATTTCCTTGGAGGTCTTGCAGTGAATCAAATTTTGAAAGGTTGAATCATCTATGGCACTTACTATGATATTCTGGGGTCTTTTATCCATAGTTGCCAGGATGATCTCATCCTTAGTCATCTCTGAAAAATCCTTGGGAATTCTTTGGTTTGCATCTAGAACTGACAACTTCATTCGAATATAAGGACCTTCCTTTACTATAATGTAGATCCTTGGATTAGAAGTCTCCATAAACAGCCTGACCCTTTCTTTCCATATTCCAAATATCTCCTTCCTGCATATGGGTAATTTCATAGAAGCTAGTTCCTTATGATTTTCTCTTGAACCCATTTTCTTGATCTTGAATCTGCCTTATGGATCTAACTCAGACTGTTAAGTCCTTCTTTGAGCAACCTCACTTTGATACCACTTAAAAGAATTGGTTTCAAGATAACCTAATACACCTAGAGGGGGGGGGTGAATAGGCTCAAATCCTTTTTATTCTAAGGCAGACAATCTATACAGTTAATTACTTAGCAGCAGTTACTTTTACAGCTAACACAACACAACATTCACAAAAACATTCAATCACAGATTGCACAGAGATTTTATAGTGGTTCCCCAAGGTCTGGGTACATCCACTTTCCCCCTTCGCCTATCTAGCAGTGTGCTAGATTCGGCCTAACTTCTTCTCTTCACCTCAGATCCTCAGATCTTACAGCTCAGAACCCAACAAGGCTCCTACAACTCAGAGTGAGTCAACACTCCTACAGCTCAGGCAAACTGCCCTACCTCAGCCTTCAACAAGGCCTACACTCAGAGATCACAATCTCCTATAACTCAGGCTCACAGCCCTACCTCAGCTTTCAAGAAGTCCTACCACTCAGAGAAAATACTCTCCTATACTCAGCCTTTATAAATACAGGCTTACAACTCAGATCTACAAAGATCCTACAAAAAATTGATTTAACAAAGTATTTTACCACCACCCTGAAAGAGAGAGAATGGATGGATGGCTTCTTGATCAGTTCTTGGAAGAATCTGATGGCAGAGAACAACCACTCTTAGCTTTCTTCAAAGCTTCTTGAATCTGAACTCAGTAGGGTTGAATCTCCTGTGAAGTTGATCTTCAATCAGCTTTTTTCTTGATATTCAGATCACAATCTGAATTCTTCTTAGCTGCCTGGTTCAGCAACTGCACTTGAGTAGATGAAGCTCTCTCTCTCCAACTTCGTCTTCTTATTTTGTATCAGTGTTTTACTTCTGACATCAATCCTCTTCATCTGTTGAAGGAGAATGCCTTTATATAGACTTTCTCCATGGTAACCGGCTGATCCGGTTTCTAACAAACTTCTGATAGCTCTGATAGTTGCAGTAGACCGGTTGGTAACGGCAGCTGTCAAGTCATCCAGTCACTTCTTGAAATTCTGTCTGTCAGCAAAGTGTTGAGACTGAACTTCATCATGTGTCGACATAAATAGACTAAGTGTCGACACAAGTGGACTAAGTGTCGACACATGCCTTGGTGGTGTCGACACATCTCCTTTGTTGTTGATACTGCTTCTCGACACAGCTTCTGTAGAATGTGTTGACACTGATTCTGTGTGTCGACACAAACACTTCTCTTTAACTTTGCTGAATCTCTGCTGTGTGTGTCAACACAAGTCTTGTGTGTCGACACAGTTGATGTCGACAAAGTCTTCAGTGTGTCGACACTGCCTCTTGGTGTCGACACAATTGATGTCGACTAAGTATTCCTGTGTGTCGACACAGCCTCTTGGTGTCGACACAGTTAATGTCGATAATGCTTCACTGTGTGTCGACACTGCCTCTGCATGTCGACACAGTTTCTTCTGGTGTCGACACAGCCTTTCCAAGTGTCGACATAATTAACTCCAAGTGTCGACACAGCTTTTCTCCAGTGTCGACACAAGCCTTCATAAGTGTCGACACAGCTTCTCCTGGTGTCGACACATGGACTTATAAATTTTTCTGCATTCCTACATTTACTTAACCTGCACATATAAACTCAAAACAACATCAAATACATCTTGATGTATATCATTGAGTAAGGTGAGGCTTCTACAAATCTGGTACACATTTTCCAATGTACCCAACAATTCCGCATCTATACTTTGTATGCGGACCTCTTTGCCCGTCCTTCCATGTCTCCTGCTGCCGCTTTTCAACAAGTTCAGGCTCTTGGGGCTGAGATTCTACAACATCGCCCCTTCTCTGTGGATTTGGCTGAACAACACAAGCACTTCCAGGAACTTCTTATTGTTTGCTATCTTCTGCGACTCCCTGAGTCCTACGACATGATCCACCAACAAATCTTGGGCGAGGCGGATTCTCCCACCTTGGATACAACTATTGCACGCATTACCGCAGTTAACTCTCTACTTCAGCGTCCACTTCTGTCTTCTCCTCCTCCCGACAACTATGCTCACCAGACTCAATGGAGTGGCTCTGGTAGTCACAACCACCATTCTGGTGGGCGTAGCTCTTCATGCTTCCTCTACTCTCATTGTGGCCACACCGGGAACCTTGTGGATCATCCACATCTTCGCCCTTCTGGTGACTCTTCCACGTCCTCTTCCAAGCTGTCCACATCGGTGGTCACATCCTCAGGTAGTGCTCATGTGGTTACTCAAGGTAAATGGCTCATCGACTCTGGTGTGACTAATCACATGACGGGCAACCCTCAATTCTTTTATCTCCTCAAAACACACGATCGATTGCCCCCGATCCTTGTTGCAGACGGCTCTCCCTCCCCGGTCCATGGGACGGGAGTGGTTCATGTCACTTAGTCTCTTCGCCTGGCTGACATTCTTTATGTGCTCAAGTTTCCATGCAATTTATTTTCGGTTTCTTCTTTGTGTAAGGAGCATCAATGCTCCATCACATTCACTCCAACTTCTTGTTCTTTTCAGGATCTGAGCTCCCAACGGACGATTGCTACTGGGACTGAGAGCGGCGGCCTATACTTCCTTGACAACGTTTCCTCTCTGTCAGCCTTCTCCTCCTCCTCTACAGACCTTCTACAATGACATATCTGCCTTGGGCATCCTCCTCCATGACTTCTTCGTCAGCTTCTGCCCCACCTCCCTCCGCACAGCTCTTCTCTCAACTGTGACGCTTATCATCTTGGAAAGCATCACCGTTCCTCCTTCTCGCCAAAGCAAGATCATGGTTCTACCCCTCTGTTTGATCTCATTCACTCCGACATCTGGTGTCCTGCTCCTACCCTCACCGTTGGTCGGGGTAGTTCTTATTTTATTACTTTCATTGATGACTTCTCTCGATGTACTTGGGTGTATCTCTTACGAGAACGCTCTGAACTATTTGATGTATGACAATCTTTTTATCATTTAATTAAAAATCAGTTTGGTGTTTCCATTAAAATCTTACACTCTGATAATACTAAAAAGTATGTTAGTCAAGTTTTTTCATCTTTCTATATGCAACATGGGATAGTTCATCAAACAAGTTGCGTCTATTGCTCACAACAAAATGGAGTGGCGGAATGCAAAAACCGTCACCTTCTTGATGTCGCTCACACTCTGCTAACACAAATGCATGTCCCTCGCTCCTACTGGGGCTATGCAGTTCTCATTTCTTGTTATCTCATCAATCGCATTCCCTCCACGATTCTCTGCGGTCAAACCCCTTTCTTCATTCTCTATCCGGGCAAGGATCCTTTTCCTCTCCCTCTACGAATCTTTGGGTGTACAGCCTTTGTGCACGCTCCCTCCACCACCCGCGACAAACTCTCCCCTCTCTCCACCAATTGTGTCTTTCTGGGATACTCTACCACTCAAAAAGGCTATTGTTGTTTTGACCCCATTTTTCGCAAGCAGTTCGTCTCCGCGGACGTTACCTTCTTCGAGAATGCTCATATTTCTCTGACGACTCCTCTCATCTCCCTATGTGAAAGATAGGTGATAGATCCGATTACTCTAGGGGGGGTGAATAGAGTAACTTAAAGCTTTTTGGATGTTTTAGAATTTATCAGAGTAAAATAGGTGATATTAATAGTAGTATAAAAAGAAATGTAACCTAAGCAAATCTATCACAACACAGCAAGAACAAAAAGAAATGAACACACAGACAACACAAGAATTTTATATTGGTTCCCCAAACTGGGTACATCCACTCTTCTACCACCCTGGTAGGAATCCACTATCAGTTTTTTGATCAGGTGACTGCCACCACAAGATCTATTTACAGGGAGATCTCGCAATCCTTTAGGCTTTTGATCAGGTGCCCAAAAACTAAGGATAAACTTTTGAAGAGAGTTAATAAACCCTTTTACAGGAGGTTGAGAGAGTTGATGGTGTCTTCTCTTTTCTCTATACAACTGAGAAGACTTGTGGATTTCTATTGTCAAAGCTCCTTCTGAAGTAATGAATGGTTCAGAAAGCTTGGAGCCTTGCTCAGGGTGTAGATCTTCAGCCTTGTCTTGAAGTGAACCAGGAGTTTTTTAACTGGTTCAGAGTTGTTGTCTTTGAATGTTCCTGGAGTAAAAGTTGAAGAAGGATTCTTGATATTTGATGGTTGTTCTTCTTCAGTCTTCAGAAAGAACAAGGTGAAAACAGATTGTTTTCTACACAGAGAAGAAGCAGATCTTCTATATGTATTTTGTCTCTCTTCTCTATATTCTCTTGTATTACCACTGCTAGTCTGATGTCGAGTCTCTGTATGTCTAAAAAGATAAAATCTCTTTTATATTCTGCTATCAAAATTCTCCTCTGAAATTTAAATTCCAAGCATTAATTACCGATTTATCTGGAGAATGAAACAGGTGGAATATTCTTTAATGAGTTTCCCCAACTGTCCCATTAAAATAAGCAAGTAATTAACCCTGATGAAGATCATAATTAATGCTGCCAATAACAGTTATATTCAGGGGAATATCTGCTTTAATTACTCAGGAAATCAATGCTAAACAATAAAGTAAATAAGGACAGGAATAAGGGAAACTGCTAAGACTGGCTCGGGATAGAATTCATCGAGCTCTGAACAGAATTCATCGACTGGAGTTCCAAGTTCGTCGAGCTGATAATTCTTGTTTGTCGACTTGAGCTCAGCAAACTGCATTCTGGAAATAACTAGCCAATTCTGCGCTCTAAGTTCGTCGAACAAAGAATCTGTCTTCGTCGTCCTGAGTTCAGAGAAAATAAACTGGAAAGAATCTGTTGAAGCTGAACTCCAGATTTCGTCGAGCAGAGAATCTGTCTGAATGAAGAGATCGTCGACCTAAGCTCGAATATTGTCAAGCTCAACTCAGAGAAATAACTCTGAGTTCGTCGATCTGTGATCGACGATCATCGAGCTGAGTTCGAAGAATTTTGAACTGATAATTTTGAAATTTGAATTCTTCTAAGTCTGAGTCTACTGAGGTCTTTTGCTGGTTGGTCCATGAAGGTTGAACCTAATGACTTAGCCTAAACTATAGGACTCATAGACTTGACCCTGACTATATAATGTGGGTCAAAACTCATCCTAATTAGTGAACCTAGCCCAAATCCAAACTAGGGATCCAATAATCTCCCCCTATTTGGGTGAGGTCACTAATACAAACAAAAAAAAGCAATCACAAAGCATAATAAAATATATCTGGCAGAAAAATAAAATATTCAGCAGATATGTACACAAGTGCTTCATGATTAACAGATATAGTTCAGAAAATAAAAACTAAACACAACAGTTATCTGTTCTTCTTTGGCTTTTCTTTGTCAGCTTTGTCAGATTTATCAGAGGGCTGTCTGAATATAATCTCTCTATTTGGATTTGCAGCTTATCTTTTTGACATAGTCATGTCAGATGCACCAATTATAGTTCATGAGGTGGCCCTTGGTACTACTGCTTCAGGATGCAGATTCATATAGTCATCTATATTGAAAATTTTATTAGCTTTTGCATACCTCTTGAGCTCTTCTTTTCTGTAAGATGACATTGTAGAGTACTGTGATGGATTTTTTTCCTTCTACTTTAGCTTTGTTGATCATAGAGAGTCCAACTAGCTCTTGAAACTTGGCCATTTTTGCAGTTGTTTCTTGTTCTGGATCTACAAAAGGAATAGGTGGAGATTCTGGCCTTTTAGGACTAGAGTCCTTATTTGAAATATCAGGAGAAGCTGAAGTACTTTTCTTGTTTGTAGCTGGAGGATGCTTGCTCTGAGATGATTGCTGCTGACTGCTGCCTTGTGGTCTTGGCTTTGAGTGTCTCTGATAGGTCTTGGTAATAGTGCTGATCCATGAGTTACACTTCTAGAGGCCCTAGCTGATGGAGGAGGAGGAGGAGGAGGGTCTTTCCTGAAGTACTTAGGAGGAGACTTGTATCTTCTTCTTTTCTTACTTTCTTTTTGCTCATTCTTTGATAGCCACATCCATGAAGGCATCACAGGGTAAGGAGTAATCTTTTGTAGAATATAATAGGGAGTGTCATGGGTAGGATTTAGCTTGGAGCAGCCTTTGGAATAATTTTCCTTTTCTTAGCAATCTTCTTCTTGACTTTAGAATCATCAGATTCATCAGAGTCTTCATCATCATTATCTTCATCAGAGAATCCTGTAGGGTTGTCATACATAACATCAATTTCCTTCAAGGCTTCCATTGAGATTTGCTTTTCAGCTTGAGGTAGCACTTGAGATTCTGAAGCTTCTTGTTCAACAACACTTTCAAAAAGTCTTATTTTCTTCTTCTATATATGCAAGGATGATGTCATCCAGGTTTGCTAAAGGACTATCATCCATTTTGTAGGTAGGAGGGGACAGAGCTTTTTGCTCTGGAGTAGAGACTTGTTCAAGAACATTCTCAGTCACATGTTCTTCTGAAATCACTGGTGCTGCAAAACTTACCTTTAGTTGATTAACAACTTCCGGGCTTATTGGTGAAGTATAGCCAACTATAGCCATAGATTGCTCTGGGCAGACTTCTGGAGGATAACTCAAATAAGCTGCATCAAAAGAATTTAACAAATTTAATATATCTTATATGGGATTGACAAGGAAATCACCAACAGTCAAAACTTTTGGCAAGTCAACTTGCTCATCTGTACAAAGCATATCAACTGTTGTATCAACTTCTGTAAGCATATTTACATCTACATCTGCATCTGCTAGCTCATCTGACTGCAAAACTGCTGTTGCTTCTACTGCTGGAGGAGAGGAGACTGGAGCTTCTTTACTGGATATCTCCCCCTGCCGGGGTTCAGAGGGTCCTGAAGCCAGGCCCCCAGAAGAAGGGACAGTGGGGGCAGCAGAAATGAGGGCAGATAGGGATGAAATGGAATCAGCAAGAGGTTTAATGGCTTCTCCTATAAGCTGTGAGATAAGGGGAGTGAGGAGTTTCAGAAGGGAGGGAAGGGAAGGAGAATCCATTTACATAAACTCAGAGGGTGTCTGAGTTGATACAGAAGGATGGAAGATGGATGATGAAGGGAAGGGAGTGGTGTCTGTCATGGGCTCATCATGAGGTGATGAAGTATTGATGGGATATGATAGCAAATCAAAGGATGGAATGGATGAGAGGTTATGGAGGGGAATGTCAGCCAAATGATGAGGAAGTGGGGAAGGGGGTGGTGTGGTATGCTCTGGAGATTGAATTGGTGTTGGTTGATGTTCAGGAGATTGAATTTGTGTTGGAGTATGAGCTGGTGATGAGGATGGTTTTGGAGGGTTGATGAAGGTTTTGAAATTTGTGGAGGTGTAGGTTGTTGAGATGGAGGTGTTGGAATTTGGGTGGATGGAATTGTGGTGGAGGGGACAACTTCTGAGGGTGGGAGATCAGCTGGTACAACTCTTGTATCCTCAGAAGTTCTGGAAGAGGTTGAAGCCTTAGATGGATTTGGGATTGTCCTCTCCCACCTTACAAACAAGGCACATGTTAGCCTTTCAGAGGCATTAATGAATATGGTCTGAGAGACCAGGGATTCAACAGACTTTTCCTATAGGAAAATTCCCAGAATTCTTCCAAAAAAGCTTCCTTCTTACTATTCTTCTTCTTGATCAAGTTAAACAGAATTCTTGCCCAATTCACTGGTTTCTTATTCATTATTGCACATATTACCAGAAATTGTTGTCTGGTAATATAATCATGAGCAATATGCTTTCCTAGCAATACCTTGCCCACCACATCGGCTAAGAATTTGTATTCAGAAGACGAATTTTTCTTTAATAACTTATTAGGATTCTCTCCAACATGACCCATTTTATTCAGCATGTCATCATACTCAGAATTATCAAACTCTAAGTATCTTCACCATTTATCAAACCAAAGATTTTAGTTAAGACTGCGGGTGTTAAAGAAACTTGGTTACCAGATATTGTGCCCGTCATTGTGTCAGCTTCTGGAGTTGAGGAGGTGAACACCCATTCTCTTATTTCAGTAGCAGCTATCTTTATCCTGGTTGTCATGAAGTTCTTTAACTGTTGTTCCTCAAATAATTTCAGTATATCCAGGAAAATTTGTTTGGAAAGAGGATTGAAGAAGTTCTACCATGGGAGAAGATAAGTGTGAGGATAGGGCAGATGAGGGGGCCCGAGGAGGGATCAGAGTGATCCATGGGGACGTGACTGTGGGCGTGTCGGGGAGGTGAAACTGGCGCGGGTTGCGTAAAAAATTGCTGGCAGCGTCTTGTACGCCCGTGTCGCATCTTGACACGGGCGTGTCGGTTTGAGTCGACATTTGTCGAGCGGAAAACGTCGAGCGCGTTTTCATCGAGTCAGGTGGAGAAGTACACGCCCGTGTCGCATCTTGACACGGGCATGCCGGGTTGAGTCGACGAATGTCGAGCGCAAAATGTGGAGCTTACTTGACATGGGCTGGGGTCACGGGGCGTGTCATTGGACACAGGCGTGACGTCGGGTGTGTCGAGCTTTTTTCATCAAAAATTACTGATTTCACAGGATTTGAGGTGTCATGCCCTGGTCACGGGCGTGGCCCAAAGTACACGGGCGTGACCCATGCAAAATTTGACAATTTCCTGAAATTTTTCAGAAAATCAAAATAAAGTAAGTTAGCATAATATTTACAAAATAGGAGCAATTTATAAAGGAAAAATAAACAAAAATAACAAAAATAAACTAAAATAATTTATTTAATGTACATAAAAATAGGTATATTTACAATTCATCAGTTTGCGCCCGGGCCGGCGGGAGACCCTCAGGGTTGGCGTTGAGTGATGTTTCTCCACTCAACGCCTTAGTCCTTGGCGTTGAATGATGCTTCTCCACTCAACATGTTAGCCCTTAGAGTTGGCGTTGAGTGATGCTTCTCCACTCAACGCCTTAGCCTGCAGAGTTGGCGTTGAGTGAAACATCTCTACTCAATGTCTTAGTCCTTGACGTTGAGTGATGCTTCTCCACTCAATGTCTTATCCCTTAGAGTTGGCGTTAAGTGATGCTTCTCCACTCAACACATTAGACCTTGGCGTTAAGTGATGCTTCTCCACTCAACGCCCTAGTCCCTAGAAGCGGAAGGGTTTCCGCCCAGGGCTTGCAGGTAGGTTTGCGCCCGGATCAGCGGGAAGCCTTCAGGCTAAGCGTTGAGTGGTGTTTCTCCACTCAACGTCGTAGTTATTAGCGTTGAGTGATGCTTCTCCACTCAACGCCGCAGCCCCTAGCGTTGAGTGATACTTTTCCACTCAATGCCATTGTAAGGTCCAAAGGTAAATTTACCGGGATGCCCTTAGAGATCTGCATTTAGCTCTTCAGAACAACGGAGTTTGGCTATTAGCAGACCATTTTGGGCTTCAGATAGCCTTTTTGAATAGTGGAATTATGCTGTTGGCAGACCATATACTGGAAATTTATAAATATACCCACAGGGTACCTCAGAAGACAAGCTTTCTTATTTTCTGAAGTCTTGCAGTGCTTTTTGAGGTATCCTTGCTCAGCACTTGATTAAGGAGGGGAAGCGCTCTAAGATCTTTTGAGTTAGTTGAGGTACCTCCGTGTTGTAGCCTATGATCAGTTTCTTTGTTTCTTTTGTCTGGTCAGGGGTCTGGGTTTGGGAGAAGTAGTTATTAGTTGCACCTCAGGGTCCGAACTCTCGTTAGGGCCAATTTTTGGTTCCAACACGTTAGGCCTTGCAAAATGACTCCTTAACTTATAAGTCTGTATGGTCATTCTTATAAGCTAAGGTTACTTTTTCTGTAATGATAGTTAGCTGCTCTACCATTACTTTAATTGTTATTTCTATTTTACTACGACTTTTACTTACTCTTCGTATACCTGACATTACTGTAGAAACCGAACAGAAAACAAACCGAAATGGTTTTAACTGAAATTTTATTATCCGAAAAAGGTATCTATTACAAAGGTATGCCCTCCTTTATATAGAATGGAGGAGAGATGAGAGAATATAAATAAGAGATGTGGGACTAAAAATTTACAGGACTAAGCGGACTATACAAAACAAACCGCACAAGCCGCGCGGTTAGACAGCAGGGCTAACCGCACGGCTACCACCAGAGAGGAAGAGAGACTGCCAAGGTAGACCGCCAGACCGCCCGGTCTCCAAGCCGGCTGAGACAAACCGCCAGACCGCGCGGTCTTCAACCCGCCAAGACAAACAGCCAGACCGCCCGGTCACCAACTTCAACACTCCCCGTCAAGCTGGAGCATATATATCGATCATGCACAGCTTGTCGCAGATGTGGAAAAAGGAAGCGGACACCGGCTTGGTGAAGACATTTGCCAACTCGTTGTCGGAAGTGACAAATGGAGTGCAAATCTGTTTCTTCAATATTTCTTCCCGAATAAAATGACAGTCGACTTATATGTGTTTTGTTCTCTCATGAAAGACCGGATTTTTGGAAATATGTATCGCGGCCTTATTGTCACAGAACATAGGAAGAGGATAGTTGTAAACCTCTCCTAAGTCAAGCATGAGAGCCCGCAACCACTTCAACTCACATGTAGTCGATGCCATGCTGCGATATCCCGCCTCTGCACTAGACCTGGAAACGACAGACTGTTTCTTGCTCTTCCAACTCACAAGATTGCCTCCAACAAATGTGCAGAAACCTGAAGTCGATTTATGGTCCCCCTTTGTCATCCGCATAGCTTGAATCAGAGTACGCTTCAACCCTAAGGTGACCATTTTTCTGAAATAGGAGTCCTTTCCCTGGAGCAGCTTTAATATACTCCAATATCCTCAGAGCAGATTGTAGATGACACTCCCTCGGAGCTTGCATGAACTGGCTCACCTTGCCAACAGCATAAGAGATGTCGGGTCTGGTTACCGTGAGATATATGAGCTTGCCCACCAGACGCCGGTATCTCGTAAGATCGGAGAGAAGAGGTGAGTCATCTGTCAAGTTTTGTCTTCTCCAATAGCCATAGGACAACGTGCAGGTTTAGCACCAGTCAGTCCTGCCTCCTTTAAAAGATCAAGAGCATACTTCCGTTGTGAAAGGACCATGGAGTTGGGCTTTCTAGAGATTTCAATCCCCAGAAAGTATTTCGGGGAGCCCATATCCTTTGTGACCAGATGTTGACGAAGGTGTTTCTGGTCATCAATACCCCATCCTGGTCATCGACAGTAAGAAGATGTCATCAACATAAACCGCAAGAACAACAAGACCAGAGGCGGTTTTCCGAACAAACAAGCAGTGATCTGCTGAGCTTATGTAAAACTAATGGCCGCAACAATGCCACTGAACTTGTCAAACCAGGCACGAGGACTCTGCTTGAGGCCATAGATAGCCTTCTTTAGCCGGCATACCCGTGTCTCCCCCTGAGCAACATACCCAAGAGGTTGCTCCATGTAAACATCCTCCTGCAGATCACCATAGAGGAAGGCATTCTTAACATCTAGCTGCGAGATGTGCCAATCCCTGTTGACAGCCACAGAGAGAAGAACCCGAATAGTGCTGAGACGAGCCACGGGAGAGAAAGTGTCAAAGTAATCAATCCCATAAGTTTGGGTAAAACCCTTGGCAAACAGGCGAGCCTTATAACGATCCACACTGCCATCCGGGAGAAACTTCACCACGAAGACCCAGCGACAAAACTTTCAACCACGAAAAGGAGGACCAGGATCCAAGTACCCCGTTGGACAGAAGCAATCTCTCAAAAAGGGCTTTATGAGGAATACAAAGGGCCTCCCTGGTAGGACACGGGTGGCAGTGTCCGACATAGAGTAGTAGCAAAAGCTCTAGCCATAGGGCAAACATCGTGAGAAATAGTAAGGGCCTCCTGGTAGGAACGTGGGTAAGCCCGAACCCAGTGGCGAAGAGCGATAAGATAGCAGGTGCAAAAGTATGCGAGTAGTCCAGGGGGAGAAGGAGTCGAGTTGAAGAGATCTGGCGAAGGGTAAAGGGAGCCAGCGGACTTAAGCGGGTGGTGGGTAACATGCCGTAAACCCTTGCGCTGGAAAGAGCACAATCGGGAAGATTGTGAGAGAGCCATGGGTAAGCATAGTGGGCCATCAGGATTCGGAGTATCCGAGGAGTTGATGAGAATACATACAGATGAGTGGCATCCCCCGGGAAAGTCATTGTAACAAAGGTTAGAGAGAGATGGCAGCGGAGTGGGGGAAAGGATCCCAGCTATCCGGATAAAGAATGGAGAAGGGTGAGGGCACTTCAGGTTGCTGTACGGGGTCGCGGCGAGGTCCGTGGGGGTGCAGCAAAGGGTGCAGAGTAAGGGTAAGGATCCGGTCCGGAGAGAAGGAATGGAGAAGGGGAAGCAGATGTGGATGGAGATAGGCACAGATAGAGAGATAGGAGGACAGCATAGCCCCAATAGGAGCGAGGAACATGCATTTGAGTCATCATAGTGCGAGCGACATCAAGAGGTGACGGTTTTTGCATTCCGCCACCCCATTTTGTTGTGAGGTGTAGACACAACTTGTTTGGCGAATAACACCATGGTGAATACAAAAGGAGGAGAAGTCGTGGCTAAGATACCATGTAGAAACCGTGTAGAAACCGAACAGAAACAAATATCCGAAAAAGGTATCTATTACAAAGGTATGCCCTCCTTTATATAAAATGGAGGAGAGATGAGAGAATACAAATAAGAGATGTGGGACTAAAAATTTACAGGACTAAGCGGACTATACAAAACAAACCGCACAAGCCGCGCGGTTAGACAGCAGGGCTAACCGCACGGCTACCACCAGAGAGGAGAGAGAGACTGCCAGGGTAGACCGCCAGACCGCCCGGTCTCCAAGCCGGCTGAGAAAAACCGCCAGACCGCGCGGTCTTCAACCCGCCAAGACAAACCGCCAGACCGCCCCGGTCACCAACTTCAACAATTACTATATTAGATATTTTTAGCATATGATAGTTAGGGTCACTGTCACCTGCTCTTGCTTACTCTCCACTTTCAGTCTCTTTCTTTTTCCTCCTCTTTCCCTCCTGCCTCATGGTGCCTAGGTGTCACAAGGGGGGAGAGGGACCAAGACTTAGTTTTAAACTAACGGCCTGATGGGCATAAAACCAGGGACACTAGTTGGGAGACAGGGTACAGCACTAGAGGAACCATCACATCCAGGAGGAGGTGAACCAGCCTAGTCCCTGTGTGGCAGTAGCAGCAGCAGCAGTCATGGGATCAGTTAGTGACTAGTGGCTTTAATTTCTGCGAGCGTTATGTAGTGAGGATGTAATATACCAGGCATGAGCCCTTTTATCTTCCTATCAGATTCAGTATTACTTGTTGTTCAGTTTTATACCAGGTATGGAATTTATATACATATGTTGCAATGTGATTGTGGACTGGATTCATATCTATATATGTTTACTTCTTTTCTTCTGTAGTATATGGTCGAATACTTGCCGGCAAAATCAGCGATTTGTGGCGATGACCTCATCGGGAGTTGGTGCCACCACAAAGCGGTGGTTTTGGGCATAAGACCCAACAAGGGGGTCTTACACTTGAAATCAAGGCTATGATTAAAAAGACGTCATTTTGAATTCATCGGTCCTCCTAAGGACCGGCCAGCTAAAGACAATCTCTTCCTAGATACAGCAACTGGCCTCCCCCTAGATCTCTCCACGACCTAGCCGCTGCACACACGACAGTGATTTCCCCCTAAATCACACAAGGGCCTAGTCATCACTCACACGGCGGCGGTTTCTCTACCGCTTACAAAATGAAAAGAAAGAAAATTGATCAAAAAAAAATCTCCCTCTGGTCTTGACCGTTGAAGAAGACAACAAATCTTTGCAAAGGTCGCCGGAGTTGGAAAAACGAATGGTCCCTTCTTCGCTCTTACACTTCCTCGAACACTTAGGAGTTTTTGTGGTTTCACAGAGTTATCAGACTGATAATGCACGGATAAAGGCTCCCTGGAGGTGTGCAACATAAATTTCCCGAAATCCACCTATATATAAATTTTGCACGATCGCACAGCTGTTAGCTCGATATCACCTGCGATATCTCTGTTTGCTGCCACACGGCCTACTCTGCAATAACCGCGCCGAGAAGCTGGAGTATGTCTACGGTCGTGGGCTTACGTGCACCGCGATAACTTAATATCGCCTGGCGGTAGCTCTAGTTATACACTTTGTGGTAACCGTCAAGAAACATGGCACACGTCATGGCTGACGTCAACATTGTTATCGCGGGGCAGCATAGTACTGTTTTGTAAAAATTTGTTGCATGTAGCCCTTGAAAATCATCACAGTATTGTACATGTTATATATGAACACAACAAACACAATATGATCCAATACATTCAGGATTTGTTATTTTCAAACAAAGGAGTGCTGGAACGCACACTCCAACAAGGGGCGAGTACTCTTACTCACCATGCGAGGAACCAATCCTTTGCCCAGGGCGGCGACGAGAAGAACTTGGTCATCCATGAAAAGGGTTTCTAAGGGGAAGCGAAAGCGATTTTCCGAGGCCCGGGGAGAAAAACGTCTGGTCATGAATTAGAGTTGTGGCAGGACTGAGAATGGTGGAACACCTTGGGTGGGGGTATAGAGACGGACGGAGGCGGATCGAGCACAGCCCCGTGACCTGGCGACTTCGAAGGCCGCGCCCCCAAGCCGGCGACCCCAAAGGTGGGAACTGTAGTAGGTGACGCGAGATAAATGCAAGATATATGGGAAAAGGATCGGGAAGACAATAATGAGAACTTATCAGCATTTGCGGAGGACCACCAGATATGGTAAGGGGGCTCACGGAACCATAGTGCTCGTAAAGGCGCAGATCTACTTCTGCATTCTCGGGACTCAAGCAACCGTCAGTCGTTGATTTTGAATCAATCACAAAATGAAAAAAAAACAACATGGAATAGGATTCCGACCCGTGCACGAAATTTTTGGAACAGATTTTGAAGACTGGTTCTAGCGTGAATCTCCCTTTTGACACATGTATTGTGCATTTGCTGCTATTTTATTTCTTGATTCATGATTATCGCAAGATCGAGCTTCTAATTAGGATTTTCTAGAACCTAATTCCGCTGCGCGCACATTCTCATGTAATACCCACTAATGAAAACCCCAACAGTCTTCCCATAGTTAATGTGCAGAGCTCCCGACGACGGGTGGTAGTTGTTGTTGCCTCTTCTTTCTTATCTTTTCTTGTCGGCTCCTCTTCTCATCACTTCTTATTCTTCATCCATTTTCTCGCCTTTTCGGTGGTCGTCGTCGAACCCGTCGACCCATCTTCACCACCATGACTCTCTCCCATCTTCCACCATCTCCCTACTGCAGTAATAATCTCCTCCATAGTCATTATGAAATTTTTGCGTTTACTCAAAGCTGTTATGGAACCGGAATGCATCATGTGTATTATGAAAATTAAAACATAAAGCGACGAGTGTATTTTAGCAAATATTTTTGATGAGTTTTCCCATAATTTATAGTATTTTCGGCTGCAATTAGCCGGAATTTCATGAACCTCACTAACTTAGTGGGGGTTTTGGGGAGAAAGCACCTCGCGTGCGGTCTGTACGCCCGATCTTTATGTGATCCACGCAAAAAACCGCCACTACTACCCACCGAGCAAACGTCGGGAGGCTGCCAGCCTGCCAGGCCTCTCTCGGTCATTGTGGCCGACCACCAATGGCCGCACACACTCGACACGGCCGGTAGCCGAATCTACGTCACTGGCCCCCCGGAGGCCAGCTGCACTTGGTCACGCGCCTGCAGCACGACCGCGAGGCACCCGCGGCCGGCTACCCTCGGCCTCACAGTCGCGATGCGCGACCGCGAGGCCCCCGCATCAGGCCTCACAGTCGCGATGCGCGGCCGCGAGGCCCCCGCATTCGGCCTCCCGTGGCCAGCCGCCCTCGGTCGCGCACCCGTGGGGCCCCCACGACCGGCCTCTATTGGTCGGTCGCCCTCGGCCGCACGGCCACGACGCACGGCCAGTCGGGAGCCCGCGGTCGGCCTCTTACGGCCGGTTACCTTGGTTGTGCGCCCACGACGCACAGCCGTCAGCCTACCCAGTCATCGGCCGGCCCTCGATGATCGGGGCTTGCCACTGGCCAGTCTCCTCACCGTCAGCCGACCCTTTGACCGCTGCATAACTGCTACCATCTGATCGTCCCCAGGAGATCTCCTCCATCCATTATATGGGTAATAACCCGCATAACACCTTTAATGGGCGAGTGCAAATATCTGTGAAAGTCTTTAATTCAAGAATAGCTAAATCACCTAGAGGGGGGGTGAATAGATAATTGTTCTCTTTTCTAATTTATTAAATATTTTTTCTTTAAGAGCTTTGGCTTTAGGTTATTTTATGCTTTCAAGATGTACACAACCTACACAAAGAAAAACAACACAGAAAAGCACACAATGATTTATAGTAGTTCCCCAACTAAGTACATCCACTTTCCCTCCCGTTTATCCAACTATCTTGTTGGACTAGTAACTTCTCCAAAACTTGCTCCAAAGTTCTTACACCTCAGATCCCACATGACCTCACAGGTCACACAGACCTACCACTTAGGCACTAAGCCAAACCACAGGTCACAAAGATCTTTCACTCGGCACTAAGCCAAACCTCAGGTCACAAAGACCTTAGCCTTTATAACACATGCTTATAGCTTAGGATTCTCAGCCCTACAGTTTCAGGCACAAGACCCTACTCTCAGAGTGCTACAACACTCCTACAACTCAGTACCCATCAGGTACCTACCTCGGCACCCTTCCAGGCACCTACAGCTCAGTGATTAATTAATCACCTACCTCAGGCACAAAGGCCCATCACTCAGAGAGCATCACTCTCCTACCTCAGGCAATTAAGCCCTACAGCTCAGATCCACACTTGGATCCTACATGATGAAATTGGGTTGGAGTGATGATTGGCTACAAGTGAAATTTCACTGTGCTAATCTACCCGAACTGAGATAAACTCAGCCCAACCTTGTCTCCAGGAAATATATTTCCTGAGTCTACTTATCTGGACTAAGAAAATACTTAGACCTATCTTCCTCTTCTCAGCACCAGGGATTTTATCCAGCTGGAACTAGAGAAGTAACTGCAGCAGATCTTGCTGCAACCTGAGATGGAAGAATCACAGTCCAACTCCTTTCTTCACAACAACAAGGATGAAGATCTTGCTTTGGCCTGTGCTGGAAGTAACTGGCAGATTAGCTTCTTTGCCCCTTTCTGTACTGAGCCAACTGCTCAGCCCTATCTCCTTCTTCACAGCTACCCAAGAGAATGATCTTTAGGATTTGTTGGTTGGGTCTGTGAAGCACCTGCAGCAAGGGTCGGCCCAAGCTGCTACCTTTTTTTAGAGAATCCCTCTGAGCTAACTTGTTGGTGCAGATGAAGATCACACCAGCTATCTTGTTGTTGAAGATTTTGATACCAATAGCTAACTTGCTCTTCATCTTGCTGACTTGAGCTTCCTGTTCTTCAACATAGCAATAATGACGGAGAAGAAGAACTGCCTTATTATTTTTCTGTAAAACTACATTTATCTGTAAAGCCTATTCCTTTTATTAATTTTGACCCAACGGCTCTTGAGCAGTGGGCCCCACACATTTAATGAACTACAGCAACCTTGCTTTAACGCCAACTGTCATACAGTAAGCTTGCGGCAACATTTGTCGCGTACTGTAGCCATCCTGCCACTAATTTGAAATATGTTGACTTGTTGACTTGCTGACGTCACCAGTTGTGTACTTAGACAAAAATCAAGCAACATTAGTATAGGTGTTGAGTGAGTGAGCTTCACTCAATGCCAAAATACTTACACAAAATTTTGTCTATCTAGGCGTTGAGAGCATTGAGTGAAACAAGCCTCACTCAACGCTTTTTGCCTTAACAAAATTATCCTGCTTCTCTGACGTTGAGAGCGTTGAGTGTATCTTCATCACTCAACGCCTTTTGCCTTAGAAAAGCTTTCTGCAACTTAGGCGTTGAGAGCGTTGAGTGAGCATGCTTCAATCAACGTTTTTTATCTTAGCAAAATCTTCTTGCTTCTCTAGCGTTGAGAGCGTTGAGCGTGTCTTCATCACTCAACGCTTTTGCCTTAGCTAATTTTCTGCCTCTGCAGCATCTTATGCATTGAGAGCGTTGAGTGAACATGCCTCACTCAGCACTTTTTGTCTTAGCCAATTTTCTGCCTCTACAACATCTTAGGCGTTGAGAGCGTTGAGTGAACATGGCTCACTCAACATTTTTTGCCTTAGCCAATTTTCTGCCTCTGCGACATCCTAGGAGTTGAGAGCATTGAGTGAGCATGCCTCACTCAACGCCTTTTGCCTTGGCTAATTTTCTGTGTTTAAAAAACACTGGCTTAACTGTCTCAGCACTTTCTTATTCTCTGCTGAGACAAATACTTATCTCAGCGGTTATGCTGAGACTAACACTTATCTTAGTGGTTATGCTGAGACCAACACTTGTCTCGGCGGTTATGTCTTAGACAAAATCTTCCTCTTAACTTTAGGCATAGAGTGACTTAGTCTGCCTTACTCTGAACTGAGTTCGACGAATGGTGAACTAAGCTCGACGAACTCTGAACTCAGTTCGATGAATTCTGAACTGAGTTCGATGAACTCAGAATCTCAAACTCTGATGTTATCTCGACGAATGGTGAGCTCAGCTCGACGAACTCTGAACTTAGTTCGACGAATGGTGAACTGAGCTCGACGAACTCTGAACTCAGTTCGATGAATTCTGAACTGAGCTCGACGAACTCAGAATCTCAAACTCTGATTTTAGCTCGATGAATGGTGAGCCAGCTCGACGAACTCTGAACTTAGTTTGACGAATTTTGAACTAAGTTCAACTTACAACCTTTTTGTTGTAAGGAATTGAGTGTGTCTTCATCACTCAACGCCAAAACACTTAGCCATATTTCTGGATTGCCAACATTCTTTCTTACCTTTGGTGTTGAATGAGCTTGCTTCACTCAACGTCTGTGGACTTATCATGACGGCGAGCGTCATGGTAGAAATCTCATGCTCGAGCTTGCGGCAACGGTTGTCCCAATCCACGAACTCTCTCAGTTGGGGATCGATGGCGACCGCATCAGTAACGTCTCCATCAATCCTCCCCCACTCAAAAGCACTCATTGTTAGAAATATTGAGTTTTATGTCCGCTCGTGTCGGGTCTGACTCGGAATGGGTTATTGAGTTCGTGTCACTCTAGGGCTTGGCTCTACGCTGGAGGTACTATATATACCTATTCCAAACGTGCGCTCTGAGGGTTCTGGAGATCTCGCGATTCTCGTCTTCCGCCGTTGTGCGATTTCGCTTCCCGTCGTTCCTGTTAATACTTTTCGATCGGAAGAAAGATCACGGCTTTCTTCGCTCAGATCCTGCGGTTCGTCGGCGCTTCCCGATTCGCAAGTATTTCCGTAGCCATCGTCGCATTTCTTCGTCGCTTGGGTTCTCCCAACGGATCGAAGATCGACCATCGCTGATCTGAAGAAGTCGCTGCTTGGGGTTCTCTTCCTCAACAGATCGAGATCGCCTCGCTGATCCTGTTGCGCGTATCTATTCGGCCGCCTTCGGTGTAGATCCGGGCGTCGCTCCTTAGATCAGCAGCCTCCAGCACATATCCAGAGCCTGTCACTTGTTGCGCATGGAGCCATCACCGCTTCCATTTTTGTGAGCAGCGCCACTGGATCTTCGTGTAGATCGAAAAGCTACGTCGCCGCATGTGGATCTGCTATCAGGAAGGTCTGCTCGTCTTAGATCTGGTTGGCGGTTCTTCTTGCTGTTTGTATGGCTCTACACAATATTTGAGGAGGATATCATTATTCTCTGAATTTTTGCTCTTGGATATCTGCTGATCTAAAGGATTTAGTCCAGACTTGCTGCTTCCCGATCCAGCGGATATTTGAGGAGGCAAGGAAGATCTGTTGCAAGATCTTTAGCAGTTCCAATCCCATTTTTTGTGAAGTTCTGTTGCTCAGATTGAGTTTTTGACGACTACGCTCAGCCGGAAAGCATGAGTAAATAATTCTTGGATTGGATCCAAAGACACTGCCTCGGCTCACGCGATCAGGTGACTTCTTACTAGTTTTTGTTCAAAATAAATTGAGATGTCGAGGTATAGCTCACTCGATATCATGGGGTTCAGTCATTCGCTCCCACTTATTTCCATGTTTGGAGACTGCACGTCAAATTGGGGATGAAAGAACGTGGAATTTTCTACACAGTTCTGAGCGATTACGCCACTACCCGAGAGGATGTGGACGTATTTCAGTGGGGTAAGGACGATGTTATTTGTAGAGACTATCTCCGAAGATCCCTAAATCCTCGTCTCGCCATGACCTACAATGGTTGTAATACTGCAAAGGAGATTTGGGATTGCTTGAACGTGCGCTTCCAAGAGGAGGAGGGATCGTTGAGGATTCCACTTAGTGAACAATTCTTTGACTTAAAATTTGATACAAATTCTTCTATCACCTCTCAAATTGTTGAACTGGAAATACTACGTCTCAAGTTGCCAGACGAACAGTCTGATATATCTGATAGTCTCTTTGTGAGTCTGATTCTGCACAAGCTGCCTCCTGGGTGGTTCAATTTCAGACTGGAGGAGCAGACCACTCTAGAAGAACTCAAAAGACTCATCCGCCGCGAGGATCAAAATAATGGACATCTGCCGGTCCACAACCGGAACCCAGGCCATTCGTGGCTATGGTCGGGAGTAGTCACCGCAGTACTTCCTCTAAGTGGTCGCTGGATAGTGGTGCTACTTGTCATGTTACAAATGACAGAGGTATCCTCTCTGAGGTCGTGGCAGTCCAGGAGAAAGTGGAAGATTGTAATGGAGGAGAGACCGTTGTCACTCATGCCGGGATAGCTGAGCTGGTCCTCTCTTCAGGTAAATCTTTGTTTTAAAAAATGTTAAAGTAGTTCCTTACATAACTAAAAATCTGATTTCCATAAGCTTATTAGATAAGGCTGGGATAACCTTCACTACTCAAAACGGTAGAATGACCTTAATGGTCAATTCACATTATTTTGGGTGTGCGTATATGATCAACGGAATGTATAGAATTAGCCAGAATAACGATAGCATTAACCAAGTGAGTTCTAACCTTATTGATATCAAGATGTTACATAACAGACTAGGACATGTGAACTATAGGAAAATGCTAGATCTAGCTAAGAGTCAAAACATTCCTTTAGATCTGTCTATTCGATTTGACAAATGTGAGGTGTGTGCACAAACCAAAATCACTAGAACACCTTTCAAGTCTGTGTCTAGAAGCACACAACTTCTGGAATTGATACATTCAGACCTGTGTGATTTCCAAAGTCATATCACTAGCGGGGTAAAGAAGTATCTAATTACCTTCATAGATGATTTTTCGAGATATTGTCATGTATATTTGTTGAGATCGAAAGATGAGGCCTATGAGAGTTTTAAAATTTTTAAGTCTCGTGTGGAAAATCAATTGAACCTTAAAATCAAGAGACTCAGAAGTGATCGAGGCGGAGAATACACTGCAACTGAGTTTAAGGAATTTTGTGCCTCTGAGGGCATAATCCTTGAACGAACAGCTCCTTTCTCACCCCAGTCTAATGGCATTGTCGAACGTAAGAATAGAACTTTAACAGAGATGTTGAACTCAATGATCCTAACAGCTAGCATGCCCAACTCTTTTTGGGGAGAAGCAGTTCTTACTACGAATCATATTCTGAATAGAGTACCTCACTCAAAACTCATTTCTATCCCGTATGAGTTGGGGCATGGTTATCCTTGTAGATATGATACTCTAAAGACTTGGGGCTGTATCGCATATGTGCAATTACAAGACCTTAAGAGACCTAAGGTGGGACCTAGAACAACAACATATGTTTATCTAGGTAGTGCAGAAGATAGTCCAGCTGACAGGTTTCTTGATCTATCCACTAATATAGTGATAGAGTCTAGAGATGCTATTTTCTTTGAACATAAATTTATCAAAGATCATGGCTTAACCGTCCACGGGTCTACTGACGTGATTGCAGAATCTACTATAGAACCTGAAGCTGGCCCCTCTGGCACTGCTCCCCAACCTCTAGAGGCGGAACCTGTTCCTGTTAGAACGTCTACAAGAGATAGAATCCCTAAGAACTTTGGTGAGAATTTTGTCACCTACCACTTAGAGGATGATCCATTCTCCTATCAAGAAGCAATGAGTCTAGAGATTCATTAATGTGGGCAGAAGCTATTGATGATGAGATGGACTCGCTACTACAAAATAACACTTAGCATCTAGTTGACCTGTCGAAAGGAGCTAAAATCCTAGGATGCAAGTGGGTATTGAAGAAGAAATTACATAGTGATGGGACTATAGCTAGGTATAAAGCACGTCTAGTAGCTAAAGGCTATAAGCAACAAGGAGGAATAGACTATTTTGATGTTTATTCACATGCGTGTCACCTATCGACTATTAGGATTCTTCTAGCCTTAACGTCTATCGAAAACTTCATAGTTCATCAGATGGATATAAAGACAGCCTTCTTAAATGGAGAGCTTGGTGAAGAGATCTACATGGCATAACCTGAAGGTTATGTTCATAAAGATCTAAAAGACAAAGTGTGCAAATTAAATAAATCAATTTATGGGCTTAAGCAAGTGCCTAAGATGTGGCACATAAAGTTTGATCAAGTGGTAAAGAGCATTGGATTTCAGTCCAGTCTTTCAGACAAGTGTCTCTATCACCGCTCGTTGTCCAATCAAACAGTCATCATATGTCTATATGTAGATGACATGTTGATTCTGGGTTCAGATCTTGCAGCAGTGAGGGATGTCAAATCCACTCTCGCAGAAGCTTTTGACATGGAGGACTTTGTTCCTGTGGATACCCTGTTAGGTATGAAGGTTAGAGTTGACAAGGGTAGAGTCACCCTTAGCTAGACTCATTATATAGAGGAACTACTTTCTACTTGGGGATACAAAGACTGTAGGCCTATTGAGACACCGTTTGATTATAATGTTAAGTTGAGTCCTAATGAAGAGACCAACATAGATCAATTAAAATATTCTAAAATAATTGGTAGTCTCAAGTACGCCACAAGTTGTACAAGACCAGACATTACCTTCACGGTTGGTATGCCGAGCCGCTTTACCAGTAGTCCAGGCAAAGAGCATTGAGATGCCCTAGATAGGCTGATGAGATACTTGAGAGGTACTAAAGATCATGCCTTGTGCTATACTGGTTATCCTCCTAATGTGGATGGATTCTCTGATGCCTCGTGGTGTTCAGAAGTTGGGAACAACAAGTATACTAGTGGATATATATTCACTTTGGGTGGAGCTGCTATCACTTGGAAATCCAAAAGACAGACGTGTATAGCCTTATCGTCTATGGAAGCCGAGTTGTTTGCCTTAGCTTCAGCTGGTGAAGAGGCAGATTGGGTCAGGAACCTGATTTTAGACATACCCTTGTCTAAGTTACAAGTCAACTCGTTGAGCTTGTATTGTGATAATCAAGCAGCAGCTCAAGTTGTAAAGAATGCCCTATATAACACTAAGAGGAGGAATGTATGACTGAGACATGCTTTGTTGAATTATCTAAAAGAACATGGAATTATCGCTTTGATCGATGTGCGTTCGAAGGATAATCTGGCTGATCCATTGATGAAAGGAATGCCCAAAGATCGGTTAATCAAAACAGTGGGGTAAATGAGACTAAAGGCGATTTAGCTCAGTCTTAGTTCACGGTTAGGAGATTCAGTGCAGCCTTAGGCCAATTGTTTTGATTTTCAGATTTCCTTTGTCAAAGCAAGCATGTTGTGCTCCGTTGACGCTCCTGGTTGCTGAGTTCGGATCTGGTAAGTTATTTCATTCCAAACTTGATGCTAACAACTTTACTTGGATTCGGCTATCTTGCCATAGAGGAGAGTGTTATTCCAAACTTGATAACACGATCTGACTTGGTTTGACTTTTCTCTTGTTGATTGGTTCCATTCCGAATTTGATGAGTTACAGTCAACTCTAGAAGAGCAGTAACCAGGACATTCCATATAGGAACACAGATATAGCTGCGGTGTCCAGAAGTCCGTAAATCGTTTCATTTGGAAACAGATAACGGATTCTGAGGTTTATCTATAATACTTTGTAGAAGCGTCCTCCCAGCCAACACTAATAACAATAATTAAATACTACGTTCTCATGGTAGAACTAGATATTTGTACATTTTCAAATGATTGAATTCATTCTAAAATAAAATTCTCTATTGGAAATTACAGGGGCTGCTGATCTAGGAGGAGCACTGGTAGACTGAGATCCTGATCATGATGATCTTCTGGATATTGACAGTTAGAGTATTGCTAGACTTCCTTTTAGTATCTCTGTTTCAGAGCACTGTTTAGCTCTTTATTTTCTTTCACTAGTTTGTTTGGACTTCTGTTGCTCTCTGTTTGATTTGGGACGCTAGGCGTTTAGGGCCTGTGCCCTGATTGTATCTGAGACATGTTGTGATGTGGCTGAACTCTTGTTCTGTTTATGCGTGCATACTAATTTTCCTGTTAAGTCTAATAATTTTTAACAAGTGTCGGACACGGTTGTGAATGATTCACTTTTGGCTGAACATTTCACAAACCACCCCCTTTTCGATGTTGGGTTCACAGCGGATATATGAGGAGATTGTTAGAAATATTGAGTTTTATGTCCGCTCGTGTCGGGTCTGACTCGGAACAGGTTATTGGGTTCGTGTCACTCTAGGGTTTGGCTCTACGCTGGAGGTACTATATATACCTATTCCAAACTTGATAGGGACATGTAGAATACTTTGAGCGGAGCCAATCCAACACTCATCACTGATGAGTGGCCCGGAAGGGGAAAGTAGCCGAAAACAGCATCAGGAGGTGGCAAGTCCGGCTCGAAAATCCAAGTCACAGAAGTACAGTCATCACCCATCAACAAAAACCTTTCAGACAAAAATTTTGTCCTGGAAAACCTGGGAAAAGCAATAGGCAATAAAGAAGAAAAATTTTTATCATCAACAATCAATGTACCTCCATTGGAGACCGATGGAGATACCGATCCAGAAACAAGCTCACCCCCCAACCCACTAGAAAATGCAGTAGAACTAAACCGACAGGCAGATAATTCAAGTGGTGGAGAAACATATGACGTTAAATCAGAAACATTAAAAATAAGGGAAATACCTCAATCAGTGGATAACTTCAAAAGATATGTGTTTTCTCCTAATTTATTTAATATTCGAAAAGTTCTAGCTCGCCGATTCGCCAACTTTTTTAAAGTGTCTGAAGGCATCCGTTCAGGGAGGAGACGCACCAAAACTAAATCGGCAACCTTAAAGTGAGACTCTCTTTTATGTATGTTAGCATGAAATTGATAAGATGTATAATGTGTGGTTAGCACTTCACTAATGTGCTTATATGAATTTTGAACATGAGAGGCAAAATCTTGTGCGAATTGACTTGACCTATAATATGGCGGTAACGAAATCAAGTCAAAATGCACTGGTGTTTTATATCCGTGCACGATCTCATTCGGTGATAAACTTGCATGTAAGAAATAGGACGCAAAGTGAGTGATTAATTTTTTAAAATGTGCGCCTAAGTATCTTACTACCGTGAGGAGTGAACCCATGTGCTACATGACTCAACACAAATACAGAGGATAAGAGGGTTAATTCAGGTGGCACGGGAGTCTTATAATCAGAGATGATTTTAATGGGCTCTGAATTCGCAGTTTTAATTTTATATTTTAAATACTCATGCTTGGCATGAAGATATGCCAAGGCAAACCGCTCATCATGAAAAATAGAGTTGGACGCTCCCAGATGTGAAAAGATGTACGAGCGATACAACTCAAGAGACCCAACTAAAGTCACTAACGTGGGGAAATGAGGGTCATCAAAAGGCAGTGGGTAAATTCATACGACCGGGTGTGGTATATAAAGATGTATAGGGAACACCGCACCCAGAGGCACAATTACCAAACAATCAGAATCAGTCGTAGTAGAGGACGGAACCATAGTCGGACACGCAAAAAAATGAGCTATCAAAAATGACGCGTAGTCACGTCTATGAGGTGCAGTGAAAAGTCCAAATACTAGTGCGCTCAACATAGTGATATCTATACGCTGATACAACGCCACTGTAGGAACTAATAAAGTGGGTGTGACACAAAAACTCTGACTAGGTCTACCGATTCCACGTCCCAAAAAGTCAACTAATGTGGGAAAATAAATAGGGGGAAGGGTCGGTATAATAAAACCCGGGATAAAATCCGAATCATTAAAAATTTCACCCAATAGTGACGACATCAAAGAACTCTCATCCGGGTGTACAACAACGGTTTCGTCCAAAATTACCCTTCCCTCAGATCGTAACTCATCCATAACAATATGAACATCCTCACTTTCAGACTCCTCAGATAACTCAAATATAATCTCAGTGGGTGTAATCATAGGCTCTAACACGATGGGGATCGTATCCTGGAGAGGGTACTCAATACTAGGGTGAACGGACACAACGCTAGTAGGGCACGTGATAGGCAACGAAATACTCTCACATATCAGAATATCATCATCCCAAACATCATCTTCCAAATTACTAGGTATTCGTTCAATTTCAAACTCATAAGAATCGTCGGGCACTAACGTACATGTCGGAATACTCTCACCTACGGGGTCATCCTCAAAATCAAGAGATACTACATCTACATCAGAATCCTCATTGGTTTCAATCACAATCTTAGGAGACTCAGTCGACGAGGCTAACGGAGGGAACACCCTAACAGTAACATTTTTGGAGTCCAAGACATAAGACCTATTAGTAATGGTTTTCTTAAAAGTGTGTGGTGGTCCTAAGACGGACTCTCCCTTCTGAAACGAGCGAGTCTTATTCTTATGAACATTATGCTTCTAATATCCAATGCAGCATTAAAAGTGGTGTTTAAGTCGGTGTGACCATAATGCAGTAATTTATCCTGAATGTAGGGGGTTTAACCCCTTACGAAATCTAGAGAGGGTGAGCTCTATCACCTCATTCACACCACACCTAACCATCATATCCTTAAGAAGACTCATATACTCAGAGACCGACTTATTCCCTTGTTTAAGGGTAGCTAAATCATCTAACATCTACGTTCGATAGTACGTAGGGACGTACTATTCTGTCAGTATGGCCTTCATGTCTGCCCAACCAATAAGTAATTTACCGTTCTCGGTTCTCAGATGTCGTTCCTCATTCAACCAGGATATCTTAGCTCTACTTAACAACTTTATTCTCGCCACTCGCACCTTATCTACGTCAGTCGATTTGTAACACTCAAAGTAGCACTCTCTTTCCTTAACCCAGTCTAGGAAAACTTGGGGACAACCTAAACCATCATAAGTAGGTGCCTCACTTCTAGTGGGAGGATAAGCATGGAGACGGTTGGTATTCCTATGGTATGTAGGTAAGGCTGAGGTATGTTTAGCCACGACTTTAGCATACAAATAGTCATAACCGTCATAAGTGGGTTCCTGTCTTCTAGCATACACGTCATAAGCCATTCTCTAGTGGTGACAAGACAGAAAATTCTACTCGAATCTGGTGCACAGACAATGAAATATGAACCTGACCCACTAAACTCTAGGAATGATGGAATTGTTCCCGCTTAGCAACTAGGGTAATAAATAAATGGTTTTGATTTTCTTGCTGAAAATATTATGAAAATTATATAAAAAAATTATATTTGTTTTGCAGAAAAATAAAAATATAGTTCGCTATTTGCAGACCAAAAAAAAAATTATAATGACTTAATAAAAATAATGACTTAATAAAAATAAAATATTTTTTTGATTTCTTACTAATAAAATGATGGAGAATTTTCAGAATTTTTGTTTTTTTGAATTTTGAGAAAAACTGAGAATTTTAAGTTGCTATTGGCAGACCAAAATTAAAAATTTTGTTTTATTATTTTGACATAGAAACATGCAAGTGCATGTCGGCGAAATAATAAAAGGGGGAGGGTGCCAATTAGGAAATTGACGTGAACCTCTCTCTGATACCAAATTGATGCAGGCTCACACGGGACACCGTAAAATACCTACAGACACACAGGAATACCTCTCTGCGATCCAATTCTAGACTTGCACAGAACATCCAACGTGGCACACACACTATTTAATTTTATCAATTAGATGCTAGCGTACAGGTAGCCAAACCGATTAGGATCGAAACAAAAACTATAGGCCAATATTCTTTCCGACTAAAGGGACCAACCCTGTCCGGTCGAGCGATGGTTGTACCAAAAAAGATCTACCAAAAAGTTACGATTCAGAAACGGTAGATCTCTCCCAACAAAAAGAAAACAAAGGTTCGCCAAGCCTTTCGAACTTAAATAAAATAAGGATGAACAACAAAATAAAACGAAGAAACCACGATAAATTCAACGTTTCAAAGATCACGCCAAAGTATCCACCACAATGAAAATATAGAGGGAAACACCAAAAGAAGAAAGGTTTCGTTACCCAATCGGAATGGATGATTCTGATTCACTATTTTCTGGATCGTCCTTCAACAGCCCCGCCGGAGTCATGTCGGATGGAGAAAAAACTCGTCCGCCTTCGTCGCTTCACGCCAGAGTTGGAATCCACAAGGGGAGATCTTGCCTCTGCCGAATTTCACCCAAAAAATAAAGAGGTTGGTCGGGTTTTGGAGAGGGAGAAATGTTGGCCGGATAGAGGGGGAAGAGAGAGGAAAGGTGGCAGCTAGAGGGGGTGGTCGGGTTTATGAGAGAGATGGAAGGAGAAGGAGGAGGAGGTGGAGCGGAGCCGAGTAGAGAGAGAGGGAGGAGATGATGGCCGGCGGCCAAAAAGAGGGGAGGAGGATAGGAGGAGCCAAAATTTTGAAAAGGTGGGGGAAAAAGATCTCAAGGAAGATTTAGGGATTCAAATTCTTATCATTCATTCTCTAATAAAATCCTTCATAACATGGTTATATATAGCTTACACCACTCCATCTCCTCCAATTCAAAATTCAAAATGAAACTATGATGGTTATATGCACCAATCATGAAATAAAAACAATACAAAATTTAAATGCATGAAATTAAAAAACTCTTGATGATTATAGGCACCCATCATTACATGAAATTAAAAAAATAATGAAATGCTTGGAAATAAAAAAGCTTAAATTAAAAATTGCATTAAATAGAAATTGCTAAAAATTATAATTGATAAAATATACAATTATAATTATTTAATTTATAATTATATATTTTATTTAATGGCGGCAGCGGACGTCATGCAAAACATGTAGCGGCGATGGCGGCGGGCGTCGTGGTAGAAATCCCATCCTCGAGCTTGCGGCAACGGTCGTCTCAATCCACGAACTCTCGCAGATGGGGATCAATGGCAACCGCATCGACAACGTCTCCATCAACTTAGCTGCAATGCCAACTGCTCCTTAACTTCTGGCAATGAGTGAGCTTACCTCACTCAGCACCTGTGGACTTAGGCAAATTCTTGCCTTTCCAGCATCTTTTCTTGGTGTCCACCTTTCAGCCTTATGACCACCTGTCACATCACTTAGACAATCTGTCTAAACTTGATTCATGGAACATCCTGCTTAAACAATAACAAATCCAACTATATTATTAGTGTTGATGGTGATGCCTCTTCAAATCCACTCTAGGGAAGATTGTGGGCAATGAACCCAACAATCTCCCCCTATTTGAAGAAGGCAGAACACTCAGTAATACTAAGAGGCATTACCATGATAGACAGAATAATTTCATGCAGCTATAGATTAAAATCTGCTATAACTACTAGCCTATGCTATATTGATTCAATGTGCTTCATTAATTATATTGACTCAATAGTTTAAGTCAATGCATCCTCATACTACTTGAGCAATTGCTCAAGTAATATGCACTCTCCTTTATACCACTTAATATTTAAATGGTGCACCAATAGAAGCACTTTCCTCAAAATATGCACTGACACAATCATGGCTCAACATGCAGTCAGTCATTACATTTCTCATACTACTAGAATCTTTTACAGTAATATGAACCGACTCAACATGACCTAGTCATGTCAAGTATTGCTTCAATATCTCCAATCTCCCCCATTAGAAGTATTACCACACCTCTCCTCTCTAGTATTGTCGCACATCTCCCCCTTTCTGGCTTCTTCAATAGGTATATCTATTGAGGGAGGAGAAAGGATCATAGGGGAGAGTATCTCTTGATCCTAGTCAAAATCCTATGTTGATAACACTAAGGAAATTATCCTATTGATCAATCTACTTGATTAGGAGTCATACCTTTTGTTTTGATACATTGAAACAACATAATACTGCATCACTTGAACTTGATATAGACATAGATCCACTTGCCGATGTTGTATCTATAGAATCAGCATCCACTTGTGGTGATATCATTGATACACCACATTATTGCAGTCCCTTGACTTTTGAGTGAACCATGGATCCACTTGAGCTGGCTGCTAGTTGTTCCTCTTCTTATAATCTCCCCCTTGGTCTGTGCATTGTCCTTAAGACAAACTGATCAGCAGTGGTGACAGCTGATCTACTGCAGCAGCTGTCTGCTCCCCCTCAACTAAGGCATCCTTTGTCAGATTCCTAGTAGACATTCTAGTCAATGCCAGTCTGGATGCTACATGATGGTATTTATAGTCTTGTTGTCACATCAAGGACTTATCTACCAGGACGTTATGGTTCTGAAGCTGTGGCTAGATTCTCATCAGTTAATCACAGCAGCTCCCTTGTACCATGATCACTTCTTGCTAAGTAAGATCTTCTCCTTGTCTTTAGCAACAAACTTACCTTTGGCTTTTGCTTTTTGATCAGCAGCACAAGAATGTTCAGCCCACTGAGTACTATTTTGATCTTTACATTGATCTCCCCACTTGAACACCACTTAATCAATCCCTTCTTTATTTCTAAATAGTCAGGGAGTAGCTGGTCTGCTGTGATTCTCTTCTCCCCCTAGCAGATTGCTGATGATACCACTGGTGCACCTGCCAACTTTCTCCTCCTGCAGCTGCTAGTCTTTGAAACTACTTGATACCATCCTCTTATTTTGATACCAAGACTTTCTTTACACTGCAATTCTCATAGGAATGTGTTGACTTATATCAGCAATAGCTTGAGCAAACTAGCTGTTCTTGTGAACTTGCTCATTCACAGTAGTTACAAACATCTGAATAGTCTCTCTCTCATACTCAACATTATCTATGGAGACATTGCTGAACTTCAGCAGTAGTGCTGATCTTTTCAGTGTTGGAGGTACTCTAGGTAAGACTCAACCTTGTCCAGCAACACTGACTGAATATGCTCCCCAAATATAAGTATCTAGCATGACAGTCTTCCCCTTAGAATTTGCACAAGCCTGTCCATACATCCCATTGACTTGGACATCCTTTGCTACAGGTTTAGATAATGTTGAACCTGAGCACAGTTCTTTTCTGGTTTCCACTGAAGTGCCAGACAGCTGATGGTGCCACTTGAGAAACTTTTCAGCTGAACATAATGTGCTCCCTCTCTACTGCTCTGAGAATAACTTATTCTTTACAGCTTTCCTCAGTGATTACAGCCTACTTTTCCTCACTAGTTTGCTGGTGAGGCAGCAAAACTTTGTCCAACCAGCCAGGAATCTTGTTCTTAATGGATGGATTTAGCCGGTCTTCATCCATGAGTGTGCACTTATCCTTCTTTAGGATTTCACTCCACATTCTCTTCCCCTTAGGTAGTAAGAGGATTATCCTTGATGGTCAATATCCATCACCAACTTCCCAACTAAAGATCTTAGGTATTCCCCATATTGGAGTCTTATCCATAAGATGACTTTCTTGTTCCAGTCCAAGTTCTGGAACAACTTTTGTACAAGTACCCCATGGGGGTTGGGTATTTAGACTGACCTGCAAAATGGATTACTTTACCTTAAGACCCCAATAGGTATTGGGTCCTAGGTTCTGATTAGTCTGAAATCTGAATTTCCTACCTGCAATTTTTCTGACAGGTAGGCTAACTCTTACTCTAGACACAGAAATATTGTGCCAGCAATCTAGGGCAAAATGACCCACCTTACCACAACACCAACACTCATGGATATTATATCTTCTTTTTTGAGCAATTCTTGTAGTGTGGTTAACTACTGTCTGAGCAGAAGGAAGAGGAACAATAGCTTTCTTCAGGTTCCTTTCAATAAGGATCCGACTGAAGATTAGTCTTCCAGCAAACTTCCTTTGTATACTCTGAATGCTATTTACAGTTGTCTTCTTTGCAGATGACATGTTGTTTATAACATCAGAAACAGCGAAGTCAGGCGTACTGGTAGACTGACCCTTGGTCTGAGTCCTTACTGGATGGGCTTGAGTGAAAGCCACTGCCTTATCCTTGTGAGTTGGGGCCGAGGCACCAAATATAAATGGTCCAGAATGGGCCATTTGTACTTTTTCATGGGGAGCCATAAAGGCACTCATTCCCCTATCCTTTTTTCTTCCATTGTAAGATACATTTGTAGTCTTACAAGGAAAATTCTCATTCCTCCAATGACCATCGCTGGGGTCTTGGCCATACCTATTGGAAGAGAGAATTATCTTGTGAAAGGTAGGCTGATGCCTGACATGATCTTGGCCTCTTTTTTGAGATTTGATCACTTTAGAAATCCACTCAGATTCAGATCTTCTCTTGATAGAATCTATCTTATAGAATTTATCCACAATTCTCCTCTCTCTATCAATTTCTCTTCAAGATTCTTGATAATAGAGTCCTTGTATTTTAAGGACTCAATATGGATATCTACCATGATCTTCAGATGGACTGCTTCCCTCTCTTTTAGACATAGCAAGGATGAAACTTCATCTTGCTGGGAAGTAGTATTCTGTAGGGAGGTTATTTCATCTGCTTGTTTCATAACAAGCAGCCTGCTTTTCTTGAAAACTTTCAGAAGGGCAGCATGATTGTAAATCAATTGATTGATATCATCACTTGTCAAAGGACCTTCATCATCACTTGATGAGGTGACATCAGGGTCTGTACAGGATTCATATCCAGACTTTGAGGATGAGCTGGATGGGGAATATACCTTATGTTGATCAGGCTAATCCTGAAAAGATTATTCTTCTGGTGTAGCTATTGGTCCATAACAACTGCTTTCACCTTCTTCACCAAGAGCAGCCAACAACCCAATGTATTCTTGTCCTCTCTGCAAATTTGATGTTCCATGGAGTTCCACACCTTATAGTTCATCTTTGAACACATAAGTTTAACCTTTTAGCTATCCTTAGAGATCAACTCAGACTGTTAGGTCCTTTTTGAGTAACCTCTCTCTGATACCACTTGAAAGTCTTTAATTCAAGGATAACTAAATCACCGAGAGGGGGTGAATAGGTTATTGGTCTCTTTTTTGATTTCTTAAATATTTCTTCTTTAAGATCTTTGGCTTTAGGTTATTTTATGCTTTCAAGATGTACACAACCTGCATAAAGAGAAATAACACAGAAAAGCACACAGTGATTTATAGTGGTTCCCCAACTAGGTACATCCACTTTCCCTTCTGCCTATCTAACTATCTTGTTGGACTAGGCACTTCTCCATAACTTGCTCCAAAGAGCTTACACCTCAGATCTTGCAGGACCTCACATGTCACACAGATCTACCACTTAGGCACTAAGCCAAACCACAGGTCACAAAGACCTTTCACTCGGCACTAAGCCAAACCACAGGTCACAAAGACCTTTCACTCGACACTAAGACAAACCTTAGGTCACAAAGACCTTAGCCTTTATAACACAGGTGAAAGAAATTGTACCTAATCACCTAGAGGGGGGTGAATAGGTGACTTAATCGTTTTAAACTTTTAGGCAAATTATATCATAGATTTCACAGAACATAAAACAGCATACACAGAATCACTCACATACACAGAGTACACACATTTTTATAGTGGTGCCCCAAGGTCTGGGTACATCCACTTTCCCCCTTCGCCTATCTAGTAGTGTACTAGATTCGGCCAAACTTCTCCACTATACCTCAGATCCTCAGATCTTACACTCAGAACCCCAACAAGGTTCCTACAACTCAGGCCCAAAGCCCTACCACTCAGTTTTCACAAAGACCTACACTCAGCCTTCACCAAGGCCTACACTCAGCCTTCACCAAGGCCTACACTTAGAAAAATGGATCTCCTACACTCAGGCACACAGGCCCTACCACTCAGCCTTTATAATTTCAGGCTTACAACTCAGATCCCTTAGGATCCTACAAGAAATTAAGATTACAAAGTATATACCTACAACTCAGAATAAGAGAGAAGAGTTGACAGGTTTCTTGATGAGTTCTTGGAAGAACTTTGCTGAGATCAACCACTCTTGGCTTTCTTCAAAGCTTCTTGAATTTAGAACACAATAGGGTTGAGTCTTTATGCAGCTGATCTTCAATCACTACTAACTTAAGAATCAGAAATCAATATGAAACTTTCTTCACAGCCTGGTTCCACAGCTGTCTTCTTGGAAGGAGCTCTCTCTCTCCAACTTCTTAGATCTTCACTTGAAGGGCTTCTTCTAGTTGTGTTGTACTTCAATGATTCCCTGATCACCTATTTTTCTGATGTGTAGAATCATCTTCTTCTGTTGACAGAATAAGCCTTTATATAGGCTTTCTTTATGGTGACCGGCTGATCCGGTTTCTAACAGACTTCTGACAGTTCTGATAGTTGCAGTAGACCGGCTGGAATGGCAGCTTTCAAGTCATCCAGTCACTTCTTGAATTTTCTGTAACTGTCTGAAAGTGTCGAGACAGTCAGTCTTTAAGTGTCGACACTGATAGACTAGGTGTCGACATAAGTAGACTAAGTGTCGACACTAGCCTTCATGGTGTCGACACAACTCCTTGTGTTGTAGAAATTACTTCTCGACACAACTTCTTCATCATGTGTCGACACTGATAATGTGTGTTGACACAACTCCTTGTTCTTCAGTACTTTGTTGATTTCTTGTAAGTGTCGACACAACTCCTTTGTGTCGACACATCTTCTTGTGTTGAACTTGTTAAGTGTCGACACATCTTCTTGGTGTCGACACATGCCTTCAGTGTTGATACTTTTTCTAAGTGTAGACACATCTCCTTTGTGTCGACACTTGTACTTAGACTTCACTGAAATTTGCTGAGTGTCGACACAGCCCCCTAGTGTCGACACTATCTTCATGTGTTGAGACTTTTGCTGTGTGTCGACACATTCTTCATTATGTCGTCACTTGTACTTGAACTCTATTGAAGTTTGCTGAGTGTCAACACAGCCTCCTAGTGTCGACACTTGTACTTGAACTTTGTTGATGTTTTGCTGAGTGTCGACACAGCCTCCTAGTGTCGACACTTTCTGATGTCGACAAAATTCCTCTGGGTGTCGACACTGCTTTTAAGTGTCGACACAGCTTCTCTGGACATTTCTTCATTGTGTGTCGACACAACCTGTATGTGTTGACACTTTCCTTCTGGTGTCGACTCTGCATCCCAGGTGTCGACACAATTACTCCAAGTGTCGACACTGCTTCTTTAGGTGTCGACACAAGTCTTCTTAAGTGTCGACACGTTTCTTCTGGGTGTCGACACATGGACTTAGAAACTTTTCATGCTTTCCCTGCAAATACTTAACCTGCACAAGGTAACTCAAAATACATCAAATACACCTTGATGTATATCATTGAGTAGGGTGAGGCTTCTTCAAATCAGGTACATATTTTCCAATGTACCCAACAATCTCCCCCTATTTGGAGAAGTCATAACCCTTAGTCAATGATATACACCATACATAACAAATTCACAGTATGATGTAAAACAGGATTATATAACAGGGTAAGTACATAAATATGTATAAACAAAACATGTATATACAAATATCTCAGAACAATGATGTAATAGATTTAACATATATCACATAGTTCTTTCAAAATCCAACATTTACATTAATCAAAAGTTTACATTGAGTTTACTACAAATGACTACAACTTGTAAACTTAAGTAAATGTCTATCCTATTGCTGCTCTGGTTCTTTGATTACAATCCCCTTTCCAGATTGTATCTTTGCTTGAACTGGGACTTCATTATCATCATCAGCAGCAGGCTTCTTTCCTTTAAGATCCTTCTTATTCAAATCTTCAGCTTTGATCTTCTGTCTTTCAAAGTAATAATAAGTTTAGGAAAGTACTTGCTAGACTCCTGTGCATTAGGAGGTAGCTTTACCCATCTTAGCCTTTCTTCTATACTGCACAATGGCCTCTTGCCTTGTCTCATGCTTCCTCCACTCCAGTTCAGAATACCACTTGTTTCTATCTGGGATATTGTCCTTGGCAGCCTTCCATGCAGTTAAGATAATATTCCTGGAAGTGGGGCTCCACTGTTCAAAATCAGGCCTAAGTTCAGCTTGCTCTCTGAATCTCTTCTTAGACAATTGAGTCTCTTGTTCTTTCAGCAAAGCTTCTTGTTCTTTCAGAATTGCCTCTGGTACTGGCTGAACCACTTTCTCAATGATGACATTCTGATTTCCTTCAGGAGGACTATACATTGATTGTATTTCTTGATGTATCATATCAAAGTCTGGTGGAGGGTATATTACTTGAGCTACTTCAGCTGGCTCCCCTCCAAGATATGCAAGATTAAGTCCAGACTCTGCAACATTGTCATCATCACATAATGGAGGATATCCAAGGGTGGCTCTGATGGAATTTGAAATCCACTTTGCATGATCAGAGCATGCTTTAACTAACACCCTCTCCCCCTTTATGACTTCTTTTTCAATGTGATCTCTTAGATCATCTTTCTGGAATCTTATCTGTGCATTCAGATAATTTACTCCATCTTTGTAGAAAGGTTTCAACCTTTGTAGCTTTTCATTTATTAACTTCTAGGAATCCTGAAGTGCAGAAGTAACAGCAGTTAAGCTCTCTTGCAATGCTTTGTCAAATTCTTCTTTGGCAGTGGTCAGAGCTGCATTCTGGGCAGTTGCTATATTCTTCAGTTCAGTTACAATGGCATTGTGTGAAGCTGTCAAATTATCATTCATCCTGATTTGGTTTTCTAGGGCATAGCCTTGCTTCACCTCAAGCTCTTTAAGTTTTGTCTTCAGTTTCTCTTAATGTGTGGCCAGATAGACTACTGCATTTCCTCCTTTATGGAAGCAGTCAGTTATTTCTTTTTTATTTAGATTTACTTCAAATCTGATTGACTTTATGTCTTGTGCCAGATCAAATTGTAGTGACTTATGCCCTTCGTCTACATACTTTTCCAGAGCTTGCCTTAGCTCATCAAGCTTAATTTGTAAAGCCACCATCAATGAACTGTAATCTGTAGATGGGGCTGGCTGTAGTGCAGGCTGTGGTGCTATTGTTTGTAAAGCTTTCTTATATGTCTGGCTCCTCCTCTTGAAAACTTGAAATTTTCTCTTCTTGGCTCTTGCAGCCTCTTCATCTTCAGAAGCAGATGTGCTTGCAATATCAACCCTGTCCTTAGGACTTGGAGGTAACTCCTTCTCAGTCCTTGGTGGTTGCTCAGCTTCCTTTTGCTTCTCAGTCTCTTTGCCTGCAGTTTGCTCTATATTCTCCACTTGCTCCCCCTCAATAATTACCTTCTCCCCCTCAGCAGCTGCTTTTTCCGCTTCAATATCAATTTGAAGAAGGTCAGGGAACAGTTCTTCCAAAGTAAATTCCTGTTGAGGATGGGGTGGAGAATCTCTTAGATCATCAATCACTTGATCAGCAACAGATGTGTCCTCCATGACAACATCTTGGGGTTGACTAGGAATCTGAGGTTGCTGATTAACATCAGACAATCTGTCAGTCATATCTTCATTTTCAATAGAGAAATCTAATTGGTTGATTTCAGTTATTATCTCAAGTATTGTGTGGGTAGCTTGTTCACTCTCTAGTGGAGTTGGCTCATCCACCAGTAGAGGCTCCCCCTGGATGGAATCAGGTTAATTGGGCTAGCCTGTGGTAGCTCCCCCTGCCTTGGTGCATCTTCTTGTCTAGCAGGTGACTGACCAACATTTTCAGTGTCTTCTTCATCAGGAGTGAACACTACATGCTCTTCAGAGCTGCTTGATGATTCTTGAGCCACAGGAGCTGGCTTCTTCTTCTTTTTCAGGGGTGTTTCCTTCTCAGGAGTTGGCATTTCCTTGGTCAAGACTCTATCCCACCTAGAGAAGATTCTCAAATCCATTCTCCTCATGTGGTTAATCTTAGTGCCAGCTGCGTGGTTCATCACCTTTGGTATACTACCAGCTAGGTATAGACTTAGAATCCTACCCAAATTTGGATTCTTCATACTCTCTTTAATCTTATCAAACATAACTGTAGCCCATTCAGTATTTAGTTTGAAGATAATTCTTGTCATTAGACTGAACATATAAGCAGATATTCTATCATGCCCGCCAGGCTTGCTCATGATAACTTTGCCAACAATTTCAGATAAGAATTTGTCTTGCATGTTCATTCCCTTTCTATTGAAAACAGATCCTATTTTCATGTTGTAGTCCAGTCCACACCATGTTAATGCTTCTCTAGTCTTAGAAGCAGAAACATCTTCTTTTTCCTTAGTTCTTGGTAGTTGAAGAAATTTTCTTAGAGTCTTAGGAGAGACCTTCACCTTTGCCCCACGAACTCTTGACTTTATCTTGAGTCCTGATTCATCTAGTGTTGCTCCATTCAGAAATTCCAGGACCTCCTTCTTCCAGATCTTGCTTGTTTTTGAAACAAGAAATTCTAATCCAGTCTCTGCGATTAGGGTTATCACGCCTTTGATATCGGGTTCCGCGTCATCAAATGCGTGGCGCACGAGTTCATATCCTTCATTCACATTCTCTTCTAGCTTGGGCGCCATTAGGGTTTGAAGAAATTTGAATTAGAGAAGAGAGATGTCGACACACAAGTTTGGTCTCGAAACTTTGGTGAGCGTGTCGACAAACAATGGCAAAAACCTATTTATACCTTTCTAGAATCGAAGATGAAAGGGCGCGTCAAAATACTTAAATTGTGTCGACACTGTTGAAAAGTGTCGACATAGACTTATAATGTCTCGACAACTCTGTTTCGACACAAGTATAGTCGACAGAATATATGTGTCGACACTTGTTTATGTGTCGACACCGCTTAGCTCGACACTTAGTCGAGACTTTACTCGACGAATTCTAAGTAAATCCTAAGTGTCGACAACACCCTGGATGTGTCGACACCTACTATTTATGTGTCGACACTAATTCTCTTAAGTGTCGACACAGACTGTCTAGATGTGTCGACACCATTTCTCTGAAATGTCGACACCATTTTTCTGTGTCGACACAGACAACTCTGTGTGTCGACACCATTTTACTTAGCCAATTATGAAAACTTATTCTAAGTTTATCATACCTAATTCAATTTTGAACCTATTGAATTTGGTTTCATCTAAGGGCTTAGTATACATGTCAGCTAGTTGACTATCTGTATTTATATATTCTAGTGAAATATCTCCTTTTTCCACATGTTCTCTTAGAAAATAGTATTTTATTTCTATGTGCTTAGTCCTACTATGTGAGACAGGATTGTTTGCAATAGAAATAACACTAGTAGAATCACAAAATAGAGGTGTTCTACTTACTTGAATACCATAGTCTTCTAGCTGATGTTGAATTCATAGAAGTGGAGCACAGCAACTTCCTGCAGCAACATACTCTGATTTTGCTGTGGAGATAGCCACACTTGTTTGCTTCTTGCTACTCCATGATATCAATCTTCCACCTAGGAATTGACAGGTACCTGCTGTACTTTTCCTATCTTCCTTGCAGCCTGCAAAATCTGCATCTGAATAACCTGTCAATTCAAAGTCACCATTCCTAGGGTACCAAAGGCCTAGATAAGGAGTGCCCTTAAAATATCTCAGAATTCTTTTGACTGCTGTCAAGTGAGATTCTTTATGGCAAGCTTGGTACCTAGCACAGACACATGTAGCATACATGATATCTGGTCTACTAGCAGTCAAATACAATAGGGAGCCAACTATCCCTCTATACAAAGTCTCATCTACAGGTTTCCCTGCATCATCTTTGCTAAGAGACATACTTGACCCCATAGGAGTTTTCATGGTACTGGATGATTCCATACCATACTTCCTTATCAATTCTAAGGTGAACTTAGACTGGCATATGGATAAACCATTCTCAGTCTGTCTAACTTGGAGACCCAAGAAGAACTTAAGTTCCCCCATACTGCTCATTTCAAATTGTCCTTGCATAAGTTTTGCAAACTTTTTGCAAAGACTACTTTCAGTAGACCCAAATATGATGTCATCTACATATATTTGTACTAGAATGATCTTGCCTCTGGATTCCCTAAGGAATAGAGTCTTGTCTATTTTCCCCCTTGTGAATTTATTCTCAATGAGGAAACTAGACAGGGTTTCATACCAAGCCCTAGGGGCTTGTTTTAACCCATACAAAGCCTTCCTAAGTTTATAGACATTATTAGGTTTAGTTGAATCAACAAAACCTGATGGCTGTTGCACATAGACTTCTTCCTTCAGATTTCCATTCAAAAAGGCTGACTTAACATCCATTTGGTATACTTTAAACCCTTGATAGGTTGCATAGGCCAAGAACATCCTTATAGCTTCCAGTCTGGCTATTGGAGCAAAGGTTTGATCAAAGTCAATACCTTCTTCCTGCCTATATCCCTTAGCAACAAGTCTTGCTTTGTTCTTTATAATCACTTCATGTTCATCCAACTTGTTCCTAAAGATCCACTTGGTTCCAATTATGTTGTGGTCTTTTGGTTTAGGAACAAGCTCCCAGACATTGCATCTTTTGAACTGATTCAGCTCCTCTTGCATTGCCTCAATCCAATGAGGGTCTAGGATAGCTTCTTCAAATTTCTTTGGCTCAACTTGGGATAGAAAACTGGAGTAGAGTACTGAACTTAGACTTCTGCTCCTTGTTTGTACCCCTTGTCTGAGATCACCAATAATTTGATTGGCTGGATGATCTTTTAGATGTCTATTTGTAGGAGGTAGCCTGTCTTCAGGTTGAACTCCTTCAGCTTCTTCAACTTGCTGCACTCCTTGGTCTTCTTCTGCATCAGGTGTATCTAGTACTCCCCCTGGACAGCAGGCACTATCATTTACTTGCTGACTTGCAGTAGGTCCTTCTTCTATAGTAAGCTTGTCCATCTTCTCAGTCACACTTGTGGAGCTACAAATACTTCTAGACAATTCATTGTTAATGAGTCTAGCTTCATCAAATACTACATGTACTGATTCTTCTACAACTTGAGTAGTCAAGTTGTAGACCATATAATCCTTACTGTTGTTGTTGTACCCAACAAAGATCCCCTCTTGGGATTTGGCAGCAAACTTGGTTAAGTAAGACTTTTCATTGTTAAGTATATAGCATTTACAACCAAAGATCCTGAAATAGGATAGATTTGGTTTTCTGTCTTTCACAATCTCATAGGGGGTCTTATTGTGGCTCATGGTGATAGTAGCCCTATTAATTACATGGCATGCAGTGTTCACTGCCTCAGCCCAGAAATATTCTGGGAGAGATGTGTCACTTAATAGGGTTCAACCAGCCTCAATAAAGGTTCTATTTTTCCTTTCAGCAATGCCATTTTGCTAAGGTGTTCTTGGTGAAGAAAATTCCTGAAATATACCAAATTCTTCACATAGCTTTGTCATACTGTCAGACTGGAATTCAGTACCATGGTCACTTCTTATTTTGATCACTGTACTGTCTAACTCATTCTGAATTTGTTTGACAAAACTATAAAAGATACTAGGATTTTCAGATTTCTGTCTAAGGAAGAACACCCAGGAAAACCTTGAGTAGTCATCTACAACTACAAATGTGTAGACCTTCCTACCTAGGCTGTGAACTGGCATAGGACCAAAGAGATCCATATGCAAGAGGTATAAGCACCCCACAGCATCTTTGTTCTCAATGCTTTTAAAGGTGGATTTAGTCTGCTTGCCCTTTTGACAAGCTGAACATATCCCAACCTTTTTACACTTAACTTGAGGACCATTCCTCACTAACTCTTTGCTAAAGAGTTGGCCAATTATCTTGTAGTTAAGATGAGCTAGCCTCTTGTGCCATCTGACACAATGAGAGACTTTCTCATCAGCTACAAGACACACAGGAGAAGCATTGTTCTCACACATAATGTCTAGACAATAGACATTTCTCTTCCTATAACCTGTCAGAATGATCTTTTGATCATTTGACCTCCTGATATGACAACTATCTTTGACAAATGAGATGTCATATCCTAGATCACTCAGCTGACTTATACTAATGAGGTTGTGTTTCAAACCTTTAACATAAGCCACTTGAGTAATTGTAATAAGGTTGCTAGAAATGTTACCAAAACCTTTGATGATTCCTTTTTCAGAACCACCAAAGGTGACTTTAGGACCATCCTTGATTGATGTGTAGTCCTTTAGCAATCCCCTAGTTCCAGTCATGTGCCTGGAACATCCACTGTCCAAGTACCATATTGGGGCATGGCCACTTGGACTCACCTGCAAAACAGATTAGTTAATCTTAGAACCCAAAGAATTCTTGGGTCCTTGGTGCTGGTTAGTTTTCCTCTTAACAAAGCTACCTGTAGCTTTTATAGCAGGAAGATTGCTACTCACTTTGGCACTAGAATTGTGCCAACAGTCTATGGCAAAGTGGTCTATCTTGCCACAGCACCAGCACTCAAATCTGTTGTACCTTTGCTTAGGTACAACCCTGGCTGTTTTATCTACAGCAGGCTTGTTGAGGACTGGGGCTTTGCCCTTAGACTTGGACTGAACAGTCCTGGCAGGTTTAGTAAACCCCAATCCAGTTTTACCTTTTTGAGAAATGAACTCATCTATTAAAGATAGAACAGACTTCGGTTTAGAAAACCTTGCTACTATATCTCTCTTTTTCTGAATACTAATCTCCAGATTTCTGATTTGATCATTCTTGAATGTAATAGTTCCCATCTGAATAACAGTAATGTTCTTCAGCCTGGCTATTTCACTTAGTTTCTGATCAAGCAACTTATCAAAATCTGTTGCAGCAACTTTAAGATTAGCAATCTCCTTAGCCTGACTCTTGGCCAAGGATTTGCTTTTCTTCAAAGCTTGCAACACTACTCTATATTCATCAATTAATTGATGAATGTCTCCTTCAGATTCAGATCCACTCTCATCACTTGATGTTGATGAATCTGATTCTGATCCATCACTAGAAATTGAACTTGAAGAACAATTTTGTACCTGACTTGGTCCAGGCTGCTCCTGGATTTTATCTCCTTCTGATAAGGCCATGAGTCCCTGGCACTGATTGTCCTCTTGCTCATATATTGAGTTCATTAATTGGATGAACTCATCATCTTCTTCTTCAGCAAACAGTCCAATGTAAGCTTCAGCTCCTGAATCAGTTTCTGAAGAAGACATATCTGATAGACTTTTGTCCTTCTTTGCAACAAAGGACCTTTCCTTTTTGCCCTTGATCTGAGTCTTCTTCTTATCAGTTGACTCTTTTCTTTTCTCTGGGCAGTCAGCAACAACATGTCCTTGTCTGTTACAACAATAACAAACAATCTTTGAAGATATAGTTCTACTTGACTTGGGCTTTCTCCTGTCATTCTTTGATGACTTCTGTGAAGTGGATGGCTTAGACCTCCATTGTTTCTTCTTTATGAACTTCTGAAAATATCTTGTGAAAGCTGCAAAGTCCTCATCACTCTCACTGTTTTCAGAATTCTTACTTTCTGACTCATCTGTCTCAGTCTCAGCAACTTTTGGGGGTGGAGATGGAGACTTACTTTTATATTTCTTGGTGGCTTCTGTCTTGAATGCCACAGCTCTTTCTTTATACTCAATTCTTGTAGTCTTCTCTTCCTCTTTCCTAACCATTAGCTGTATTTCATAGGATAACAGCTTTCCAAATAATGTTGGAGGAGGAATATCTGCTAACTTGGTCATTTCCCTTATGACACATATCTTGGTATCACAGTCTTTAGTTAGGGATCTCAAGAACTTATCATTCAGCACATAATTGTCGAATTCCCTTCCATAGGACATTAATTCATTAACTATCCTATAAAATTTCTTGTAGCACTCAGTTATGCTATCAGACCTTTCTTGTCTGAAGCTCTCATACTCTTGGTTTAATAAAGACTTTCTGTCCTGTCTCACTTCTTCAGAACCCTCCATGTACACTATCAGTGTGTCCCACATTTCCTTTGAAGTTTTACAGTGTATCAAATTCTGAAATGTGGCATCATCTATTGCACTTACAATTATATTCTGAGCTCTCTTGTCCATTGCGGCCAAAATAATCTCATCTTTGGTCATCTCTGAAAAGTCTTTTGGAGTTCTTTGATTTGCATCTAGAACTGATACTTTTATATGCACATATGGCCCTTCTTTGACTGTGATATAGATTCTAGGGTCAGAGGCTTCCATAAATAGTCTAACCCTTTCTTTTCAGATGCCAAAAATCTCCTTTCTGCAGATTGGCAACTTCATGGATCCAAGTTCTTTATGATTCTCTCTTGAACTCATTTTCTTGATTTTCTTGATTCTGCACTTAATTATACTGAATCTGCCAACAGGATCTTTTACTCAGACAGTTATGTCCTTTTTGAGTAACCTCCCTCTGATACCACTTGAAAGAAATTGTACCTAATCACCTAGAGGGGGGGGGGAATAGGTGACTTAATCTTTTTTAAACTTTTAGGCAGATTATATCACAGATTTCACAGAACATAAAACAGCATACACAGAATCACTCACATACACAGAGTACACACAGTTTTATAGTGGTTCCCCAAGGTCTGTATACATCCACTTTCCCCCTTCGCCTATGTAGTAGTGTACTAGATTCGGTCAAACTTCTCCACTATACCTCAGATCCTCAGATCTTACACTCAGAACCCCAACAAGGTTCCTACAACTCAGGCCCAAAGTCCTACCACTCAGTCTTCACAAAGACCTACACTCAGCCTTCACCAAGGCCTACACTCAGCCCTCAACAAGGCCTACACTCAGAGAAATGGATCTCCTACACTCAGGCACACAGGCCCTACCACTCAGCCTTTATAATTTCAGGCTTACAACTCAGATCCCTTAGGATCCTACAAGAAATTAAGATTACAAAGTATATACCTACAACTCGGAATAAGAGAGAAGAGTTGATAGGTTTCTTGATGAGTTCTTGAAAGAACTTTGCTGAGATCAACCACCCTTGGCTTTCTTCAAAGCTTCTTGAATTTAGAACACAATAGGGTTGAGTCTCTATGCAGCTGATCTTCAATCACTACTAACTTAAGAATCAAAAATCAATCTGAAACTTTCTTCACAGCCTGGTTCCACAGCTGTCTTCTTGGAAGGAGCTCTCTCTCTCCAACTTCTTAGATCTTCACTTGAAGGTCTTCTTCTAGTTGTGTTGTACTTCAATGATTCCATGATCACCTCTTTTTCTGATGTGTAGAATCATCTTCTTCTGTTGACAGAATAAGCCTTTATATAGGCTTTCTTCATGGTGACCGGCTGATCCGGTTTCTAACAGACTTCTGACAGTTCTGACAGTTGCAGTAGACCGGCTGAAATGGCAGCTGTCAAGTCATCCAGTCACTTCTTGAATTTTCTGTAACTGTCTGAAAGTGTCGAGACAGTCAGTCTTTAAGTGTCGACACTGATAGACTAAGTGTCGACACAAGTAGACTAAGTGTCGACACTAGCCTTCATGGTGTCGACACAACTCCTTGTGTTGTAAAAATTACTTCTCGACACAGCTTCTTCATCATGTGTCGACACTGATAATGTGTGTCGACACAACTCCTTGTTCTTCAGTACTTTGTTGATTTCTTGTAGGTGTCGACACAACTCCTTTGTGTCGACACATCTTCTTGTGTTGAACTTGTTAAGTGTCGACACATCTTCTTGGTGTCGACACATGCCTTCAGTGTTGATACTTTTGTTAAGTGTCGACACTTGTACTTAGACTTCATTGAAATTTGCTGAGTGTCGAAACAGCCCCCTAGTGTCGACATTATCTTCATGTGTTGAGACTTTTGCTGTGTGTCGACACATTCTTCATTATGTCGTCACTTGTACTTGAACTCTGTTGAAGTTTGCTGAGTGTCTAAACAGCCTCCTAGTGTCGACACTTGTACTTGAACTTTGTTGATGTTTTGCTGAGTGTCGACACAGCCTCCTAGTGTCGATACTTTCTGATGTCGACAAAATTCCTCTGGGTGTCGACACTGCTTTTAAGTGTCGACATAGCTTCTCTGGACATTTCTTCATTGTGTGTCGACACAGCCTGTATGTGTTGACACTTTCCTTCTGGTGTCGACTCTGCATCCCAGGTGTCGACACAATTACTCCAAGTTTCAACACTGCTTCTCTGGGTGTCAACACAAGTCTTCTTAAGTGTCGACACGTTTCTTCTGGGTGTCGACACATGGACTTAGAAACTTTTCATGATTTCCCTGCAAATACTTAACCTGCACAAGGTAACTCAAAATACATCAAATATACCTTGATGTATATCATTGAGTAGGGTGAGGCTTCTTCAAATCAGGTACATATTTTCCAATGTACCCAACAACAGGCTTACAACTCAGGCTTTTCAGCCCTATAGTTTCAGGCATAAGGCCCCACTCTCAGAGTGTTGTAGCACTTCTACAACTCAGCACGCAGCAGGTACCTACCTCAGTGCCCTTCCAGGCACCTACAACTCAGTGATTAATTAATCACCTACCTCAGGCATAAAGGCCCTTCACTCAGAGAGCAGTACTCTCCTATCTCAGGCAATTAAGCCTTACAGCTCAGATCCACACTTGGATCCTATAGGATGAAAGTGGGTTAGAGTGATGATTGGCCACAAGTGAATTTTCACTGTGCTAATCTAACTGGACTGAGATAAACTCAGCCCAACCTTGACTCTAGGAAATATATTTCCTGAGTCTACTTATCTGGACTAAGAAAATACTTAGACCTAACTTCCTCTTCTCAACACCAGAGATTTTATCTAGCTGGAACTAGAAAAGTAACTGCAGCAGATCTTGCTGCAACCTGAGATGCAAAAATCTCAATGTTAACCCCGAAATCGACGATCCTTCCCAAGGCAGCTAGCTCGCTAGTCGCAGCCTGCTCCAATTTCCTCCTGGAGGTCGCAACACCTTCGTTTGGGCGGATAGGCCTTTCTGTCCGCTTAGGCCGCATGACTTGGGCGGTCTCAGCGGTCTGACCGCCCAGGCCACGCATTGTTCCCTTAGTCGGCAGGGGCCGCGGACTGCCTCTTCAGTCCGCCCCTACAGGCCGTGCCCTTTGGCAGCTTAACCGCAGATTTCTCAACAGATGCCCCCTTTCCCGGATTCAAATGTCTATCCGCCCAGACCTCTTAAAACTCCAAGCAAAGGTGGTGACCTACCCCCAGGCCCCCAGCCAGCAACCTCAACTTCCACCTCGCCAACACGCGCAACCTGCGTCGTCAGTTTGGCAGGTCGCTCAGCCCTTGTCGCCCAGCAGCATGGGCAGCCAGCTTCTTCAGTCCGCTTGCGGAGTGCGGACACTCCAACTCCCCGGCTACCCACAAAGAGCAGCAGCAACATCCCGCTTATCGCGATCTCGGCGGACTCGAAGTGCAATCAAGGCTTTCAGTCCTCCTACGTTGATGAACCCCTGCTCCAGCTCCCCAGCAGGCCTCATCTTCGGCAGAGGCGGACTCGGCTCGCTAGCAGAGATGGACTCGGCGGACTCAGCGGGCACTCCTCAGCTCGCACTCCTTAGCACGTGCCCAGTTCAGCAGCGGCGGACTTCGCGGATTCTCCTCGTAGTCCGCCACTTAGTCTCCCAGTTTGCCATCAGCAGCACGAGCTCCAGAGGCAAGTTTTAGTCTGCGCGGCTTGTGGCGGACTCGGCGGACTCCTTCCTCATCCCACTCCAGTTACCATCTCACCGGGGGTAACGTCACCACAAGCCGTTGCCTCCTCGAGCCTATAAATAGACCCCCGTGCCTCTCATTAAGGAGGACTGAACATCGCCAAGGTGCTCACGCTCGAATACATCCCACAGCAAGTTCAATTCCTGCGGACTCCTTTCCTCAGTCCGCCTTCTCTCTGCCCTTAGTCGCGCGGCCTGCCGACCTGGTTCTCCAGTCCACGCGATCTTTTTTCCCCTTCTAACCGCGCGGTCTGCCGGCATCCTAGTTCAGTCCGCGCGGCCTCTTCTGGAATCTCCTTCCTTAGCAGCCAGCTTCTTCCTTGTACCCCTTTATTGCTTTCTTGTAAAGGTGTATTGCAAGCTGTAATAACTCACTATTAATCAAAGGAAAGCCTGTCGCAAGAGTGACATTTAAGCAGCGGCGGGTGAAGTCTGTTGTTGCCGCTACTAGTGGCCCCTCTCTCTTATTCTCAGCTCAGCTCAGCTCAAATCTCTCAGCATCAACCTGCAAGCACAACCGCCCAAGTACCCGTCTGCTCGACAGCTACTGATCAACCTCCTCTCTTTCTCATCAGCCTTCCTGGCATCTCTCAGCAACCCTCTCCTCCATCCCCGCAACCCTCGGACAAGCGTTTGCTCCACTCTCGAGCACTCAGAAGCTTCCACTTTCCCCGCAACCTTCATCATCTTCCTCTCCTAGCTTGTGAGACCGAACACTCCCTCCGTGTTAACTAGGCGGTGTCGTTTTCGCGCATCAATAGTTAACACGCGGCCTTCAGATCCGAAGTCAGACGGTGAACAACGACAGTTACCATGTCAGATTGTCATTCAGCTGAGAACCTTGCTCAATCAAATCCCAGGGAGGCCTTTAAGCAATCGCGCCGTGAGAATGATCAGCAGTTCCAAGCCATCAACCAAATTCTTGTTGCAATCACCCAGCAGTTGCAGACTCAACCTGCAGCAGCTCCTGCTGCTCCGATTAATCCAGCACCAACATTGGAGCATCAACAAGCTTATCCTCCAGCTTGCCCACCGGTCTATCCTCCTTACACAGCAACCTTTCTGAGGGCCTGCAGCCCCTTTGCGATCTCAAGATGAAGAGTTTGCTGCTCGCCAAAACTTCTTCCGGGAAGCAGCCCGGGGAAGTCCTGCTAGATTTCTCAACTTTCAGGGAATTCATCCTCACCCTGCAGTTCCTACCTTAGCTCCTCCTGCAACAACTTTTCCCTTTTATCCTCTTACTTCTTTTGCAGCTACAGCTTATGCTCCCTTTTATTCTTATGCTGTAGGAGAGCAGGAAGAACCTTCACCATTTGAAGAGAACGTTCGTCATGAACCAACTCCAGCTAATTTCAGAGAGCCACGATTACTAATATACACTGGAGAGGCTGATCCAGTGAAGCATCTTCAAGCTTTTGAGTCAGCCGTTGCTCTCAAAACTCTCTCAGATTCCACCAAGTGCAAGCTCCTTGTAACAACTTTTGATGGGCAAGTGAGGGATTGGTTCTATGGTCTTCGCCCTCACTCCATCACTTCCTTTGCTGATCTGCGAAGGGAGTTCTTGCTCAGATTCTCTACTTCCATAAAGAGAAAGGGCGTTCCTGAAGCCCTCTTTGAGATCAAGCAACGTGGAAATTAAATTTGGTCTAAGTTCATTGATCGATTCCAAATAGAGATTTTGTACATCGAGATTGTTATCTAAGAAATGTACCGAGTGGCTCTCATCCACGGTCTTCGTGAAGGGCCGCTCAAGTTCGAAGCCAATGTTCGAGCACCAAAAACATACCAAGAGTTGATTGCTCTAGCCAACTCATACATTCGAGATGAAAAGAGCAGCTCAGGCTTCGTCTCCAAGCTCATATCAGAGAAAGATCCTTCTCACAAGCAGCCTCTGGGGTCTCCTCACAATGATTTCCCAGCTCACTCAAGGAAGGGAAGAAGGTTTAAGTGCCATCGATATCCCTTCCAAGACCATGATCGTACTCGAGACCCATTACTACCACCAACTTCATCTTCACAAACAGCTGCAGTTTACCATCGGCAAGACGATGACTTGCATGAGTCCAAACTAGATGAATCCATGCAAGAAGTGAGCCAAATCATGAAAGATAAGGCTAACTATAAAAATCCTTATCGACCAGCTGATCAAAGATCAAAAGACTCAAATCGATGTTGCGAATTCCACAAAGAGCCAGACCACCTGACTGAGAACTATCAAGCACTCTGCCAACTGATGCAAAGGATGCTCCGGCAGGGTAAGATCCGTGACCTATTTCCCAAAGGTGATCGCCCTGATCCAACAACCTCAAAGGGCAAAGAAGTTGCAGATATTCCTTGCAGCTCAAGAGGAGTGAGCCTAGTCGAAGAGCCCCCTCTCCTCGTTGTTCACAATCCCGTTGAATGCTTTGATGCCGATGATGAGGGCGTGCTTGGAAGACTATTCTAAACCGGCAAAGGACTTCATAGTTCTTCAAATTTTATCGCAACTGTGATGGGTTATTTCTACTCTTACCCTTTCAAACATTTTTCCCTTTCAAAACACTTCTAAGTGCTCCATGCTTTTCAATAAAGTTTACCTCAGGGATCTCATACTGACACAGTTCCCTTCTTATAATGCTTCTTCCTCTACTTTTATTTTTGCCAAAGAGATCACTACACCAATGAGATATCACCAAGTCTTGTTATAGGCCCCCTCGAGACTGGATTCCGGCATAAGGCCACAATGACCACACATCGCGAGGAGTTTTCGCATGTGTGTAGTGGGGGCTATCCAACTCTCATGCAGAGGAATACATGATTTCAGATCCTAGCCAGCATCTGACAGAGTGTGTGCTAGGGAAGCCCCATGTGTTAGCTCTGTTGTGCTCCGTTAAGGATACATTACAGTTACGGTGATCTTTGTTTGACAAGCAATGGCGACCAAGCATAGCCTTTTCTCTTCGATCATCTCACAACTGTGATGGACGAACACTCTATGGTACTCTCGATCCATGCCTTCGCAGGGCCCACAATTCTATTGATCTTTCCACAGACAAGCAATGCTTTAGGCCACTTGGCGCAACTAGTCTCATGGATCAGTGATGATTGTACCCGAGGCAAGAGAGCAGTGCATCTGCCGCTTCCTTCTTAGGATTTTTGTGCATCTCTCCCTTTTGTGCTCTGTCGAGGGAGTATAGCTAGTCCTCTTTGTTATCAACCACCTTTTTCACAAGTTAACAGGTTAATCAGACCTACCAAAAGCATTTGCAACATTCATTTTGCATATGCTCATCTTATATGCAATGCTTGCTCAAAGCTCTATCAGATGATGACTTGCAAGTTCTCTACTTGTATAAGCTCCATTACTCTCATCTTTTATTCACAACTTGCTTAAGCTCTATCAGATGATGATTCACAAAGCTATTCATTGCTATTATCAAACGCTAATGTCATCAAACATTGATTAGGGAATCTAGCTCTCTTTGATCATCAAGCAATACTATTGGCATCTAGTCCAGATTGACAGAATGCATCAAGCTTCTTCTCTGCTAATTTGATCCTATCCATCCTATCATATCAGCAGTCAACGCTCGACTTGTTGATCTGGACTTCATGTTAAAGATGTCTCTAATATAGAAAGAAGATCACTACTCTGGTTTGATCTTCCTACAATTATCAGCAAAGTGTATCAGGCATTTCCTCTGTTATATGATCATATCGATCTTATCTCATCAACAGTTAGCATTCACAAGTACCTGCAAGCCTCATTCAGGTACTTGCAATTTAGCTCATCATATTATGTCTGCTGCTCACTCTTCTCTTTGCAGTGATTAGCAGACACCTGCAAGTCTTATCCAGGTACTTGCAGCGTAGTTTTTTCATCTATGCCTGCCTCTAACTCTCTTCTTGCAGAGTTCAGCAGTAGCTTGCAAGCTTTTTCACAGGTACTTGCAAGCTACTCCAACACATATTTTGTCTTCTCTCAACTCTTTTCTTGCAGAGATCAGCAGACATTTGCAAGTTTCTTCACAGGTACTTGCAAGCTTCCTTCACATACCATGTGAAAGTGAGGTTTAGATCACCAATACTCTAGAGGGGGGGGGGGGTGAATAGAGTATATTTAAAAATTGTTAGGTCCTAATAAAAGTGCTGCTACAGCTTCTACTGTAGACTGAAGAAGTGCAGTAAATAGAAAACTGAAAACCAAAAAGTAATAATCCTAATCACAGCCACACAACAAGAAACAAAAAGAAAAGATAAGCAGTCAGTCGACACAAGAAATTTATAGTGGTTCCCCCTCAACTAGGTACATCCACTCTTCTACCACCCTTGGTAGGAATCCACTCAGGTTTTTGATCAGGTGCCTAACACCAATGGGTTTTGATCAGGTCCCCAAAAACCAACTCAAGTCTTTTGGTAAGGAGACTTGCAACCAGGAATCACTTTTGAAGGGAGATGACAACCCTTTGTATAGGAGGGGGTGAGAGAGTGATTTTGTCTTCTCTGTCAACAATCAGAGAGAAGACTTATGTGGAATGATGTTAGCAAAAGCTCCCCCTAAGATGTAGAATGATTCATGGAAGATCTGGAGCTTTGCTGCAGGGTGATAGGTCTTCAATCAGAGTTCTTGACAACAGTGATGCATGAGCTTCTTGACTGATTTGATATATGTTGTCCTTAGAAGTCCTAGAGAGAATGTTGAAGAAGAAGACTCTTGATATAGTATGATTGTTCTTCTTCCTCTGAATGAAAATCATTGTCTGTCACTGAAAACTTCAATATGATTTCTGTGTAAAGCTTTTCTACTGCTGTATGAAATCTTGCAGTCAGTCTGTCTGTATGTCTGTATTTTTGACTGAGTATTTTCTTGTGCTATGTGCTCTCTCTTGCTCTAGATTTTCAAATCTTCTTTTCTTCTATATCTTTTCAAAGATTTGAATCCTCTGTAATTAATGCTGATGGCCTGAGGATAATCGGCATTGATGTATTTCCTCAACTGTCCTGTGGAAAATCAGCAAGTAATATTCCTGAAGAATACTGTAATTAATGCTTCCTCTAACGGCAACATTAAGAGAATGTTTGAGCATTTAATCTGTCAGGAATTATTGCATTTGAGGATTGAATGCCGGAAATGGCTAAGTATGGAATTGTCGAACGAATAACAGAATTAGTCGAGCTGAGTTACTAGTTCGTCGAACTGAGATTTTGTATTCGTCGACCAGACAGCTTCTGTTCGTCGAGCTGAGTTCCAAGTTCGTCGAGCTGATAGCAGAACTTGCATGCTTCAGAACTTTGCCTTTTCTGTCTGAAGTTCGTCGAGCTGACAATTGCATTCGTCGACTGGAGTTCAGCAACAATTCTGGACTTAGTCAAATATTTTGTGTTGACTGATATTCTGTGTGTCGACATGAAAACTTCTGGTGTCGACACAGGTTTTTTGGTGTCGATATAAATTGGTGTCGACAGATTATTCTTGGTGTCGACACAAATCTTCCAGTGTCAACATAGTTGGTGTCGACAGATTATTCTTAGTGTCGACACAAATCTTCCACTGTCGACATAGTTGGTGTCGACAGATTATTCTTGGTGTCGACACAAATCTTCTGGTTCCAGAATTTGTCGACCAAAGAACACAGTTCGTCGATCTGAGAATTCGTCGGCCTGAGAAGTTGACTTCGTCGACCTGAGATCTTCTAGCAGAAGGTTGTTGTGAACTCGAGGTCCAAATTCGTCGAACTCAGAATCTTGTTTGTCGACCAAAGCTTGAAGTTGGACTTAGAATAATCTGGAGTTACCCTGTCTTTAGTTTGTTGAAGTATCCCAACGTTCGTCGACCAGAGAATGAAGATCGTCGAGCTCAGCTTAGAGAAATATCTCAAAGTCGTCGAGCTGAGAACGCCTTTCGTCGACCTGAGTTCGACGAACGTCGAACTCATTTTACTTAGTCTTGAAATCTTCTAAGTCTTGATTCTCTGATGATCTTGTTGATAGCTGGTCCATCTGATGTTGACTCTAAGGACTTGGCCTAGACTCTAGGACACAAATTTGACCCTGGCTATACATGTTGGGTCACATCCTAAGTTAGTGAACCTAGCACAAATCAACTAGGGATCCAACAATCTCTCCCTATTTGGGTGAGGTCACAAATAGACTCAAAACATAATCATAAAAATAAACAAAGTAAGAAAAGGATATATCTGGCAGAGAATTACCAACACATGCAGCAGATATATATATACATAAGCTTTGTTTAAACAGATAACATAGTTTGAAAGCAAATGCAGAAAGAAATTAAAACAAAGTAAAGATTACTTTTTCTGCTTCTTCTCTATGATCTTGTCCTCTTTAGGCTTTTCTCCTGGCTTGGTAAAGATAATTTCTCTCTTTGGATCCAAAGACTGTGCCTTTGCCATTGTCATATCAGCTGCCCCAATAATCTTCAGTGATGTAGTTCTGGGGACAACTACTTCAGGATGTAGCTTCATGTAATCATCAACATTAAACAGTTTGTTGGCTTTATCAAATCTTTTTAGTTCTTCCTTCCTATATTTTGACATAGTTGTATATCCTGATATGTCCTTGCCTTCAGCTTTTGCTTTCTTAATCAAGGAAAGACCAACAAGTTCCTGAAATCTGGCCATTTTAGCAGTGTTAGCTGATTCAGGATCCTCAAAAGGAATAGGAAGTGAATCTGGTCTTTCAGGACTCTTAGTTTTCTGCTCTGCAGAAAAGGTTGGCTATTGCTGCTGATGTTGTTGATGTTGTTGATTTCCTGAAGAATGATGTCTTTGATGACTGTTTCCAGAAGATCTCCCTTGATGTCTCTGATAGATTTGCATAGGGGCAGATCTCTGAGAGCTAGAGCCATTAGCACCAGCTGCTGGAGGAGGTGGAGGAGGTGGATCTCTTATGTATCTCTGAACTGGTGGTGGAGAATATTTTCTACTTCTTTTCCTCTCCTTTTGCTGATTTTTAGACAGCCACATCCATGCTGGCATTTCTTTGTAAGGAGTAATGTTTTGAAGAATATAGAATGGGGTGTCAATCTTTAAGCTTGGCTTTGCAGCAGGAGGAGGAGGGGCTTTCCTTTTCTTTGACAACACTTTCTTCTTCTTCTTAGCAGTTTCTTCATCTGAATCTTCTTCATCATCATCTTCATCTGAATCACTGGCAGAACCCTGAGGATTATCATATAGAGCATCCAATGCTTTCAAAGCTTTATCATAAGTAGCAGTCTTTTCTATAGCAGGAGCAGAGATTTCAGAGGTTGGAGTTTCAGCAGTAGTTGAAGAAGAGACTATATAAGAATCAGAGATAACTGGGACAGAGCTTTCAGCTGCTGACTTATTTTATTCTTCAATGTCAGCCAAGATCAACTCATCTAGATCTGGCATAGGGGAGTCATCCATCATAAAGATTGGTGCTGAGATAGCTTCTGGAGAGGATGGAATTACTGCAAAGGTTGGTGCAGAAACTGGAATTATAAAACTGTCAGAGTTGCTTAGCAACTGCTTGACTGATAGGAGAAGTATAAGGCACAATAGTCAAATGTGGCTTAGTGAATGTTGCTGGAGGAGGATGCATATATACAGTATCAAAAGGTTTCAGCAATTCTTGTAACTTAACTGTGGGATTGAGGATAAAATCACCAACAGTTTCATCAATGTCCATATCAGTATCAATAAAATCAATTAAGTCAAGTAAATCATTATCTATACAATCTGTATATGCTGCTGTGGGGACGGGAGCATCTGCTGGTGCTGGTGCTGAAGTATCTAAAGCTGTAGCTGCTGCTTCATCATCAGGCATCTCCCCCTGCCTGGTTTCAGTGGGGACTGAGGCCAGGCGCCTGACTGAGGAGGGGGCAGTAGTGAGGGCAGAGATTTGAGCAGATAAAGATTGAATGGTGGTAACAAGGGGTGTAATGTCCTATGCTATAAGGGATTTAAGAATGGGAGTGATGATGGTGATGATAGAGGATATGGTAGAGGGGTCCAGAGAGAAAGTGGTTGATGGTGGTGCAATTGGTGTGGAAGAGGTGGCAACCAGTGATGGAATGAAGGGTGGAACAGCAGGTATGTGAAGATTTGATGGTGATGAGAAGGGAGGGGTGGCATCTTGCATCATGGTATTTGTAGGTAGGATGTAAGATGATATGGAAGATAAATGTGCGGGAAGTGGAGACTGTGGTGGTGTAGAAATGTAGGTGTCATGAGGGGATTCAGGAGGTGTGGGTGGTTGATTTGCCTAAAGGGAGGAAGATGGAATGTCAGTGATGTGGATTGGTACAGATGGGATGACTGGGGATTGTGTTATTGTTGGAAGGGGGGCTGGAAGAGAAGATGTGGAAGGAATGCTCTCTTCAACAGGGTGAGGAGTGGCTTTGACAGCCCTTGTGCCTTCAGAAACTTTGATGGAAGAGGTGGAAGCCTGAGAGGGTTTAGTTATGGTCCTCTCCCATCCGCCAAATAAGGCACAAGTCAACCTTTTACTGGCATTTATGAATATGGTCTGGGAGACCAGTGATTTAGCAGCCTTTTCCTGTAGGAAGATTCCCAGAATTCTTCCAAAGCATACTTCCTTCTTAGTATTCTTCTTCTTTATCAAGTCAAATAGTAGTTGTGCCCAGTCGATTTGCTTCTTGTTGATAATGACACACATAACCAGAAACTGTTGTCTGGTGATGTAGTCGTGTGTTATGTGTTTTCCTAGTAGTACTTTACCAACCAAGTCTGCTAAGAATTTATATGGCGCAGATAAATATTTCTTCAATAGTTTGTTAGGGTTTTCTCCAGCATACTCCATGAGGTTGAACATCATATCAGTCTCCTCTGTTTCAAGTTCGAGGTCCTCTTCTCCATTTATCAATCCGAAAATCTCAGTTAAGAGGGCGGGGGTTAAAGAGATTGAATTACCCGCGATGGTGCCTGTCAAGATATTCTCTTCTAGTGACGATAGTGTGTATACCCATTCCCTGATTTCCATACTGCGTAATTTGATCCTTCTTGACATCAGGGTTTTCAGTTCCTGCTCTTCAAGGAGTTCCAGGATGTACAAAAATATTGGATCAGAATGTTGAAACGAGTCGAAATCCACAACAAATCCTGTGTCAAACTTCATTCCGGCGAGATTGCTTGCCAGAGCCGCCATTGATATCACCTGCAAGAAAGACAGAGAAAACGGCGATCAAGTGCAAGGGAACAGAAAGCGTGGGATGGAGGTCAAAGAAAACCTAGATATAAGGTTTTTCATAATATGAATCGACAAACTCCGTTCCACGAAAACAAAATGGTTCTTCGAACTGAGGTCGACGAAATGATTTAGTAATAAATGATTCGTCGATCTCACCCAGAAGACTTGAAGACAATTCGTCGAACTTAGGTCGACGAATATCTTCTGAAGCAAAGTTTGTCGAGTGCTGGTCGACAAAAATTGTTTCACTCACAGAGAGTTCGTCGAACTCCATTCGACGAATATCTCTCAAACTTTCCCTAGTTCGTCGAACTGCGTTCGACGAACTTTGGAAAATTCGTCGAATGCAGACAGAACATAAGCTAAGTCTTTTCCATTGATCATGCCCAGCTGATTTAGAAAGAAAGCATGAATTTTCTCATCCAGAGATTTGGTGAATATATCAGCTTTTTGTAAATCAGTGTAGATATAGACAAGCTTAATCTTATTTTTGTCTACACACTCCCCAATGAAATGATGTCTTATATCAATATGCTTTGTCCTACTATGGTGAATTGGATTTTGTGTTATTGCTATAACACTAGTATTATCACAGAATATGGTTGAATTATTTAAGTTGAACCCATAATCTAGAAGTTGATTTTGTATCCACAACATCTATGAACAACAGCTGCCTGCTGCAATATATTCTGCTTCAGCAGTGGATGTTGACACTGATGTTTGCTTCTTACAAAACCAAGATACTAGTCTCATACCCAGGAACTGACAAGTTCTTGAAGTACTTTTTCTATCTACCCTGCATCCAGTAAAATCAGCATCAGAGTATCCAATTAACTCAAATTCTGATTCAGTAGGATACTATAGGCCTAGATCAGGACAACTCTTTATATATCTTAAAATCCTTTTTAAGAAAATTAGATGAGATTCTTTAGGGTTCACTTGGAACCTAGCACAAAGGCATGTAGTAAACATAATATCTGGCCTACTTGATGTGAGGTATAATAGGGACCCAACAATGCCCCTATAAAGTTTCTGATCTACAGGTTTTCCTGGTATATCAGAGTCCACAACAGCATTTGTGGCCATGGGAGTTTTCTTTGCTGAAGCATCAGTCATCCCAAACTTCTTTAGAAGTTCTTTAGCATATTTTGCTTGTGAGATGAAGATGCCATCAGGGAGTTGTTTTACTTGGAGATCAAGGAAATATGAAAGCTCTCCCATGCTACTCATTTCAAATTTAGAATGCATGAGGTCAGAAAACCTCTTGCACAATTTTGAATCTGTAGAGCCAAATATGATGTCATCTACATAGATCTGTACTAACAAAATTTGGTCCTTATGATGTCTAGTGAAAAGGGTTTTATCTACAGTTCCTCTTGTAAATTTATGCTCTAATAAGAAACTTGCTAAGGTCTCATACTAAGCTCTTGGAGCTTGCATTAGACCATAAAGAGCTTTATTTAATCTAAAAACATAAGAGGGATAAGTTAGAGAAACAAAACCTGGAGGTTGTTCTACATAAACCTCTTCCTGTAACACTCCATTTAATAAGGCACTTTTCACATCCATTTAAAAGACTTTTAACCTTTTCAATCCTGCATAGGCAAGGAAAATCCTTATAGCTTCCAACCTTACAGCAGGTGCAAAGGTCTGATCATAGTCAATTCGTTCCTCTTGCCTATATCCTTGAGCAACAAGCCTAGCCTTGTTCCTCACAATAACTCCTTGGGCATCAAGCTTATTACTAAAAACCCATTTGGTTCCAATAACTGGATAGTTTCGGGGTCTTGGAACCAAATCTCAAACTCTACATCTCTCAAATTGATTTAGTTCCTCTTGCATTGCAACGACCCAGTAGGGATCTTGCTCAGCATCATGAATGGTTAGAGGTTCAACCTGAGAGAGAAAACAGGCATGCATCAAGTCTTTGTTGAGTTGATGCTTTGTTTGTACACCTGCTTACATGTCTCCAATTACTTGAGATCTGGGGTGATCCCTATGTATGACAAAATCAGTGGGTGGAGTTGGTTGTGCAACAGTATTTTGAATAAATTCCTCTTGTGGAATTATATTTGTTGTTGGTTAAGGCTCATGTTCTTCAGCTTCATCTTCTTCACTATCTTCAATGACATGTGGAGAGGGATGAGTGGGAACCTCTTGGGTGAGGTTTATGTTGGGTTATTCTATGGGGTTGGCACAACGCTTGTGCACGCAGCGGATAAATAAAACATCAAGAAAAACCCAAAGAGATGTGGATCGGGCCATGAACAGTTGAATCAAGAAGTTAACAAAAACTAGGCAAAAATTACCTCGGTGGCGTTGAGTCACAACTCAACGGAGGAGCTCCAAACTTTATCTTCTTGCTAGTGGCGAGTTCTACGTGGAATAGTATCCACGTTTCTGCAGAAGTCCACACGAGCGGAGAACGCCGAGCTTTCCGTCACACGGAAGATCCGGAAAGGAGAAGACCGCACCTCGGCTAATCCACGGACTGCTAGGTCCGCGCCAGGAAGAGCAGCACCAGCGACAGTCGCCGGAGAAGAGGTGGCAGCGGAGCGAACGCGGCGGCGGAACACTTTCCGGCGGCGGGATCGGGATCGGCGGAACGATCGAGCGGAATCTTTCCGTCGGGGTCGATTCGCACAGTAGCCAAAAAGGATCTATCTCCGATAAAACCTAAGTGTTCTATTTATACTAGAGGTATAAATAAACCCAGGAAAATCGCTATCCGCAGACCACCCAGAACTAGGGTTCAGAATCGGCGAGAATGAATCGGTGAGAATCGGCGACAATCAGCGAGAATCACTGAGCAGGTTCGGTGAGAATCATTCGACGAGTATCACATTGGATCGGCGAGAATCAGAGTACAATACTCGACGATTCTCGCCGATCGTCGAGCCATGCTCGACGACACATAATGATACTCGACGATCGTCGAGCCGCGGTCGACGACAATCGTCGAAGTAGTCGATCGTCGAGAATCAATCATTGATTCTCGACGATTCTCGTCGATCGGCGAGAATCAGGGAGACGATTCTCGCCGATCGGCGGGAATCTGAAGACTATTCTCGACTAATGTCTTTGACCCTCGGACGACGAACCTAACCAGCCCTTCAAGGCAACCTTTGCCCAACCCGATGATCCTATAAGGCAACAATTTGCCCATAACCCTATTCAGGTCGGTGATTGGTAACTTTTACCAACACAGTCAGTCATCCAATTTCTCCACATCTCTTATGTGCGACCCTGCAGGCTCATATTGCGTTGACAGTGAGATTACATGTTTGACCACTTCCAGATCATCATGGTAACTCCAACAGACTCCCACTTGATCTCGAAAGTATCAAACCAAAAACCTCACAAACAATGAGCGGCATCTAGTAATGCATCATTGCTCCCCAAGCAATAAGAGTTAATAACTCATAAGCCTTTATGACCAATGTATCAGCGTTGTCTTTGTCCCTTTGTCCCTTACATCCGGAAAGAACTAGAGGCATGGACCGTGTCACCCTCGTAATAGCTCAATCCAAGTTTTCTTGATCCAGGACGGACTTCCAGAGAATGGTGAGTCCAATATCACATATTGGCTCAACCAAGCATGGCCATGCATTTCTCAGTCCAGTTCCATCAAGGGGCCCATGGATGCAACTCCTGTCATACAGGAGGACAAATTCCATATCTGCTCACACACAAACACCCAAATGATTCGTAACATGCCCAACAACCACCCTTATCATCAACCTTTCTCAAGGAAGACTTTAGATGGCATCAAAGCACGCTCTTCCTCACTTGATGAATGATGTGACTTCAGGTCAAAGGACCACAACACCATTGTCAAATGAGACCTACTCGTGACACGATTGGATGACAATCCACAGAGTAGTCTCAGGTTGGGTCTGTCCAGTACAACTTGTTCACTAACAAGTACCCACGTGATGACTTGATATCACAATATCATGACCTGTGAGAACCAGTCATCAGTCAACACACGTGCTAGCCTTCATGTATCATCATCACCCTTAGCTTCTATGATGATACTCGACCAGGGACCTTTAAGAATGAAGCTTCAAATAAATCATGGGCTCTCACATTCAAGTCACGTACTTGATGTCCCATGGAAGCAAACATTCTAAGGGTATCTATTATGTTAACATTTAACTATCATATAGAAAAGACATAATAAAAGAACTTGCCATTAATTATAAAATAAAGACTAGGTACACAGTTCATCATATGAACAGACAGCCAACAAAATACATATTTACATGCAATCCACAAGATCCTCGCTAGAGTTGATCGTTTAGGTATCGCATACCCATCGATCTAGTATGACCATCATGCTTTCTCTGCGCGAGAGGCTTTGTCAGCGGATCCGCAATATTTTCCTCAGTCGGCACTCTGCAAATGTTTACATCTCCTCGTTCGACAATCTCACGAATAAGATGAAACCGCCGGAGTATGTGCTTGGAGCGCTAATGAGATCTAGGTTCCTTAGATTGTGCAATTGCACCATTGTTATCACAGTAGAGAACTATGGGACCAACAATGCTAGGAACTACATCAAGCTCGCCGATGAATTTCCTAATCCATACAGCCTCCTTCGCCGCATTAGCTGCTGCGATATACTCGGCCTCTGTGGTAGAATCAGCAACTGTCTCTTGCTTGGAACTCTTCCAGCTCACAGCTCCTCCATTCAGGCAAAACACAAAACCTGACTGAGACTTGGAGTCGTCTCGATCAGTTTGGAAGCTAGCATCCGTGTAACCACTTACAACAAGCTCTTCCTCTCCACCATACACCAAGAACACGTCCTTAGTCCTTCTCAAGTACTTCAGGATATTCTTGACTGCAATCCAGTGACACTCACCGGGGTCTGACTGATACCTGCTAGTCATGCTCAAAGCAAAGGAGACATCGGGTCGAGTACATAACATCGCGTACATGATTGATCCAATTGCCGAAGCATATGGAATCAACTTCATGCGGTCCTTGTCTTCACAAGACTTTGGACATTGGTCCTTAGAGAGATTCACACCATGAGACATGAGCAAAAATCCTTTCTTGGACTCAAGCATGTTGAACCGCTTCAACACCTTTTCTATGTACGTACTCTGGGTCAAACCCAGCAACTTCTTCGATCTATCTCTATAGATCTTAATACCAAGTATATAAGTCGCTTCACCCAAATCCTTCATTGAAAAGCAGTTCCCTAGGTTGTTCTTAACAACTTTCAGGGTAGGAATGTCATTCCCAATCAACAGTATGTCATCTACAAACAATATCAGGAAGACAACAATGCTCCCACTGATTCGCTTGTAAACACAAGGCTCATCTTCATTCTTGATGAAACCAAACTCTTTGATTTTCTCATCAAAACGAAGATTCCAACTTCGAGAGGCCTGTTTCAGTCCATAAATGGACTTATTCAGCTTGCATATTTTAGTGGCTTCATCTGGGGATACAAAACCCTCGGGTTGTGTCATATACACTTCCTCAAGGAGGTTTCCATTAAGGAAAGCCGTTTTGACATCCATCTGCCAGATCTCGTAGTCATAATACGCAGCAATAGCAAGCAATATCCTAATAGACTTTACCATGGCAACAGGGGAAAAGGTCTCATCATAGTCAATACCATGAATTTGCTTGAAACTCTTAGCCACTAGTCGCCCTTTGAATGTCTGTACATTCCCATTCATGTCGGTCTTCTTCTTGAAGACCCACTTGCACCCTATGGGTCGTACCCCTTCAGGTGGTTCCACCAAGTTCCAAACTTGGTTTGCATACATGGAGTCCATTTCGGATTTCATAGCCTCAAGCCATTTGTCGGAGTCCGGTCCATCCATAGCCTCTTGGTAGGTTGCTGGCTCATCATCATGATCCATAAGCAACACATTACCTATTTGAGACACGAGAAATCCATATCTCTCAGGCTCTAACCTCGGTCTACCAGATCTACGTAGGACTTGTGTTCCCTGAGCAGGTTCTCTAGCTACAACATCTTGCAGTCCTGTCTCAGAATCCAATTCCGGTTCATTCACTACATGTGGTTCTTGAACTTCTTCAAGCTCTACCTTTTCAGTCTTTCTTGATAAGAACTCTTTCTCCAAGAAGACACCAGTCCTTGCGACAAACACTTTGCCCTCAGACGGTAGATAAAAGTAATACCCTTTCGTTTCCTTAGGATATCCCACCAGATAACATTTATCCGATTTGGGTTCCAGCTTGTCAGGCATTTGACGTCTCACGTATGCCTCACAGCCCCAAATTTTAATGAACGACATACTAGGACGCTACCCAGTCCATATCTCATATGGTGTCTTCAGAACCGTTTTCGTTGGAGCGCGATTCAATGTCATTGCAGCAGTCTCTAAAGCAAAACCCCAAAAGGAAACAGGCAAGTCTGCATGACTCATCATCGAACGTACCATGTCTAACAAAGTACGATTTCTCCTCTCAGACACACCATTATGTTGTGGCGTCCTAGGTGGAGTGAGCTGTGATACAATACCACACTCTTTCAGATGATCACGGAACTCATGACTCAGGTATTCGCCACCTCGATCAGATCGGAGTGCTTTAACCCTTTTACCCAACTGGTTTTCTACTTCATTCTTAAACTCTTCGAACTTTTCAAAGGTCTCGGATTTGCACTTCATAAGATACACATATCCGTATCTACTGAAATCATCAGTAAATGTAACAAAGTAGAAATACCCACCTCTAGCCATGGAACTCATGGGTCCGCATACATCACTATGTACAACACCCAAGAGATCCTCAGCCCTCTCAGTATAACCAGTGAAAGGAGCTTTAGTCATTTTGCCTAACAAACAAGACTCGCATCGCTCAAATGATTCATAATCAAATGAGTCCAAAAGTCCATCTCTATGGAGCTTGGATATGCGCTTCTCGTTGATATGACCCAAACGACAATGCCAGAGAAAAGTAGGATTCGAGTCATTTGTTCTTAGTCTTTTATTATTTTCTACATTACAGATCAGATGGTCCAAGTTCAAAACGTAAAGACCATTAAACAATTGGGCTACAGCATAACAAACATCATTCTTAAATATAGAACAACAATTGTTCTTAATTATAAAAGAAAATCCAATCATGTCCAAACATGAAATAGATATTATGTTTCTAGTTATCGCCGGAACAAAATAACAGTTATCTAGTTCTATTACAAGCCCACTGGGCAAAGAAAGTCGGTAAACTCCTACGGCTACAGCAGCAACTCTTGCTCCATTGCCGACGCGGAGGTCCACCTCCCCTTTACTCAGCAATCTTCTCCTTCCCAGTTCCTGCACATTTGTACAAATGTGAGAACCACATCCGGTATCCAATACCCAAGATGAAGGAGCGGAAAGGTTTATCTCTATAACGTAAACATTAGAAGCGGAAGTCATACCTCCCCTCAATTTCTGCAGACCCTCAATATACGAAGGACAGTTCCTCCGCCAATGACCAGCCTTGCCACAGTGGTGGCATTTCCCTTCCTTCACCGTGCTCTTCTTCTTGATCAGTGCTGAAGACTTGGGCTCAAGATATGACTTAGGTCCTACCTTCGTCTTCTTAGAGCCCTTGGCTTTGCCCTTGCCCTTATGCACCATCAGTATGGGGCTGGCAGGCTTGGCCTTCTTCATGTTGATCTCGGCAGTTCTTAACATGCCTAGGAGTTCGGGCAGTGTCTTGTCTATCTCATTCATATTGTAGTTCAAGACAAACTGCTCATAACTGTCCGGCAACGATTGCAGGATCAGATCCGTGGCCAACTCTTGACCAAGAGGAAAACCCAGCCTTTCAAGGTTCTCTATATACCCAATCATCTTGAGTACGTGAGTCCCTACTGAGTCTCGAACTCCCATCTTGCACTGAAACAACGCTTTAGTGATGTCGAACCTCTCTTGACGAGCCTGCCCTTGAAACATTTTCTTGAGGTGCTCGTCAATCTCCTTGTATCCCATGTTCTCATGTTGCTTCTGAAGCTCAGAGTTCATGGTGGCAAGCATAAGGCACTCGACATCCAAAGCATCGTCAGTATACTTCTTATAAGTATCCTTCTCAGCATGGGAAGAATTCCCGGTCGGCACCTCGGGGGCTTCTTCTTCCAAGACATAGAGCTTTCGCTCTTGCCTGAGAACAATTCTCAGGTTCCGATACCAGTCCATATAGTTTGTCCCGCTGAGCTTATCCTTCTCAAGGATGGCTCTCAGAGATAGCGTGGAGTGTGAAACACTTGCCACGGAATTCTACAAGAATTTATGCAGAATAAAATCAGTACCTAAATTTCAATTATAATTTATTCTAATCAGGACTTCAATTAAAATACTCCCACTATTTTATTCAAAATGATAGCCCTCACTAACAATTCGGAGAGTTCATGCGAGCTACTCTCTTAGTGGACAAGATCCGTATTTCACCAACACAATGAGTCCGCTTTGGCGTTCCTCTCACGATGTGGTTATTTAGGTAGGCAACGCTTGCCAATTGCATCCTCATGCAATTCTTGTATGGTTGGTGAATAGCTCCTTATTCGCATCCATCATATGGTGCATGCCAACCCTATGCCTCTAGGCACTCAACCTTTGAGGTCATCTAGTTAAGCTGGACCCGATGTCGACAGTGGGATATCACAATTATCCGCTCGCACCCTTACCAAGATAGATTAATGCACCTTGCTTTGGCAAGCCCACATTTCATCGATCGAGGCAGGAAGAGTGTCATCCATCGGAAGGCATCCGAACACTTAATATTAAAAGAAGGGATTTCAATTTTAGGTTAACAATTAACCATGATCAACATTTGATCAATGTGCACATCCAAAGAAAAACAATTCTACACCACATGCATCCCTTATGTGCACATCCTTACACCATCAACAATTTGATAGAAGGAAGGGCTAAATCTGAACATCCGAAAATTTCCAAATCCTCAGATTTACATGCATTGGACAGAAGGCAAAGACAACTCAACTTAAGCAGTAGACAAGCTCATCTCTCTTCGTTGGATTCAAAATCCAAAACATACTCGAGGGATGGTTACTGCTAAGGAGACAATAATTTCTAACACTTAGAAATTCCACCGAAATTCCAATCGTTCTTGGCGAAGTGTCAAGACTAAATCTAGACATTTAGAACGCTTCTAAATCTCTAGGTTTACACGCACTGGAATGACCAAACTTCCAAAACAACATCATGGCCGAACCTCCCTCTGATACCACTGTTGGGTTATTCTATGGGGTTGGCACAACGCTTGTGCACGCAGCGGATAAATAAAACATCAAGAAAAACCCAAAGAGATGTGGATCGGGCCATGAACAGTTGAATCAAGAAGTTAACAAAAACTAGGCAAAAATTACCTCGGTGGCGTTGAGTCACAACTCAACGGAGGAGCTCCAAACTTTATCTTCTTGCTAGTGGCGAGTTCTACGTGGAATAGTATCCACGTTTCTGCAGAAGTCCACACGAGCGGGAGAACGCCGAGCTTTCCGTCACACGGAAGATCCGGAAAGGAGAAGACCGCACCTCGGCTAATCCACGGACTGCTAGGTCCGCGCCAGGAAGAGCAGCACCAGCGACAGTCGCCGGAGAAGAGGTGGCAGCGGAGCGAACGCGGCGGCGGAACACTTTCCAGCGGCGGGATCGGGATCGGCGGAACGATCGAGCGGAATCTTTCCGTCGGGGTCGATTCGCACAGTAGCCAAAAAGGATCTATCTCCGATAAAACCTAAGTGTTCTATTTATACTAGAGGTATAAATAAACCCAGGAAAATCGCTATCCGCAGACCACCCAGAACTAGGGTTCAGAATCGGCGAGAATGAATCGGTGAGAATCGGCGACAATCGGCGAGAATCACTGAGCAGGTTCGGTGAGAATCATTCGACGAGTATCACATTGGATCGGCGAGAATCAGAGTACAATACTCGACGATTCTCGCCGATCGTCGAGCCACGCTCGACGACACATAATGATACTCGACGATCGTCGAGCCGCGGTCGACGACAATCGTCGAAGTAGTCGATCGTCGAGAATCAATCATTGATTCTCGACGATTCTCGTCGATCGGCGAGAATCAGGGAGACGATTCTCGCCGATCGGCGGGAATCTGAAGACTATTCTCGACTAATGTCTTTGACCCTCGGACGACGAACCTAACCAGCCCTTCAAGACAACCTTTGCCCAACCCGATGATCCTATAAGGCAACAATTTGCCCATAACCCTATTCAGGTCGGTGATTGGTAACTTTTACCAACACAGTCAGTCATCCAATTTCTCCACATCTCTTATGTGCGACCCTGCAGGCTCATATTGCGTTGGCAGTGAGATTACATGTTTGACCACTTCCAGATCATCATGATAACTCCAACAGTTTAGTTCATCCAATGTCTCACACAAATGAGGTACCTGCAAGTTGCTAATGGTAGAAACTTCTTTCTCCTTGCAATACATGTTAGTTTCGTCAAAAGAGACATGAATTGATTCTTCTACTTTTAATGTTGATTTATTGAATACTCTATAAGCCTTGCTTACTTGGGAGTATCCTAGAAAAACTCTCACTTCAGCCTTAGCTTCAAACTTTCTAATATATTTCTTGTTGTTATTGTGTATATAGCATGTACAACCAAATACTTTAAAATAGTTAATTTTAGGTTTCTTCCCTTTGAATAATTCATAGAAAGTCCTATTCTTCAGTTTGTGAATTAAACTCATATTCAGGACATAGTTTGTAGTGCTTACAGCCTCTGCCCAAAAGGTTAGTGGCATGTATGCATCAGCAAGTAATGTACTTGTAGCTTCAATGAGTGTTCTATTTTTCCTTTCAGCTACCCCAATTTGTTGGGGAGTTCTAGGAGCTGAGAAGCAATGCCTGATACCTTCCTACTCACAGAACTCATGCATAAGAAGAGACTCAAACTCTATGCCATGATCACTTCTGATCAATGTAACATGAGTAGAGAACTCAATCTGTATGGTCCTGAGAAAATCTGTAAGAACCTTGAATGTATCTGACTTTGTTCTCAGAAAGAAAACCCAACTGAACCTAGAGAAGTCATCCACAATAACCAAGGTGTAGGATTTCCCTCCTAGGCTTTGTAAAGCAATGGGTTCAAAAAGATCCAAGTGTAGCAAGTACAACATCCTAGGTGAATCACTCTTATTAATGGATTTGAAACTAGTTTTAGTTTACTTGCCTAATTGACAAGCCCTGCAGAGTTCTTCCTTCTTGTAGGGAGCAGAAGGTAGACCTCTAACAAGGTTGTGCTTAGATAACCTAGCTATATTTTTCAGATTTACATGTCCTACTCTTTTGTGCCATAAATCACTCGGATTACTAGTTAAGTTCAGTAAGCAGATATCAGTTGTGGCAGAAGAAAAGTTTACTAAGTAAATGTTTCCTTGTCTACTTCCAGTTAAAACAGTTTGGTTATTTTTTATCAATGATAGAGCAAGTAGAAGGGTTAAAGTATACCTGATAACCATCATCACATAATTGACTTATGGAGATGAGGTTATGCTTCGGTCCACTTACATATGTCACTTTTCTGAATGTGACAGCTCCTATTTTTACTTCTCCAACTCCTTCTGACTGACCACATTTTGAGTCACCAAATATAACCTTTGACCCCAACTTGGACTTGTAGTTGAACAGGATGTCCTTGCTGCCAGTCATATGCTTGGAGCAGCCACTGTCCAGGTACCAAGTTTTATTTACCCCTGGACACTTTTTCACCTGTAATATAAACAGTTAGTGATTTTTGTCCCAGGTTACCTTGGGCCCTTTGTATGGCTGATAGGAGAAACTAGAAATAACAGAAAATTCTGGTTGGGACTTATATCCTAGGGGGTGGTATATCCTAGGTGGAATGGTCCAGTCAGCTAGGGGATTAAATAATTTCCTAGAAGTGTTTAAGTTTTTGTTAAAGTTAAAGTTTTGATTAAGTCTTCCTGGGTTCGACAAATTTATGTAAGTTCGTCGACCAGAGTTCGACGAATTGGGTTGAGATCGTCGATCTCTGCCCAGAGAATAAACATGTTCATTCTCTGCGCCCCACGTTCGTTGATCTCTGCTCGACAAACCATACAAAGTTCGTTGATTGCAGTTAGACGAATAATGATAACTATAGTTGGCGTCCAGAGTTCGTCGATCTGGGTTCGACGAACTGGCCCCTTTTCGTCGATCTGAGTTCGACGAAAATTGCTGAACTTTGTTTTTATTTGGTGTTTTCTGTATTTCTATTTTGTCCTTAGTTTTAATTTGTTCAAGAATTTAATTTACCTTATTTACTTGATCAGTGTTCTTCTTTCCTTTCTCAGAAATAAAGTTTATGGGTTATGATAGATGGTTTTTCTGAATAACAGGTGGTTCACTAGATGATGCATCTAATCCTAACTTACTTCCATTAAATCTAGCATTGGATGTGTTAGTGATTTCTGTTAGTTGTTTACTTCTTCCATTTAGTGATTCTTCTAGCAGTTTTGCCTTATTTAATTCATCTTTCAGAAGGGTGATTTGTTCACTAACCATATCTATTTCATTTCTTAATTTAGTATTTTCTAATACTAAGCTATCATAGTTAACTTGTTTATCTCTGATAAGTTTGATTTCCTTCTCAGAGTTTATTAAGTCTAAACACATGATTTTAAAATCTGATTTAAAAGATTTTGAATTATAATCAAACAATGATAATACCTGATCAGCTTCTGATTCAGAAGCTTCCCCATTGTCTGAATCTCCTTCTTCTGAGTTGCTCCTTGAGGCATCAATTGCCATGAGGCAAACCTATTTTGCTCTCTCTTCTTCTTCATCTTCACTGGAGCTTGAAGATGTTGACTCCTCTTCAGTCTCACTCCAGGTCTCAGCTACAAACCCCTTTTCCTTCCTCTTGTGTTTGCTGGAAGAGGGTTTGCTGGTGAACTGCTTTTTGGAATCCTTTTCCCTTTCTCTTCTCTTCTCTTTCTTCTGATTCTCTGGGCACTCAGAGAGGAAATGCCCAGCCTTTTTGCATCCATAACACACCACTTCCTTTGTTGGTGTCTTATCATACTTTGGTCTGTCATCCTTTCTTGCTGACTTCCTCCTGAAGTCCTTTCTAGCCATCTTGAAGAATCTCTTTGCAAAGAGACTCATGAGCTCTTCATTTGATGCAGTGAATTCTGATTCTTCTTAGGCTTTGAATATTATATTCTGATCTCTTCTGTCTACATGAGGTATTCTTTGTTCAGCAGCCTCCCTTGTCTTTATTAGCTGCTCATAAAATTTCAGTTTGCCTAGAAGAGATTCAGTTGACATCTCATTCAGGTATCTTGCCTCCTTGATAGGCCAAATCCTTGTGTCCCATGAGCTTGGGAAGCACATCAGAATTTTGTCATTCACTTCAATGAGAGTGATGACCTTGTCCAGAGTTTTTAGCTCATTAATGATTGAGCTTAGTCTATTATACATCTCTGAGACTGTTTCAGCTTCCTGCTTCTTAAAATTCTCATATTGGGATATGAGATTTGATCTCCTGTCCTTCCTTTCATCAGCTGATCCATCAACCATTTGGTTCAGGGAATCCCAAATGGCTTTTGCTGATGTGCACTCAGCAACCTTCTGGAAAATATCATCAGACTTTGTCTGTGCCAATATGTTGATGGCTTTTGCATCAGCCATCTTAGCTTTCCTGTAAGCATCATTATAGTCTGGAGGAGGTACTGCAGTCATATTTATGGAAGTGCTTGGAGGAGCTGCAGGTGCTGGAGGTACTCCTGTTAAGATGGAAGCAAAGATATCTTCATCAATAGAATTCATATACAACTTGATTCTTGTCTTCCAGATTCCAAACTTTTGCAAGTTGCAAACTGGAGGTCCGGTGCTTGCATAATCTTTGTTCTATGCCATGGATGTGGTTCTACTTTAAAATTTGAACAAAGTGATATGTAGATCTAACACAGGATCTTTGGTTCAAGGATTAACTTGTGCAACCAAAGGAATCTTACTTTGATACCAATTGAAAGTGAGGGTTAGATCAATAATACTCTTGAGGGGGGGTGAATAGAGTATATTTAAAAATTATTAGGTCCCAATAAAGTGCTGCTACAGCTTTTGCTGTAGAATGAAGAAGTGCAGTAAATAGAAAACTGAAACCAAAAAGTAATAATCCTAATCATAGCCACACAACAAGAAACAAAAACAAAAGATAAGCAGCCAGACGACACAAGAAATTTATAGTGGTTCCCCCTCAACTGGGTACATCCACTCTTCTACCACCCTTGGTAGGAATCCACTCAGGTTTTTGATCAGGTGCCTCACACCAATGGGTTTGATCAGGTCCCCAAAAACCAACTCAAGTCTTTTGGTAACGAGACTTGCAACCAGGAATCACTTTTGAAGGGAGATGACAACCCTTTGTACAGGAGGGGGTGAGAGAGTGATTTTGTCTTCTCTGTCAACAATCAGAGAGAAGACTTATGTGGATTGATGTTAGCAAAAGCTCCCCCTGAGATGTAGAATCATTCAGGAAGATCTGGAGCTTTGTGTAGGGTGATAGGTCTTCAATCAGAGTTCTTGACAGCAGTGATGCAGGAGCTTCTTGACTGATTTGATATCTGTTGTCCTTAGAAGTCCTGGAGAGAATGTTGAAGAAGAAGACTCTTGATATAGTATGATTGTTCTTCTTCCTCTGAATGAAAATCACTGCCTGTCACTGAAAACTTCAATATGATTTCTGTGTAAAGATTTTCTACTGCTGTATGAAATCTTGCAGTCAGTCTATCTGTATGTCTGTATTTTTGACTGAGTATTTTCTTATGCTTATGTGCTCTCTCTTGCTCTAGATTTTCAAATCTTCTTTTCTTCTATATCTTTTCAAAGATTTGAATCCTCTGTAATTAATGCTGACGGCCTGAGAATAATCGGCATTGATGTATTTCCTCAACTGTCCCGTGGAAAATCAACAAGTAATATTCCTGAAGAAGACTGTAATTAATGCTTCCTCTAACGGCTACATTCAGGGAATGTTTGAGCATTTAATCTGTCAGGAATTATTGCATTTAAGGATTGAATGCCGGAAATGGCTAAGTCTGGAATCGTCGAACGAATAACAGAATTCGTCGACCTGAGTTACTAGTTCGTCGAACAGAGATTTTGTATTCGTAGACCAGATAGCTTCTGTTTGTCGAGCTGAGTTCCAAGTTCGTCGAGCTGATAGCAGAACTTGCATGCTTCAGAACTTTGCCTTTTCTGTCTGAAGTTCGTCGAGCTGATAATTGCATTCGTCGACTGGAGTTCAGCAACAATTCTGGAATTAGTCAAATATTTTGTGTTGACTGATATTCTGGGTGTCGACATGAAAACTTCTGGTGTCGACACAGGTTTTCTGGTGTCGACATAAATTGGTGTCGACAGATTATTCTTGGTGTCGACACAAATCTTTCAGTGTCAACATAGTTGGTGTCGACAAATTATTCTTGGTGTCGACACAAATCTTCCAGTGTCGGCATAGTTGGTGTCGATAGATTATTCTTGGTGTCGACACAAATCTTCTTGTTCCAGAATTCGTCGACCAAAGAACACAGTTCGTCGACCTGAGAATTCGTCGACCAAATAACACAGTTCGTCGACCTGAGAATTCATCGGCCTGAGAAGTTGACTTCGTCGACCTGAGATCTTCTAGCAGAAGGTTGTTGTGAACTCGAGGTCCAAATTCGTCGAGCTCAGAATCTTGTTCATCGACCAAAGCTTGAAGTTGGACTTAGAATAATCTGGATTTACCCTGTCTTTAGTTTGTTGAAGTATCCCAGCGTTCGTCGACCAGAGAATGAATATCGTCGAGCTCAGCTCAGAGAAATATCTCAAAATCATCGAGCTGAGAACGCCTTTCGTCGACCTGAGTTCGACGAACGTCGAACTCATTTTACTTAGTCTTGAAATCTTCTAAGTCTTGATTATATGATGGTCTTGTTGATAGCTGGTCCATCTGATGTTGACTCTAAGGACTTGGCCTAGACTCTAGGACACAAATTTGACCCTGGCTATACATGTTGGGTCACATCCTAAGTTAGTGAAACTAGCCCAAATCAACTAGGGATCCAATACCATGTCTGCTTCTAATTCTTTTCTTGTAGATATCAGCAGACACTTGCAAGATTCTTCACAGGTACTTGCAAGCTACTTTCATATCTCGTATTTGCTTCTAACTTCTCTTTTGCTGAAACCAGCAAACACTTACAAGTTCCCTTTAGGTACTTGCAGCTTGTTTTTCCTTTCTTGCATATCGCTTAATCTTCTTTTTACAGAGGATAACAAGTACTTGCAAGCCTCCGTCAGGTACTTGCAAGTTCTTATGCTCCTATGTTTTCCTCTCACCTTCATTTTGCAGAACTCAGTAGAAGACACATCTTCGTTCTGTAAAGGTAAACCCAGGTACACACAAGACGTACCTCCCATACATACCTATACTAACTTTTCCTTCGCAGGAAAAAGACAGGCATTGCCAAACTCCTAAGAAGAGGCATCAGGTTATATCTCTCCTTGTCCCCTTCTTTTCCTTTGTGGTGGATCACAATTTTCGTGGGCTCCTACTTTTTCGAAGTTCTATTCGGAACTTAAAAAAGTGTGGGTATTATGTTAACCCCAAAATCGGCGATCCTTCCAAGGCAGCCAGCTCGCTAGTCCCGGCCTGCTCCAGTTTCCTTCTAGAGGTCGTTACGCCTTCATTTGGCCGGACAGACCTTTATGTCCGGTCAGGCCGCACGGCTTGGGCGGTCTCAGCAGTCTGACCGCCCAAGCCGCGCGTTGTTCCCTTGGTCGGCAGGGGCCGCAGACTGCCTCTTCAATCCGCACCTGCAGGTTGCGCCCTTTGGCAGCTTAACCGCAGATTTCTCAATAGATGCCCCCTTTGCCAGACTCAAATGTCTATCCGCCCAGAACGCTTAAACCCCCAAGCAATGGTGGCGACCTGCCCCTAGGCCGCAAGCCAGCAACCTCAACTTCCACCTCGCCAACACGCGCTGCCTGCCTCGTTAGTTTGGTAGGTCGCTCAGCCCTTGTCGCCCAGCAGCGTGGGTAGCCAGCTTCTTCAGTCCGCCTGCGGAGTGTGGACACTCCAACTCCCCGGCTACCCGCAAAGAGCAGCAGCAACATCCCGCTTATCGCGATCTCGACGGACTCAAAGTGCAATCAAGCCTTTCAGTCCGCCTACGTTGATGAACCACAACTCCAGCTCCCAAGCAGGCCTCATCTTCGGTAGAGGCGGACTCAGCTCGCCAGCAGAGACGGACTCGGCGGACTCAGCGGGCACTCCTCAGCTCGCACTCCTTAGTACGTGCCCAGTTCAACAACGGCGGACTCCGTGGATTCTCCTCGCAGTCCGCCACTTAGTCTCGCAGCTCTCCATCAGCAGCGCCAGCTCCAGAGGCAAGTGCCAGTCCGCGCGGCTTGTGGCAGACTCGGCAGACTCCATCCTCTTCCCGCTCTAGTTACCGTCTCACCGGGGGTAACGTCACCACAAGCCGTTACCTCCTCGGGCCTATAAATAGACCCCCATGCCTCTCATTAAGGAGGACTGAACATCGCCAAGGTGCTCACGCTCGAAGACAGCCCACAACAAGCTCAATTCCTGCGGACTCCTTTCCTCAGTACGCCTTCTCTCTGCCCTTAGTCGCACGGCCTGCCGACCTGGTTCTCCAGTCCATGCGGTCTTTGTTCCCCTTTTAACCGCGTAGTCTGTCGGCCTCCTAGTTCAGTCTGCGCGGCCTCTTCTGGCATCTCCTTCCTTAGCCGCCAGCTTCCTCTTTGTACCCCTTTATTGCTTTCTTGTAAAGGTGTATTGCAAGCTATAATAACTCACTATTAATCAAAGGAAAGTCCGTTGCAAGAGTGGCATTTAAGTCGCGGCGGGCGAAGTCTGTTGTTGCCGCTACTAGCGGCCCCTCTCTCTTCTTCTCAGCTCAGCTCAACTCTCTCGGCATCAACCTGCAAGCACAACCGTCTGAGTACCCATCTGCTCGATAGCTCCTGATAAACCTCCTCTCTTGCTCATCAGCCTTCCCATCTTCTCTCAGCAACCCTCACCTTTATCCCCGCAACCCTCGGACAAGCGTTTGCTCCACTCTCTAGCACTCAGAAGCTTCCTCTTTCCCCGCAACCTTCATCCTCTTCCTCTCCTAGCTTGTGAGACCGAACACTCCCTTCGTGTTAACTAGGCGGTGTCGTTTTCGCACATCAACACCCAGCCCTACTCTTTTCTTCACAGCAACAAGGATTAAGATATTGCTTTGGCCTGTGCTGGAAGTAACTTGCAGATTAGCTTCTCTGCCCCTTTCTGTACTGAGCCAACTGCTCAGCCCTATCTCCTTATTCACAGCTCCCTAGTAAAATGATCTTTAAGATTTGTTGGCTGGGTCTGTGAAGTACTTGCAACAAGGGTCGGCCTAAGCTGCTACCTTTTTCTCAGAGAATCCCTCTGAGCTAACTTGCTGGTGTAGATGAAGATCACACTAGCTATCTTGTTGTTGAAGATGTTGATACCAACAGCTAACTTACTCTTCGTCTTGCTGACTTGAGCTTCCTGTTCTTCAGCACAGCAACAATGGCAGAGAAGAAGAACTGCCTGATTGCTTTTTCCAAAAACTACCTTTCTCTATAAAGCCTTTTCCTTTTATTAATTTTGACCCAACAGCTCTTGAGTAGTGGGCCCCACACATTTAATGACCTGCAACAACCTTGCTTTAATGCCAACTGTCGTAAAGTAGGCTTGCGGCAACATTTGTCACATACTGTAGCCATCCCGCCACTAATTTGAAATATGTTGACTTGTTAACTTGCTGACGTCACTAGCTGTGGACTTAGCCAAAAATCAAGCAACATTAGTATAAGCATTGATTGAGTGAGCTTCACTCAACGCCAAAATACTTTGACAAAATTTTGTCTATCTAGGCGTTGAGAGTGTTGAGTTAAACAAGCCTCACTCAATGCCTTTTGCCTTAGCAAAATTTTGCTGCTTCTCTGGCATTGAGAGCGTTGAGTGTGTCTTCATCACTCAACGTTTTTTGCCTTAGAAAAGCTTTCTACAACTAAGGCGTAGAGAGCGTTGAGTGAGCACGCTTCAATCAACACTTTTTGGCTTAGTAAAATCTTCATGCTTCTCTGGTGTTGAGAGCATTGAGTGTTTCTTCATCACTCAACGCTTTTGGCCTTAGCCAATTTTCTGCCTCTGCAGCATCTTAGGCGTTGAGAGCGTTGAGTGAACATGCCTCACTCAATGCTTTTTGCTTTAGCCAATTTTCTGCCTCTGCAGCATCTTAGGCGTTGAGAGCGTTGAGTGAACATGTCTCACTCAACGCTTTTTGCCTTAGCTAATTTTCTACCTCTGCATTATCTTAGGCGTTGAGAGTGTTAAGTGAGCGTGCCTCACTCAACGCTTTTTGCCTTAGCCAATTTTCTATGTTTAAAAAATACTGGCATAACTGTCTCAGCGCTTTCTTGTTCTCTACTGATACAAACACTTGTCTCAGCAGTTATTCTGACACTAACACTTGTCTCAGCAGTTATGCTGAGACCAACAGTTGTCTCAGCAGTTATGCCTTAGACAAAATCTTCCTCTTAACTTTAGGCATAGACTGACTCACCTGCCTTACTCTGAACTGAGTTCGACGAATGGTGAACTGAGCATGACAAACTCTGAACTCAGTTCGACGAATTATGAACTGAGCTCGACGAACTCAGAATCTCAAACTATGATATTAGCTCGACAAATGGTGAGCTCAGCTTGACGAAATCTGAACTTAGTTTGACGAATGGTTAACTGAGCTCGACGAACTATGAACTCAGTTCGATGAATTCTGAACTGAGCTCGATGAACTCAAAATCTCAAACTTTGATTTTAGCTCGACGAATGGTGATCTCAGCTCGAGGAACTCTGAAATTAGTTCGACGAATTTTAAACTAAGTTCGACTAAGTTCACCTTACAACCTTTTTGTTGTATGGTATTGAGTGTGTCTTTATCACTCAATGTCAAAACACTTAGCCATATTTCTGGCTTGCCAACATTCTTTCTTACCTTTAGCGTTGAGTGAGCTTGCTTCACTCAACGCCTGTGGACTTAGCTGCAGTGTCAACTGCTCCTTGACTTCTGGCGTTGAATGAACTTACCTCACTCAACGTCTGTATACTTAGGCAAATTCCTGCCTTTCCAGCATCTTTTCTTGGTGTCCACCTTTCTACCTTATGACCACTTGTCACATCACTTAGACAATCTGTCTAGACTTGTTCCATGGAACATCCTGTATAAGATGAGCTTAAACAACATCAAATGCAACTATGTTATTAGTGTTGATGGTGATGTCTCTTCAAATCCAATATAGGGAACATTGTGGGCAATGGACCCAACAATCTTAAATTACACCGTTACACCAGATTATAAATAGTAAAATCATGAAAATAATGTGTGTGACAAATAATGCTAAAATGAGATGCAAAAATCAAATAAGGTGATTATGGTCTGTGGATAGTCGTATAACTACCATAGCCACCATTGGAGCATATAAATAGGACCTCAGACCCTCCTTCATTCTCACATTTTCTCCTCCCAGTTTTCCCCCCACTTGTCCAAGTTCTCCAAAGATCTTCATCCTCTCCCTCGAAGATCTTCAAAGTCGACTTGAAGGTACAATGAAGTCCGTCGTGCTCCAACGTGCAAAGCATCTCAGAGAATTCAACCACCCGTCAAGCTTCCTCAACGAGCCTCCTACTTGCAACGCTCAAAGCACTAGACGCCCGTCCGTCGGTGGCAAGCACTCTCTGCTTCAGTTTTCAAGCACAAGAAGTTTGTCAAGTCTCCAGTGTGCGCGTTCTCTACTGCCAACAAACACAAAGATTTAGCTTCGCGAGCTGTGACCTATCACCCTCCAAATGCCTCCCCCCAAGTTGTAATGAGGTGCGGTTTGTCGCACTCGCCTTCTATATAATGCCTTGTAAGCACAAACAAATAGTGATGATTGTGCGGCACCGATCAGATCATGTGATTTTTTACCATGTTCCTGAGTTTTCCACGTAAAACAAAATTCTTGCCTGCTCCTTGTTTTTCTGTGACTGTTTGCGCGTTCGACCGCTAAGAAGCTAAAACGGTCCAATTTAAGCCAATCTACCAAGAACTTCTGAGTGACCAACAACAAATTTAAATTTTTCTATGCAATAGAAATTTTCAAGTGAACAAAAAATTTTTTTTTTACAACTTATCAATATTTGTTAGGATTTCATATCGTGATTAATAGTTTTTTATTTAAAGGATATTTTTCGTGGTTAGACTGTGATAAAAGATCTTTAGTCATTGTTTTAGACATTTTATCAGGGCAATTTGTCTGTCTAAAAATCAACTTATTTTGTCGTGCAACCTCCATTTTTTGGAAAAATTTAAGCGCACCATTGAGTTCTCATCACAACTTTTTTTGTCGCCACAATCATTCCAAACAAAGTCTAGTTATCAATATCACCTAACCACCAAAGTGAGAGTAAGAGTGAGACTCCCTAATCCTCAACAATATATTTACAACATATATATGAATTGTTAAGTGTACCGTACTTTTGACTATGTGCACATTTTTGTTAAAAGCACCGCATTGTGCTAAAGGCACATAGAAATGTTAAAGGCACCGCAATATTGTTAAGAACAAACCAACTAAACAAACCAATGTCTTGATGATTATGATGGGCAAATAAAAATAATTAAATATCTTTCATAGGAATTTGACATTCACTAGAAGAAATCTCCACTATTTATTTGAACCAACTTAAGTGGTCATTAATCTAAGTGAAATTCACTGAGATTGTCCACAAAAAAGGATGGATTTGCACTTGCAGCACTGCTTGACTTCTGTTGGGAGGCTCCGCTCAAAGTAATCTATGTATGCCTATCAAGTTTAAAATTGGTATATATAGTACCTCCAGCGTAAAGCGTAGCCCTAGAGCGACACAAACACAATAAACCATTCCGAGTCAAATTCAACACGTGCGGACATTATTTAATACATTTAACAGTCTCCACCTATGTCCGTCGTGATCCCTGACTTCAGATAAAGGGTGGTTTATGCAACGTTCAACCAAACGTGAAACATTCACAACCGTGTGCAGCACCTATATGCATCTCGTTCCAAAATAGACAGAGATCAGAAAGTCCAAACAAACAAATGCATAAAGAGCTAAATAATGCTCTGAACAGAGATAACAAAAATAAAGAAATCTACTAATGTTTTAACAGTCATCATCCTGATCAGGATCCCAGACTACCAGTGCTCCTCCTGTACCATCAACCCATGCAATTTCAACAGAGAATTTCATTTAAGAATGAATTCAATCTTTTGAAAATTTACAAATATCTAGTTCTTTTATAAGAACTTAGTATTAATTTCATTATTATTAGCTGGGAGGACACATTTACAAAGTATTATAGATTTACCACAAAATCTGATATCTGTTTCAAAAACGAAATGATTTTTGGACTTCTGGACACCGCAATAATATTTGTGTTCCTATATGGAATGTTGTGGTTACTGCCCTTCTAAAGTAAATTGGAACTCATCAAATTTAGAATGGAACCAATTTCTAGAAGAAAGGACAAACCAAGTGAGATCGTGTAATCAAGTTTGGAATAACACTCTCCTTCAAGTCAAAAGCCGAATCCAGGTGAAGTTGTTAGCATCAAGTTTGGAATGAAACAACATACCAGATCTGAACTCATAAACTAAGAGTACCAACGGAAAACAACATGCTTGCTTTGACAATGGAAATAAGAATAATCAAAACGTTGTTGGATCTCGTGGCTAACCTTAGAGGGGGGTGAATAAGGTTTGCAACGTTGCTTGAAATTTAAAATATTCCGTCCCAGGAAATCGAGTTCTGGGAGATATCACGGGGCGTTAGCTAGCTAACGCACGGTGGTAAGTCTATGAACTCATTTCCCTGTGCAGATCCGAGTTCAAACCCAACGAACACACAAACTTGTTAAGAAATCACAGCACACATCCAGAAGTAATCAACACAGAAATAAAGGATTTCATTGCAAGAATTCAAAACAACAATAGTTCAAGATGAGTACAAAAAGAGTGATCTCCATGACGCCGCAGATCTAAGGAGATGAGTAGAAACGATCTTTTGGTTTCTATACCGATAAGCTCCACGGACCGGTTGGCTCTCTCCTTTTCCCTTCAGGAAAAGTCTTCGAGCCGGCTCTTCACCTCCACACAAGGAAGGGTGTTAGATCCCTGCTAGATCCTCCCGATCCAGACGCCCTTCTCCCCAGGACGATTTTCCATAGAGTCCTACCCGGATTCCGATGACCCTTACCTGTCGATTTTTCTCTCCACAAATTTAGAAAACAAGAAAGATTACAAGAGTAGAAGATGTAAAATATTTAAAAAATGGAGTTCTCCCTCTTGAAGACTTCTCTGTAGAGCGATCTGCGGCCGGTGCTTGAGATCTTCGTTTGCTGGCAACCAGTCGGCTCTTCATATTTAATGTAGATCTTGGATCGCTGGAGTCTTTCGATCACGAGCGGGAGGGAGACGACTTTCTTCTTCTTCGACGGAGACTTGTGGAACGGAGCGCAAGAAAGAGCGGCCAAACCCTAGAATTCACGAACTCCCGTCCTTTCCTTCTCTCTAATCTCCAGGCATAAAAACCAAGGCAGCCTTTTATACGTCTTCATAAAAAATAGGCTACCGTCGGCGGTAAGACTAGCGCCCGAGGGTAAGTTTGCGTGCTTGTTGTGCCAGCTATCGTCCAAACCTAGAATAATATTTAAACGCGAATATTTGTAGTTTTATCGTTATTAGAGTCGCACGGTTACAGCTACCGCCACGAGGTAATATAGGACGCGACGATTTAGAACAGTAGTGTCGATATTCGACGATGGCTAGTGAGGAATGGTAAGAGCTATCGCATGCGGTAGAATGATTTCTTGAGAAAAGTGTCTCGTCATTTGTCGAGAGGCTAGCGCGGAGCGTTAACCTCTATCTCCTGGCGGTAGATTGGTTTCTCGAGAAGCCCTGCTTGACATTCGTCGAGAGCCTAGCGCGGCGCGGTAATAACTAACACCTGCTGTAATTTCCTGAGAGCCTAGCCAAAATTATTCTTTGTGCTAGCGTGTGCGGTATGACTAGCTCGGAGCAGTAGTTTCACGAGAGCTCTATCGATTAATTCACGGCTAATGCTTGGGGGTAACTTCTACCGCTCGGCGTTAATGTCCATGGGAGTCTTCTTCTTCTTCACTTGCACCTGTCAATCTGCACACTCTATCAACACAAGACGTGATCAAATACAACATGAGAGTTGATATTCTCAAACTCAGGGAATGTGAAACACATGTTCTAACAAACTCCCCCTTTTGATAATATCAACTTCCGTTCATGAGAAATAATAATGAGATAGAGTGCATATATAAAGAATAAGAGTTATGGGCTAACATCAGGTTACAGGTTCTCTATATAGCTCCCCTACACACACGCTCCCCCTATCTACACGCACGCTCCCCCTATCTATACGCACGCTCCCCCTATCTACATGTTCGACATGCTCCCCCTATCTATGTGCACACATTGTTAACATGCTCCCCCTACATGTGACCTCTCCTAACCCATACTTAGTAACAATTTATTCTCCCCCTTTGATAATATCAAAAGGGTGGGTAAGGTCAATCAGACATGCGGCATGCAAAAAATAGTAAATGTGATGAGCGTTAGACAAACATCAGAGAATGCACATAAAAGGTAAAGATAAACATGACATGTATAGAGGTGACTCAACAAAAATACATATCAGATAATTGCGAGCACATGTGTCATACAATGGAGCAAAGTACACAGTCAGAAACGTTCAATTTTCAGAGTTAATTTGATTTGGATAGCACCGACAAAACTAAGCACATAGCGGGTACATTTACAATGCTATAAGAATGAGGAAGTAATCAAGTTGAACAAACATTGAGAACGTCATGAGTGTAAATTGTGTGCTAGTACGTATTGTGCTAAAAAGAGATAGTGTAGTTGCAGTCAATTCTTATGTGCGGAAGTCTTAAACAAGGCAATGGCATGTGTTCGTGTAGCATCGAAAGTGAGATGACACCAAGGGAAAGATATCATATTGCCCATGGCTATCTCGATCGTCTAGGAACCTAACATAAGATAAATAATGTGAATAATCACCTCACATGTCATTCGATGTCATATATAGGCAAGAAAAAACTATGGGCACTAGGCTAAATATAGAGTTAATGCACAAGATCAAAATGACTTTTTAACAAAGGTGCTCATCCTCACAATGCTCATTAAGACATATCAGGAGGAGTGACTAGTGCTTGGGAGGACTGTGACAAGAGATGTGATAGTTTGCATAGTGTTATTTTGTTAGCGTAGACCTATCACTTTGATCGTTTTTTTTAAAAATTCACGCAGCCCCGAGTCAATCAAAATCTATCCACTTAGATAGATACACTTTAACTTGTATACATATGACTTTTGTACTAATGTTTTGGCCCAAAGTTTCACACCTAGTATAATATCGTGACATTGATTATTCAACGTATTTCTAACATGTTAGAATATAGTGTCACGAGTTATAGCATGCATGCATAGCATTTTTTGTCTTGAGTGCACCGGCTAGGGATGTGTGTATCATGTGAAGTCATTCCCTTATATAAATCCTCACACATACCTAGAGGTATAGTCATCACACACGACCTCGTCTTGTCGCACTCAATAGCTAAGCACTTATAGATTCAGCCTACTATGACCGGAGGACAATGTTTACATAGATTACAAGTCTAAACTCAAACATTGTACGTACACGTTATGGTCTAAGTCTCGGTCATGTGAGCCCATCGTACCAAGCATGGGGTGTCTGCTTCAGTCCATACAAGGCCTTCACCAACTTGTATGCGTGGTTTGGGTAGGCGACATTCATGAAACCGGGTGGTTGCTCGACATATACCTCTTCTTTAATATATCTGTTTAAGAAAGCACTCTTAATGTCCATTTGGTACAATCTAATTTGCTAATAACTTACAAATGCCAAAACATACGAATGGACTCAAGACAAGCAACCAGGGCAAATGACTCCTCAAAATCCACACCCTCTATCTGAGAATACCCTTGAGCCACCAACCTAGCTTTATTTCTTGTTATCCTAGACTCACCATCAAGTTTATTTTTGAAAACCCATTTTAAGCCTATGACTGGATGGTTATCTGGTCGTTCCACTAACACACATACCTTACTTCACTCGAATTGGCTTAGCTCCTCATTCATCTCTAAGAACCATGATTCATCTTTCAAGGCTTTTGAGACATTCTTGGGTTCAATATCAGATAGGGAACACAAGTTTGAGAATGACTCATGAAGTGCGGACCGAGTTCTAACTCCATGAGATGGCTCTCCTATGACTAGATCACAAGGATGTTGCTTTGAAAAAATTAAGTTACTAGGAGGCCTATATCCTTGTCCAAGAATTTGAGTTTCACTCTCCATGATTCTCTCCTCACCTTCATCTCCTATCGGTACACTCTCTTCAACCTCCTCTTCATTCGGCTTGGGCTCGTTAGATGGGGAATTTTCATCGAAATGCACATGAGCCGATTCTTCAACCACTAGAGTCCTCTTATTGTAGATCTTATAGGCCCTACTCTTGCACGAGTATCCTAAGAAGATACCTAGATCAGATTTTTCGTCAAATTTTCCTAGGTGATCCTTAGTGTTTAGAATATAGCACGGGAAACCAAAGACCCTAAAATATGATACAGAGGGTTTCTTTTTGAAATACAGCTCATATGGAGTTCGCTTTAAAAGTGGGTGAAGCATGACTCGGTTCATCACGTAGCTTGTCGTGTTAACTTCTTTAGCCCAAAAGGATCGTGGTAAGCCGAACTCAGCGAGCATCGTGTAGGCCAATCCTTGAAGAGTGTGGTTTTTTCTTTCTACAGCCCTGTTCTGTTGTGGAGTGTGAGAGCCGGAGAATTCGTGATTAATTCCTAAGGTGTCACACAAGTTTGAGAAATCCTCATTCTCAAACTCTCCTCCATGATCTAATCTAATACTTTTTTATCTTTAGCTCCTTCTCATTTGGAAGTCACGTGCAGAGATTGGAGAATTCGCTAAAGGTATCAGATTTATTTGCTAGAAAGATCATCCAGCAATAACATGAAAAGTCATATATTATAACGAAGGTGTAACGGTTTCCACCTAGACTACACGTGCTAAGTGGTCCAAACAAATCCATGTGAATGAGTTCGAGTTGTCTAGACGTGGAAACTTCGATTTTGCTTTTGAAAGAGGTTTTAACAAATTTCCCTTTTTGTCACGGACCGCATAAGACATTTAAACTACCGCTTAAGTTGGGAAGTCCGCGAATAAGTTTTTTTCGATAATTTTACAATAAGCATGCTACCAGTATGTCCTAGTATCATATGTCAGATGTCTAATTCCTCAATCTTAGTAACTAGGCATTTCAAATTAGACGCAAAAATATCATCAAAACTAACAGTGTACATATTATGATTTCTTTGAGCTATAAATAATACACTAAATGTTTTGTCATCAATAATTTTGCAAGTGTTTGTAGATGACCCAAATATGACATTTACACCTTTATCACACAATTGGCTAATAGAAATAAACTTAAGCTTAAGTTCATCTACAAACAGAACATTAGATATAGAGAATGCCTTGTTACCTATAGTGTCTCTTCCAAGTATCCGTCCTTTGTTGTTGTCCCCAAAGGTCACCATGCCACCCTTCTTCTTCTCAAGGCTAATGAACTTGTCTTTATCTCCCGTCATGTGCTTGGAGCACCCATTGTCCAAGTACCACATGTTCTTTATGTCCTAGGCTTGTCAACAGACCTAAAAAGAAGATGATGGTAAAGATCTAGTTACCCAAGTTGTCCCACCCATATGATAGGTAGAAGACTTTGGTAGCCAAACTTGCAAATTTTTCTTAGCACCTTTCCTCAGTCACGAGCTAGAAGTGTTACCAAACTTATGACAATTTACGCACACAACGTAAGCAGCAGACGCTGCCTTTATTGGGTTGCTCGAGCTCGTGTTTGAAGATGGGTAAAGAATTTCAGACTTTTCGACCTTATTTGGTGAGTTTTTATTATTAGTTCTAAAGGTATCTTGATAACGATTTCCATTAGATGGGAATGTTGGACTCGTATATCCTAATCCAAACTTCGCAGATCCATGACACTGTGCTCCCAAAAGCATATCCAATGATTTTTGGCCTATTCCGAACTTTTGGGCAGCACAGTTGAGATCATGGATCCTCGCCTTTAAGGCGGTGTTTTCAGTCACAAGCATTACACACCGATTGTCAAATTGTTTTTGCCTTCCTCTACCTGGGCAAGCGGCAAGTGAAGTCTCTTCTCCAAGACGTACATTTTTTTCATTTATGTGATTATTCATTTTCACCGACAACTTGGAGAGACTTGCTTTTTGTTCTTCGATCGTTGTCATCAAGTGAGAGCACTCTAGACACTCGATCTTTTCTTTTCCACTTCTAATAACTTTGTAAATATTTGTTTAAGGATTGAGAGTGACCTAGAGGGGGGTGAATATGTCCATTTTGAATCTTGGCTACCCCTTTTTAGTTCAAAGATATGGCTTTGGAAAGTATTTTTTGTGCTCAATTGACTTAGCATATAACTTTCCTTTCTTCAGATCATGTCTGAACTTTTCGATAACTTCTTGCTGCTTTAAATATTTTGTCCATTCCTGTTATGAATACCATTTGCCTCTATCAGTCACATTTGCATTTACTGCCTTACATGCAGTAAGAATTATTGATCTGGAGGTTGGGCACCACTTCTCAAAGTCAGGTCTTGTCTCAGCTTGTTCTCTGAACCTTTTCTTTGAAAGTTGTGCCTCTTTTTCTTTGAGAATAACAGTTTTAAGCATCTCCACCTTTTCACAGATAATATTTTGAGCTAATGACGGAGGATTGTACATGTGAGAGACAACAACTTGGATATTCTCAAAGGTAGCTTGTGCTGCAGGATTGTATATAGTGTCCACCTCAACATGAGTATCAGTGGTGTGAGCTGCCTCAAGGTGAGCTGGTTGACAACCAGATTCAGCTGTCTGATCTCCATCATACCATAGGGGAGGAAATTCTAAAGTGTCTCTGATGTTATTTGATATCCAGGTAGCATGTTCAGAACTTACTCTTATCATTACCCTCTCCTCCTTTATGACTTCTCTTTCAATATGATCTCTCAGATCATTCTTGTAAAATATTACCTGTCCATCAAGGTAATTGATACCTGAGGTGACAGTATTCTTTACTCTCAGTAAATTATTGTCCAAACTCTTGTCAGAAGCCTTTATATCTTTAAGAAAAGAGATTGAATGGTCTGCCAGCTAAGTTTCTATGACCTTTGTAGCAGTAGCTATTTTATTATCTAACTCAGTAGACTGCTTAGTCATTTTAACCATTGTTTCTGCATGCGGGGCTGTAATATTTTCATCCAAAATTCTCTCATTTTCAAGGACATAGCCTTGTTTGACAACCATCTCATCTGCAGTTGACTTGGCCTCTTACTGCTGTTTAGTAAGATATACTACAGCATTTGCTCCTTTATCAAAGAAGGTAGTCATTATAGACTTCAGAAGATTGACTTCAAATCTTATTGACTTAATCTCCTGAGACAGTTGAAACTGCAGCTCTTTATTATTGTAATCTATATACGTTTCCAGATGTTGTCTTTGCTTATCCAGCATTATTTGAATTTATACTAGCAGAGAGCTAGTGTCTTCTGTATGAGGAGCTGGTGTCCCAGATTGAAAATATTATTTGTAGCTTTTGCTCCTTTTCTTCATTGCAGAAAGCTTCCTTTTCTTAAGTTGAGATTCTTCTGCATCTTTTGATTCAGAAAAACTTACCTCTTTAACTTGAGGTGACTTTGAAGGTCTGTCAGTATCTGGGGCCAACTCTCCCTCAGTTCTTGTATCTGTCTCATTTATATTGATATTATCTAAATTATCATCTGCATGCTGAATGTCAGCATTAGGAACTTCAATCTGGGGAATTTCATCTATCTCCCCATGCATGTTTGTTTCTTTAAAAAGAAGAACTTCTTCTTCAGTCTCTTTTGGAATTTCTTCCTCCATCTCTTTCCTAGATATTTCTTGTTCAAATATCCTTGAGTGGTCCAGTTCTTGTACAACATCCATTATTATAGTTATAGCATCATCCCTTGTCAATTTATTGAGGTTCTCCCCATCAATTTGTTCTTTTTCAGGAATGTTCTCCCCTTGCACCTGCTCACTAGTTCCAGGTGAGAGTCTTGGAGATCTTCTTGGTTCATCTTCAGCATCCTTATCTGAGCTAAACTGTACATGTTCTTCAGAATCACTTGTGGATTCTTCTTCTTCTATTACTGCTTTCTTTCCTTTTAACTCCTTTGTCTTTTGTGTTCAGGAGTGTCCTTAGACAAGACCCTTTCCCATCTGGACAGAATTCTCATGTCCATTATCCTTATATGATTTATCTTGGATCCAATCTTCTGATTGATACTATCTTGAATTTCCTTTACCAGATATAGACTAACAATTCTGCCCATATTGGGCTTCTGAATCCCCTCTGCTATTTTATCAAAGACTACCTTGTTCCAATCAGTATTAATTCTGAAGATGATCATAGTCATCAAGCGAAACATATGGGTTGAAATTCTGTCATGTGCTCCAGTCGTGCACAGGATCACCTTTTCAATTACTTCAGATAAAAATCTCCCTTGGAAATTCACTCCCTTCCTGTTCAAAGAACTTCCAATCCTAGTGGTTGGAGCCAGCCCACACCACTCTAAAGCCTCGGCAGTCTCCCTAGAATCCAGGTTATCTTCTTGAGCAGTACTTGGAATCTGAAAGACTTTAGCCAGTCTTTTGGTTGTGACCTTTACTCTTGCTCCATTAACACTAGATTTGATCTTACCTGACTTAGGGTTTAGTGAGGCATTGGAATAGAATTCGGATACTTCTCTCTTCCAAATCTTAGTGGGTTATGAAAGTAGATATTCAAGGCCTACCTCTGTGACAAGGTCAATCACTTTCCTTATTTCTTCTAGTGCGGAGACGAAGGCAAGCCGCACAAGTTTGTAACCCTTATTAATGTTGTCATCCATCTTGGGTGCCATTCTAGTTGAAAGAGTTTGAGATTGAGAGGTGTCGACTAAGAAGTTCTAGGTCTCTACACAAAACGATCACACTCTCAAGATTTCCTGTAAGCATAGTCGACAATTCTTTTCTCCTCCTATTTATAGTAACTATCTATTGAAGGTGAAAAGGTGCACTGCACTTAGTAATTTTCTCAATATTGGGAAATTTCTAGTGTCGACATGTAAAAACCTATTTTTTCGAGTTGAGTCAACTTAAGTCGACACAAGGTTCATGTCTCTCGACACAGACCTCAAGGTCTCGACAACCTTATGTCTTGACACTAAATTATAGTGTCTCGACACACTACCACTAATCAGTGTACACACACTATCAGGTGTCTCGACACACGACTACTTATTGTGTCGACACACATTCTGATGTCTCGACACAATACTATCGATAGTGTCGATGTAACGCCCTGAAACTCAAAAGAGCGACGGGAGGCGTTTCGAGTCAAGTTTGGAATTTGGCAGGGGTCACACAGTCTGGGACACGGGCGTGTCCCAGAGGCGTGTTGTGCTCGGGTCGAAGATCTGGCCGAGTGGTCGACGAATTTGGAGTCGACGATCATCGAGCAGTGAACACGGCCTGAGACACGGGCGTGTCCCAGGCCGTGTCCTTCATGGGGTGAAGTCGGGCCATGGCGGGGGTGATACACGAGGTCAGCGCACAAGCCATGTCAGGTAGACACGGGCGTGTCAAAATACGACACGGGCGTGTCGGGTACCCGTGTCCCTTTCGGGCATTTTCGGTCCCGTGTCGATGGAGTAACACGGCACACTACACGAACGTGTACTGTATGACACAGGCGTGTCAAGTTTGACACGGGCATGTCGGGTGCTCGTGTTCTTTTCGGGACGCGTCGGTTTCGACGGCGAATGGGGAACAGGGCCCTAGACACGGGCGTGCCACAAGCCGTGTTCGGCCAGGATTTTGGATTTCAAGCCCGAATCGTGGCCGTCCGTTTCCTTATTTTGGGATCTAACGGCTTGGGGCTGGTCCTGCTGGGTTTATACCAGGAATAGGGTTTTGAATCCTTCATTTCATCCAAGAATTCTCTTTCTAAGCTTCTAGAGAGAGGAGAGAGCAAGGAAGAAGATGGGAGTTAGATCCGGCCACCGGCGGAGCTTCGGAGCTCCAAATCGTGATCCGACTTCGGATCTACGAAGGCAAGGACATTTCGGTGCTTTTCATCCGCATTGATTTCCATGGTGCCAAGGAAAAATGCTAGGGTAACGATTCTCATCCTAGGACATGTGAAGTCCTCTTTTCTTTGCATAGGAAGCTTGCTCTCGCGAGTTTGCGGTGAGTTTGAGGTGTTCCTTTGGGTAGACATGAATAATACCCGTTGTTTAGCATGTAGAGTCCGTAATCGAGAAACAGACATAGGCATGATGTGTGAAGCCTACCCGGACAAGTTGGTCTGGATCGGTGATGTTGCATTGCATGAATGGCCGGAGAAGACTCCGTGCGAATGTTTGTTTTTCGGGTTTTCTACGCGGTAGATTGCAACAAGGAGCCTTGGGGATTAACTCCAAGGTACACCCGGAAAACTGGGCAGATGCGTGATTCTCCCAAACATGGTGGCCTGGGAGCCAGCCTGCACATAACCGGGTTATGTGAAGTGTGTGATCAGATTGGGACTCAGGAAAGTTTGACTCGCGCCCATGTCTTAAGGTGACAGGGCAGTGTGAGCAACTTGTTAGGCAAAACCGTACCCACTCCATGTCATTCAAGAAAGAGACCTAACGGTACATGACACTTGCCATTGGCATAGATGGAGTGTCTTAGGCAATGGCCAGAAAGACGAAATGCTCACGAGTTATTGCCGCCCAGGGGGTGGTGGTGAGTCAACGGACTTTGACCGTGTTCATCGTGAATGTGCCCTAAGAGCACGGGGTGTATGGTCATGCGTGCCCACACCTGTGATGAAGTGTTTTTACACTATACTGCTTGGTTATATTAACAAAGTACAGGGAAGGAGCATCGCCGCCCCGAGTTTGGGGGTGGGATCGTTATAATTTGGTCAGCATAGCTGACCATTGCTTTTGTTTGCCACGGTGCAGTGGATTGTTGTTTGTAGGTGCTGCGGAGCCAAGTGGTAAATAGCGGGCAAAAGCCCATGTTGCTGAGCCGGCACTCAAAGGCCTAATTATGAGTGTTTACTTGCTTTATTCAGGTGTGACCGGCCTGCGTGCCGAGGTTTGGAAAACACTGTAAATTGAGTAAACAATTGTAAGGCATTAAGACCATTGCGCTTGTGTATTGTACGATCATTCCTATTTGGTTTTGTAGTGGACATTCATGCTTATGCTGGGTTCTTTGTTTTGCAACCTTTAATTCACTTCCGCTAGAATGTACTCTGTGTAGGACGTTGATTCTTAGTTGGATGATTTACATTGAGTAACCTCCAGGTCTGTCTGTGGTATATGGCGTCGGGCCCCGGCTGGACCTACTGCTATATGCTATGCGACGGTTAGGGGGTGTTACAATTTGGTATCAGACTACTGGTTTCGGTCCACTTAAATGAATTCGTGGATGAATTCTTTTAAGGGGTGGTGAGCACATGTGTGTGGGTCATCGTTATAACATCAAAAGAACCCATGAATGTCCACTTAGGAATGAAAATACACGTATTTGAGGAACCTGCATGTTCCTATGATTTCTTTTTTCAATTTTTTTGGTCGCTTAACGGTATTTTGTACAACTATAGGTGACCAGAAGTGGTGCAGGGCTGTCAGAATGCCCAGTTTCTGAGGCTTGTAGCGCACCAAATGATGTGCCTGCAACACCTCCCTCGGCTGAAACCATACGATTGGTGGCTGAAGCAGTGTTTGCCATGATCAACGCGTAGCCTGCAAGACCAATGCAGCAGCCCGCTCCTACGATGGAGCAGGTTCCGCTTCAAATGGATGAACCAAGAAGGGTAGAGCAGGTGGTGGTGGAGCCTTTGGTGCCTAGGAGAGCAACTGAAAGGAAGCTCAAACATGTTATGGGCTTCAATCCTCCGGTGTTCTTGGGGACGGGAACCCCATCCTAAGCTGAAGATTGGCTCTCCCAAGTGAAGAGAGTCTTGACAGCGATGGAAACGGAGGAGTGGCAGATGACCACTATAGCTACATTCCTATTGGATGGAGATGCTAGGCTGTGGTGGGAAGGTTTGGAGCTACATCACTTGAGGGGAAGGAAACTTATGGACGTCTCGATAGAGGAGTTTTCGAGGCTGTTCTTGGGGAGGTACCTTCCCTTGGCTCGGAGAATAGCATTGGAGAATGAGTTCCAAAAGCTGACTCAAGGAGAGAGTAGCGTGGATGAGTATCTCCACGAATTTACTCGGTTGGGTCGGTACGCTAGCTCTACATTCGCGGATGAGGAGCGTAAGACAAACCGATTCTATGAAGGTTTGAGAGATGACTTGAGGGTACTGCTCTCGGGGCTTATGACGCGGGGCTTCTTGACCCTGGTCAATACGACCCGGTCTTTGGAGAAGGACTTGAAGAATGTGCAAGCAAAGAAAAGCTCTGGTGATAAGAAGACTGAGTTCAAGGTGTCGGCTAACATAAAGCCTGTGTACCGTATGTGGTCTAAAAAGGCTAGGACTTCTGGTCCAGCCCCTTCTTCGGGTGCTTCTGGGGTGACTACGGGTCGGACCCCGGGCACATGCTTTACTTATGGGAAGACGGGACACTTTTCCCGGGACTGTTGGAACGGATGCCCCAAGTTCAAGAGGAAACCGGGAGCAACATATGAGGAAAAGGTCAAGGCGGTGGAGTCAACCGCATCCCATTATGCACCAGCTCAACCTAGAGTCTACAATCTTGGCCAGCATGAGGCCATTAAGCAAGCGGATGTGGTGACAGGTATGGTTTAAATTTATAGCAAGTTAATTTTTAAATACTTGTTATGCACGTGTTACCTTACCACTGCTTGTATAGGATTTGTTTTGATTTGTGAGATTCCGGCGAGAGCACTCTTTGATACGGGAGCTTCGCACTCATTTTTGTCCAAAGGATTCATATCGCGCATCGGAGTACCTTCTTCGATGGCGAAGGACAAACTGGATGTATTGTTGCTGAATGGGTGTTCGATGCGCGCGGATAGAATCTGTGGCGTGAAGATTCGTATTGGGAGTCAGGAGTTCCATTTGCAAGCGTCGTTATTGCCGCTAGTGGAATTCGACGTGATATTTTACATGGACTGGCTCTCGGAGCAGCAAGCTTTTATTGATTGCAGTCGCAAGGAGGTTAAGTTGGGGGCAGGTCGTGAGACGACCTTTACTGGCTTGAAAGGGTCGAGTAAGACTTTGATGTCTTCTCTTCAGGTGGTGAAGGCGGTTTGTGCCGGTGCAGAGTTGTTCTTTACGCTAGTGGAGGTTGCAAAGCCTAAGCCTACATTGGACAGCATTTCAGTGGTATCTGAGTACCCTGATGTGTTCCCTGGTGATCTTCCTGGAGCCCCACCTCAACGGGAGATAGTTTTCTCTATCGAGCTAGTGCCAGGTGCGAAACCTGTGTCACGTTCTCCGTACCGGCTAGGGCCTAAGGAAATGGCAGAGCTGAAGGTTCAACTTCAAGAGTTATTGGAGCAGGGGTATGTGCGTCCAAGTTCGTCGCCTTGGAGCGCACCGGTTCTTTTTGTTAAAAAGAAGGACGAAAGTTTGAGACTTTGTATCGATTACCGAGAATTGAACAAGCTAACGGAGAAGAACAAGTACCCAATCCCAGGGATTGATGATCTATTTAATCAGTTAGTCGGGTCAACGGTGTACTCGAAATTGGACCTCAAGTCCGGTTATTATCAGCTGAGGATAAGGGAGAGTGGTATCCCTAAGACAGCTTTTAGTACAAGGTACGGGCATTACGAGTTTATGGTCATGCCGTTTGGACTGATGAATGCGCCGTCAGTGTTCATGGATCTGATGAACAGGACTTTCAGGGAGTACCTAGACCACTTTGTGGTCGTCTTCATCGATGACATATTGGTGTGCTCGCAGAGTAAGGAGGATCACTTTAAGCATCTACATTTGGTGTTGCAGACGCTGAGGAGGAATCAATTGTATGCCAAGTTCTCCAAATGCGAGTTTTGGTTGTCCTCAGTAGCGTTCCTTGGTCATATAGTCAGTGGAGAGGGAATTGTGGTGGATCCAGAGAAGATTGTTGCGATACGAGAGTGGCATGTACTGCCTACGGTAGCGGAAGTCCGAAGTTTTCTGGGGCTTACCGGCTATTATAGGCCCTTCGTGGAGAACTACTCGCAGATAGCGTTACCCCTCACGACTCTGAAGAGGAAAGAGCAGAAAATTTTTTGGACGCCGGATTGCGCACGAGCTTTTGAGGAGTTGAAGTGTTGGTTGACCACGGCCCCGGTTCTAAGTTCGCCAAGTGGGACCGAAGGTTTTGAGATCTACAGCGATGCTTCAGGCAGTGGACTGGGTTGTGTCCTACTGACTTTACATCCATCTGGTAGACCTTGTATCCTGTGTATGTTGCATGAGCTAAAAATAACCTTACGGCTTCTAGCCTAGCTACAGGTGCAAAGGTTTGATCAAAGTCTATCCCTTCCTCTTGTCTATATCCTTTAGCCACAAATCTAGCTTTGTTCCTAACAATAACCTCATGCTCATCTTGTTTATTCTTATAAATCCACTTAGTGTATATGACATTGTGATCACTAGGTCTAGGAACTAGACTCCATACATTGTATCTCTCAAATTAATTGAGCTTTTCTTGCATAGCTATACTCCAGTTGGGGTCTGAATTGGCTTCTTCAAATCTTTTAGGTTCTACTTGAGAGAGAAAACTATAGTATATAACCTTATTATGATGTCTACTTCTAGTTGTTACTCTTAGCCTGGCATCACCTATTATTTGATCAAAAGGATGATCTTTAAGATGCCTAACTGCTACTGGCAGGTGCCTACCATTACCTAGTTCTATAGGAGGATTAGGATGATTCTCTTACTCCCCCTGGGCAGTTACTGTATCTTCTATAGGATTTTTTACATTATCTCTAGTGTGTAACTCTAGGTCTAGTAAGCCACCTATATTTAACTTTTCCATTCTAGAGTATATATCACCTACACTAGAGTTGTTAGAATTCTCATTATATAATACAAAAATTTCATCAAAAACTACATTAATTGATTCTTATACAACTTGATGTTTCAAATTGTAGATTTTGTATGCTTTGCTATATTCACTATATCCTATAAAGATTCCTTCATAGGAGTTTTCTAAAAACTTAGATAAGTTTTCTCATTGTCCAAAACATAACACTTATTACCAAAAATCCTGAGGTAGGACAGATTTGGTTTTCTGCCTTTCATTAGTTCATAGGGAGTCTTGTTGTGATTCTTGTTGATCAATGCTCTATTCTGAACATAGCATGCTTGTTTATAGCCTCAGCCCAGAAATATTCTAGAAGACATGTATCACTCAATATTGTTCTAGCTGCCTCAATGAGAGTTCCATTTTTCCTCTCAACATCTCCATTTTGTTGTGGTGTTCTTGGTGAGGATAACTCCTGAAAGATCCCTATTTCCTTATAGAAATTTGTCATCTTTTCTGATTGAAATTCTGTATCATGGTCACTTCTTAGTTTTGACCACGGAACATCTCATCTCATTCTGAATTTGTTTGACAAAATTAGTGAGGATATCTAGTGTTTCAGTCTTTCTCCTTAAGAAGAATGTCCAAGAAAATCTAGAGTGATCATTCACAATCACATAGGTATATGACTTCCTACCCAAACTAAGAACTTGCATAAGACCAAATAGATCCATATGTAGTAAGTATAGACACCTCTCAGTGTCTTTGGACTGTATGCTCTTAAAGGTGACTTTTTTCTGTATGCATTTTTGACATGCAGGACACAAAGAGTCTTTCTCACTACCTACAAGGCATACAGGAGATTTCTCATTTATACTTAAAAAATTTAGAAAATAAATTTCTCACTCCTAGTGCCAATAAGATGATCTTTTGATCACTTGAATTCCTTATCAGACACTTGTCATTATGGAAAACAATTTCATAACCTATATCACAAAGCTGACTTATGCTTATCAGATTATGGTTCAATCCTTCAACATAAGCCACTTTAGTGATGGTAACTAGACTATTAGAAATGTTACCATATCCCTTGGTGAGTCCTTTCTCTAACCTTCCAAAAAGACTTTAGGTCTATTCCTTATTGATGTATAATCCCTTAACAAACTCCTTGTTCCAGTCATGTGCCTGGAACAGCCACTATCCAAGTACCATATTGGCCTTCCGGTGGTACTTGGTTCCTCCTGCAAACACAGAATTAATTTACATTGGGCATCCAAATAGTTTTGGGGCCTTGGTTCCTGTTAGGCTTTGTTGTGTGAAACACAGCTTGCTTTCTGAACAAACCTAGTTGAGTCTTGTATGAAGGTGTTGTTGGATTATACCAACAATTTAGAGCAAAATGCCCAACCTTCTCACATCACCAACACTCAAATCGATTATATCTTTTCTTTGGTTGCACAGGTGTAGTTGTTCTTTTGTGCAACTTGGATTTTACATCCAAATTCCATGGTAGTGGTGCAAAGTTTACACCCTCACCTTTCAGGTTTTATTGAGGTGCACTGGGACCAGCTCCAAGAATTCATTGGCTTCTTGGATTGATCACCCTTTGTGGTGTTTTTAGCCTATATTGCCTTTAGATGTTTATCCCTCCCAGCAAGGCTCTTTATTGACATTGCTGGTAGTGCACTCAGGATTCATGTGTCCAGGAACACATGATTTATTGCATCTATTAGAAGTCAGATGCTTAGGTAGTAGCTTAATTGGATCCATTGGGGCTTTATCTTTAGGATCATACTTCTTAATACCCTTTTTATTTTTTCCATATCCTACACCTCTTCTAAATGGTGCATAAAATGTATCTATGATAGGTAGAATAGATTTGGGTTTAGAGTACTATGTCAGGAGATGTCTTTCCTGGGTAAGCTTTGCTTCCAGGTCCTTGATAGTCTTTACGTGTTCTACTATTACCTCTGCCTGGCTATCTATCTAGTTAGTTCTACAAGTTCAGTTTTTGTAGGTCCAACTTTATGTTGGCCCTTTCCAACTGAAAAGATACTCCTCTCAAGGATTATAATTCATTGGCCTGATTCTTAGCTAGCTCTTTGCTTGCAATCAAGGCCTTTAGTAACTTCCAATATTTATTGATAAGGATGTTAAAATCAACTTCAGTGTCTGAATCATGTTCTCTTTTTTTAGAGGAGTGAGAACATGATTCATTTCCTGATGCAGAAAAAGAAACTAATGTAAAAAATAGGAGAGGTTGGTTTTACCTTAGCAGGACTTGAACAATCCTGTCCTTCTTCTCCTGATTGAGTTTCTTCAACAGCCATCAGGCTCATGAGAGCCTCCTCCTCTTATGATTCTGATGAATCAGACTCACTATCAGACAGTGTAGATTATTTCTTTATAAAGAGACTTCTGTCAGCCTTCTTGTGTTGTCTAGTCTTCAAGTTTTTTGACTTTTTCTCCATTCTTTTTGTTGGGCAATCAGATATGACATGCCCTTTCCTGTTGCAGTAATAACACACAATATTAGTCTTAATGTATTTGTTCTGTAAAGAACCATACTTGTCCCCAGAATTCTTCTTCCTGGGTTTCTTTGGATGATTGATCTTTTTGAAAGAAGACTCTCCAGCTGGACCCTTCCAACTGCCTTGCCTTCTTCTCTTCAACATCTTCTTGAACTGTCGAGAGAAGAGAGACAGTTCCTCCTCAGTTAGGTCTCCTCCTAAAGAGGATGATTCTGTACACTCAGATGATATTTCTTATTTCTCTGAGAGGGATGACTTTTCTCTGGCCTTCCTAGAATTCTCAGCTTTTAGAGCCAAAGAATTTTCTCTATTGTGTGCTCTAGCTGAATCTTCTTCAGACTTTCTGTGGTTGAGTTGTAACTCATGGGACAGCAGCTTGCCAAATAGAGCCTGAGGGTCTATATTGGCTAAATTGCTCATTTCTCTTATAGCATAGATCTTGATGTTCATTCCTTATTTAGGAACCTCAAGAACTAGTCATTAAGTTCATAATTAGTAAAGCTCCTTCCATAAGTCCTCAGGTTGTTTACAATTCTGAAGAATATTTCAAAGCAGTCAGTCATTGAATCTTTCTTGTCCTATCTGAAGGCTTCATATTATTGGTTTAGCAGAGATTTTCTATCATCTTTGACCTCTTTAGTTACTTCCATGTAGACTTTCAGTGACTGTTAAATTTTCTCAGCGTGGTCAGCAAGGTAGCCAAAATGCCAAATTAATATCTTCGGCACTACCCAGTTCTCACGTTGAACCAGCGGAAAATCAAGGAACAAGGTTAATCCCAACAAACAATGGAAGCACAAGCAGATCTTTTATACATTCACTTCTTTACAAAATGAGGTATACGTAGCGAGACATGATTTTGCTAGTATAAACAGCTGAAACAGAAAGCACCAAAAACCAAGCCGGGCGGACAGCACCGGAGTCCGCCGAGACCGCCGAGGTCGCCGAGGTCGCCGAGTCCGCTGAGAGCGCCCGAACTTAAGCTGCAATCCGCCGAATATCCACGCAGTCCGCCAAAGCCGTGAGGCCGTGCGGACACACCGTTATTCGTCTCCTGCTGAAGCTGAACTGAGAAACACACCGCCTACCCTCCTGAAGCCGGAGGACAGGTTATTGAAGCTTGCAAAGTTGAAACAGAGCTAACAAGCCGCAGAGCGACCTCCTGCTAAATTCGCAGAGACCGCACAACTTCCAAGTACTTGACCGAAGTCAAAGCCAAACTCCTGGCTCCTTGAAGCTACCCGGGCGACCTGCACACAGCAAACCGTCAGCCCTGAATCAATCCGCGCGGACAGACAAACTGAGACCACAGCACCTCGCCGAACCCAACTTACTGTTCACTCAGTTACTGTAGACCTGCCAGGGGGGGTCCTATTTATAGGTGAGGTGAGGAGTGTGGTCACCGCCCTAGAGATAGCGACTCCGCCCTAGCCCGCGCGATAGCAAAACACCGTCCGCCGAGTCCGCAAGGACTTAGCCGGATACCAAGGAAAACCGCCAGGAGCAAGATAACTTTGGCGAACCCTCATCAGTCTGCCCAAGCTATGCGGACAAGGCATCAGCCCGCAAAGCCTCACACCACTGCAGGACAGTAACCCCCTTCAATGGTTGTCCGCACAAACCCGAGGCAGTCCGCAAGACTCAAACCTCAATCCGCCGCAAGTCCACGACCAAAGGTAGATAGCAACAGTCCGCCCGGTCACAACGGACTTGGTGGATACTGCGGACACCATGGTCTTGGCACAGAGTGTGACCAAGTCCAAAACCATCAAAGGACAATGCGAGCATGGCGGACATAAACACCCGTCCGCCAAACACCATAGCATAGACCGCCAGCAGTCCGCAAGCTACTCACACACCTGCCCAACGCTGCAGCTACCTCCCGGACTCCAAACACCAGTCCGACAAGGACCTCCACAGCAAAGCACCTGCTATAACACCAGAGCTCAACAAGGCCTCAGCTAAGCTCTAAGCCCAGTCCGCAACAGCCCATACCGCGGATACACCAGTCCGCAAGCTTGTCGCGAACATGAGCAAAACTGCTAAACAGCACAAGCTTGCACCGCGGCCACTGAGCAATGCACCAGTCCGCAAGCCCCTATCCGCTCAGGCCGCTCCTTGGCTAAACCAATCAGCCAATGCCCTATCCGCAGATACCAGCCGCACAGTCCGCGGACTACTTGCATATAACCCGCTCAGAAGAACAACCGGCTTCCATTAGACTTTCCACTAGGCCGCACACAGCAGTCCACCCAGTCCGCCTAGTCCTCCAACGCTGTCCGCCCAGGCTGCCCGGCCTATCCCGTCAACCACTTCCACTTCACAAATTTCAACACACCCCCTTGAAGTGGGAAGTGGTGACCAAGCCCAGCAAGCTGCGCAAGCGCTCAAAGGGCCCCTTCGACGGTGGCTTCGTGAAGATGTCAGCAAGATTATCTTCACTTCATACATGCCCGACCAACAGAGATCCCTCCAACACCTTCTCCCTGATGAAATGGTGATCAATCTCTATATGCTTGGTCCTGGCGTGACATACTGGATTGTTAACCAGTTTGAGAGCACTCTCATTGTCACCTTGGAGTAAAGTTGGCCATTGCACTTCTTCATGAACATCCTCTATAAGCCTCCTTAACCAGATGGCTTCCCGAGCAGCCAAGGCCGAAGCCTTATACTCTGCCTCCGTAGTTGAGACGGACACTGAGTCCTGCTTCTTGCTACACCACGAGATGCTAGCTGAACCGCATGTGAACACATAACCTGAAGTCGACCTTCGCTCATCCGAATCACCGCCATAGTCAGCATCCGTGTACCCAAGCAACGCAAACTCCGAGTCCCTTCCTTAGAGGAGTCCCATGTCAGAATTCACCTTGACATACTTCAGAATACCCTTCGCCGCCACTAAATGAGATTGCCTTGGTTCAGCCATATACCGACTTACTCGGCCAACAGCATAAGCAATGTCTGGCCTTATAATCGTCAGGTAAATCAAGCTCCCAACAAGAGCCCTGAACACCAAGGGATCATGAAGAACCCTTCCCTCATCTCGTCGAAGCTTCTGCCCAGGTTCTAGTGGAGTAGAACACTTCTTCCCTTCGCCCATGCCGAACCGCTTCACAATGCGATCTGCATACCCTTTCTGGCAAATGAGAATCCCGCACTCCTTCCTCTCCACCTCAAGACCAAGAAAGTGATGCAGCTCTCCCAAGTCTTTCATCTCGAAGCGTATAACAAGCTCTGCCCTGAGCCTTGCTACTTCCCCCTCTGAATTCCCTGTGATGATCATGTCATCCACATACAGCAGGACCAAGACTTGTAGATACCCCTTCTTCTTGACGAACAAGCATGAATCCGAGTTAGAAGCAAGGTATCCACAGAATTGCAAGTACTCTACAATCTTCCCATACCACGCTCTAGGAGATTGCTTCAACCCATAGAGAGCCTTCCTGAGTTTGCAGACATAGTCCGGATGCTTTTAAGAGACAAAACCAAGAGACTGATCCATGAAGATGTCCTTGTTAATCTCTCCGTAAAGAAAGGCATTCTTCACATCGAGTTTCCACAACCTCCATCCCTTGCTAGCAGCCAAGGCGATCACCACTCTAACCGAAGTCATCTTGGCAACTGGACTGAATGTCTCCTCATAGTCTTCTCCATACTGCTGTGAGAATCCTCTAGCGACCAGGCGAGCCTTGAACCTATCAATGCTCCCATCTACCTTCTTCTTCAACTTATACACCCACTTGCAAGTAACCGGAGTAATGCCATCAACCTTGGGCACAAGGTCCCAGGTTTCATTCTTCTTCAGAGCATCAATCTCTTCTTTCATGGCACCTTCTCACTCCTTCACTACAGTGGCCTCGTTGAAGTTTGTAGGCTCTCGCTCATCCAGAGGACCTGCAAAGAAGCAGGAGACAAAGCTCACTGCATTCCCATCACAGTACCGAGCCAGTGGCTTAACAACCCTCTTCGATATCCGAAGGGTCGGCTCCTTGCTCACTGCTTTCGTTGCTTCTTCGGGCTCAACTCCTACCTAGGGCAAGCATTGAGCTGTGCTCCCCCTGCCTCCTAGGCCAGAAGGCTCAGCCTTAGAGTTAGAAGCAACAGGAGCTGCTGGTGAAATAGCAAGCTCCTCTTCCAAGCCTTCAGCAGCTACCACCGGTGCTTCATCAACTTTGCTACTTCCGGTAAGCTCAACCGAGCCACCTCCATATGACGTCAGCTCGTCAAAGACAACGTCTCTTGACACCACGAACTTCTTCGCCACGGGATCCATGCATTTCCATCCCTTCTTCCGCTCATCGTAGCCAACAAAGACAAGCTTCCTTGCTTTCGCATCCAGCTTAGTCCGTGAAGCATCCGGGACATGCATGTAGCAAGTTGAACCGAACACCCGAAGGTGTCCACACTCGGCTTCTCCTTCAACAATAGCTCAAAAGGAGTATTCATGTTGATAGGGCTGAGTGGCATCCTGTTGATGATATAAGCAGCATAAGACATCCCCTCCGCCCAAAAAGACCTTGGGATATCTTTCACATGAAGCCAGCATTTGCAGGTCTCCGTCAGATGACGGATCTTCCGCTCCGCTACCCCATTTTGTTGTGGACTGTGAGCACAAGTAAGCTCCCGTTGGATCCCGTGCTTCTGCAGAAGTTAGAAAACTCGGAGGAAACAAACTCACCCCCGTTATCAGTTCTAAGCTTCTTAATCCGCAAGCCAAGTCGGCCTTCTATCAACTCCTTAAACTCCACAAACAAACGGAAGGCCTCCGACTTCTCCTTTAAGAAGTACACCCAAGTATACCTTGAATAGTCATCAACCAAGACAAGCATGTATCTGCTTCCACCAAGGCTGACAGTAACCGTCGGTCCCATCAAGACGCCATGAATGCACTCCAATGGTTTCTTGCTTCTTGTTTGTGATTTATCAAACGGAAGGCGATGTGCCTTACCGTATTGACAGCCCGCGCAAACATGCCCGTCACCAAAGGAGGACAACTTAGGCAACCCCTTCACCAAACTTCTACTAGCCATTGCCTTCAACTTGTCCATGCCAACATGTCCCAGCCTCTCATGCCAGATAGCAGCGCTATCATTGGCCCTCATACGATCAACATAAGAATTGGTGGAAAGAACAAACAAGTTCTTCACCCTCCTCCCTACATGAGCAACATCAGCCTTCACTGCTAATACGTTGCGAAGGAACCTCACGTCTGTTGGCCCAAACAGAACGTGATAACCAGCGTCCACCGCATTGGTCACCGAGAAGAGGTTCTTCTTCATGCCTGGCACGTGATACACACTCCTTAACATGAGTGGCCCCTGATCACTATCCAAATACACGACCCCCTCTTTCTCTACTACATAAACAGTATTATCAGCAGTGATAATAGCTTCATTACCTGAGTATGCCTGCATGGTGGTGAACTTCGACTTGTCTCCGGTGAGGTGATGACCACACCCGGAGTCCACGATCCACTCGTCGTTGAAGTCCTCAGCAGACATGGCACGGACACAAGTGTCCGTCATGAAAGCTCCACCCCATTCTGCTTCTTCACTTCTCGAGCAAGCTTCCTCCTTTCCCGCAGCATGCCCAGGCTGCAGTTTGACCTTGCAGTCCCGCTTGAAGTGCCCTCGCTGATGACACTGGTAGCACTTCAGGTTCTTCTTCCAGTCCTTAGGAGCATTGCTCCTCTCCGGCTGATATGAAGTTGAAGTCTCCTTCTCACCAGCGACCTGCACCTTCTTCTTCTTCTTTCCTTCCCATCCTTTCTTCTTGCCTGAGAAGAGAGCTTCGCTGCCTTCCTGATTAAGATTAACTCCAGCCATCTGCCTTGCCAAGCTCTCCTGTGATGCAAGCAGATTCTCCAGCTCCAGCAAAGACGGCTGAGTAGCCCACCCTTGAACAGATGTCACAAAGGCCACATACTCCTTCCGCAAGCCACAGATAATGTGCCTTTTCATCTTAGCCTCAGAGATAGGCTCATCAGGATCCAGTGCCGACAGCTCAACACACAAGCTCTTCATCTTTAAGAAGTACTTCAGATGGAAAGGTCTCCCTGAGTTACCTTGGCCAACTCATTTTCCAGAAACTGAAGCCGTGCCACATTCTTCCTATTGAACAACTCATCAATGATTGTCCAAATATCAGCAGCCGCCTCACATCCAACGATGTGATCAAACAGTTCTGGAGACACGGCCCTATTGAGGATAAACTCCGCCTTAGCATTTGTTTTCCTCCAGAGCCTAACCTGCTCAGCAGTACCGAACGCAGCAGTCACTTCCTGTCTGTCGTCACCACCGATGACTTCCCACAGCTCCTCGCCAAGAAGATAACTCTTCATGCACGACTTCCACTTCTTAAAGTTAGTCGGCGTTAAGAGTTCAATGCCAAGACCCCTTGCAAAGCTCCCTTCCATTGCAACACTTGTTGGCAACCTTTCAGAAGCTCCGAGCAACAACATAGGTTGATCACCACTCAAGCACAGAGTCACAACACTGGTTGAATACCGCTCACGCAATTGAACCTCGCTTTGATACCATGTTAAATTTTCTCAGCGTGGTCAGCAAGGTAGCCCAAACGCCAAATTAATATCTTCGTCACGACCCAGTTCTCACGTTGAACTAGCGGAAAACCAAGGAACAAGGCTAATCCCAACAAACAATGGAAGCACAAGCAGATCTTTTATACATTCACTTCTTTACAAAATGAGGTATACGTAGCGAGACATGATTTCGCTAGTATAAACAGCTGTAAACAGAAATCACCAAAAACCAAGCCGGGCGGACAGCACCGGAGTCCGCCGAGACCGCCGAGGTCGCCGAGTCCGCTGAGAGCGGCCGGACTTAAGCTGAAATCCGTCAAATAGCCACGGAGTCCGCCGAAGCCGCGAGGCCGCGCGGACACACCGTTATTCGTCTCCTGCTGAAGCTGAACTGAGGAACACACCGCCTACCCGCCTGAAGCCGGCAGACAGGTTATTGAAGCTGGCAAAGTTGAAACAGAGCTAACAAGCCGCAGAGCGACCTCCTACTGAATCCGCAGAGACCGCACAACTTCCAAGTACTTGACCGAAGTCAAAGCCAAACTTCTGGCTCCTTGAAGCTACCCGCGCGACCTGCACACAGCAAACCGTCAGCCCTGAATCAATCCGCGCGAACAGACAAACTGAGACCGCAGCACCTCGCTGAACCCAACTTACTGTTCACTCAGTTACTGTAGACCTGCCAGGGGGGTCCTATTTATAGGCGAGGTGAGGAGTATGGTCACCGCCCTAGAGATAGCGACACCGCCCTAGCCCGCGCGATAGCAAAACACCGTCCGCCGAGTCTGCAAGGACTTAGCCGGATACCAAGGAAAACTGCCAGGAGCAAGACAACTTTGGCGAACCCTCATCAGTCCGCCCAAGTTATGCGGACAAGGCATCAGCCAGCAAAGCCTCCAACCACTATAGGACAACAACCCCCTTCAATGGCTGTCCGCACAAACCCGAGGCAGTCCGCAAGACTCAAACCTCAATCCGCCGCAAGTCCACGACCAAAGGTAGATAGCAACAGTCCGCCCGGTCACAGCGGACTTTGTAACGCCCCGAAACTCAAAGGAGCAAAGGGGGTCGTTTTGGGCCAGTTTGGGTTCTGGCTGCAGGCACACGGCCTGGGACAAGGGCGTGTCCCAGGGCGTGTCAATCCTGTGTCGACACTAAGATGGGAAGTCGACACTTTGGTCTCGACATTGTGTCGAGACTGGGCACACGGCCTGCGACACGGGCGTGTCGCAGGGCGTGTCGACCTGTGTCGACACTTAGCCGCGAAGTCGACACTCTGCGTTCGACGAGATGTCGAGACATGGCATACGGCCTGCGACACGGGCGTGTCGTAGGGCGTGTGGACCTGTGTCGACACTCGTCCCGGGAAGTCGACATTTTGGTGTCGACAATGTGTCGAGACAAGGCACACGACCTAGGACACGTGCGTGTCCAAGGCCGTGTCGATAGGTCGACGATCTTCGCTCGACGAAGTGTCGAGTGTCGAGACCGTGTACACGGCCTGGGGTCCAGGTGTGTTGAGGTGACACGGGTAAGGACATGGGCGTGTCCTAGAACCCGTGCAGTGCTCGGGTTGATTTTGGGGACAAATGATGGGGTACACGGCCGGCCACACGGCCGTGTCAGGTGGAACATGGGCGTGTCAGCTCGAACACGGGCGTGTTCGATACCTGTGTGAGGTTCCAGGTGATTCGATTTTGACGGCGAATGAGGCACACGGCCCTGGACACGGGCATGTGCCAGGCCGTGTTCGGTCCAGATTGGGCATTTCAGTCCCGAATCAAAGCCGTTCGTTTCCTTATTTTGAGATCCAATGGCTGGGGGTTGTTCCTGAAGGGATATACCCGGGATTGGACTTAGAAACCCTCACTTTTCATGAGTGGTTAGCTTTCTAAAACCTTAGAGAAAGTAGAGAGCCAAGGGAGGAAGAAGGAGCTAGATGTCCCAGGGCGTGTCAAGCCTGTGTCGACACTAAGATGGGAAGTCGACACTTTGGTCTCGACATTGTGTCGAGACTGGGCACACGGCCTGCGACACGGGCGTGTCGCAGGGCGTGTCGACCTGTGTCGATACTTAGCCGCGAAGTCGACACTCTGCGTTCGACGAGATGTCGAGACATGGCACATGGCCTGCGACACGGGCGTGTCGTAGGGCGTGTGGACCCGTGTCGACACTCGTCCCGGGAAGTCGACATTTTGGTGTCGACAATGTGTCGAGACAAGGCACACGACCTAGGACACGGGCGTGTCCAAGGCCGTGTCGATAGGTCGACGATCTTCGCTCGACGAAGTGTCGAGTGTCGAGACCGTGTACACGGCCTGGGGTCCAGGCATGTTGAGGTGACACGGGTAAGGACACAGGCGTGTCCTAGAACCCGTGCAGTGCTCGGGTTGATTTTGGGGAAAAATGATGGGGTACACGGCCGGCCACACGGCCGTGTCAGGTGGAACATGGGCGTGTCAGCTCGAACACGGGCGTGTACGATACCTGTGTGAGGTTCCAGGTGATTCGATTTTGACGGCGAATGAGGCACACGGCCCTGGACACGGGCGTGTGCCAGGCCGTGTTCGGTCCAGATTGGGCATTTCAGTCCCGAATCAAAGCCGTTCGTTTCCTTATTTTGAGATCCAACGGCTTGGGGTTGTTCCTGAAGGGATATACCCGGGATTGGACTTAGAAACCCTCACTTTTCATGAGTGGTTAGCTTTCTAAAACCTTAGAGAAAGTAGAGAGCCAAGGGAGGAAGAAGGAGCTAGATGTCCCAGGGTGTGTCAAGCCTGTGTCGACACTAAGATGGGAAGTCGACACTTTGGTCTCGACATTGTGTCGAGACTGGGCACACGGCCTGCGACACGGGCGTGTCGCAGGGCATGTCGACCTGTGTCGACACTTAGCCGCGAAGTCGACACTCTGTGTTCGACGAGATGTCGAGACATGGCACACGGCCTGCGACACGGGCATGTCGTAGGGCGTGTGGACCCGTGTCGACACTCGTCCCGGGAAGTCGACATTTTGGTGTCGACAATGTGTTGAGACAAGGCACACGACCTAGGACACGGGCGTGTCCAAGGCCGTGTCGATAGGTCGACGATCTTCGCTCGACGAAGTATCGAGTGTCGAGACCGTGTACACGGCCTGGGGTCCAGGCGTGTTGAGGTGACACGGGTAAGGACACGGGCGTGTCCTAGAACCCGTGCAGTGCTCGAGTTGATTTTGGGGGAAAATGATGGGGTACACGGCCGGCCACACGGCCGTGTCAGGTGGAACATGGGCGTGTCAGCTCGAATACGGGTGTGTTCGATACCTGTGTGAGGTTCCAGGTGATTCGATTTTGACGGCGAATGAGGCACACGGCCCTGGACACGGGCGTGTGCCAGGCCGTGTTCGGTCCAGATTGGGCATTTCAGTCCCGAATCAAAGCCGTTCGTTTCCTTATTTTGAGATCCAACGGCTGGGTGTTGTTCCTGAAGGGATATACCCGGGATTGGACTTAGAAACCATCACTTTTCATGAGTGGTTAGCTTTCTAAAACCTTAGAGAAAGTAGAGAGCCAAGGGAGGAAGAAGGAGCTAGATCCCGCCATTGGAGGAGCTTCGAAGCTCCAAATCGCGAGCCGACTCCGGATCCACGGAGGCAAAGCTAGTGCGGTGCTTTTCATCCGATTACTTTTCAATGGCGCCAAAGAGGAACTCTAGGGTAACGATCCTCATCTTGAGCATGAGTATCTCTCTTTCTTTGCATAGGAAGCCCGCTCTCGCGAGTTTGCGGAGAGTTGGAGGCGTTCCTTCGGGTCGATATGTGAAGTCCCCGTTGTTTAGAGTCCGTAAGCGAGAACGGACATATGCATGATGTGTGAAGCCTACCCGGACATGTTGGTCTGGATCGGTGATGTTGTATTGCTTAATGCCGGAGAAGACTCCGTGCTATTGGTTGTTTTTCGGGTTTTCTACACGGTAGATTGCAGCAGGGAGCCTTGGGGACTAACCCAAAGGTGCACCCAGAAAACTGGGAGGATACGAGATCTTGCCAACTTGGTGGCCTGAGCGCCAACTTGAAGATAACCGGGTTATGTGACTTGTGATGGAAATGGGACTCGGCGGAAGTTTGACCCGCGCAAATGGCTTAAATTGTCGTTGCGATGTGAGCACGGGTTAGATGGAACTGTACCCGTTCTATGTCGTTCGGTTAAATAGACCTAAAGGCACGTGGCACTTGCCATTGGCATAGATTAGGGTCTTCGGTGGTCAATGGCTTAAATTATCGTGACCCATGCCAGGAAGACAAATTGCTCCTAGGTTTGGCCGTCAAAGTGGCGGTGGTGAGTTCGGAATGTCTATGGCTTTAATTGACGTGACATCGACCGGTTCACCGAGAATGTGCCCTGAGAGCACGGGGCGTATGGCCGTGAGAGCCAACGTCTGTGATGAAATGGCTAATTCTATATTGCTCGCTTATGCTAATGAAATGCAGGGAAGGAGCATCGCCGCCCCGAGTTGGGGGCGGGATCGTTATAATTTGGTCAGCATTGCTGACCGTTGCCTTGTTTTGCCACCGTGCGGTGGTATGTTGCTTGCAGGTGCAGCTGGACCAAGCGGTCAATAGCGGGCTAAAGCCCGAATGCGAAGCCGGCCCTTGAAGGCCTATTTGGAAGTGTTTACTGCTTTATTCATGTGTGACCGGCCTGCGTGCCGTGGTTTGCAAAACATGTAATTTGAAGTGAAACATTTTGTAAGGCCTTAAGGCTTATTTTGGGTATTTTGTATAACATTCCTATTTTATATTAGTGGACATTCATGCTTTAATGTTGGGTTCTTTGTTACAACTTTTATAAACTACTTCCGCTAGAATGCTCTGTGTAGGACGTTGAGATTGGTTGGATGGTTTCCATAAGTAACCACCCGGTCTGTCTGTGGCATACGACGTCGGGCCCCGGCCGGACCTACTGCTATATGCTATGTGACGGATAGGGGGTGTTACAATTTGGTATCAGACTCCTGGTTTTGGTCGGGCTTAAAGTGAATTCGTGGGCGAATTCTTTTTAACGGGTGGTGAGCACATTGTGTGCGTCATCGTAATGACAGTAAAAAGAACCCATGAATGTCCACTTAGGAATGAAAATACTCGTGTTTGAGGAACCTGCGTGTTCCTATAATTGTTGTTTGCAATTTATTTGGTCGCTTAATGGTATTTTGTACCACTATAAGTGCCCAGAAGTGGTGTTGGGCCGTCAGAATGCCAAGTTTCTGAGGCTAGTAGTGCACCGGATGTTGCTCCTGCAACACCTCTGTCGGCTGAGAATATTCGATTGGTGGCTGAAGCGGTGTTGGCCATGATAAATGCGCAGCCTGCAAGGCAAACGCAGTAGCCCGCTCCTGTGATGGAGCAGGAACCTCTTCAAGAGGCTGAGCCGAGGAGAGTGGAGCAAGTGGTTGTGGAACCGGTGGTGCCAAGGAGGGCAACTGAGAGGCAGCTTAAGCATGTAATGAGCTTTAACCCTCCGTTATTCTCGGGGTTGGGAACCCTATCTCAGGCTGAAGACTGGCTCTCCAGGGTGAAGAGAGTCATAATAGCGACGGAGACGGAGGAGTGGCAAATGACCACCATCGCTACGTTCCTTTTGGACGGTGAAGCGAGAATGTGGTGGGAAGGATTGGAGCTGCATCATTTGAGAGGTAGACAACTTATAGACGTTCCGATGGAAGAGTTCTCGGGATTGTTCTTAGCAAGATACCTCCCTTCTACTCAGAGGATTTCGATGGAGAATGAATTTCTGAAGTTGGTTCAGGGTGAGAAGAGCGTGGATGAATATCTCCATGAGTTCACTCGTTTAAGTCGATATGCTAGCTCCACCATCGTGGATGAGGAGCGCAAGACTAATCGCTTCTATGAAGGCTTGAGGGATGAGTTGAGATTACTACTCTCGGGGCCGATGACGTAGGGTTTCTTAACCTTGGTCAATACTGCCCGGTCCTTGGAGAAGGACATGAAGAATGTGCAAGCAAAGAAAGGCTTGGGTGATAGGAAATTTGAGTTTAAAGTGCCGACTAATTCAAAGTCCGGCTATCGGAGGTCTTTCAAGAAGCATAGGACTTCGGGTCCAGCTCCTTCTGGTGCTTCTGGGGCGACTACGAGTCGGACCCCGGGCGCGTGTTTTACATGTGGAAAGACGGGACACTTTGCCCGTGACTGTTGGAGCGGACGTCCTAAGTCCGAGAGAAGGCCGGGAGCTACTTATGAAGAGAAGGGAAAGGCGGTGGAGTCGACCGCATCCCATTATGCTCCGGCCCAACCAAGGGTATACAATCTTGGCCAACAGGAGGCCATCAAACATGCTGATGTGGTGACAGGTACGGTTTACTTAATAGCAAGTCAATTTCTTTAAATACTTGTTATGCACATGTTATCTTACCACTGCTTGTTTAGGATTTGTATTGATTTGCGAAAATCCGGCACGAGCACTCTTTGATACGGGAGCTTCACACTCCTTGTCCGAAGGATTTATATCACGCATCGGAGTCCCTTCTTCGATGGCGAAGGATAAGTTGAATGTGTTGTTGCCCAATGAGTGTTCGATGCGAGCGGATAGGATCTGCGATGTTAAGATTCGTATTGGGGAGCAGGAGTTCGACCTGCGGGCGTCTTTACTTCCGTTGGTGGAGTTCGACGTCATATTTGGCATGGACTGGCTCTCGGAGCAGCAGGCCCATATAGATTGCGGTAGCAAGGAAGTCAAGCTGGGAGCAAGTCGTGAGATGACTTTTACGGGCTTAAAGGGGTCGAGCAAGACGTTGATGTCTGCTCTTTAGGTGGTGAAGGCGGTTCGTGCCGGAGCAGAACTGTTCTTTACACTAGTGGAGGTTGCAAAGCCGAAGCCCGCGTTGGATTCTATTTCAGTGGTATCGGAATACCCTGATGTGTTCCCCGCAGATCTTCCTGGAGCCCCGCCTCAGCGGGAGATAGATTTTACGATCGAGCTAGTGCCAGGTGCAAAGCCTGTGTCACGATCTCCTTATCGGCTAGCGCCTAAGGAAATGACGGAGCTGAAAGTTCAACTACAAGAGTTGTTGGAGCAAGGGTATGTGCGCCCGAGTTCTTCGCCTTGGAGCGCACCGGTCCTCTTTGTTAAGAAGAAGGACGGAAGCTTGAGGCTATGTATTGATTATCGGGAGCTCAACAAACTGACTGAGAAGAACAAGTACCCGATCCCCCGGATTGATGGTCTTTTTGATCAGTTAGTCGGGTCGACGGTGTACTCGAAGTTGGATCTCAAGGCTGGGTACTATCAGCTGCGAATAAGGGAGAGTGATATCCCGAAGACAGCGTTTAGTACGAGATACGGGCATTATGAGTTTACGGTCATGCCGTTTGGGCTGACTAATGCGCCGTCAATGTTCATGGATTTGATGAACAGGACTTTCAGGGAGTACTTGGATCATTTCGTGATCGTCTTCATCGACGATATTTTGGTGTACTTGCAAAGTGAGGAAGATCACTTCAAGCATCTTCATTTGGTGTTGGAGACGCTAAGAAGAAATCAGTTGTATGCCAAGTTCTCGAAGTGCGAGTTTTGGCTATCCTCAGTGGCGTTCCTTGGTCATATAGTAAGTGGAGAGGGTATTGCTGTGGATCCGGCGAAGATTGTTGCGATACGGGAGTGGCCTGAGCTTGCTACTGTAGCGGAAGTCCGGAGTTTTCTGGGGCTTGCCGGCTATTATAGGCGCTTCGTAGAGAACTTCTCGCGGATAGTGTTACCTCTCACTACTTTGACGAGGAAGGAGCATAAGTTCGTTTGCACGCCGGAGTGCGCACGAGCTTTTGAGGAGTTGAAGTGTCGGTTGACCACGGCGCCTGTGCTGAGTTCGCCATGTGGGACCGAAGGCTATGAGATTTATAGCGATGCTTCGGGCAGCGGTTTGGGTTGCGTGCTACTGCAACACGGAAGTGTAATAGCTTATGGCTCGAGACAGCTAAAAGTGCACGAGAGGAACTATCCGGTCCATGACTTGGAGTTAGCGGCCGTGATTTTTGCCTTGAAGCTGTGGAGACACTATTTGTACGGTGTGAAGATTGATATCTACACCGATCACAAGAGCCTGAAGTATCTTATTGATCAGAAGGATCTGAATATGCGGCAGCGTAGATGGATGGAGTTCCTGGGGGACTATACATTCAAGATCCATTACGTGCCTGGTAAGGGGAATGCGGTTGCGGACGCATTGAGTCGCCGAGCCCCAGCTCAAGCCAATTGGCTATCGGTGCATGATGAGCGGTTGGTGCGGGAGTTGGAGGCGTTGGAGATTGTTTGTGTGGACAAGCAATCAAGTGCTGAAGCAGTTCTGAATTGGACTGAAGTCCAATATGACCTGGCTGATCGTATTCGGCAGGCTTTGGATATGGATGCTCATATGAAGCAGTTCATAGTAGAGGCTTTGGATGGGTCAAATCCCCAATTCGTCGTGGAGGACGGATTACTTTGGAAAGACGGTCGTCTGTGCGTCCCAAGTGTGGGCAATTTGCGGGTGGAGTTGTTGTACGAGGCACACCATACCAAGTACTCGATTCACCCGGGGAGCACGAAGATGTACCGTGATGTGAAGAAACTGTTTTGGTGGCCGGGTTTGAAAAAGGATGTGGCGCTATACGTAGCGAAGTGCCAAACTTGCGCCTTGGTAAAGGCGGAGTGCCAAAAGCCGGGAGGATTTCTTAAGTCCTTGCCTATTCCGGAGTGGAAATTTGACGACATCTCTATGGACTTTGTGCACGGTTTGCCAAGGTCGCAGAAGGGAAACGACGTCATTTGGGTGGTTGTTGATTGATTAACGAAGGTGTCGCATTTTATTCCGCATAGGAAGGATGATCCGGTGGAGAAGTTGGCAAAGCATTATGTGGATAACATAGTACGGCTTCATGGTGTGCCCCGCAGCATCGTGAGTGACTGAGATGGGCGGTTCACGTCCAATGATTGGAGGCCGGTGCAACAAATGTTGGGAACAAAGCTGAAATTCTGCACAGTCTTCCATCCGCAAACGGATGGGCAGACCGAGAGGGTCAATAGAACTATGGAAGACATGCTCCGCATGTGTGTCTTGGATTTCCGAAAGAAATGGGAAGACCACCTTTATTTGGTGGAGTTCGCATACAACAATAGCTACCAAGCGAGTATTCATATGCCGCCTTTCGAGTACCTATATGGTAGAAAATGTCGCACGCCGTTGTCTTGGTTAGAAACGGGTGAGTCAAAGTTGTATAAGTGATCAGAAGTGGAAGATGCTACTTCTTTGGTGCGAACCATTCGGGAGAGGTTGCTTATCGCTCAGGACCGGCAAGCGAAGTACTATAATGCCAAGCACAGGAACGAGGAGTTCGCTATGGGCGATTATGTATATTTAAAGATCAAGCCGTTTAAGGGTGTCTCGCGGGTGCGGCGATTGAAAAAGCTAAGCCCGAGGTACCTTGTACCGTTTGAGGTTCTGGAGCGAGTTGGTGAAGCGGCCTATCGGTTGAAGCTCTCAGTGGAGCTTAGTGGTTTACATGATGTATTCCATATTTCGGTGCTCGGAAGGCGGTGCAAGAGCCTATGCAAGTGATCGCGGTTGATCAAGTGCCGGTGGATAGTGGGCTGACGACAAAGGTCAAGCCCGTGTGGATTGAGGACTCGGAGGTTAAGCGGCTACGCAATAAAGAGATCAGGATGGTCAAGGTCTAGTGGGACAATTGCGGTCGTGAGGAGCTCTCTTGGGAGCGAGAGCAGACTATGCTTGACGAGTATCCGGAGTTGTTCCGCTCAGGTACAAATTTTGGTTTTGTACATGTCTTTCCTTTATATAATTTCGTGGACGAAATTCTTTTAAGAGGGGAGAGTTGTAACTCCCCGAAACTCAAAGGAGCAAAGGGGGATGTTTTGGGCCAGTTTGGGTTCTGGCTGCAGGCACACGGTGATGGCGACGTTGTCCCGCCATTTGCTCGTGATGATCGTGACCGTTCGATTGGTGGCGATGATGTCCCGCCATTTGTTCGTGATGACGTTGCAGATGGTGCTAACGAGTTCTTTTGCGAGCTCCATGGCGACGCCGGGTCCATGCATTATGTTGATCGTCGCTGCAACCGTACGTTTGAAGACTCGGATGGATGATGCCGCAACAATAATTTTGATGCACGCCATCGCCGCTACAACGCCATTACCGTGACAATTATTTTGCTACAACATCATTGCTACTATAACGCCATCATCGCGACAATTATTTCGCTACAACGTCATCGCCGCTACAACGCCATCGTCGCGACAATAATTTAATAATTATAGTATTATATTATATTTATTAATTTTCTTGTTGCATTGTTTTAATTTGAGAGTTTTATTTCATGCATTTAGTTATTGTATTTGTTATATCATGTTTATGATGGGTGCATATAACCATCATGTGTTTATTTTATTTGAATGAAGGAGATTGAGTGGTGTATGCTATAAAAGGCCATGTTTATGAAGGATTGAAGGGAAGAATGAAAAGAAAAAAAATCTAGAATTCAAGTTTTGAATTTTCCCTCTGTTTCCTCTTTCCCTCTAAGGCAAATTTAGGCCCCTCCTTGTTTCTCCTCCTCTCTTGGCCGCCGGCCTCATCTTCTTACCCTCTCCTCCCTCCTCTCATCTTCTCCACAAAATCCTTTCTCCTCTCCACTACGAGTAACCAATCAAAGAACTCCTCCCCTTGAAGAATTCGGCCAACATCCTTTCCCCCTCCTTGGGTGATTTCGGTCAAGGACAACAACTTCGGCGACGACGAACCTTCTCCGACGTGAAGCAAGGAAGGTGGACGAGTTTCTCTCCATTCGTCGTAATTCCGGCGGAGCCGTGTAAGAGCGAACCATTTTTCATCGGAATCATCTATTCCGATTGGGGTAACGAAAATTACTACTTTTGTGTGATTCCCTCTTAGATAGATCTTGTGGTGGTTTTCTTTGGTGTTGCTTCCGAACTTTTGAATTCATCGTGGTTTTGATCCAAAAGATATTGTTATCTTCTTTTGATCTATTTTAAGTTCATGAGGATTGACGGACCTCGTTTTCTTTTTGTTGGGAGAGATCTATCATTTCCGAATCGTTTACTTTTGGTGGATCTCTTTTGGTACAACACACGCTCGAACGGATCGGGTCGATCCATTTCGCTTGAGAGAATATTGGTTCATCATCTCTATTTGATCTATAAGGGTGTAGCGAACTCGTGCGTTAGCATTAGATTGATATTATTGTGAATCGGGTGCGCTGCGTTTAAATTGTGCAAGCGTAGAATTGAAACGAGTGAGAACAATTCGGTGTCTTTGTCCGTTGTAGCTCGTCAGGAGACGTAGCCTGCATCAATTTGGTATCAGAGGGAGGTTCTCGTCAATTTCCTAATTGGCACTCCTCCCCCTCTTCAAATTAAAACAAATAAATTTCAAATTTTAAATTTCAAATTTCAAATTTCAAATTTCGAATTTCAAACTTCAAATTTCAAAATTTCAAATTTCAAATTTCAAATTTCAAAATTCAAAATTTAAATTTCGAATTTCAAATTTCAAAATTTCAAATTTCAAAATTTCAAATTTCAAAATTCAAAATTTCAAATTTCAAATTTCAAATTTCAAAATTCAAAATTTAAATTTCACATTTCAAATTTCAAAATTTCAAAATTCAAAATTCAAATTTCAAAATTCAAAATTTCAAATTTCAAATTTCAAATTTCAAAATTTAAAATTTAAATTTCACATTTCAAAATTGAAAATTTCAAAATTCAAATTTCAAATTTCAAAATTCAAAATTTAAATTTTAAATTTCAAATTTCAAATTTCAAAATTTCAAAATTTCAAATTTCAAAATTTCAAAATTTTAAATTTCAAAATTTCAAATTTCAAATTTCAAATTAAAATTTCAAAATTTAAATTTCGAATTTCAAATTTTCAAATTTCAAAATTTCAAAATTCAAATTTCAAAATTCAAAATTTAAATTTCGAATTTCAAATTTCAAATTTCAAATTTCAAATTTCAACATTTAAAATTTAAATTTCAAATTTCAAATTTCAAATTTTAAAATTCAAAATTTAAATTTCAAATTTCAAATTTCAAAATTTCAAATTTCAAACTTCAAAATATAAATCTCAAATTTCAAATTTCAAATTTTCAAATTTCCAATTTCAAATTTCAAAGTTTTAAATTCAAAATTCAAATTTCCAATTTCAAAAAATCCAAAATTATGGCCTATGACGTTCACGTTTCCCGGTTGGACTTTTGGTATGATAAAGCCATAACTAAGTTTCCCCCTAGGCAATGCCACACTTGTCCTACTTATGACGGTTTAGGGTGTCCTAAAATTTTTAAGGATTGGCTTAAGGGTATAGAACTTCATTTTAAGTGTTATGGATGGGATGACCCCCAAAAGATTCACTTTGCCCGAGAACGGTTAATAGGTCAGGCCCAGTTATTTTGGCTGAACGAAGAGCGTCGTGTTGGTGGATATCAACATAATTGGCAGACGATGCGTAGCCTCCTTTCAGATCAATTTGATCCCGCCTATCTCCGTACTACCAACACCGAGCCTGTGAGTGAGTACGGCTTACTACATTATTGTCACACCGACCTAGACCTCACCTTTAGTACAGCTTTGGAGATTGAGAAGCGCCGACCTCCTAGGAGAAAGGTTCACTCACGTCAGAAGATTATTACCTTTGAGTCTAGTGGCGTATCTGATCTTGGTTCTATTGCGTGTCATCCCATGATTATGCCCATAGAACCTTTTGAGTCTCCCCGTGAGTTGCCTGCTCCAGTTATTGAATCCTCCGATGAGTCAAAGGAAAGGCTTAGGATGGTGTCCGTCACTGAGGATGAGGCTGCTGTCCCTGACGATTATAGTGACGATGAGGATATTGGTTACCCTAGTGACCTGGATGAGGATTCCACCATTGAGGAATCATCCCTACTCCCCCTCGACGACATTTTGGAGCCTACGGTTACTCCAACTGAGATTACACCTGAGTCGGCCGGCAATTTACCTGATGATGAGAGTTTACTTAGTAGTGACTTAGGAGATGATCTGTTCGGACTCGAGCTGGATCCTTTTAGACCGAGATATATTGAGGACTGTTCTGATGATCCTGATATATTGGACGTTCCGACTGATTGGGAAGACTTACCGTTGGTGAACGAGTTATGCTTGATTGATTTTAGTACTATGAGCCCGAACGATATTTCTTTAATGCAAACACCTTTATCTGACGTTCCCGATTTAAAGCTTCCGTCGGGCTCAATTCTACCCTTATCTGAGACCATAATTGATTCTAAATTAAATAACTTGGATAGTGTGTCAGAAGAAATTGTAAGCAAAGAAGTTGCATTATTGGACGACTTTTTGGATTGTACCCCGAGTTTGATTTTACCGACTCGTCCCCTTGACCCGTTGACTCGACGTACTGATTATTTGGGACATGAGTGTGGTACGTTTGATTTCAGGAGTTCTACAGTGCCCCCTGGGTTCATTCTGGCAGTTCCCCCAGATGAGGTCCTGTTAGTGCCCCCAGATCTCGTATCATTATTGTCGACCTATGACCCGACCACTGATTCTGAATTACATGATATATCTAATGAATTGGTAGACATGTCAGACGAATTTTCTATAAGGGCGAATCCATTGTTTGAATTTTCATATGACTTTAATGGTTTGCACCCGGAGGATTTTACTTGGACGATAAATTCGTATTTTGACATTGGGCATGACTTAGCCCCTCCTCCAGAATCTATCGATGCTCCCATTCCTGAGATCTGTACTACTACTGATGTCGTGATTTATGAGTTGGAAGAATGTCCTAGCGAGAAAGTTATATTTTTGGAAGACGACATAGAAGTCGACCCGGATGAGCGTCCCCTGATACTAACTCCATTGCGTGAATTTAAATGCGATCTTAACTCTCTCCCGGTTTTAGCTTTACCGCCTCTCCCTCCTGATATGTTGACCCGACTAGCGGATCCTTTCGGACATGAATTTATTTTGCCTACTTTGAGTCATGTTATTTTACCATCCATGCTGGACCCTCCTTGGGACATGTCTCGTAGTATGATAATAGATTTCGTGTTTGGTCATGATGAATGTCTCATTAATTTGGTAGCCACTCGACTTTCTAAAACTAACCAAATCTCTGAGAGTACGTTAATGATGTGGCCATCTTTTGTACCACTGGATCGCATTCCGTTGGTACCACCAGATCTCGTTGGGTTGATGCCACCATATGTAGTTCCACTAGTGTCACCCTATTACTTTCCGTTGGCGCCACCATATTTAGTTCCCTTGGTTCCATCTCAAGTAGTTCCGTTACCGCTATTTTACATGTCAAGTCTGCCTGCAATAGTATTTGCCGCACACGTTTTCATTTTACATAAGCACATTCATGAAACGTTAACCGCACAACATGCATTTTATAAATCTAATGCTAACGTACATAGAAGAGTATCTCACTTTAATGTTGATGATTTGGTCTTGGCTCGTCTCATTCCTGAACGGTTGCCTTCGTGCTCCCTAAAAAAGTTAGCGAATTGGTGGGCTAGTCCTTTCCGAATTTTAAAGAGGTTAGGAGAAAATGCTTATCTTTTGGGGATAACCACCGATTGGGGTATATACCACATTTTCAATGTTTCGGATTTAACGCCTTATGTTTCTCCACCACTTGAATTATCTGCCTCTCCGTTTATTTCGTCCACTATGTTTTCTAATGGGTTGAGGGGTGTGCTGGGTCCTGGATCGCTCTCTCTTACGGTTTCCACTGGAGGTATGTTGAATGTTGATGTCGAAACTTTTCCACCTTCTTTGACTAATGCTTTTCCAAGGTTCCCAAAGACCTTCATTTTGCCTGACAGGTGATATTTGATGTGGCATGATCCCGCTACTACCAATTGGATTGTGGGGCCAGATTTGTCCCATGTTGCTGCTGCTTTTGACTGTTCTTCCCTCACGGGCCACTCATCGGAGATGAGTAATTTTGAGTGGGGGAGGATTGATGGCGACGTTGTCCCGCCATTTGCTCGTGATGATCGTGACCGTTCGATTGGTGGCGATGATGTCCCGCCATTTGTTCGTGATGACGTTGCAGATGGTGCTAACGAGTTCTTTTGCGAGCTCCATGGCGACGCCGGGTCCATGCATTATGTTGATCGTCGCTGCAACCGTACGTTTGAAGACTCGGATGGACGATGCCGCAACAATAATTTTGATGCACGCCATCGCCGCTACAACGTCATTACCGTGACAATTATTTTGCTACAACACCATTGCTACTATAACGCCATCATCGCGACAATTATTTCGCTACAACGTCATCGCCGCTACAACGCCATCGTCGCGACAATAATTTAATAATTATAGTATTATATTATATTTATTAATTTTCTTGTTGCATTGTTTTAATTTGAGAGTTTTTATTTCATGCATTTAGTTATTGTATTTGTTATATCATGTTTATGATGGGTGCATATAACCATCATGTGTTTATTTTATTTGAATGAAGGAGATTGAGTGGTGTATGCTATAAAAGGCCATGTTTATGAAGGATTGAAGGGAAGAATGAAAAGAAAAAAAATCTAGAATTCAAGTTTTGAATTTTCCCTCTGTTTCCTCTTTCCCTCTAAGGCAAATTTAGGTCCCTCCTTGTTTCTCCTCCTCTCTTGGCCGCCGGCCTCATCTTCTTACCCTCTCCTCCCTCCTCTCATCTTCTCCACAAAATCCTTTCTCCTCTTCACTACGAGTAACCAATCAAAGAACTCCTCCCCTTGAAGAATTCGGCCAACATCCTTTCCCCCTCCTTGGGTGATTTCGGTCAAGGACAACAACTTCGGCGACGACGAACCTTCTCCGACGTGAAGCAAGGAAGGTGGACGAGTTTCTCTCCATTCGTCGTAATTCCGGCGGAGCCGTGTAAGAGCGAACCATTTTTCATCGGAATCATCTATTCCGATTGGGGTAACGAAAATTACTACTTTTGTGTGATTCCCTCTTAGATAGATCTTGTGGTGGTTTTCTTTGGTGTTGCTTCCGAACTTTTGAATTCATCGTGGTTTTGATCCAAAAGATATTGTTATCTTCTTTTGATCTATTTTAAGTTCATGAGGATTGACGGACCTCGTTTTCTTTTTGTTGGGAGAGATCTATCATTTCCGAATCGTTTACTTTTGGTGGATCTCTTTTGGTACAACACACGCTCGAACGGATCGGGTCGATCCATTTCGCTTGAGAGAATATTGGTTCATCATCTCTATTTGATCTATAAGGGTGTAGCGAACCCGTGCGTTAGCATTAGATTGATATTATTGTGAATCGGGTGCGCTGCGTTTAAATTGTGCAAGCGTAGAATTGAAACGAGTGAGAACAATTCGGTGTCTTTGTCCGTTGTAGCTCGTCAGGAGACGTAGCCTGCATCACACGGCCTGGGACACGGGCGTGTCCCTGGGCGTGTAAAGCCTGTGTCGACACTAAGACGGGAAGTCGACACTTTGGTCTCGACATTGTGTCGAGACTGGGCACATGGCCTGCGACACGGGCGTGTCGCAGGGCGTGTCGACCCGTGTCGACACTTAGCCGCGAAGTCGACACTCTGCGTTCGACGAGGTGTCGAGACATGGCACACGGCCTGCGACACGAGCGTGTCGCAGGGTGTGTCGACCCGTGTTGACACTCGTCCCGGGAAGTCGACATTTTGGTGTCGACAATGTGTCGAGACAAGGCACATGGCCTAGGACACGGGCGTGTCCAAGGCCGTGTCGATAGGTCGACGATCTTCGCTCGACGAAGTGTCGAGTGTCGAGACCGTGTATACGGCCTGGGGTCCAGGCGTGTTGAGGTGACACGGGTAAGGACACGGGCGTGTCCTAGAACCCGTGCAGTGCTCGGGTTGATTTTGGGGAAAAATGATGGGGTACACGGCCGGCCACACGGCCGTGTCAGGTGGAACACGGGCGTGTCAGCTCGAACACGGGCGTGTTCGATACCCATGTGAGGTTCTAGGTGATTCGATTTTGACGGCGAATGAGGCACACGGCCCTGGACACGGGCGTGTGCCAGGCCGTGTTCGGTCCAGATAGGGCATTTCAGTCCCGAATCAAAGCCGTTCGTTTCCTTATTTTGAGATCCAACGGCTGGGGGTTGTTCCTGAAGGGATATACCCGGGATTGGACTTAGAAACCCTCACTTTTCATGAGTGGTTAGCTTTCTAAAACCTTAGAGAAAGTAGAGAGCCAAGGGAGGAAGAAGGAGCTAGATCCCGCCATTGGAGGAGCTTCGAAACTCCAAATCGCGAGCCGACTCCGGATCCACGGAGGCAAAGCTAGTGCGGTGCTTTTCATCCGATTACTTTTCAATGGCGCCAAAGAGGAACTCTAGGGTAACGATCCTCATCTTGAGCATGAGTAGCTCTCTTTCTTTGCATAGGAAGCCCGCTCTCGCGAGTTTGCGGAGAGTTGGAGGCGTTCCTTCGGGTAGATATGTGAAGTCCCCGTTGTTTAGAGTCTGTAAGCGAGAACGGACATAGGTATGATGTGTGAAGCCTACCCGGACATGTTGGTCTGGATCGGTGATGTTGCATTGCTTAATGCCGGAGAAGACTTCGTGCTATTGGTTGTTTTTCGAGTTTTCTACGCGGTAGATTGCAGCAGGGAGCCTTGGGGACTAACCCAAAGGTGCACCCGGAAAACTGGGCGGATACGATATCTTGCCAACTTGGTGGCCTGAGCGCCAAGTTGAACATAACCGGGTTATGTGACTTGTGATGGAAATGGGACTCGGCGGAAGTTTGACCCGCGCAAATGGCTTAAATTGTCGTTGCGATGTGAGCACGGGTTAGATGGAACCGTACCTGTTCTATGTCGTTCGGTTAAAGAGACCTAAAGGCACGTGGCACTTGCCGTTGGCATAGATTAGGGTCTTCGGCGGTCAATGGCTTAAATTGTCGTGACCCAGGCCAGGAAGACAAATTGCTCATAGGTTTGGCCGTCAAAGTGGCGGTGGTGAGTCCGGAATGTCTATGGCTTTAATTGACGTGACATCGACCGGTTCACCGAGAATGTGCCCTGAGAGCACGGGGCGTGTGGCCGTGAGAGCCAACGTCTGTGATGAAATGGCTAATTCTATATTTCTCGCTTATGCTAATGAAATGCAGGGAAGGAGCATCGCCGCCCCGAGTTGGGGGCGGGATCGTTATAATTTGGTCAGCATTGCTGACTGTTGCCTTGTTTTGCCACCGTGCGGTGGTATGTTGCTTGCAGGTGCAGCTGGACCAAGCGGTCAATAGCGGGCTAAAGCCCGAATGCGAAGCCGGCCCTTGAAGGCCTATTTGGAAGTGTTTACTGCTTTATTCATGTGTGACCGGCCTGCGTGCCGTGGTTTGTAAAACATGTAATTTGAAGTGAAATATTTTGTAAGGCCTTAAGGCTTATTTTGGGTATTTTGTATAACATTCCTATTTTATATTAGTGGACATTCATGCTTTAATGTTGGGTTCTTTGTTACAACTTTTATAAACTGCTTCCGCTAGAATGATCTGTGTTGGACGTTGAGATTGGTTGGATGGTTTCCATAAGTAACCACCCGGTCTATCTGTGGCATACGGCGTCGGGCCCCGGCCGGACCTACTGCTATATGCTATGTGACGGATAGGGGGTGTTACAGACTTGGCGGATACTGCGGACACCATGGTCTTGGCACAGAGTGTGACCAAGTCCAAAACCATCAAAGGCCAATGCGAGCATGGCGGACATAAACACCCGTCCGCCAAACACCCTAGTACAGACCGCCAGCAATCCGCAAGCAACTCACACACCTGCCCAACGCAGCAGCTACCTCCTGGACTCCAAACACCAGTCCGCCAAGGACCTCCACAGCAAAGCACCTGCTGTAACACCAGAGCTCGACAAGGCCTCAGCCAAGCTCTAAGCCCAGTCCGCAACAGCCCATACCGCGGACACGCCAGTCCGCAAGCTTCCCGCGAACATGAGCCAAACCGCCAAACAGCACAAGCTTGCACCGCGGCCACTGAGCAATGCACCAGTCCGCAAGCCCCTATCCGCTCAGGCCGCTCCTTGGCTAAACCAATCAGCCAACGCCCTATCCGCAGATACCAGCCGCACAGTCCGCGGACTACTTGCATATAACCCGCTCAGAAGAATAGCTGGCTTCCACTAGACTTTCCACCAGGCCGTACACAGCAGTCTGCCCAGTCCGCCTAGTCCGCCAACGCTGTCCGCCCAGGCTGCCCGGCCTGTCCCGTCAACCACTTCCACTTCACAAATTTCAACAGTGACTCCCATATTGCTTTTGATGTTTTGCAATGAATCAGATGTTGAAAAGTGGAATCATCTATTGCACTAACTATAATATTTTGAGTCATCTTGTCCATAGAGGCCAGAATGATTTCATCCTTATCCATCTCCTTATATGTCTTAGGTGTCTTGATATTTGAATCAAGAACTGACACTTTCATGGGATTGAAAGGTCCTTCAATCACTGTGATATAAATTCTTGGATCAGCTGCTTCCATAAATAATCTGACTCTCTCCTTCCATATTCCAAAATTTTCTTTAGAGCAGACAGGGAACTTGATGGAATTATTTTCCCTCTGAGCCGTGATAAATCTTTCTTTCCAATCCTCAGGATTCTAACTAGGTTGTTATGCCTTTTTCAGTGAACCTCCCTCTGATACCACTTGTAAATATTTGTTTAAGGATTGAGAGTGACCTAAAGGGGGTGAATAGGTCCAATTTGAATCTTGGTTACCCCTTTTAAGTTAAGAGATATATTTTTTTCCAGTTAGATAGACACATCAGATAAACAAAATAATTTACCAATAATCTAGGACTATCACAACAGATAAACACAGCATACACAGCACAGCACACACAGTTTTATAGTGGTTCCCCAATTTATGAGTACATCCACTTTCCCCCTTCGTCTATCTATCAATGAACTAGATTTGGCCAAACTCCTTCTTCTTCCTTTTTTTAGATCGTCGGATCTTACAGCTCAGAGCCCAGCTAGCTCCAACAACTCAGACTTTACAAGTCTTACCACTCAGATCACCAAGATCCTACACCTCAAGTTCTTCCCAAGAACTCTACCTCAGAATGTATCCACACTCCTACTTCTCAGACAAATGTTGTCCTACAACTTAGAGAAATTTCCTCTTCTCCTACCTCAGGCAATCCCTGCCCTACCCAGCCTTTATAACATAGGCTTACAATCTCAGAGAAAATGTTTTTCCTACACTCAGATCTACTGGTAGATCTTACAATTAAATAAAAGTGAAAGAAATTGAGTCAACCTGCAAGAAAGGAATGAGTGATTGCTTCTTGATCTGATCTTGATCGGTTTGCTTCCTTTGATCTTGAAGGAATAGATTTTATCCTGCCCTTTTTAGCTTTTCAAAGCTTCTTGAAGTTGAAATTAGGGTAAATCTAGGCTGGTGGATGTTGAAGACAATTCTTGATTCGACTTCTCTCCACCCTCTGTATTCTAGATGATAACTTCTTAGATCTGGACTTGCCAAATTTTTCTCTCTTCTTTTTTTTGAAGTGTTTGATCCCTTTATATAGGCTCCGTCAAAGGTAACCACTGATCCGGTTTATAACTGACATCTGATAGTTCTGACAGTTGTCAGACCCTCTGACTTGATTTCTATACTTAGGAAACAAAACTGCTTGAAGTGTTGAAACTTGACTGTTGGATCTGTCGACACCTATCCTGGGTGTCGACACTACTCTTGTAGTGGTGTCGACAAACTTTTGAATGTGTCGACACAACCTTCACATTGTCTCAACACAGCTGATGTAGAATGTGTCGACACTAGTCCTGAGTGTCGACACTGCTTGCTTCCAGTCTTGACTCAGCATGTGAAGTGTGTCGACACTTCTCTTGAGTTTCGACATAGTTGTCTTCAGTCTCGACACTGCTTGTATAGAGTGTGTCGATACTTGTCCTTAGTGTCCACAAAGCTTTTCTTAGTCTTGGCACAACTTGTGCAGTGTGTGTCGACACTAGTCCTGAGTGTCGACACAGTTGTTTTTTTGTATCATAGTGTCGACCCAAGTCCTAGGTGTCGACACAACTTTCTCCTTGACTCAGCACTTCTTGTTTAAGTGTGTTGACACTAGTCTTAAGTGTCAACACAACTTTCTCCTTGTCACAGCACATCATTGACAAAGGTGTCGACACATGTCTAGTATATTGACACTTTTGTACTTAGCTTTGTTTGCCTGCACACATGAACTTAACATTCATCAAATACAACTATATGTATATCATTGAACTAAAAGAGCTTCTTCAAATCAAGTACATTGTGACCAATGTACCCAACAAACTTCACCTTTTAACTTTTCTAAGTCCTTTTTGATTTTCTTATTTTCACCTCTCAAGGACTTTTTCTCAGAAATAATACATTCTAATTTATCAACTAAATTTTCATAGATTTTAAAGAGTTCAGTATAAGTAGGTGGAGTTACCTCAGTGTCGCTCTAGACACTGGACTCATCGTCAGATTCTTCTTGATTCTTTCCCATGAGGCATAGATTTGCCTCGTCTTCACTCCTAGAGTTTGTGGTGCTTGATTCATCAAAACCATCCTTATCCCAGGTGAGGCCTTTAGCACCTTCTTCTTCCCTTTGTGTCAGCTTTGCTTTTCTTTTTCCTCCTTATGGAGTCTTGGGCATTCTCTCTTTAGGTGCCCAGGCTCTTGGCAGTAATAGCACTCCGGCTGGGACTTCTCATCATCACTTTCAGTCTCTTTTGATGGCTTGTTTCACCTTTTGCCTTCTCCAGCTTCTCTCTTCAGGAATTTCTTGAATTATCCCTACTTCTTGGGATTCTTCATGAATTTTTTGAACTCCCGAATGTAGAGGCTCTCCTCCTCATCTTCCTCAGAATCTTTAGCAACTTTTCTCTCCCTTGCGGCCTTCAACACCAGTCACTTCTTCTTTACTTCCCTAGGATAATACTCTGCTGGAATCTTCAATTCAAGTTCGTGTGTCTTCATATTATTGATGAGGCTCTCTATCTCCAGGGTGCTGATCTCATGAGACTCATCAATAGTTGTCACCACCGGTTTGAAGCGAGGAGGCAAAGATTGCAGGATCTTCCTCACTAGGTCACCATTTGGAAAGTTCTTTCTGAGATATATTGAGGCATTGACGATCTTGGTAAAGTGCATGTACATGCTGTCCACATCCTCGTCAATCTCTATCCAGAACTGTTCATATTCAGATTCGAGTCAGAACAGCTTCGACTCCTTCACCTTCGAGATACCTTAGTGAGTGAGTTCAAGAAGACGCCATATATCATAAGTGAAAGTCCACCTAGTGTCGGCTATGTGCACCTATGGGGGGGGAATAGGTGACGTGTGGTTTTTTTGCGGAATTTACAGATGTACCTGCACAACAAAAATAACAAACACAGCACACAGAATACACAGCAAATTTATAGTGGTTCCCCGACTTGGGTACATCCACTTTCCCCCTTCGACCTATCTCCCCAACAAGGGACGACTCGGTCACTTCACCAACGGGATTGAAATCCAATCCCTTCACTAATGGAAGGAGCCCTTCCACACGTGAGAGTCAACACTCCCACAAAACGGGTTGCACCCAACCCTTACAACACGGAACAAAAGTTCCTTTACAACAAAAGTAAATATGGAATGTATATGAGATACAAACTTCTTTCGGAGACTACGGTGTTCCTCTTTGTTCGACGACGTATTCTTGAAGTCGATGAAGAGTCTACAACCTTGTTCCCTCTTGGAGAGGATCTCCCCGTAACCGGCGGCGGCAACAAAAGCGGCGGCTAGCTTCGGGATCGGCGGCTACGATGAAGAGCGGCTGCAGAACTTGGAGATCCAAACTTCGTAGCGAAGCAAACTCGGTCTACCAACGGTCACTCTAGGATCAGTCGTCTCGATCGATTCGGACGGGGAAGTTTTTCCCGGTCAACAAATCGAGAGATAAGAGATCTCCGGATAGACGCGTGAGACTCAAGCTTTGCTAAGCTTCTGTCACCGGAGATCGGGAAGAAGAGCGATCTGCAGCGGCGACCACTTGACGCGAGCGGCGGCGGCGGATCGGAGCGATTTCACGAATTTAGGGTTACGTCGAGGCTCGGTTTTCTTTCTCTCTTCTCCGTAATTTACTGTTCAAAATACCCATGTATTTATACTGTAGTATTCTCAAAGATGACCGTTTGTGGGACCCACAAAAGAAATCCCCAAAATCCGGTTCAAACTAATCCAGAAGCAGAATCCGGTTCAGCAGCATTCTGAGAAAAGGCCAAGTAAAAATCGGCGAGAATCGCAGACGATTCTCGTCGAATCTCTTGTCGATTCTCAACGAATTTGACTTTGTATTCATGGGCTGCTTGGCCACTGGTTCGGCGGGAATCACAAGTGATTCTCGCCGAATCTTACTTGGCACCATTTTGAGATGGCCAGAAGGAGTCGGCGAGAATCACTGATGATTCTCGTCGATTCGGCGAGAATCACCAAGTGATTCTCACCGATTCGGCGAGAATCACTTGGTGATTCTCGTCGAATTTGCCTTGGATGATTTTTCGTCTTCCACCTAGGAGCTGCTCCTTGATCCTCCATGCTCCTTGTCTTCTCTTGCATATGAGCGGCCCTGTACTTGAAAGTAAGTGCACTCCAATAGAGAGAGTACACATAGGACAACACACTGATCTGCTCAACGAGGGATTACGTCGTGCAGACCCGTGTATATTGACCTACTGCACCCTGACATTGGTGTGCACTTAGCGTGGAGAAACTGCAAGTACAACTTGAAAGAGTTTATCAAATACATTGTGAATTCATCTTAGCTTGACAGGTGGCTTCCTCAAATCTAGGTAATCGTGGATGCAATACCCAACAATCTCCCCCTATTTGACGAAGCCAAAACCCTACTAGCTAAGATGAATAACACCTATCAAATAATAATTATAGCATTTAAAAATTAAATATGCAACACAAGGGAATATATGCAATCAGAGCAGGACTTGAGTCATTCACACATTCAAGAATATATATATATATACCAAGAGAAATATATTCACATATAAGTCAGAATTGTTCATATGACAGTAATAATCATTAAACGTTCTTAAGACACAGTGACCAGCTATAAAATACTGACTATTTGTCCTTAGCTACGTCACCCTTCAGAGTTTGAGCCAAGTACTTTTTGCTTTGCCTTTCCATGTATTCCTTGGGCTTCGGGTAGTACCTAGGAGGAGCAACTTTGTCTGGATCCTTGTTGTTTCTGAAGAAAATGTTGCGTTTTGCTTCAAATGCTTTGTGCGTTTCCCATTCGTACTGGTTATATGCTTCATTTCGATTGATCTCTCCTCTTTCGTACAGCCGGAAGGTGTCTAAGATGATGTTCCTTGAGACTGGACTCCACCTTTCATTTCGTACATCCTCCTCATTCATTCGAATTCTCTTTGCAGCCTGTGTCTCCTTGGATGTCCCTTCCTGAACTTTCCTCTTTCCCCTGGCTTTAGCTAAAGCCTCCTGGTTAAACATACTCCTCAGCTTGGATTTGGAGATGGCCCTAGCATCAGCTTCATCAGTGAAAATTTCTGCAGCACTTGTACTTACAGCCTCAGCAATATTTACTTCCTCAGCAGCCTTAGAAGTCTCAGGAACCTGAATACCGGCAGGTTGGTCAGGTAGGACGACGCCCAACGTGCCCAGTGCCTGTTGTAGCATCCACCAGCAACTCTCATAGACGTATTTGCTTGATTGGGCAAAGTTTGCATCCATGCTTTCTTGGAGCTCGGTCAGCTTAGCTATATACTCTTTCTCCCCCTTTTTGGCTTCGTCAGCTATGCAGTTGGCATACGAGTGCAGAGAGTCATCAATATGCTTAGTTGTCTTGCTGAATTCAGTGATTAGGGCCTGCTGATTGGCATTTAAAGTGACCATATTACCATCAAATTTCTGAATATTGTTGGCTACAACGTGTGCGTTCTGATTGACAACAGCCAGAGTATCAGTATTCTTTTTCAAACCGGCCATTAACAATGTGACAGCTTCGCCGGTCGCAGTATACTTTTCTTCGAATTTCTTTTCCATCACATCCAGCTTATGGTTGATTTCCACCATATTCTTCAGCATGAGATCTTCAGAAGTCTTAATCTCTTGCAGCATTGTTTTCTGAGCTTTATCAAAATAGGTTTTAAGCTCATTCACGATACCCTGAATTATGTGTACGGTGTGAATGGCTAGGTCATCGCGTAATGGAATAGCCGGAGGCACTTCTTGGCCTTGCTCTTGCTCGTCAGCAGACGCATCGGTGGAGCTGGATACCATCACAGTCTCTATAGGAGGAGTGTGGGCGGCCTCTGTAGAGTTATTTAACTCCCCCTCCACTGGTGTCGACTTATCAGGAGGAGGTTCAACAGTATCTGGAGACTCAAGCACTTCATGCCCCTCATTTACCTCGTCCTCTCCGTCCTCATCCAAAACTTCATCCATAACAGCAGCTTCTTCCACTTCTTGATTGTTTCTGTTCAGGACCTCCTCATCCTCCAACCCAGGTTCACTTTCTTCATGAACTTCGGCCACCGCATCCCTGGCAACCTGGGCGATGTCAGATATTATATCCATATGAGAGGGTAGAGTCTCCCCCTCGATTCCTGCAGTCACAGTATCAGGAATTTCACCGGGGGAGGCTGCTGGAGATACTTCCTCTTGCTCTTCCACAGCCGGCTGCCCGATGCGCCGCTCCCATCGATCAAACACAGTAGCATCCATCTTTTTCAAGTAATGGAGAGGGACTCCTTTGCTCATGTCGAATTTGTCTCCGTTGAGCTGGTTGAGATATAGACTGATGATGCGGCCGAAGCTTGGAGTGCCCAGAGTGTCCTTGATCTTTTGGAACAGCAACTCTCCCCAGTTGAACCTCTTTCTGCAGACCACAGCTATGAGAATTTTGAACATATCTCCGGAGATATGATCATGGGAGCCTGGCTTGCAGATGAGTACTTTTCCTATGATGTCAGATAGGAGCTTCCCTTCTTCATTCATCTCTTTTCTCTTAACTGATCGAGTGCCTCTTGGTAGACCGCAGAACAAGAGGGTTCTGGCTTTGTCCTCATCCTCCAGATAGTCTTCCTGCTCCGAACTTGAAAGCTGCAGGTAGCGAGTTAGCTTACTGGCAGACATCTTTACTTTTGTCCCAGCCACCTTGCTTTTGATGACGGAGTCTCTGTCTCGGAGTCTTGCGGTAGAGAAGAACTCCAGCACTTCTTTATCTAGGACTTTGCAAGGATGCTCCAAGACGAAGGTTAGCCCAGCCTCTTCGAGCATAAGAATGATATTTCGGAACTCGTCCGAGGCATGAGAAAAACCAGTGCGAACCAGCTCGCAACCAGAAATCAAGCCTGCAGTCGTCCTTGGAGCCATTGAGGATCTAGACAGAAGCCCGACTCTAAGCATTAGTGAACATTCAAAAAGAAGGCATCACTTGGGGTTCGGCCTTGGAGCCATTGAGGAGGAGGTTACCTAAGGGCTTCGGTGGAAGGAAGAGTATCCTGTGGGAAACACAGCAGCGATTCGCTCACTTCGACGAGAGCGTCGGAGGGCTGCGGGTTTCGGCGAGAGTCGTCGGGATCCTGTCGAAGAGAACTTTGCGAGACCCTAGCGGGAGCCTAGGAGAAGACCTCACGAGCTGCTGTCGGCGGAAGAACTCCTGCGGGTTGCGGAGAATTGGCGAAGCTCCTGCGGGTTGTCGGAAGAGATCTTGCGGGAAGAGTCGGCGAAGCTCCCACTGTGGTCACCAGGGTGTCGGGGCACTTTCTGCAGCGTGACGCGGGAGGTGTGAGGAAGGTGAAGGGTTTTGCGGGATTTAAACTATTCGGCGAGATTTGTCAAGAATGCGAAGGGTCTTGCGGTATTTGACTGATTCGACTTTGTCAAGTTCGGCGGGATTCAGGAGATTTGATTAATTCGGCATCTGATACTATTTATCTGATTCGAAATTGAGGGGTCTCTTGACTAGGGATTTTCACATTTGAGAAGCTTGCAATATTTTAGAAATTTTCCGATGTCAAGTCAATAACAAGAATGCTAAGTACAAGTATATTCTAAAGTCAATCTATTTGAATTTTACTGAGTTTTTGCAAAGTCTTCTTAATGTCAATTGTATGTTGTCGAGATTTACAACGACATGTCTTCGTTAACCCTTTATTGAGGTGTAGAGGTTTGCATGCATCGAGTTAACCAATCCTTAGACGTGCATACATACACTGATATACAACGAAGGATCTGTATATGATGAGATATATAAGTATATATATTTTGAATGAGGATCCATTATGACACAAGTCCTTGAACTGATCAAAATTACCTGGGATTTTGAGAGTTATCGTCTTAGTCCCACAGGTAGAGCATATTAGTAGCTTAAAGTGAGTATGCTCAACAGGTAGCACATCTGTTAGTGCAGACGCTTGTTCCAAGTTACCCTTGACCCACCTACTGTCTAGTTCCCATAGTATTCACGGGGACCTAGACTACCCTGCAAAACAGAATTACTTTACCTTAGGAACCCAAATCATATTGGGTCCTAGGTTTCTATTAGCATAAGCATGCAACTGCCTTCCTTGAGAAAACCTGTCTGGAAGACTGCCTCTGTCCCTATAATGTGGATAAGCCCTTGCTGTGGGCACAGAGAGGTTGTGCCAACAGTCAATGGCAAAGTGTCCCACTTTGCCGCAGCACCAACAAGAGTGAATGTTGTATCGCCGTTTTCGACCTGATCTAGTGACTGATGTAGTCACGGTCCTAGGTCTCAAGGGGATAGGGCATGTTCTTGTTGCACAATTTCCTCTTCCATCGAGGCATGGTGAAGGGTGGAACGAATGCATGATGTGAGCGTTATGAGGCCGAGAAGGTGGTGCCATTCTTTCAGGCATCTTCCTTGCTGAGGCTCCATGACGCCTGACATCATGACTTCTATTCTCCCTATCCCGTGTCCTCGAATGGAGAGAATTCTTCTGTGAACTAGGACATGCAGATCCACACTTTGTTGTGGCAGTGGCCGTGAATACAAAGGGCTCAGAATGAGCCTTAGGTATTTCCACATGGGTGGCCATGACGCCTCTTGCACTATGGACGTTTCCACATGGGGACAATTCACCCTTGCAGTGACCACGATTATTCCTGTGGTCATACCTGAAGGCATGATGAGTTGCCTTCCCGCTTGGAGTGGGAGGTCGGAACACCGTTTCCCCATTTCTCCATCCCTGGATAATCCGGGAGATCCACCCGGTTTCTTGTTTTCTCTTTATAGCATCAACTTTGGAAAAGTTAGATACTATACGTCTCTCATTATCTAGACTATTCTCTAGAGTTGAGATCTTAGAGTCCTTGACCTTGTTGGACGCCAATTGGAGAACCAACAAGATCTTCAGTCGAGCAATCTCTCGAGCTTGCTCCTCAGCAAGTAGATTGCTTTCCTGAAGGGCTCTCTTCAGGGAATCAGTATTTTCTAGAGGAGAGCAGTTTCTGTCTTCAGAAAAGTCAAAAGATGTGGGACAGGATGAAGATGATACCTGCTCATCTGGGTTATTGTCATTAGAATCAGTGACCAATGTTTCGTCCTCGTCGGAGCTGCTTTCCTCACTATCTCCTTCAGTTTCTGACAAGGATACTGGAGCTCTGATGCAATCCGAAGGATCCTTGCAGTCATCTTCAGAAGTGAGGACCCCCACATACGCTTCATCCTCTGATTGGCAGCATATTTCAGCATTCTCTGACCCCCCCATCAGCTCTGAGATCATCATCCATAGAGATTTAGTTGTTTTACATTTTTCCAACCTGGAGCGAGAGGCTCCAGACCAGACATCCATGATAATTTTTCGAATCCTCTGGTCCAGTTGGAAAAATGAGAGTTCCATCTCTGTCATCTCAGCAATGGACATGGGCACTTGGATCCCCGAGTCGGAGGTCTTCATGGGGATAAACGGACCCTCTTCCAGGATGAGGGATGCTCGTGGATCGATGGCATCCAGGTGAAATAATACTCTCATCCTCCAGATAGGATAATAATCCTTTGTGCATGCAGGGAGTTTGAGTGGCAATACGTCATAATCCAGATCCATGCTTCTGACACTGGTGGCAGGATTCTACTCAAGGTGTTAACCTTTTTGAAGAGTAACCTGCCTCTGATACCACTTGAAAGTCCACCTAGTGTCGGCTATGTGCACCTATGGGGGGGGGGGAATAGGTGACGTGTGGTTCTTTTGCGGAATTTATAGATGTACCTGCACAACAAAAACAACAAACACAGCACACAGAATACACAGCAAATTTATAGTGGTTCCCCGACTTGGGTACATCCACTTTCCCCCTTCGACCTATCTCCCCAACAAGGGACGACTCGGTCACTTCACCAACGGGATTGAAATCCAATCCCTTCACTAACGGAAGGAGCCCTTCCACACGTGAGAGTCAACACTCCCACAAAACGGGTTGCACCCAACCCTTACAACACGGAACAAAAGTTCCTTTACAACAAAAGTAAATATGGAATGTATATGAGATACAAACTTCTTTCGGAGACTACGGTGTTCCTCTTTGTTCGACGACGTATTCTTGAAGTCGATGAAGAGTCTACAACCTTGTTCCCTCTTGGAGAGGATCTCCCCGTAACCGGCGGCGGCAACACAAGCGGTGGCTAGCTTCGGGATCGGCGGCTACGATGAAGAGCGGCTGCAGAACTTGGAGATCCAAACTTCGTAGCGAAGCAAACTCGGTCTACCAACGGTCACTCTAGGATCAGTCGTCTCGATCGATTCGGACGGGGAAGTTTTTCCCGGTCAACAAATCGAGAGACAAGAGATCTCCGGATAGACGCGTGAGACTCAAGCTTTGCTAAGCTTCTGTCACCGGAGATCGGGAAGAAGAGCGATCTGCAGCGGCGACCACTTGACGCGAGCGGCGGCGGCGGATCGGAGCGATTTCGCGAATTTAGGGTTACGTCGAGGCTCGGTTTTCTTTCTCTCTTCTCCGTAATTTACTGTTCAAAATACCCATGTATTTATACTGTAGTATTCTCAAAGATGACCGTTTGTGGGACCCACAAAAGAAATCCCCAAAATCCGGTTCAAACTAATCCAGAAGCAGAATCCGGTTCAGCAGCATTCTGAGAAAAGGCCAAGTAAAAATCGGCGAGAATCGCAGACGATTCTCGACGAATCGGCGAGAATCACCAAGTGATTCTCGACGATTCGTCGAGAATCGTTTGTGATTCTCGTCGAATCTCTTGTCGATTCTCAACGAATTTGACTTTGTATTCATGGGCTGCTTGGCCACTGGTTCGGCGGGAATCACAAGTGATTCTCGCCGAATCTTACTTGGCACCATTTTGAGATGGCCAGAAGGAGTCGGCGAGAATCACTGATGATTCTCGTCGATTCGGCGAGAATCACCAAGTGATTCTCGCCGATTCGGCGAGAATCACTTGGTGATTCTCGTCGAATTTGCCTTGGACGATTTTTCGTCTTCCACCTAGGAGCTGCTCCTTGATCCTCCATGCTCCTTGTCTTCTCTTGCATATGAGCGGCCCTGTACTTGAAAGTACGTGCACTCCAATAGAGAGAGTACACATAGGCCAACACACTGATCTGCTCAACGAGGGATTACGTCGTGCAGACCCGTGTATATTGACCTACTGCACCCTGACATTGGTGTGCACTTAGCGTGGAGAAACTGCAAGTACAACTTGAAAGAGTTTATCAAATACATTGTGAATTCATCTTAGCTTGACAGGTGGCTTCCTCAAATCTAGGTAATCGTGGATGCAATACCCAACAATAAGCAGTCTCGCGGTTATATATTCTATTGAATTCAGTTTTGTTCAAGGCATAGAATAACGAGTTCATGGCCTTAGCATTATTCATACATCTAAGCTTGTCTGCGTCATCCCACTTATCACGTGGTTTTTCTAAGACTTCATCCCCATCCGTGACAGTGGGTACAGTGTACTTTGTCTCTATCATGGCCCATACGTCCATGCTTTGAGTCATCAGAAGGATTCTCATGCGTGTTCTCCAGTGACTATAGTCACTCCCCATAAACAGTGGAGGTCTACTCACACCCTGTCCCTCATTAAATGCATGAACAAAATTGACCATCTTACTTCAGCTTTTTAAGCCTTTTTGAAGTAACCTGCCTCTGATACCACTTGTTGGATCTCGTGGCCAACCATAGAGGGAGGGTGAATAAGGTTTGCAACGTTGTTTGAAATTTAGAATATTGTGTCCTAGGAAATCGAGTTCTGGGACCTACCGCGGGGCGTTAGGTACCTAACACGCGACAATAAGTCTATGAACTTGTTTCCCTGTGCAGATCCGAGTTCAAACCCTATGAACACACAAACTTGCTAAGCAATCACAGCACACATCCAGAATTAATCAACACGAAAATAAAGGATTGCATTGCAAGAATTCAAAACAACAATAGTTCTAGATGAGTACAAAAAGGGTGATCTCCGTGATGCCGAAGATCTAAGGTGATGAGTAGAAACGATCTTTTGGTTTCTTTACCGATCCGCTCTATGGACCGGCTGGCTCTCTCCTTTTTCATCCAGGAAAAGTCTTCGAGCTGGCTCTTCACCTCCACACAAGGAAGGTTCTTAGAGCCCCACTAGATCCTCCCGATCTAGAAGTCCTTATCCCCAGTACGATTTTCCACGGAGTCCTACACGGATTCCGACGACCCTTACCAGTCAATTTTCCTCTCCACAAGATTTAGAAAACTAGAAAGATTGCAAGAGTAAAAGATGTAAACTATTTTAAAAAGGGAGTTCTCCCTCTTGAAGACTTCCCCGTAGAGTGATCCGCGGCCGGTGCTTGAGATCTCTGTTTGTTGGCAACCAGTCGGCTCTTCGTATTTGACGTAGATCTTGGATCGCCGGAGTCTTTCGGTCATGAGCGGGAGGGAGACGACTGTCTTATTCTTCGACGGAGACTTGTGGAACAAAGCCCAAGAATGAGCGGCTGAACCCTAGAATTCACAAACTCTCGTCCTTTTCTTCTCTCTAATCTCCAGGCACAGAAACCAAGGCGGCCTATTATACTTCTTCATGAAAAATAGGCTACCGTCGGCGGTAAGTTCGTGCGCTTGTTGTGCCGGCTATTGTCCAAATCTTTAATAATATTTAAACACAAATATTTGTCATTTTATCGTTGCTAGCGTCGCACGGTTATAGCTACCGCCACACGATAATATAGGATGCAATGATTCGAAACAGTCGTGTCGATATTCGAAGTAGGATAGCGCTGAACAATAAGAGTTATCGCCTGTGGTAGAATGGTTTCTCGAGAAAAGCGTCTCGTCATTCATCGAGAGGCTAGCACGGCGCGTTAACCTCTATCGTCTGGTGGTAGATTGGTTTCTCGAGAAGTCCTGCATGACGTTCGTCGAGAGCCTAGCGTGGCGCGGTAATAACTAACGTCTGCGGTAATTTCTCGAGAGCCTGGCCGAAATAATTCCTTGTGCTGGCGCGTGCGGTATGACTAGAGCGGAGCGGTCATTTCCTGAGAGCTCTGTCGATTAATTCATGGCTAACACTTGGTGGTAACTTCTACTGGTCGGCGTTAATGTCCATAGGAGTCTTCTTCTTCGCTTGCACCTGTCAACCTGCACACTCTCTCAACACAAGACGTGATCAAATACAACCTAGGAGTTGATATTCTCAAACTCAGGGAATGTGAAACACATGTTCCAACAAATGTTCGGACAAAGGTTGAACTAAATTGCTTGATGTTGAACTAAGGCCAAACTAAATCGCCTTTAGTCTCATTTCCCCCACTATTTTGACTAAGCGATCTTTGGGCATTCCTTTCGTCAATGGATCAGCCAAGTTATCCTTTGAACATACATCGATCAAAGTGATAATTTCTTATTCTTTTAGATAATTCAATAAGGCATGTATTAGTCATACATGTCACCTCTTGGTATTATAGAGAACATTCTTAACGACTTGAACTGCAGCTTGATTATCACAATACAAGTTCAACGCGTTGACTTGTAACTTACACAAGGGAATGTCTAAAATCAAGTTCCTAATCCAATCTTCCTATTCACCAGCCGAAGCTAAGGCAAACAACTCGGCTTCCATAGACGACAATGCTCTACAGATCTATCTTTTGGATTTTCAAGCGATAGCAGCTCCACCCAAGATGAATATATATCCACCGGTAGACTTGCTTTTCCCGACCTCTAAACACAACAGGGTATCAGAATGTCCTTCCATAATAGGCGGGTAACCAACATAGCACAGAGCATGATCTTTAGTACCTCTCAGGTATCTCAAGTTCCTGTCTAGGACTTCCTAATGCTCTTTGCTTGGATTACTAATAAAACAACTCAGCATGCTAACCGAAAAAGTGTAACGCCCCCACCCGTCACATGGCATATAACGGTGGGTCCGGCCGGGGCCGCACGCCATATATCACAGACAAGCGAAGAAATTACTTGTGAAAATCAAAATCTATGCGTATTCTTAACTCATTCATTCTAGCGTAGCATTTTTATGTTAGCATGAACTCAAACCATAATGTCCACCAATACATAAATACCACATTTATATATATACCAACACCAGGAATGTATACAACCCACACACCCTGGCCTTATGGCCTTACAGGTTCCTCTTTTACACATCAATAATTTCGTTCATCGGCACGCAGGCCGGCCACACATGAAATCCAAACACAATTCTTCGCATGACCTTCAAGGGCCAATAACAACAAGCTAGCCATTCCACTTATTCATTCCAAGCCGCGGCACCTGCAATGAGACATCCACCAAAAAGCGGCAAAACAAAGTAACGGTCAGCATTTGGCTGACCCATTATAACGACCCTACCCCCTACCCGGGGTAGTGGTTCCTTCCCTGTATACAGTGCTATCATCTATCATCAAGTATCATCAAGCATATATCATTTCCCACTAGCAACACTAGCAAACACATTACATCACAAACGCTGGAATCCACCAGACGCTTCGTGCACTAAGGGCACCTTCTTGGCGTACCGGAATCCACCAGTCATACACCACCGATCAGAGGTTTTAACTTGTTGGTTGACCGGACCTAGCCCACCAGTCTCGCAAGCTGGCGACATCCCGCCCAAACCACTCAAAGGTATAACCTCACAGCATCCAATAACAAACAGAGCAGATCGACCCACACCATGTGGTGTGGCAAGCCGGGTTTATCCAAGCTCCCCAGGCATTACCACCAATCGACCCCCCTCCTATTCCGATCGACCCACCCATGTGGTGCAGCAAGCCGGGTTTAACTCGGCTCCCCAAGCATTGCCACCAATCGATCCCTACCTCACTAGATCAACCCACCCTAGTGGTGTAACAAGTCGGGTTTATCTCGAGCTCCCCAGGCGTGCTACCAATTGATCATATCATAACCAGGAGCTTTGCCAAAGCCTCCTCACATTCAGCATCACATTCATACATTCATCACAATAGAAATCCATTTTCATCTCATCAAATCCACGGAGTCTCCTCCGGTTTACCCATGAACATCACCAATCCAGACTACCGGTCCAGATGGGCTTCACACAGCATGCCTATGTCGTACTCCATAATTCCGGCTCTAGATGCAGACTCAACAAAGGAATCACTTCAGCAAATCCACCTCCTGGTGGAGGATTCCAAGCACATGCCTAAAGAAAGGACTTCGATGTCCGAGAAGGAGATTGTTACCCTTGAAGATCGCTTCGGTGCCATGAAGTAGCCGGATGGAAATCACCGCCTCGGCTCTGCCTTCATGAATCCGCTCTCGGATCTTTGCTCCGCACTCCGCAGCTCCTACAGCAGCTGGTAGTCTCCTCCCTTCCCTCTTGCCCTGGGCCTTTCTTCCTCTCTTTCTTAGAATAAAATGAAGAAAAAGAAGAAGAAGAAGAAAAGAGGATTATATCCCCTTTTTCTCGGCCTTCACAATACCTGGACAGAGCCCAACCACTGGATCCAGGAAGAGGGAAACAAACGGCTCAGATTTGGCTAGAAAAGCTAAAACACGGCCTGACACGCCCTGTGACACGCCCGTGTCACAGGCCGTGTCCCCCTAAGCGGTAGTCAACCGACTTAATCCAGCCAATACACGGTCGTGTGACACGCCCGTGTCACGTGCCGTGTCCACGACACGCCCGTGTCTGAGGCCGTGTGCATCAACGAAAATAATCCCAAAAGAACCCGAGACTTCACACGGCCTGGCACACGCCCGTGTTCCTGGCCGTGTGCACCTGGACACACCCGTGTCCCGCAAACACGCCCTAGAGCAAGACGTCGAGCTGCGTTCGACGACCACTGACATGCCCTGTGACACGCCCGTGTCATAGGTCGTGTCCTCACTCGACACTCGATGCTCGACGATCGTCGAGCAAAATTCGTCGAGCTCACAACTCGACACAACCCAGGCCTGACACGCCCTGGGACACACCCGTGTCCCAGGCCGTGTCACCCCTGCCTGAACACAAATTAGCCCAAAATGACCCAGAACTTCGGGGTGTTACAATCCTCCCCTCCTTCAAATAATTTCGTCCTCAAAATTTGACTCCAAGCAGCCAATCAGCCACAAAACAATTGATTACGCACATTTGCGAGTCGTATTCCAAGCCGCACATACAAACAAACATACAACACAAACAAACATCCCTAACTTCCACTTGTGCACATTTAGCCACAAAAGACATCAACACAAGACATCATGATCTCAAGTGCACCAACTTTTGACAGATATGTACACCATCTTTTATTTATCACAACATGCATATCTATAAACATAGTTTGCATACACAGTACTGGACAATCCATCAAGTTAATCTTCCGTCATAGCATCGAAGTGAGTCACATCACACTTCACTTCCGCTCAGCCTCCCGATTTTGAAATTCGCGATTAAGAGACAAATTAAACACCCGAGGCTGAACTTCCCCAACTGAGCTTTGCGGCTCTTGCACTTCCATAGCATGAAATCGAGGTTGCATCCGGGGTGCAGATGACTCGACCACTGCTTTACCCTTTTCTTCATATGATGCACCTGTCTTTTTCTCACTCCCTGGAGGGGCATTCCAACAGAATTTTGCGATGTGTCCTTGCTGCCCACATTTATAGCATATATGTGTATCAACACGTCCTGGCCCATAAGTCGCCCCCGAAGAAACAGTCGACGGAGCTGATTCCGCAGGCCTAAATCTTTTCTTCTCTCGTCGTCGAAACTCCAATTGATCCGATTATGGCACTTTAACCTCTGACTTTTCCGCTGCTAGTCTCTTATTTGCTTGTACCCGCTTCATATCCTTCTCCAAAGCACGGGCTGTATCGACCAACGCTTGGAAGCCTTGCCTCACTGAACTCGGAAGTGCCAACCTCAATTCATCCTGCAGTCCTTCATAAAACCGATTTGTCTTTCGCGCTTCCTCCGCGAAGGTAGATCCTGCATATCTCCCCAATCTTGTAAACTCATGCAGGTAGGTATCAATATCTCGCTCACCCTGCACCAAACGGAGAAACTCATTTTCCATCGCAATCCTCTGCGACACTGGCACATACTTGGCTAAAAATATTTGGGAGAATTCATCCATGGAAACTTCCGTTAAACCTCGACCTGCCAAGTGATGCACTTCAATTTCATCCCATCACAATCGTGCATCGCCTTCCAACAGAAAAGTGGCCAACGTCACTTTTTGCTCCTCTACCGTCCGGATTGTAGTTAGGATCCTTTTTACCCTTGCCAACCAATCTTCTGCCTGCGTTGGTGAAAGCGCTCCACCAAACGTGGGTGGATGAAAGTTCATAAAACGTGTCAATGAGTCGTCACTTGCTTGCGCCTCCACCACCACTGCAGCTTGCTCTTGCCTTCCACCAGGTCTTGCCTGTCCAGTAGGTTGTGCTTGTAATACTGCAAGCACTGTCTCCGTTACCACCTGTATGGCTTCTGCTGAGGGAGGCATAGGCGCTTCCATGGGTGCTGCACTCTCATCAGACTGCTGGGGTTCAGACGGCCCAGCTCCATCCCTCGCCACCTATCAGTGTACAGAACACCATTAATACTTCCAATCATAATGGTACTGCTACATTGACTACACACTCACGCACATCATGTGCATGACATACATTCCTAGTGGACATTCATGAGTTCAATTATGTTCTCTCCTCCCAAATAATCTAAACATAGCTTTGAAACCACTTTGTAACGCCCCCACCCGTCACATGGCATATAACGGTGGGTCCGGCCGGGGCCCCACGCCATATATCACAGACAAGTGAAGGAATTACTTGTGGAAATCAAAATCTATACGTATCCTTAACTCATTCATTCTAGCGCAGCATTTTTATGTTAGCATGAACTCAAAACAGAATGTCCACCAATACATAAATACTACATTTATATAAATACCAACACCAGGAATATATACAACCCACACACCCTGGCCTTACAGGTTCCTCTTTTACACATCAATCATTTCGTACATCGGCACGCAGGCCGGCCACACATGAAATCCAAACACAATTCTTCGCATGGCCTTCAAGGGCCAATAGCAACAAGCTAGCCATTCCACTTATTCATTCCAAGCTGCGGCACCTGCAATGAGACATCCACCAAAAAGCGGCAAAACAAAGTAACGGTCAGCATTTGGCTGACCCATTATAATGACCCTACCCCCTACCCGGGGTAGTGGTTCCTTCCCTGTATACATTGCTATCATCTATCATCAAGTATCATCAAGCATATATCATTTCCCACTAGCAACACTAGCAAACACATTACATCACAAACGCTGGAATACACCAGACGCTCCGTGCACTAAGGGCACCTTCTTGGCATACCGGAATCCACCAGTCATACACCGCTGATCAGAGGTTTTAACTTGTTGGTTGACCGGACCTAGCCCACCAGTCTCGCAAGCTGGCGACATCCCGCCCAAACCACTCAGAGGTACAACCTCACAGTATCCAATAACAAACAGAGCAGATCGACCCACACCATGTGGTGTGGCAAGCCGGGTTTATCCAAGCTCCCCAGGCATTACCACCAATCGACCCCCCCTCTTATTCCGGTCGACCCACCCATGTGGTGCAGCAAGCCGGGTTTAACTCGGCTCCCCAAGCATTGCCACCAATCGATCCCTACCTAACTAGATCAACCCACCCTGGTGGTGTAACAGGCCGGGTTTATCTCGAGCTCCCCAGGCATGCTACCAATTGATCATATCATAACCAGGAGCTTTGCCAAAGCCTCCTCACATTCAGCATCACATCCATACATTCATCATAATAGAAATCCATTTCCATCTCATCAAATCCACAGAGTCTCCTCCGGTTTACCCATGAACATCACCAATCTAGACTACCGGTCCAGATGGGCTTCACACAACATGCCTATGCCGTACTCCATAATTCCGGCTCTAGATGCAGACTCAATAAAGGAATCACTTCCGCAAATCCACCTCTTGGTGGAGGATTCCAAGCACATGCCTAAAGAAAGGACTTCGATGTCTGAGAAGGAGATCGTTACCCTTGAAGATCGCTTCGGTGCCATGAAGTAGCCGGATGGAAATCACCGCCTCGGCTCTGCCTTCACGAATCCGCTCTCGGATCTTCGCTCCGCACTCCGCAGCTCCTACAGCAGCTGGTAGTCTCCTCCCTTCCCTCTTGCCCTTGGCCTTTCTTCCTCTCTTTCTTGGAATAAAATGAAGAAGAAGAAGAAGAAAAGAGGATTATATCCCCTTTTTCTCGGCCTTCACAATACCTGGACAGAGCCCAACCACTGGATCCAGGAAGAGGGAAACAAACGGCTCAGATTTGGCCAGAAAAGCTAAAACACGGCCTGACACGCCCTGTGACACGCCCGTGTCACAGGCCGTGTCCCCCTAAGCGGCAGTCAACCGACTTAATCCAGCCAATACACGGCCGTGTGACACGCCCGTGTCACGTGCCGTGTCCACGACACGCCCTCAGATACGCCCATGCCTGAGGCCGTGTGCATCAACGAAAATAATCCCAAAAGAACCCGAGACTTCACACGGCCTGGCACATGCCCGTGTTCCTGGCCGTGTGCACCTGGACACACACGTGTCCCGCATACATGCCCTAGAGCAAGACGTCGAGCTGCGTTCGACGACCACTGACACGCCCGTATCACAGGCCGTTTCCTCACTCGACACTCGATGCTCAACGATCGTCAAGCAAAATTCGTCGACCTCACAACTCGACACAACCCAGGCCTGACACGCCCTGGGACATGCTCGTGTCCCAGGCCGTGTCACCCCTGCCTGAACCCAAAATAGCCCAAAATGACCCAGAACTTCAGGGTGTTACAAAAAGTAATGTATGTCCTTGTACAATTTGTGGCTTACATGATACTACCAATTATTTTGGAATACTTAGCTTGACCAATGCTAGTCTCTTCATTAGGACTCAACTTGACATTATGATCAAACAACGTCTCAATCGTCCTGCAGTTATCATATCCCCATGTAGAAAGAAGTTGCTTGATATAATGAGCCTGGCTAAGAGTAACTCGACCCTTATCAGCTCTAACCTTCATACCTAACAGGGTATCCACCGGACCAAGGTCCTTCTTGTCAAAAACTTCTACCATAGTTGATTTAATATCCCTACCTACAATAAGATTAGACCCTAAAATCAACATGTCATCAACATATAGACATATGATGACTATCTGATTCAACAATGAGCGATGATAAAGACATTTTTCTGAAAGACTGGACTGAAATCCAAAGCTCTTTATAACCTGGTCAAACTTCATGTGACACATCTTAGACACTTGTTTAAGCCCATAGATTGATTTATTCAAGTTGTATATTTTATCTTTTAGATCTTTCGGCGCATAACCTTCAGGTTGTGTCATGCAGATCTCTTCATCAAACTCTTTATTTAAGAAGGTTGTCTTTACATCCATCTGATGAACTATAAAGTTCTCAATAGACACTATGGCCAAAAGAATCCTGATAGTCGATATGTGACACAAAGGCGAATAAATATCAAAATAGTTTATTCCCCCTATTATTTATAATATTTAGTTATAAAATGCGCTTTATACTTGGCTATAAACATGTCACTATGTAGTTTCTCCTTTAACACCCACTTGCATCCTAGGATTTTAGTGTCTTTCGGCAAGTCAACTAGATGTCAAGTATTGTTATGTAACATCGAGTCTATCTTATCATCAATGGCTTCTGCTCACATCAACGAATCTCTAAATCTCATTGCTTCCTAGTAGGAGAATGAACATCCTCTAAGTGATAGGTGACAAAATTCTCACCAAATTTCTTATGGATTCTCTCTCTTGTAGATGCTCTAAGTGGAACAGGTTCCACCTCTAGGGGTTGGGGAGCAGTGCCAGAAGGGTCAGCTTCAAGTTCTACGATAGATTCTGAAATCATATCATTAGACCCGAAGATAGACAAACCATGATCCTTAACAAATTTATTTCCAAAGAATATGACATCCATAGACTCTATCATGGTATTCGTGGGTAGATCGAGAAATCTGTCGACTGCACTATCTTCTACACTACCTAGATAGACGTGCGTCGTTGTTCTAGGTCCCACCTTAGTTCTCTTAAGGTCTTGTATTTGCATATAAGCAATACATTCTCAAGTATTTAGAGTATTGTATCTACAAGGATGACCGTGTGTCAGCTCATATGGGGTAGAAGTGAGCTGAGAAAGAGGCACTCTATTCAAAATATGATTTGTAGCACAAACTGCTTCTCCCCAAAAGGAATTAGGCATGTCAGTTGTTAGGAGCATAGAATTTAACATCTTTGTCAAAGTTCTATTCTTATGCTCGACAACACCATTTGACTGGGGTGAGTAAGGAGCTGTGGTTTCAAGAATTATTCCCTCAGACACACAAAATTCCTTGAACTCAGTAATAGTGTATTCTCCTCCTCGATCACTTCTAAATCTTTTAATTTTAAGATTAACTGATTTTCCACATGAGACTTGAAAGTCTTAAATATCTCAAAAGTTTTGTCTTTTGATTTTAACAGATACACATGACAATATCTAGAAAAACCTTTTATGAATGTAATTATATACCTCCTTTCCCTCTTTAGTGACATGACTACGAAAATCATAGAGGTCTGAATATATCGATTCAAGAAGTTTTGTGCTTCTAGAAACCGATTTGAAAAGCTTTCTAGTGATTTTAGTTTAAGCACACACCTCACACTTGTCAAATCTAATAGACAGATCTAAGGGCATGTTGAAAGATATTGTACCTACTCACCTACAGGGGGGGTGAATAGGTGACTTAAATCTTTTTAACTTTTTAGGCAGAATTCAGATAATATCACAGAGTTCTAGTTACTTTATCACAGCATACAAGCAGCAGTCACAGAATTACACAAGCAACCAGTAGACACACAGTTTTATAGTGGTTCCCCAAGGTTTGGGTACATCCACTTTCCCCCCTTCGCCTATCTAGCAGTGTACTAGATTCGGCCAAACTCCTCCACTATCTCAGATCCTCAGATATTACACTCAGAACCCCAAAACAAGTTCCTACAGCTCAGGCCCAAGGCCCTACAACTCAGCTTTTTCACAAAGCCTACACTCAGCTTCTTCACAAAGCCTACACTCAGCCACCAAGGCCTACACTCAGCCACAATAGGCCTACACTCAGAGATACAAATCCCCTACACTCAAGCACATAGGCCCTACACTCAGCCTTTATAATTACAGGCTTACAAAACTCAGATCTCTAAGGATCCTACAAGATAATATGAATACAAAATGTAACCTCTACAACTCAGAGAAAAGAGAGAAGAGTTGTGAGCTTCTTGATGAGTTCTTGGAAGAACTCAGCTGAGATCAAACTGACTTGGCTTTCTTCAAAGCTTCTTGAATGTAGAACACAATAAGATTGATCTCCTCTGCAGCTGATCCTTGATCTCTGCTACTTAAGATTCAGAACAAATCTGAACCCTTCTTCTCAGCCTGGTTCCAACGGCTGTCTTCTTGGATGGAGCTTTCTCTCTCCAACTACTTAGATCTTCACTAGATTCTTCAAGGAATAGCTAGATCTTCTTTTCTTTTCAATTACTTGAACTACTTGGACAATCATCTTTTTCTGTAGACTGTGTAAGCCTATTTATAGGCCTTCTTCATGGTAACCGGCTGGTCCGGTTCATAACTGATTTCTGACAACTCTGACAGGTGCAGTAGACCGGCTGGAATGGCAGTTGTCAAGTCATCCAGTCAGTTCTTGAAAATTCTGTAATTGTCTGAAAGTGTCGAGACTGTCTGTCTTTAAGTGTCGACACTTATAGACTAAGTGTCGACACAAGTTAACTAAGTGTCGACACTAGCCTACAAGGTGTCGACACAACTTCTTGTGTTGTCGAATTGACTTCTCGACACAGCCTCTTCTTCATGTGTCGACACTGATAATGTTTGTCGACACAATACTTTGTTCTTCAGCACTTTGTTGAATTCTTCTAAGTGTCGACACAACTCCTTTGTGTCGACACATCTTCATGTGTTGAACTTTTTCAGTGTCGACACATCTTATTGGTGTCGACACATACCTTCTGTGTTGATACTTGCTGAGTGTCGACACTGCTCCATATGTCGACACATTCTTCTTCTGTCGAGACTCTGGCTGAGTGTCGACACATCTCCTTAGTGTCGACACTTGTACTTAGAATTTTGTTGAACTTTGCTAAGTGTCGACACAGCTCCTTGTGTCGACACTTTCTTCAAGTGTTGAGTCTTCAGCTGAGTGTCGACACATTCTTTCTTGTATCGACACTTTCTTCAAGTGTTGACTCTTCTGCTGTGTGTCGACACATTGCTCTGGGTGTCGACACTTATACTTGGACTCTGCTGACTTTTGCTGAGTGTCGACACAGCCTCCAAGTGTCGACACTTTCTGATGTAGACACAGTTTCACTGGGTGTCGACACAACTGCTAGGTGTCGACACTGTTTCACTGCACTTTTCTTCATTGAGTGTCGACACAGCTCCTTGTGTCGACATTTTCTGTCTGGTGTCGACTCTGCATCCCTGGTGTTGACACAAATACTCCAAGTGTCGACACTGCTTGCCTGGGTGTCGATACAAGTCTTCTTAAGTGTCGACACTTTCCCTCTGGGTGTCGACACATGGACTTAGAAACTTTTTCATCTTTCCTGTAAATACTTAACCTGCACAAGTAAACTCAACATACATCAAATACATTTTGATGTATATCATTGAGTTGGGTGAGGCTTCTTCAAATCAGGTACATTTAAACCAATGTACCTAACAATCTCCCCCTATTTGGAGAAGTCATAACCCTTAGTCAATGATATACACCATACAGAATAAAATCATAGCATGATGTAAAGCAGGATTATATATCAGGGCAAACATAAACATGTATCAATCAAACATGTATACATAGACATTATCTCAGAACAATTATGAAATAAATTTATTACACAGCAAATTTATCACACAGCACATTGTTCTAACAGCTTTGTCATATTCATTTTTCAAAAGTTTACTGAATGTTTAACAACAAAAGATTACATAGTAAACTTAAGAAAATTCTATTCTATTTTTGATCAGCATCTTTGATCACTATCCCTTTTCCAGACTGTATCTTGGCTTGCACAGAAGCTTCAGCATCTTCAGTTTCAGCAGGCTTTTTCCCTTTCAGCTCCTTCTTCTTTAGCTCTTCAGCTTTAATCTTTTGCCTCTCAAAGTAGTGATAAGGCTTGGGAAAGTACTTGCTAGGCTCCTGGGCAGTAGGAGGTAGCTTTCCCATCTTTGCCTTTCTCCTGTATTGCACTATGGCTTCTTGCCTTGTCTCATGCTTTCTCCATTCCAATTCAGAAAATCATTTGTTTCTGTCTTGTATATTATCTTTTGCAGCTTTCCAGGCAGTTAAGATAATGTTTCTTGAAGTGGGGCTCCACTGCTCAAAGTCTGGTCTTTGTTCAGCTTGTTCTCTAAACCTCTTCTTAGACAGTCTGGCCTCTTGCTCTTTCAGCATAGCTTCATGTTCTCTCTGCAAAGCTTCTTGCATAGCCTCAGATACTGGCTGAACCACCTTCTCTATGATGACATTGTCCTTTCCCCCAGGTGGGCTATACATGGACTGTATATCAGCATGTATCATATCAAAATCTGGAGGAGGGTAGATTACTTGAGCCACTGCAGGTTGCTCCCCTCCTAGATATGCAGGATGTATCCCAGATTCTGCAACATTGTCATCATCACATAAAGGAGGATAACCCAGAGTAGCTCTGATAGAATTAGAAATCCACTTACCATGATCAGAGCTGGCTTTGACTAACACTCTCTCCCCCTTTATGACTTCTCTTTCTATGTGATCTCTGACATCATCTTTCTGAAATCTCACTTGGTTATCCAAATAGTTGACTCCATCTTTAAAGAAAGGTTTCAACCTTTGGAGTTTGTCAGTGATGAGCTTCTGAGAGTCTTGTATAGCAGTTGTAACAGTAGTTAAGCTCTCTTGTAAAGCTTTCTCAAACTCTGCCTTAGCAGTAGCAGTAGAAGTAGTCTGTCCAGCAGCTATATTCTTCATCTCTGTTACTATGGCATTGTGGGAAGCAGTTAAGTTATCATTCATTCTGAGCTGGTTCTCCAGAACATATCCCTGCTTCAGTGCAATGTCATCTACTTGAGCTTTTATCTTTTCTTGATGTGTAGCTAAGTACACCACTGAATTCCCTCCTTTGTGGAAGCAGTCAGTCATCTCCTTTTTATTAAGATTCATTTCAAATCTTATAGACTTTATATCTTGGGCCAGATCAAAATGTAGTGATTTGTGCCCCTCATCCACATATGTTTCAAGAGCTTTCCTTTGCTCATCAAGCTTTATTTGCAGAGCAACCATTAGAGCACTGTAATCTACTGTTGGAGTTGGCTGTAGTGCTGGCTGTAGTGCTATGGTTTGTAAAGCCTTCTTATAATTCTGACTTCTTCTTTTGAAAACTTGAAACTTCCTTTTCTTAGCTCTAGCAGCTTCCTCATCTTCTGATGCTGATGTGGTAGCAATATCTACCCTCTCCTTAGGGCTTGGAGGTAACTCCTTCTGCACTTCTGGTGCCTTCTCAGGTTCTTGCCTTGCAGGTTCTTCCAGAATTTGCACTTGCTCCCCCTCAACTGGAGCATTCTCCCCCTCAGCAGCAGTACATTCCTTCTCAAGGTATTCTTGATCCAGATTAAGAAATAAATCTTCCATTGTAAATTCTTGTGGAGAATGGGCAGGAGAAATTCTTGGTTCATCTACCACTGGATCAGATACTACTTGAAATGTGACAGATGTGTCCTCCATGACAACATCTGGGAGTTGGCTATCAATCTGAGATTGCTGATTAACATCATTCAATGAATCAGACAAATCAGTACCCTCTATAGGAAAATCTAAAGCATTAAGCTCAGTGATTACCTCAAGGATGATGTGGGTTGCTTTCTCACTTTCCAGTGAAGTTGGCTCTTCCACTACTAGTGGCTCCCCCTGGACTAAATCCTGGTGTATGGGGCTAGCTGGTGGTAGCTCCCCCTGCCTCTCTGCAGCATCTTGTTGAGCTGGAGACTTCCCAGCATTTTCTTCTACATCCTCTTCTGGAGTAAAGACAACTTGCTCTTCACTACCAGAGCTGCTAGAGGAATCCTGAGCCACTGGGGCAGTTTTCTTCTTCTTCTTTTGGAGTGTTACTTTCTCAGGAGTTATTTTCTCAGGGGTTGGCATTTCCTTAGACAAAACCTTGTCTCATCTAGAGAATATCCTCAAGTCCATTTTCTTCATATGATTGATTTTACTACCAGCAGCTTGACCCAAAACCTCTGGTATGCTACCAGCTAGGTATAAACTTATTATTCTACCCAAATTGGGTTTCTTCATACTCTCCTTGATCTTTTCAAAGACTACTACAGACCAATCAGTTTTTAATGTGAAGATTATCCTGGTCATGAGATTGAACATATGGGCAGATACCCTGTCATGCCCTCCAGGCTTACTTAAGATTACTTTGCCAACAATTTCTGATAGAAACTTACCCTGGCTGTTCATCCCCTTCCTATTGAATACAGATCCAATTTTCAGTTTGGAATCTAGACCACACCATGTCAATGCTTCTCTGGTCTTAGAATCAGTTACTTCATCCTCTTCTTTTGTCCTTGGCAGGTGTAGAACCTTTCTCAAACTTTTGGGAGAGACCTTCACTTTTTCTCCATGGACCTTGGACTTGATCTTGAATCCAGATTCGTCTACTTTAGCTCCATTCAGGAATTCCAGTACTTCTTTCTTCCAGATCTTAGTCGGCTCAGAAACAAGAAATTCTAACCCTGAGTCTGCAACTAGGGTTACTACATCCTTGATTTCCTGTTCTGCTTCGTCAAACGCTTGTCACACCAGTTCATAGCCTTCATTGACGTTCTCCTCGAGCTTTGGCGCCATTAGGGTTTGAAGAATTTGACTGGAGAGAAGAGAGGTGTCGTCACACAAGTTTGGTCTCGAAACTTTAGTGAGCGTGTCGACAGACAATGGAGAAATTCTATTTATACCTTTCTAGGTTTGAAGATGAAAAGGCGGGTTAACTAACTTAAATTGTGTCGACACTATCGATAAGTGTCAACACTGACTTATAATGTCTCGACACTTATGTGTCGACACAAGTTTAGTCAACAGATTATATGTGTCGACACTTGTTTATGTGTCGACACCACTCAGCTCGACATTTAGTCGAGACCTTACTTAGATAATTCTGAGTAAACTCTAAGTGTCGACACCACCTTGGTTGTGTCGACACCTACTTGTCATGTGTCGACATTAATATTCTGAAGTGTCGACACCAACTTCCTAGATGTGTCGACACCTCTCTTCCCTGAAGTGTCGACACCACCTTTCTGTGTCGACACAGATATCTCTGTGTGTCGACACCTTTTTACTTAGCCATTTCTATAAACTTATTCTAAGTTTATCATACCTAGTTCAATTTTAAACCTATTGAACTTAGTTTCTTCTAGGGGCTTAGTATACATATCAGCTAGTTGATTATCTGTTTTAACATATTCCAGTAAAATATCTTCTTTCTCTACATGCTCCCTAAGAAAATGATATTTTATTTCAATATGTTTAGTTCTACTATGGGAAATAGGATTGTTTGCAATTGATATAGCACTAGTAGAATCACAAAACAGTGGAGTTCTACTTACCTGAATTCCATAGTCCTCAAGCTGATGTTGTATCCATAGAAGTTGAGCACAGCAACTTCCTGCAGCCACATATTCTGACTCTGCAATGGAGATAGCCACACTTGTTTGCTTCTTGCTACTCCATGAAATCAGTCTTCCACCTAGGAATTGACAGGTTCCAGTTGTACTTTTTCTGTATTCTTTGCATCCTGCAAAGTCTGCATCTGAATAACCTGTTAGTTCAAAATCCCCATTCCTAGGGTACCAGAGGCCTAGATAAGGAGTGCCCTTTAGATATCTCAGTATCCTTTTGACTGCTGTCAAATGAGACTCTTTAGGGCATGCTTGGTACCTAGCACAGACACATGTAGCATACATGATATCTGGTCTACTTGCAGTCAAATATAGAAGGGAGCCAACTATCCCTCTATATAAAGACTCATCTACAGGTTTCCATGCATCATCCTTGCTAAGAGACATACTTGACCCCATAGGAGTATTCATGGTACTGGATGAATCCATACCATACTTCCTTATGAGTTCTAGGGTGAACTTAGACTGGCATATGGATAATCCATTCTCAGTTTGTCTAACTTGGAGACCCAAGAAGAACTTAAGTTCCCCCATACTACTCATCTCAAACTATCCTTGCATTAGTTTTGCAAACTTTTTGCAAAGACTACTTTCAGTAGACCCAAATATTATGTCATCTACATATATTTGGACTAGTATTACTTTGCCTCTGGATTCCCTAAGGAATAGAGTCTTGTCTATTTTCCCCCTTGTGAACTTATTCTCAATGAGGAAACTAGACAGGGTTTCATACCAAGCCCTAGGGGCTTGTTTTAACCCATATAATGCTTTCCTAAGTCTATAGACATGATTAGGTTGAGTTGAGTCAACAAAACCTGATGGTTGTTCCACATAGACTTCCTCTTTTATATTACCATTAAGAAAGGCTGATTTTACATCCATTTGGTAAACTTTAAATCCTTGAAAGGTTGCATAGGCCAGGAACATCCTTATGGCTTCCAGTCTGGCTACTGGAGCAAAGGTTTGATCAAAGTCAATACCTTCTTCCTGCCTATATCCTTTAGCAACCAATCTTGCTTTGTTCTTAATGATGACTCCATTCTCATCCATCTCGTTCCTAAAGATCCACTTGGTCTCAATTATGCTGTGGTCTTTTGGTTTAGGAACAAGCTCCCAGACTTTGCACCTCTTGAACTAATTCAGCTCTTCTTGCATTGCCTCAATCCAATGAGGGTCTAGGATGGCTTATTCAAACTTCTTTGGTTCAACTTGGGATAGAAAACTGGATAAGAGCACTTCATTCAGATTTCTGCTCCTTGTTTGTACCCCTTGTCTTGGATCACCAATGATTTGTTCTGCTGGATGATCTCTTAGATGCCTATTGGCTGGAGGCATCTGGCTTCGGGTTGAACTTCTTCAACTTCTTCATCTTGCTGTACTCCTTGAACTTCATCTGCATTAGGTACATGTAGTACTCCCCCTGGACAACAGCCACTATCTTCTACTTGCTATCTTGCAGTAGGTTCTTCTTCTATAGTGAGCTTGTCCATCTTCTTTGTTATACCTGTGGAGCTGCATATACTACTAGACAACTCATTGTTAATAAGTCTAGTTTCATCAAATACTACATGTACAGATTCTTCTACAACTTGTGTAGACAAGTTGTAGACTCTATAAGCCTTACTGTTGTTGTTGTACCCAACAAAAATTCCCTCTTGGGACTTGGCAGCAAACTTAGTCAAGTAAGACTTTCCATTGTTAAGTATAAAGCACTTACAACCAAAGATCCTGAAGTAGGATAGGTTTGGTTTTCTGCCTTTCACAAGCTCATAGGGGGTCTTGTTGTGGCTTTTAGTAATGGTAGCCCTATTAATAATATGGCATGCAGTATTAACTGCTTCAGCCCAGAAGTATTCTGGTAGTGATGTATCACTTAATAGGGTCCTACCAGCCTCAATCAATGTTCTATTCTTCCTCTCAGCAATGTCATTTTGCTGAGGTGTTCTTGGTGAAGAAAACTCTTGAAATATCCTAAATTCTTCACATAGTTTTGCCATACTATCAGACTGAAATTCAGTACCATGGTCACTTCTTATTTTGACCACTGTACTAACTAGTTCATTCTGAATTTGTTTGACAAAGCTATAGAAGACACTAAGTGTTTCAGATTTCTGTCTAAGGAAGAACACCCAGGAAAACCTTGAGTAGTCATCTATAACTACAAAGGTATAGACCTTCCTACCTAGGCTGTGAACTGGCATAGGACCAAAGAGATCCATATGCATGAGGTATAAACACCTCACAGCAACTTTGTTTTCAATGCTACTAAAGGTGGATCTTGTCTGCTTGCCCTTTTGACAAGCTGAGCATATTCCATCTTTAATACACTTAACTTGAGGACCATTCCTCACTAGCTCTTTACTAAAGAGTTTGTCAATTGTCTTGTAGTTGAGATGGGCTAGTCTCTTGTGCCATTTGACATAATGAGAGACTTTCTCATCAGCTACAAGACACACTAGAGAACCATTGTTCTCACACATAATGTCTAGACAGTAGACATTTCTTTTTCTATAACCTGTCAAAATGATCTCTTGATCATTTGACCTCCTGATATGACAACCATCTTTCACAAATGAGATGTCATATCCTACATCACTCAATTGAATTATACTAATAAGGTTATGTTTCAAACCTTTAACATAGGCCACTTGAGTAATAGTTATATGGGAGCTAGAAATGTTACCAAATCTCTTGATGATTCCTTTTTCAGAACCACCAAAGGTGACTTTAGGACCATCATTGATTGGAGTGAAGTCCTTTAGCAATCCCCTTGTTCCAGTCATATGTCTGCAACATCCACTATCCAAGTACCATATTGGGGCATGACCACTTGGACTCACCTGCAAAACAGATTAGTGAACCTTAGAACCCAAAGAATTCTTGGGTCCTTGGTACTGGTTAGTTTGCTTCCTAATAAAGCTACCTGCAGGTTTTCCAACAGGCAGTTTGCTACTCACTTTGGCACTAGCATTGTGCCAACAGTACATGGCAAAGTGGCCTACCTTGCCACAGCACCAACACTCAAACCTATTGTACCTTTGCTTAGGTACAGTCTTAGCTGTTTTATCTACAGCTGGCTTGTTGAGAGCTGGGGCTTTACCCTTGGACTTGGACTTGACAGTCCTAGCAGGTTTTGAAAACCCAGTACAGCTTTACCTTTTTGATGAACAAATTCATCAATTAAGGGTAGAACAGACTTTGGTTTTGAAAACCTAGCAACTAAATCTCTCTCTTTCTGAAGACTAATCTCCAGACTTTTGATTTGATCATTCTTAAAAGTTATAGTCCCCATCTGAATCACAGTTATGTGCTTCAGTCTGGCTATCTCATTTAGCTTTTGATCAAACATCTTCTCATAATCAGTTGCAGTCATTTTGAGACTTGCAATCTCCTTAGCTTGACTCTTGGCCAAGGATTTGCATTTCTTAAATGCTTGCAATAGAACTTTATATTCATCTATCAATTGATGAATATCCTCTTCAGACTCAGATGCACTTTCATCATTTGATGATGATGAATCTGTTTCTGAATTAGCACAAGAAATTGAATTGAAAGAACAATGTTGTACCTTACTAGGTCCATGCTGCTCCTGGATTTTGTCACTTTCTGTCAATGCCATCAGTCCTTGGCACTGACTGTCCTCTTGTTCATGTATTGAGTTCATGATTTGTATGAACTCTTCTTCTTCTTCCTCAGCAAACAGTCCTATGTATGCTTCTGCATCTGACTCAGTTTCTGATGAAGATAAGTCTGACAGGCTCTTATCCTTTTTGGCAATAAAAGATCTTTCCTTCTTGCCCTTGAATTGAGTCTTTTTCTTATCATTTGACTCCTTCCTTTTCTCTGGACAGTCTGCAATAACATGTCCTTGTCTATTACAGCAATAGCAAACAATTTTTGAAAGAGTTGCTTTGCTAGACTTGGTCTTTTTCCTGTCTTTCTTTGAAGACTTTTTATTCTGATAATAGTCTTCTTTACCCTGTGAAGTAGATGGCCTTGTACTCCACTGTTTCTTCTTTAAGAACTTCTGAAAGTGTCTTGTGAAGGCAGCAAAGTCCTCATCACTTTCACTGCTTTCAGACTTTCTACTTGCTGACTAATCTGACTCAGTTTCAGCTACCTTTGGAGGTGGAGTAGGTGACTTACTTCTGAACTTTCTGGTGGCTTCTGTCTTGAAGGCCACTGTCCTTTATTTATGTTCACTTCTTGTTGACTTCTCCTCTTCTTTCCTCACCATCAACTGCATTTCATAGGACAGCAGGTTTCCAAACAGTGTTGGTGGAGGAATTTCTGCTAACTTTGCCATTTCCCTAATGACACAGATCTTGGTGTCCCAATCTTTTGTTAGGGACCTTAGAAACTTATCATTAAGCTCATAATTACTGAACTCTCTGCCATAGGACATTAGCTCATTCACTATTCTATAGAACTTCTTATAGCATTCAGTTATGCTATCAGATCTACCTTGCCTAAAGCTTTCATATTCTTGGTTTAGCAAAGATTTTGTCTTGCCTCACTTCTTCAGAACCCTCCATGTACACTATCAAGGTATCCCACATTTCCTTAGATGTCTTGCAGTGTATCAAATTCTGAAAAGTAGCATCATCTATAGCACTCACTATGATATTCTGAGCCCTCTTGTCCATTGTGGCTAGAACTATCTCATCCTTTGTCATTTCAGAGAAATCCTTAGGTGTTCTCTGATTTGCATCTAACACTGAAACCTTCATGGGCACATATGGCCCTTCCTTCACTGTGATATATATTCTAGGGTCTGAGGCTTCCATAAATAGTCTCACCCTTTCCTTCCAGATGCCAAAGATCTCTTTTCTACATATGGTTAGCTTCATGGATCCCAATTCCTTATGATTCTCAGTGGAACCCATGGTTCTTGATTTTCTTGATTCTGTAATGTACTTAGACTGAATCTGCCAACAGGATCAACTCAGACAGTTATGTCCCTTTTTGAGTAACCTCCCTCTGATACCACTTGAAAGATATTGTACCTACTCACCTAGAGGGGGGTGAATAGGTGACTTAAATCTTTTTAACTTTTTAGGCAGAATTCAGATAATATCACAGAGTTCTAGTAACTTTATCACAGCATACAAGCAGCAGTCACAGAATTACACAAGCAACCAGTAGACACACAGTTTTATAGTGGTTCCCCAAGGTTTGGGTACATCCACTTTCCCCCTTCGCCTATCTAGCAGTGTACTAGATTCGGCCAAACTCCTCCACTATCTCAGATCCTCAGATCTTACACTCAGAACCCCAAAACAGGTTCCTACAGCTCAGGCCCAAGGCCCTACAACTCATCTTCTTCATAAAGCCTACACTCAGCTTTTTCACAAAGCCTACACTCAGCCACCAAGGCCTACACTCAGCCACAATAGGCCTACACTCAGAGATACAAATCCCCTACACTCAGGCACACAGGCCCTACACTCAGCCTTTATAATTACAGACTTACAAAACTCAGATCCCTAAGGATCCTACAAGATAATATGAATACAAAATGTAACCTCTATAACTCAGAGAAAAGAGAGAAGAGTTGTCAGTTTCTTGATGAGTTCTTGGAAGAACTCAGCTGAGATCAAACTGACTTGGCTTTCTTCAAAGCTTCTTGAATGTAGAACACAATAAGATTGATCTCCTCTGCAGTTGATCCTTGATCTCTGCTACGTAAGATTCATAACAAATCTGAACCCTTCTTCTCAGCCTGGTTCCAACGGCTGTCTTCTTGGATGGAGCTCTCTCTCTCCAACTACTTAGATCTTCACTAGATTCTTCAAGGAATAGATAGATCTTCTTTTCTTTTCAATTACTTGAACTACTTGGACAATCATCTTTTTCTGTAGACAGTGTAAACCTATTTATAGGCCTTCTTCATGGTAACCGGCTGGTCCGGTTCATAACTGATTTCTGACAACTCTGACAGGTGCAGTAGACCGGCTGGAATGGCAGCTGTCAAGTCATCTAGTCAGTTCTTGAAAATTCTGTAACTGTCTGAAAGTGTCGAGACTGTCTGTCTTTAAGTGTCGACACTTATAGACTAAGTGTCGACACAAGTTAACTAAGTGTCGACACTAGCCTACAAGGTGTCGACACAACTCCTTGTGTTGTAGAATTGACTTCTCGACACAGCTTCTTCTTCATGTGTCGACATTGATAATGTGTGTCGACACAATACTTTGTTCTTCAGCACTTTGTTGAATTCTTCTAAGTGTCGACACAACTCCTTTGTGTCGATACATCTTCATGTGTTGAACTTGTTCAGTGTCGACACATCTTCTTGGTGTCGACACATGCCTTCTGTGTTGATACTTGCTGAGTGTCGACACTGCTCCATGTGTTGACACATTCTTATTCTGTCGAGACTCTGGCTGAGTGTCGACACATCTCCTTAGTGTCGACACTTGTACTTAGAATTTTGTTGAACTTTGCTAAGTGTCGACACAGCTCCTTGTGTCGACACTTTCTTCAAGTGTTGAGTCTTCAGCTGAGTGTCGACACATTCTTTCTTGTGTCGACACTTTCTTCAAGTATTGACTCTTCTGCTGTGTGTCGACACATTGCTCTGGGTGTCGACACTTATACTTGGACTCTGCTGACTTTTGCTGAGTGTCGACACAGCCTCCAAGTGTCGACACTTTCTGATGTAGACACAGTTTCACTGGGTGTCTACACAACTGCTAGGTGTCGACACTGCTTCACTGCACTTTTCTTCATTGAGTGTCGACACAGCTCCTTGTGTCGATACTTTCTGTCTGGTGTCGACTCTGCATCCCTGGTGTCGACACAAATACTCCAAGTGTCGACACTGCTTGCCTGGGTGTCGACACAAGTCTTCTTAAGTGTCGACACTTTCCCTCTGGGTGTCGATACATGGACTTAGAAACTTTTTCATCTTTCCTGTAAATACTTAACCTGCACAAGTAAACTCAACATACATCAAATACATTTTGATGTATATCATTGAGTTGGGTGAGGCTTCTTCAAATCAGGTACATTTAAACTAATGTACCCAACATATGTTATGACTCTTTATTAGATCTAGTATTTTCCTATAGTTCACATGTCCAAATCTATTATGTAACAACTTAGGATCAATGAGGTTCGAACTTATTTGGTTATGTTATCATTGTTTAAGCTAAGTCTATACATTCCGTTGATCATGTACATACACCTAAAGTAATGTGAATTAACCGTCAGGGTCATTCTACCGTTTTGAGTTGTGAAGGACATCCCAGCTTTATCTAATAGACTTATTGAAATCAGATTTTTAGTTAATGTAGGAACTAGTTTAACATTAATTAAAAATAAAATTTTACCTGATAAGTGGACCAGCTCGGTTATCCCAGCATGGGTCACCTCAGTCTCTCCTCCATTATAGTTCTCCACCTTCTCCCAGACCACCTTAACCTCAGTTAGTAAACCTCTATCATTCGTCACATGATAGGTAGCGTCGCTATCTATCCACCACTCAGAGGAAAAACTGCGGTGACTGCTCCCGATCATTGCCACGAAATACTTGGGATCTACGGCATCTGTCATCATGTTCACCACATTTTGTAGGGTTTCCTTCATCTTCTTCTTAGGAGCCTTATAATCAACTGCCCAGTGTCCCCACTTGCCGCAGTTGTGGCACTTGCCCCTCTTCATTTTGAAAGAGGGTTTTTAGACGCCAACTGTGTAGAGGCTTCACCTTTGGGTGTTGGTGTCTTCCTTCAAGGCTTTCTAGGTCGAGAAATGAAGTTGACAGCCTGTGAGGATTGACCACCTTGTTCCAAGCTCTTTCCAGCAATATTTTGATCCTCGATATGAATGAACCTTTTGAGTTCATCTAGTGCAATCTGAAAGTGAGAGTTAGATCTGAAATACTCTAGAGGGGGGTGAATAGAGTATTCTTAAAAAATTCTTAACAGTTATTATAGCTTTTGCTGTAAATTAAAAGTGCAGAAATAAATATAGCTAGCACACAATAAAACTAAAGCACAAGCACAGTAAGAACAAAAGACAAAGGGGCAACCAGATGACACAAGAATTTTATAGTGGTTCCCCAACCTGGGTACATCCACTCTTCTACCACCCTTGGTAGGAATCCACTCAGGTTTTTGATCAGGTGTCTGACACCAATGAGCTTTTGATCAGGTGCTCAAAAACCAACCCAAGTCTTTTGATCAGGAGACTTGCAACCAAGGAATCACTTTTGAATGGAGATGACAACCCTTTATACAGTGGGGGTGAGAGATGATTTTGTATTCTCTTTCTCAATATACAACTGAGAAGACTGTGGATTTGATTATAGCTTATGGCTCCCCCTGAGATGTAGAATGAATCAGGGAAACACAGGAGCTAAGCTTCAGGGTGATAGGTCTTCAAAATAAATTCTTGACCAGCAATAATCTTCAGGAACTTCTTTGACAGATGGAACTGATGTTTTCCTTTTGAAGTGTCCTGGAGTGCTTGAAGAAAGAAAACTCTAGATATAGGTGTTGTTGTTCTTCTTCTTCAGGTACTGATGAGCTTCTGGTCAAGGGCTTCTCTGTATCATAGAATGCTTCTTGTTGACAGAGCATATTGTTCAAGATTGAATATTTTTCTGTAATCTCTCTATGCCTCTGAGTGCACTATGCTCTATGTAAAAACTTTCTTAATGATCCTTCATACTTGTATATGTTGTAATTTCAAAAACATTCTTTTTGAATATTCTACAGGAATCGAGGAGAGAACAAAATGGATACAAAAACTGCAATAAATGATTTCCTCAACTATCTTTGGCATGTAATAAAATATAATAACTCTGTGAAGACCTGTAGTTAATGTTGCAATAGAAACGGCCATAATCCTTGAAAACATCAGCATTAACTACCAGAGATTTGATGCCATAAATAGCATTGTCAAAATAAGAATGAAATATTCAAGATAGTGGAGCAATAAGGCAGTTGAACATAAAATAATAATCGCTGAGCTGGGATAGAAGATCGTCAAGCTGAGACAGGAATCGTCGATCTGAGATCTGAGATCGTCGAGTTGAGATCCACTATCTGCGATCTGAGATATTCGAGAACTGAAGAGAAAGCATCGACCTGAGCTTGTAGATCGTCGAGCTCAGTTCAGAGGCTAATCTCTAAGATCGTCGATCGTAGATCGACAATCGTCGAGCTGAGTTCGACGAAAGTCGAACTGATTTGAAATTCATACTTAACTTCTGAGTCTTGCTTTTTGAAATGAAATCCAATGCTGGTCTTTGTGAAGCCTGTTCTACTAAGACTAACTTAGACCTATACTTTGACCCAGGCTATACAAGTGGGTCAACCAACCTATGAGTGAACCTAGCCCAAATCAAACATGGGGTTCCAACAATCTCCCCCTATTTGGGTGAGATTACTCAAAATAAAAACAATAACAAAAAGCAATACATTGTTATAGATATCTGATATAATATTGAAATAATCAACAGATATAGTATAGCATGTAATTCACACATAATTCAGTCAGAGCAGTAAAAATAACTAAACTATAAAGAGTTCAGATAACTTCAGATTTATCAGAAGGAGGAGCAGAAGTGGGCTTACAAAATATGATCTTCCTGGAAGGATCTTCTGCTTCTTTCTGTCATCTTCATATCTTAATCTCCTAGAATCTTATGAGATGTAGCTCTAGGCACAACTGCTTCAGGATGAAGAGACATATACTCTGATGGATTAAATACTTTCTTGTTGACCTGCAATCTATTAAGTCCTTTCTCTCTGTATGATGACATAGTAGTGAATTGAGATGGGTCTTGACCTTCTTTCCTGGCTTTATTTATTTGTGAGAGCCCAAATAATTCATTGAACCTTGCCATTCTGAAGTTGGGGTCAAGCTCAGGATCAAGAGAAGGAGAAGGAGGTCTCTCTGAATTTGCTACCTGGTCTAACTTTAGAGAAGAGATTCTGAACTGAGTAGATTGGTCCTGGAAGTTTGTAGACACTGTATGTTGCTGTTTCTGACTGGAGTATAAAGACTTGGGAGGTGGGACTTCACTAAGCTTTCCTTTTGACTTTCCCAAAGTAATAGACCTTTGAGAGGATGAATGCTTATCAAACGATCTGGCTGGAGGAGGATTTGAAGATCTGTCTTGCCTTTGATAGGTCTGGGTAATAGAAGAAGATCTTTGAGATGCTAGTCCAGAGGCTCCTGCTACTGGAGGAGGAGGAGGAGGACCTCTCTTAAACTTCTGAGGTGGAGGAGAGTATCCCCTGCTCTTCTTCCTTGCTTTTTGTTCATTCTTAGATAACCACATCCATCTTTCCATGCCAAGGTATGGTGTAATCCCTTTCAAAATGTAATAAGGGGTGTCATTTGTATTGCCTGGCATGGGAGCAGCTTTGGGAGCAGCCTTTCTTTTCTTAGACATTTTCTTCTTCTTAGAGTCAGACTCAGAATCCTCTGAATCATCATCTTTATCTTCATCAGATGATCCTTGGGGATTGTCATAAAGAGCATCAATCTCTCTAATCATTTCTATGGGAATTTCCTTAACAGCTGGAGGAGGGACAACTTCAGTAAGGACTGCTTCAGTTTCCATAGCAATGTCTTGAGCAAAGATGTCATCAAGACTGAGAATGGGGCTATCATCTATAACATAGGATAGTCCAGGAGGGCTAGATATTTGATCATCAGGATGTACTGCTGGAGGAACTACCAAGCTTTCCTTAAGCTATCTGAGAACTTTATAAGTTATAGGAGGAGAGCAGCACACAATGTCCAAACAAGATGTCGTGGGCCTTGGAAGACAATTAAGATAACTTGTGCAGAAAGAAGTTAATAGATCAAAAATATCCACTGTGGGATTGATGCAACAATCAGCAACAGTCACAACTACTGGAAGAGTGATGTCCTCTGAGTTTGTATCAGGAGTTATTTCTGCTAAATCTGTATCAATATCAATAGCTTCTGTATATAACTACCTAATTTTCTGAAGGAACATCTAACTGGTCTTCTGAAGAGATATCTATCTGCATTTCTACTGGAACTGCTACTGCTGCTGAAACTACTGTTGAAAGGATCAAGGGAGCTTCTTCATTGGATATCTCCCCCTGCCTGGATGCAGAGGCTTCTGTAGTCAGGCCCCCAGAAGAAGAAGCAGAGGATAGAGCAGCAACTCTTTGGGTAAGAGTGTTGATAGAAGCAGTTAGAGGAGCTATAGCTTGAGCTATAAGAAGCTCTAAGGAAGGAGAAATGAATTGCAGAAGATCTTTAGCTATAATGGAGAAATTGAGATGAAGGGATTCAAGTTCAGAGGCTGAGTAAGGAGTTCTATGCCCACAGTTTGAACAAACAGAGAGTGCAGAAGAGAAGTCTGTGCGAGTGTACTCAGAAAAAGATGATGATGGAGGGGCAGCAGGGGGAAGAGATGTTGAGGGAACATTTGTTGATGGAACAGATGTTGGTGGAGCAGACGTTGAAGGAACATTTTCTTGGATGGGGTCAGAGGGGATCTGAGAGGATAAAGATGGAGAAATGATGGGGGAAGAAATGTGCTGAGGAGAATCATGAGGATTTTCAGGATGATCTTCATGAGGAGAAGCAAGATTGACTGCATGAGGAGATGCAGAAAGATCTGGAGGAGAAAATGCAGGATGATCTGCATGGTGAGATGCAAAATAAACTGCAGGAGGAGATGCAGGATGATCTTCTGGAGTTGGGGAACTAGCTCTGGTATCCTCAGAAGTCCTGGAGGTATTAGGAGGCCTAGGAATGGTCCTCTCCCATTTTCCAAATAAAGAGGAATCCAACCTCTTGCTGGCATTTATGAATTGGGCCTGGGAGACCATCAGTTCAGGGGCTTTTTCCTGGAGAAATATCCCCAATATTCTCCCAAAGCATACCTCTTTCTTAGAGCATTTTCTTCTAATCAATGAAAAGAACAAATCAACCCAGTTAACTGACGTTCCATTAACCAGAGCAGACATAATGGCGAACTGCTGCCTGTTAATGTTATCATGGGCAGAGTGCTTTCCCAGCAGCACTTTTCCGACAACATCAGCCAAGAACTTATATTGAGTAAATAAGTTCTTCTTGAGCAACTTTGCTGGCACTCCATCAGGATGACCCATCCTTCCCAACATAGTTCTATATTCAGAACTGTCTTGGTCCAAACTATCATCTCCATTCACCAAGTCAAATAATTCAGAAATAATGACTGGGGTGAGAATAACATGATTTCCAGCAATAGATCCAATCATGGTTGATTCATCTGTGCATGTTGAAGAGTAAACCCATTCTTTAATCTCTGTAGTTGGTAACTTGATTCTCTTTGTCATAAACTTCCTCAGACCTTGATTTTCACAAAGCTGCAACATATCCATGAATATCGAATCGCAATGGCTGATCGAGTCGAAATCGATGTCAAACCCTGCGTCAAATTTCATCGCAGATAGGGTAGCCGCCGGAATCGCCATTAGAAACCTGGAGATTGTTCAACATGAACCTCTTCTTTAAGTACTCCATTCAAGAATGCACTCTTCACATCCATTTGGTAGACCTTGAACTTCTTGAATGCAGCATAGGCCAGCAAAATCCTTATAGCCTCTAGCCTGACAACTTTCTTGAAAATCACTGTTCCAATCTTGACTTTACCATAACTTTTGGTCTGGCCACAGTATGAATTACCAAAGATAACCTTTGCTCCCAGCTTGGACTTGTAATCACTTAAGTTGTCCTTGTTCCCTATCATATGCCTGGAGCAACCACTGTCCAGGTACCAATGTTGATTATATGTGGGACAGTTCTTTTCCTGCAAGAAAAATAGCTAATTGTTTTTGACCCAGGTAACCTTGGGTCCTTGGTGATTTACATAACTGTAACTGGAAATGTAAGAACATTCAGGTTGATTCTTGTAACCTTTTGGATGATATCTTCTTTGTGGTATTATCCATTGATTAAAGAGATTGAAGTTGTTATTAGAATTTAGTTTTCTGCTAATAGAATCTGGGATCGATGATTTCTGGTGGAATCGTCGAACTGAGCTCGACGATGTTGAATGAGATTTTCGATCTCTGCTCGAAGAATGAAAATAATCATTCTCGGGGCACCACAATCGTCGATCTCTGTTCGACGAATCATATTGATATCGTCGATCGTAGATCAAAGAATGATTACTACTAAAATTTACGTTCAGAGATCGTCGATCTGTGTTCGACGACCAGTATTGATCTCGTCGATCTCGGTTCACAGAGTAATAATGACTACTATCTGTGTTCCATGATCGTCGATCTTTGCTCGGCGAAAAGTGATGATATCGTCGATCCCCTTTTCTGAGTGGTTAAACCCAACCTCTGGGTTCAGAGATCATCGATCGCCGTTCGACGAGTAATACTGAGATCGTCGATCTTGGTTCGACAACTTATTTTGAACAAAACATTTCTGAATATTTTAAGTTTGTTTTGGTAAAAATTCAGTTATTTTCTAAGTCTATTATCTTTTCTTTGCCGTTAACTGATTCTAATGAAGCTAATTTTTTTGAAGTAATTGTTAATTCTTCTTTGAGTTGAATGTTTTCAGAAGATAAATTAATTACTTTTTCTCTGAGAAGTTTTATCTCCTTCTCAGATAGAATCAAATCATTGCATAAAATTTTAAAATCTTCTTTAAAATGTTCTGAAGAAAAATCAAGGGAGGAAATAACCTGATCCTCTTCTGATTTTGTTATTGATTCTTCATCATATTCAGATTCTTCATTATAACTGCTGGAAGATGCATTGATTGCCATCAATCAGAATTCTCTTGCTCTTATTTCTTCTTCATCCTCAGTTGTACAGGATGAAGCTTCAGAGTTACTCCAAGATTTAGCTTTAAATATTCTTTCTTTTGCTGATTCAGTAGCCATTGCTGTGAGGGACTCCCAGATTTCCTTTGCTGAAGTACATTCAGCCACTTCTTGAAAAATGTCATCAGACATTGATTGAGCAAGTATGTCCATTGCTCTTGCATCAGCAATTTTTAGCAATTTTTGGGCTTCTGAGGCTGCAGATAGTGTAATGGGACCTGACAAAATAGAGTTATAAATGGCTTCATCAATAGAATTCATAAACAATTTAATTCTTGTCTTCTAGATGGCAAACCTATTAAGGTTGCAAACTGGAGGTCTGGTGCTGGCATAATCCTTGTTCTGTGTCATGGCTGTGTTTATAATCTAAATGAAAATAAAATAATGTTTAGATCTAACAAGGATCTTTGGTTCAAGGTTTAGCTTGTACAACGAAAGGAACCCCCTTTAATACCAATTGAAAGTGAGAGTTAGATCTGAAATACTCTAGAGGGGGGTGAATAGAGTATTCTTAAAAAATTCTTAACAGCTATTACAGCTTTTGCTGTAAATTAAAAGTGCAGAAATAAATATAGCTAGCATACAATAAACGAAGCACAAGCACAGCAAGAACAAATGACAAAGGGGCAACCAGATGACACAAGAATTTTATAGTGATTCCCCAACCTGGGTACATCCACTCTTCTACCACCTTTGGTAGGAATCCACTCAGGTTTTTGATCAGGTGCCTGACACCAATGAGCTTTTGATCAGGTGCTCAAAAACCAACTCAAGTCTTTTGATCAGGAGACTTGCAACCACGGAATCACTTTTGAAGGGAGATGACAACCCTTTATATAGTGGGGGGTGAGAGATAATTTTGTCTTCTCTTTCTCAATATACAACTGAGAAGACTGTGGATTTGATTATAGCTTATGGCTCCCCCTGAGATGTAGAATGAATCAGGGAAACACCGGAGCTAAGCTTCAGGGTGATAGGTCTTCAAACTGAATTCTTGACCAGCAATAATCTTCAGGAACTTCTTTGATAGATGGAATTAATGTTGTCCTTTTGAAGTCTCCTGGAGTGCTTGAAGAAAGAAGACTCTAGATATAGGTATTGTTGTTCTTCTTCTTCAGGTATTGATGAGCTTCTGGTCAAGGGCTTCTCTGTATCAGAGAATGTTTCTTGTTGACAGAGCAGATTGTTCAAGATTGAATATTTTTCGGTAATCTATGTATGCCTCTGAGTGCAATATGCTCTGTGTAAAAACTTTCTTAATGATCCTTCATACTTGTATATGTTGTAATTTCAAAAACATTCTTTTTTAATATTCTGTAGGAATCGAGGAGAGAACAAAACGGATACAAAAACTGCAATAAATGATTTCCTCAACTGTCTTTGGCATGTAATAAAATATAATAACTCTGTGAAGACCTATAGTTAATGCTGCAATAGAAACAGCCATAATCCTTGAAAACATCAGCATTAACTACCAGAGATTTGATGCCATAAATAGCATTGTCAAAATAAGAATGAAATCTTCAAGACAGCTGAGCAATAAGGCAGTTGAACATAGAACAATAATCGCTGAGCTGGGATAGAAGATCTTCGAACTGAGACAGGAAATCGTCGATCTGAGATCTGAGATCGTCGAGCTGAGATCAACTATCTGCGATCTGAGATATTCAAGAACTGAAGAGAAAGCATCGACCTGAGCTCGTAGATCGCCGAGCTCAGTTCAGAGGCTAATCTCTGAGATCGTCGATCGGAGATCGACGATCATCGAGCTGAGTTCGACGAAAGTCGAAATGATTTGAAATTCATACTTAACTTCTGAGTCTTGGTCTTTGAAATGAAATCCAATGCTGGTCTTTGTGAAGCCTGTTTTACTAAGACTAACTTAGACCTAAACTTTGACCCGGGCTATGCAAGTGGGTCAACCAACCTATGAGTGAACCTAGCCCAAATCAAACATGGGGTTCCAATACAATCTTTTCCTTCAGCATGTGCATTTTAGTATTGAAGGTCAACCACTCAGGAGGTTGCTTGCTAAAAATCAGACACACAAAAAGATTATTAGAAATATCGGACTTATCGTCCGCCAACTTGTGACACAGACTTTCTATTTCGATTATTTGAGAGGTGATTAATGAGTTTAAATTGAATTTTAAATTGAACAGTCTCTCCCCAAGGAGAGTCCTCGACAACCCCTCCTCCTTCTGGAAGTTCGCGTTCAAGCGATCCAAAATCTCCTTTGCGGTCTTATAACCGTTGTAGGTCAGGCTCGTGATTTTAAGAGGCAGTCTGTGCAGAAATATTCATCCTTTCTCCATTGATATTCCTCCACGTCCTCTTCGGTAGTGGCGAAGTCACTCAGAACTGTGTAAAATATCTCAGGTTCCTTCATTCCCAGCTGTACGTGCAGTTTCCAAGCATGGAAATCAGAGAGGTCGAACGATTAAAGTTTGACGATCTATTACGAGCTTAGCTTCGGCATCTCTCTTAAGCTAGAACAGTAAATAGGAAAGAAGTCACCTGAGCTGCCCGGAGATGACACGAGTCTTCTGATCCAATAAAATAAAAGGAATGTGTTTTGCTCCTCCTCTTTCACTGAGAACAGGAGCCAAAGGCTTGAATCGAGCACCAATGACTCCACAAATACACACCTCCTCCACCAAGAGAGATCCAAAGAGCTCAAATTTGGTCACAATCTAGAACCTTTCAAGATCTTGATTCTCCCAGAGAATAGATCTGGAACTATGCAACTAACCCAAAGTTCTGGGCGCACAGGAGAAAAAACAAGAATTTTTGGATCTATGCAACGACCAAAGCAACGATCGGCTCCAAGGTTCCAGAAATCGGCTTCTATCTTTCGATCCAAGAGCAGTGCATCAGAAACAAAGGAAGATCATGAGACACGGCGTGTGATGGCTCCACGTACAACCGGCGACAAGAACAGCGAAGTGAAGAAGTCAAACTCCTCTTTTTCTTGCGGCAAACGACAAAGAGAAGAAGCTGAACATCTCCATTTAGGGGGAATCAACTTCTATTTCACGATCTAGAGTGATAGAATCCACGAATCGGGAGCGGGCAAGCGGCGCCGGGATGGGAATGAGAGCACGTACAATGACGGATTTATGCAATGGCGCCGACGGATTGTTCAAGGCTTCTACCTCTCACGGCCTTTGCAATCTGTGAATCCTGGCAGAGGAAAGAGGCGACGATCTGTTGAGCGGCGCACATGAGAATCTCAAATGAACAGGGACGATGTAGAAAACCCTAGCAGAGCAATTTTTACTTTGAAAATTTTGGGAGGCTCCTCTTAAAGTAATCTATATATGCCTATCAAGTTTAGAATAGGTATGTATAGTACCTTCAGGTAGAGCCTAGCCCTAGGGCGACACGGACCCAATAACCCGTTCCGAGTCGGACTTGACATGTGCGGACATTATTTAATATATCTAACAAATTCAACCTATTCCTACACTGGAATGGTCAGGGCAACTAGGGACAGCATTGTCGGGTTTCTGTCTGGGAAGAATGGTGATGATGACTTCACGCTTCTTCGATATCTTCTAGGGCTGAAATACACGAAGCAGGAAGAAAAGACAGCAGCACTCGAAAGTAGGTAGGAAGGGGATATGTCTACATCGGAGAGACATCGAGGAGGCGGAAGTCATCGAGGAGGCGGAAGTCATCGAGGAGGCGGAAGTCATCGAGGAGGCGGAAGGCGGAAACATTGGCTAGGGTTTGAGCACACAAGCTAAAGATTGTTGTGCACAATTTTAAAGTGCCCATAATATTTTTATTTGGAGAGCTTTTAGACCTAAAATTTAATGTATTTGATGTGGACATCGCAAAAACTACGGCGTCATTACAATGCCTTCTACTCTAATATCAAAACAATCTAAAAACTCTCGAATGCTATTGTAACATCTTGACTTGCTTCATTCAATTGGGATCTAAGTGATCTAAACCTGAAATAATTGCAACAATACAACATGAGGTTGGCTCAAAGGATAAGAAAAAATTTCCTACAAAATAAAATTTATCATTTAATTGATGTATTAATACATGTATTTTGAAAGTAACCTCATTGTAAAATGTTCATATGATGGTTGCATTATATAAATTCCTTTGAAGATTACACATACGTTCGTTTGAAGTCAATTTTGATTATGTTGTTTCGCTAAATATAAGAATTCTGCCACAAGAATTGGTAATTTCTTCGTTCAGCGGTATGTTAGAACTTGATGGATGAAATTGAAATTTTAAATTAACAATGACACGATAGAATTATCGGGATAAATAAAATCAACAATTTAAATACAAATGAATAAAGTTCACATATTTAAATAAAATTCACATAATAAAGTAAATTAGGATAAATAAAATATTGCACAAAATAAAGTCCATAGATTTAAAAGATGGTTGTTATTCGCAAACCATAAACATTTTTCGTAGATTAAAATTTTCATGTTTATAAATGTCTATCCGCAAATCAAGTTTATACTTTAGCAATTGATGTCTTCTTCTCATGAGTAGTGTCCGACAATGAATGAACATCTTTGTCAACCTTTTGAGCCAACACTGAAGACAAAATGATGAAATTCACGTGAAAATGGTGAAATTCACGTCAAAATGGTGAAATTCATGTTCAAATGATGAAATTCATGTCAAATTGTTGGGATTGAGTTGTCTGCATATGATCAAAAGGTTGTCAGAGAAGCTCTTTCATTGTCGGGCATTGCTCGAGAGAAGAAGACATCAATTGTTAAATTTTAAAGTTGGTTTGCGAATAGACATGAAAAATTTGATCTACGGATAGAAGTTTATGGTTTGTGAATAACAACTTCTATTTAAAACATGTAAATAATTTACACTGAATAAAAACATAAATCTACATAAAAACAATCGAGTAAATGTAAGCATAGTCAGGTCCTCCAGATTGGCAAAAGCAAAGCCATAAATACATTGGATTTTGTGTCATCAGTGCTCAGCATATCGATGACACATATGATCTCGAGCTAAGTCAGATCTGTAATAGATACCATAACCACATATATTTTGCCTGCTCTTGAGATTGATGGTATAGACTAAGAAGTTGCACTGCTCTCTTGTTCCATGTTCCTCGCAATTATTTAAACAACATCCACAATAATATCTACCGCAGCTGCATTCTTCTTCTTAGGTTGTCGTTGGACCTCCTCGGCCACATTGTCGTCCACCAAATCATCAATATGAATTTTGTTCATTGACTCAAAAGCAGTGGCAGCATGAGTTCCAGTAGCTCTATGAACCTAAAATATCATATATAGCTAAGTCATACCAATTCACTTTGTAGACATTGTCCTCCACTCGGGTGTTGCTTGAACTACACCAATTGCATTTGCATGCTCAAAAATATCAACACTTGCATCTTACTCTAATATCTACTCATCTAATTCTTCAAGTAATCTAACATGATTTTCTAATCTCTTCTCTATAGGAAAATTATGTGGAATGCAACATATGTTTATAATTTGAACATGTTTAAAAATACAAGCAATTTATAGCTAGATACAAAATAAATCATAATGTAGTTTATAAATAATAATCATTTACCTGCACTTTGATGTCATAGAAAAATGGTTCTCGCAAATTTGCCCACCATTTTGTAAGGAGATTGAATGTCCTCTCAATAACATTTCTCTCCTTTGAGTGTCGGAGATTAAAAACTCCTTGTAATGGGCAAGATTATTTTCTTGTGTAGACCATTCTTAGGTGATATCTGGTTGACCTAAATGGAGTAAGATAATCTGGACCAATGATGAGGGTAATTTATATAAACTTTTCAGCTTTAAATTCTCACCAATCTCCACACTCAACCCCTCATAATTAGCATTTTTCATATTACTTCACAAAAAGTCTGGATTTTTATAACTTGCTCTATTAATGTTTTATTTTTCATAGAAAATGAGAGATTATTATGCAACTCTCTAACCCTAACATTTAAGACAATCATTATAAGCAGGAATTAGAAAATTCAGGCACTTTTGGCAAGTTGAAATAGCAATTTACTACTTCAAGAGACGAACACATCATCCCATACAGCCAGAAAACCCATGTATAGTTAAGCCAGGAAGCAGCTCATGACAGAGGGCAACACGGCTAAGGACATGGGTGTGTCAGTACCCGTGTTCTCCACTAAAGAATGGTGTTTTTCACAAGAAGGCGGAACACGGCCGTGTCGAACCCCGTGTTGATTGACACGGCTTATGAACCAACACAACATTTGGGTAGAAACTGCGCATATGCTGTCCGACACGGCCTGGAACACATCTGTGTTGGAAGCCGGGTTCAATCAAATTCTTCCCAGGAGTATAAAAACCTGGAAAAATGAGAAGAATCTGACTTTTTGGAGAAGGACGCCTAGAGTGAAGCGAGAACAGGAAGAAAAGAAGTTCATTTGAGAGGAGGATTGAAGAACAAAAATTTGTAATGTCTAAATTTTATAATTCTTCTTCTTCCTTTGAATTTGGAATATTATTTTTGGAGTAATTTTTCTTTTTGCATGAGATGTATGAGAACAATACTTTGATTTGATTTTGGCTAATTGTTTTTTCTTAGTTCTTCTAAAATTTATTTATAATCTGGGATTTTCTCTTATTCAATTTCATAATTCGTGATTGAGAGATTATTAGTTTGATAAGATCATTTATAGTTAAAGGGGTTTTCCTGTAATCTTAAAGATAGGAAAACATAAACCTCCTGCATTAGTGCTAAAACTAGGAGTGAGTTATACAGAAGTATACATCAAGATTTAAGGGTTATGATATGGAAGAGATTTTGTTCATTCAACTTTAACTTGGTCATTGATTTGCTCGAGAGAGAAATTAATGAATTTTTAAAACTCCAGGCTTGGTAGAATTCTATGAAACGATAAGCATAAATAAAGCGAAATATCAAAGCTAAGTTTGTCAAAAAAATCTCTCATGCAAAGTATCTCTCAGCAAATTGTCTTGTTATTCTCTCGATTTCTATAATTCTTAAGTCAATTTAGTCTTAGAAAACTAATTAGATTTGTATTTTTGAACTGTTATCGGTAAGATAATAGAGTGTAAGTGAGTAAGAGTAATTTAAGGAACCCTGAGGAATACGACACGAGATACTTTAAACTTCTATAATATGATTGAAAGGTTTGCTTTCCCGAGCTCTACATTGAATAAATATTCAGTGTAAGAATTTATCAACTTAGTTTCTTTTACAAGAGAACAAAAAGAGTGTCAAGTTTTTGGCACCGTTGTCGGGGGCACGCTTTCAAAATTCTAAAACCTTATAATTTATTAATCTACCTTTTCAATTTAGATTTATCTAATTAGTTCATTAGTACTTGAAATTTTTATCATTAATTACTTTCATAATTTTATCTTGTATCAATTTCACTTGATGTTTTTATTGTCGCACCCTAGTGTATGATCGGGAAAAGGAATACTGGTTTGGTTGAATTTCACCACAAAAATTACACCGCCAAGCACAATCATCTAATTTGGTAATCAATGCGAGTTCAGACAGTCATTCATTGGAAGAGACATCAATCTTAAATACAAACCACCTTGAAACAATGGAAAACAATCAGGAGCATGTGAATCGATAACGAACTATGGTTGATTATGCACGTCCTAATGTAACTGGGACATGGTCTAGTAATGTTCGCCCAACTGTAAAAGTAAACAACTTTGAACTCAAATAGAGTATTATTCAGATGGTACAATAATATGTCCAATTTGATGATCTCCAAGACGAAGATCCTAATGTTCATATCTCAAATTTCTTGGAGATTTGTGATATCTTCAAGATAAATAGAGCAACTAATGATGCCATCCATATGAGATTGTTCTTGTTCTCCCTGCGACATAAAGCAAAGCTATTGTTGAAATCCTTACCAAGAGGTTCAATCACTACTTGGGAAATGATGGTTAAAAAATTTCTCTTAAAATATTTCCCACCATCAAAAAATGTTAAGCTTAGGACTGATATCACTGCCAACAACCAGTTGGACATAGAATCCTTGTATAATACATAGGAGAAATATAAAGAATTATTGTGTCGATGTCCTCATCACACAATACCCTCATGGCTTCAAATCCAAACTTTTTATAATGGACTAAATTTGTCCGCAAAACAATTGATCGATTCTGATGCAGGCAGAATGTTGAACAACAAAACTTCTGAAGTTGCACAAGATTTAATCGAAGGCATGGCCATGAACAATTATCAATGGATGAATGCTAGACAAAAGCCTGCTCGGCCGGCAGGAGTTTATGATTTTGATGTCAACGCCGCTTTAGTTATCTAAGTAGAAAAGCTTCCTCAGAAAATGGATAACCTTTCTTCCCTTTCAACACAATACTGGGAATCGACGACTAATGTGATGAGTGCTACATGAACAAGTAGATTACATGGTTAATTAAAATAGAGCTCCTTACAATCCATCTAATAACCCATGTAGTTCTACATATAATCCATGATAGAGAAACCACTCTAATCTCTCTTGGGGAGGGCAAGGAAATACATCAAAAAACCATCGATGTACAGATAACCATTGCAACCAAAACAAAGAAAATCATCTGTAAAAGAAGTGCTTGAAAAGTTCATGCAGATTACTGAAACCATTTTTAGAAACCAAGAAGGGTATATTCAGAATCTAGAAAATCAAATAGGAAAACCTGCAAAGATGGTATCTGAACGGCAACAAGGAACTCTTCCAGGAAATGCCGAGACAAATCCCAAAAAGCATGCAAAAGCTATTACTTTGTGAAGTGGAAGGGCACTATAAGAACAAAGGACTGCTACAGATGAAGTGCAACAAAAAGATTTTAGTAATGAAGCTCAGAAGGTACAAAAGGAGACTCAATCTAGGGTAAAAGAGTATATACCATCAATACCTTATCCAACAAAGTTAAACAAGGAATGCATGGATGCATAGTATGGTAAATTTTTATCTTTATTTAAATAATTACATATCAATTTACCTTTCTCTAAAGTTGTTTCGCATGTGCCAAAGTATGAAAAAATTTTAAAGGACCTAATCTCTAACAAGATGAAATTAGAGGAGCTTTCCACGATAACTTTGAGTGAAGAGTGTTCTGCCATATTATAAAACAAACTTCCATAAAAGCTTACGGTCCAGTTTATTTTTATATTCCTTGTTTGATTGGTGATTTGCAAGTTAATAGAGTTTTCGCTGATTTAGGCGCTAGTATCAATTTAATGCCCTGCAAACTATTCATGAGATTAGGTCTAGGAGAATTTAGTCCTACTAGGATAAGCATTCAACTTGCAAACCATATTGTTAAGCATCCTAGGGGAATCATAGAGGACATGTTAGTGAGAGTTGATAAGTTTATATTTCCTATTGATTTTGTTATATTGGATATGGATGAAGATGTAGAAATTCCACCTATACTAGGTCGTCCATTCTTAGCAACATCTAGAGCTCTTATTGATGTGTTTGATGGAAAATTAGTTTTGTGCGTAGGTGAGGATGAAGTTACGTTTCATATAAATAATGCAATGAAACAACCATTAGAGACAGATGCTCATGTTATTTTATTAATAGCATAGACATTATTGTGTCTACCATGACTTCTGAAATTTTGTGTAATGATCCCATAAAAATATGCATTACTAAGAGGTATTTACACAAAGAAAAATCATAATGATGTTCATAAGCAATTAAATTACCATGACAACTCAAAATCTTTGACTCACAAAGTTGAATTCAGTGAAATTTCACAAGACTATAAAGATGATTTTAAAAACACTGCTAATGATCCACCTATAGTAGAACTAAAAAAACTACCTCAACATCTTGAATATGCTTTTTTAGAATATAACTCTATAATTCTAGTCATTATTTCATCTCATCTATCTGATTCAGAAAAATAGAAGTTAATAACAATTCTAAAAGATCATAAAAAGGCTATAACATGGAGAATTTCTGATAATAAGGGGATAAATCCTAGTTTCTGCACACACAAAATTCTTATGGAAGATAACTATAAACCCTCTATTCAACCCCAGCGTAGACTAAACCCAAACATGAAAGAGGTTGTTAAAGCTGAAATTGTGAAATTATTAGATGCAAGAATGATATATCCGATCTTTGATAGCTCTTAGGTTAGTCCTATACAAGTCGTTCCTAAGAAGGGTGTCTAACTATATTAGAAAATGAGAATAATGAATTGATACCAACACGGATAGTCACTGGTTGGCATTCCTAAGAAGGGTGGTTAGTCCTATGCAAGTCGTTCCTAAGAAGGGTGGTCTAACTTTATTAGCAAATGAGAAGAATGAATTGATACCAATGCGGACAGTCACTGGTTGGCGTGTGTGTATAGATTACTGTAAGTTAAATGATGCTACTTGGAAAGATCATTTTCCACTACCGTTCATTGATCAAATACTAGAGTGTGTATCATGTCATGCTTTTTAATGTTTATTAGACGGTCTATCTGGATATTTTCAAATCCTCATAGCACCAGAAGATCAAGAGAATACTACGCTTACTTGCCCATTTGGTACTTTCGCATATAGATACATGCCCTTTGGTTTATATAATGCCCCCTCCAGTTTTCAAAGGTGGATGTTGGATTTATTTAATGAATTCGTCAAGGATATCATGGAAGTGTTCATGGATAATTTTTTTGTGTTTGGAGATTCCTTTGAATTATGTTTGATCAATTTAGAAAAAGTCTTGACAAGGTGTGAAGAAATAAATCTTGTACTTAATTGGGAAAAATGACACTTCATTGTGCAAGAGGGTTTTATTTTAGTGCATATAATATCATGCAGAGAAATCCAAGTAGATAAAGCAAAGATCAAAATGATGGAAAAATTACCACCACCAACCTCTGTGAAGGCGGTGAGGAGTTTTTTAGGTCATATCGGGTTCTATCGAAGATTTATCAAGGATTTCTATAAAGTCTCTAAACCCCTCACTAAACTCTTGGAAAATGACACTCCTTTTATTTTCAATGAAGAATAATTACAAGCCTTTGAAATATTAAAAAATAAGTTGATTGAGACTATTATGATTGCACCTGATTTTACTCAACCTTTTGAAATTATGTGTGATGCTAGTTGCTTTGTTGTGGGCATTGTCCTAGGACAACGCCGCAATAAGCATTTTCATCTTATCTACTATGCTAGCAAAACACTAATGATGCATATGAGAATTATACAACAACATAAAAGAACCCGTAATTGTAGTCTTTGCCTTCGACAAATTCAGATCTTATTTAACATTGTCAAAAGTGATAGTATACACAAATTATTCTGTCCTACGATACCTCCTTACAAAAGCAGACATGAAACCTCGTTTAATCCTTTGGGTCCTCTTACTACAAGAGTTTGATTTAGAAATAAGGGATAAGAGATGTGTGGAGATTTTGGTTGCAGACCATCTTTCACGTTTAGAAAATCCTTCGTGTACATTGTTAGATGAAACAAAAATATGCGATAAGTTTCCGAAAGAACTGTTGTATGTATTTTCTGCACAAATAACTGATGATATTTCATGGTTTGCGGACTTTGCAAATTACATTATTTCTAAGGTTATTCCATCAAAATTTTCTTATCAGCAGAGAAAGAAATTTTTCTCTAATTTGAAATATTACATTTAGAAAGACCCCTTACTTCTTCGGATATGTGTGAATTTTATTATTTGGAGATGTGAATCGGAGGATGAAGGGTGGAAAATCCTTGAGCAGTGTCATATTGGCCATAATGGTGGTCATTTTGGAGCAAATCGGACAGTTAAGAAGGTTCTTGATTCAGGGTTTTATTGGCCTCTTCTATTTAAGGATGCCCAAAGATATGTACAACCATGCAATTTTTGTCAAAGATCTAGTAATATTTCTAAATTGCATGAAATGCTGTAAAAGTATATCCTAGAATGCACAAGCTTCTCCTACAAATGATACTAGGGTAGTTGTTCACCTTTTGAAATCTCTATTTTCAAGATTTGGTACCCCACGTGCACTTATTAGCGATAGAGGCACCAACTTTTGTAATTTTCAGCGTGACAAAGTTTTGCAAAAATACGAGGTTACTCATAGCATTGCCACTCCTTGCCAACCACAGACAAATGGACAAGTTAAAGTGATGCAGAACCCGACGTCTCACCAGGCCTGCCACCCGGCCCTGCATCATACAGTCTGGGGGCCCAACAAGGTCGCGCCTTGTTGGGCCCCCGGACTGTGTGACGCAGGGCCGAGTGGCAGGCCTGGTGAGACGCCGGGTTCTGCATCATAAAGTTTACAACCAAGAGTTAAAAAGAATAATTGAAAAATCTATAAAAAGGAATAGGAAACAATGGTCAAAAAATTTGTGGGTCTATCATACTGCATTTAAAACTCTAGTAGGAACCACCTCGTATAAATATGTTTATGGTAAAGCATGTCACTTACCTGTCGAACTTGAACATAAATCATACTAGGCTATTCATTCTCTAAATTTGGATATTAATTCAGCAGGAGAGAATAAGAAGCTTCAATTGAATGAATTATATGAGTGGAGGACTATAGCTTATGAGAATTCTCATATTTATAAGGAAAAGACCAAAGCTTTCCATGATTGGCGCCTTTGAACCGCTAAATCATTTCAAAAAGGTGACTTTATTTATTGGAACCAAAAACGGTCACGAACTCTCTACGCGTTATTCCGGGGTAGGTTGTTTGGCAGAGGAAAGAAAGTGGTTCACAAGTGACGGGCTACTACGGACCGCACAAGGAATGAGGAAGGAGGAGACCGCTAGCAGTGGCATACACCCGATTGGACCCGCCACGATGAATGCCTCTCTTACGGCGGGCATCTCTTTATTTGTCTTAAGAAAGGATTACAATATGGTGCGGACACCCATGGGGTGCGAACGCATACATAAATTGAGAGAAAAGACTGGAGCTTAGTGTCTGTACCTATAACGGGGCAGGTTCTAGGCTAAGTCTGGCGTGTCCCTCCAAGCCCTCTGGTCCCCCTTTTATACAAGCCGGCGGGTATTCAGTGCCTTATAAATTATGACATTAAATGAGCAGCCGCCCGAGGAACATGAAGAGTTGGGCGGAAAACACTAAAGGAGGGGTCGCGCTAAGCCGCGTGGGGCCTCTTGAGCTGAATCCGAAGGAGGAGTCTGCGCGGTCTTGGCCTAATCACCCGCACACACTCCATGTTGGAGCTTCCACGCCACATCTTAAGAGGCCTCCTAAAGGCTGTTAGCTGCCTATCCTTGCCAAACATTATCACGCTCCCAAAAATGACTGTGAGACCTATGTGATGTCCGTCTGTGAGGTCGGTGAACTTTGAAAATAATTGCTTGTCGACTCTGTTCGCACTCGACTGATGCACTCCTCTGTCATCGCGGGATTTGGGTTAACATGACCCCCACACTTTTTTGACAAACTGGGTGGGCTTCGAAAAGTAAACTATTGGCTCAAAGACCGTGACCAAGGGCTAGTGATGTAGATATATAAATAGAGCAGGTTGGCCCACAGCTTTATTCTTCTTGTAGCCATGGATCCTCACAAACCTTTCCTAGCAAAGATGGCCAACATAAATCAGGTCCTTCTAGAAAAGCTATTGTTGAGGACTAGCAAGCTGGCTAAAGCTATGTCTTTGGGTTCTCCTCCTTCTGGGACCCCACCACTTAGCATGAGCCCGCCAAAATCTATATGAAAGGTAGTGATCAAGAGAGCTCTCCCTGTTAGAAATATGACGTCCACCGATGGAGTTCCTTTGAAGACTTCTGCTCCCGAGGAAAACCTTCATGTGAGGATCGACCCAGTGAGAGGGCCTATAGTTTTTAGCACGACAGGGAAAGAACCTCTGACCAAGACGTCGTCATTTGCCAGTGCGTCCACTTCTAGGAGCGGATTGGATGTTGGTGAATTTACGGAAGCATCATGATTTGATGTTTCTGAAGGAACCACTTCTCGTAGGACCTTCGAGGAGGCTGGGAAGAGGTGAGAAGAGGTTGTGTGATAGCTCGGCTCTAGATGATGTAGTTGGAGGCAGAGGCAGCACGGGTACCTGTACGGGATAGTTGTGTTCCAAAGCACTCACCTAGTGGTGCGTCATCATCCAAACAGACCAAGCTTGTCGATGTTCTTGGACCTCTGCAGTGCATTCGGGGGTCGATCGTCATTCCTCCCGTAGTGGGCGCAAATCCTGTAGAGTAGTCGCAATCCAACGTACAACTTCGGGCTACTCGCATACGCGGGGAATTGGTGCAACAGGCATACTTGAAGCATACAGACCCCGAGATGGCCAAATGCTCTCCATTCATCCCCATGTGGTCAGTGATTCCGCCCTAGATTGACTTTCAAGCCTTTGATCCACGAAGGGGGTGTCTCCCCTCGACAAGACCACCACCGCTATCGATCACTCTGACTAATGTCTTCGGAGAAGAGGAAGCGGGGACCAAAGATCAATTGTCCCTACCCGAAGGTACCACCATGCAAGACATGTCGATGTTATCCACAAAAAAGTACACTTTATTTTTATCTGCAGCGCCTTTTTCCAAGAAAGTTTTAGCACCGTTTATGTGTTTTATGTGGGATGCCTTGGCCCATTTCTGTTGCATGAAATGTAATTCGTTAATAATATAGTTTTTTAATCATATTGAATTCCCACCATTTGCCTTATTATTATTGTTGTTTGCGATGGACAGATCTTGGTCGCGCGACTGTAGTCTTGTCAAGAGGTTGAGCACACGACCACTTGTGAACAGACACGTCCCATGATGTTTCCATTTTTTTCTTCAAAGCTATAAATATAGTACCCCGACATGATTCTTTATTCCGAAAAATCCTCCTGAACCTTCCTTAGAAATGGCGCGAACTCCACCCCGGCTTAAGTCTCGATGCTTTGCAGCTTTTCTTAGTGACAAGCAGCCGCACCCAAATGTAGATCGGATTGATGTATTGATCTTTCTCTCTAGGAATCCATTCAGAAGAACGTTGTCTGTGCACGCATGCACCCGAGAGGAGCAGGTTAACTCGGTTTATGATGGCGAGCTTGTCGTTCCTTTCAAACACTTCATGCCAGGCCTGACCCTCTCTATTTTTTCGGAGGTCACCAAAATCTTGAGCTATTTTTTGATCCTTCCTGCCCAGCTATCGCCGAACTCAGTGGTGATCATCACATACTTCATGACATATCTGAGGCTGGAGAGGATAGCCTCCTCCTTGGAAGTATTTTGCTTCCTATTCCAGACGCGGGTTTAAATGCGGGCTAGTGCAGTTTTGATTTGACAAGATGAAGATTGTAAATGTGGTGGCTGCCCCCACGAGCTGGCGGGCTCGATTCGCATTCTTCAAAGAAAACCTGGGAGTAATAAACACCCTCCCCATCCTTCGCTCGAAAGAAACCTTTTATCTCCCCGTCCTATCGGAAGCTAGCAGGCGGATTGTTCGATTCTTGAAGAGGTCATATTTGGAAACCAGATATTATGTTCACCGGGTGTAAGAAGTAGTGAATGCTCCTGTCAGCGACTGTAAGATTTATGAGTATTCTTGTAATTATTTCACGTGCACCTGGCCTGAGACTATTCATAGTTTCTAGTCGTCCTGATGGTTCTGGGCTCCAATCCGTGACCTCAATCTTTGGGCCAGCCGTCGGCCATTTTAGAATCGCCTGATCAACCCCAAAGGGAAGTCGACACATCCTCTGTCTCCCTCCCCTAGAGTAGTGCATGTATTTGGATTCAATTATGCCACTGATCATCAAGGGGTCGAACACCGTGATGATACCCACCAAGCTGCCTACCTGGAGAGTGACCACGCGGGTTCCTTATCACGTTGTGGCAGTTTCTATGGCAGTCTGCGGAGCAGCCAATCTTGAGGAGATTAGAGTGACCTCTACGGCGGACTTGCCTACTAGGACAGCTACGGCGAACTTGAAAGAATTAGTGCCTAAACCACCTAGAGGGGGGTGAATATGTGTAATTATTGTTTTTTTTTAAGGCAGAAAAGCTGTACAGTTAACTAATAATAAACTGCAAATTCTACAGCTAATACAGCACAGCATTCACAGACACATTCAATCACAGAGTGCACACAGTTTTTATAGTGGTTCCCCAAGGTCTGGGTACATCCACTTTCCCCCTTTGCCTATCTAACAGTGTGCTAGATTGGGCCTAACTTCTTCTCTTCACCTCAGATCCTCAGATCTTACAACTCAGAACCCCAAACAAGGCTCCTACAACTCAGGCAATCTACCCTACCTCAGCCTACACAAGGCCTATAACTCAGAGATATCAATCTCCTACAACTCAGGCTCATAGCCCTACCTCAGCCTTCAACAAGGCCTACCACTCAGAGAAAATATACTCCTACACTCAGCCTTTATAAAATAGGCTTACAGCTCAGATCTAGATTAGATCCTACAGAAAATAGTGTTTACAAAATGTTTTACCACCACCCAGGTAGAGAGAGAAGGGATGGATAGTTTATTGATCAGTTCTTGGAAGAAACTGATGGAAGAGTACAACCTCTCTTAGATTTCTTCAAAGCTTCTTGAATCTGAACTCAGTAGGGTTGAACTCTTGAGAAGTTGATCTTCAATCAGCTTCTGACTTGAGATTCAGATCTCAATATGAATCTTTCTTGGCAGCCTGGTTCAGCAACTACACTTCTTAAATGGAGCTCTCTCTCTCTCTCCAACTTCTTAGATCTTCTGTCGAAGGTCTTCTTCTTGTTGTTAGTTATCTGTGTAAGTTCTTTAATCTTAATTGTGATACATATTTTTGTTGAAGGAGAAAACCTTTATATAGTCTTCCTCCATGGTAACCGGCTGATCCGGTTTCTAACAACCTTCTGACAGCTTTGACAGTTGTAGTAGATCGGTTAGAAATGGCAGATGTCAAGTCATCCAGTCACCTCTTGAAAATACTATCTGTCTGAAAGTGTCGAGTCTGATCTTCATCATGTGTCAACACAAGTAGACTAAGTGTCGACACAAGTGAACTAAGTGTCGACACAATCCTTGGTGGTGTCGACACAACTCCTTTGTTGTTGTTAATACTTCTCGACACAGCCTTCTGTTGAATGTGTCGACACAAATTCTGTGTGTCGACACAGTTACTTCTTCTTTATAACTTAGTTGAAATTCTACTGTGTGTCGATACAAGTCCTGTATGTCGACACAGTTGATGTCGACAAGGTCTTTTGTGTGTCGACACTGCCTCTTAGTGTCGACACAAATACTCCTTCTCTTTAACTTTGTTGAAACTTTACTGTGTGTCGACACAAGTCCTGTGTGTCGACACATTTGATGTCGATAAGATCTTCTGTGTGTCGACACTGCCTCTTAGTGTCGACACAATTGATGTCGACTAAGCATCCCTGTGTGTCGACACTACCTCTTGGTGTCGACACAGCTGATGTCGAATAAACTTCTCTGTGAGTTGACACTGCCTTTGTATGTCAACTAAGTTTCTTCAAGTGTCGACACAGCCTTTCCAAGTATCGACACAATTAGCTCCAAGTGTCGACACAGCTTTTCTCCAGTGTCGACACAAGCCTTCATAAGTGTCGAAACAGCTTCTCCTGGTGTCGACACATAGAATTAGAAATTTTTTTGCATTCCTGCATTTACTTAACCTGCACATATAAACTCAAAATAACATCAAATACATCTTGATGCATATCATTGAGTAGGGTGTGGCTTCTTCAAATCTGGTACACATTTTCCAATGTACCCAACAATTTCCCCCTATTTGGAGAAGTCATAACCATTAGTAAATGATATACACCATTCATAATAAATACACAATATGATGTATAACAGCATTATATGACAGGGTAATTTCTTAAACAAAATATATATAAACAATCATCACAGAATAATAACAATGCTTCCACAGAATAAGCATTAATCATGTTTTGCTTTACTTTCCAAAGTTTCTTTAATCAAAAGTTTACATAGATTTTAAAAGATACAAAGTTGTAAACTCAAGTAAATCTAATCTAAGGCTGCTCTGGCTCCTTGATGACAATTCTTTTGCCTGATTAGACCTTGGCTTGAACTGGAGTATCAGTATCATCAGCAGGCTTCTTGCCATTTAGATCTTTCTTCTTAAGTTCTTCAGCCCTTATTTTTTGCCTTTCAAAGTAGTGAAAGGGCATAGGGAACTATTTGTTAGGCTCCTGAGCATTAGGAGGTAGCTTCCCAAGTTTTTCCTTTCTTCTGTACTAAACTATGGCTTCTTGCCTGGCTTCATGCTTTTGTCATTCTTGTGCAGAGTACCATTTACCCCTATCATGGGTCTTATCTTTTACAGCTTTCCAAGCAGTCAGTATAATGTTCCTAGAGTTTGAACTCCAGTGCTCAAAATCAGGCTTCAACTCTGCCTGTTCACTAAATCTTTTCTTTGATAATAGAGCTTCTTGCTCCTTCAAAACTTCCTCTGACACTGGCTTGTCTACTTTCTCAAGAATAATATTTTTATTACCCTCAGGAGGACTGTACATAGACTGTACTTCTTGATGTATCATCTCAAAATCTGCTGGAGGATAGATAACTTGGGCAACTTCAGCATGTTCACCTCCAAAAGAAGTAGGGTGTATTCCAGATTCAGCCACATTGTCATCATCACAAAGGGGTGGATATCCAAGTGTGGCTCTAATGCTATTGGAAATCCATTTAGCATGGTCAGATCCAGCTTTGACTAGTACTCTCTCCCCCTTTATGACTTCTTTGGCAACATGATCTCTAAGATCATCTTTCTGAAATCTGACTTGTTCATCCATAAAATTGACACCATCTTTATAGAATGCTTTTAATTTCAGTAGTTGTCCAGAAATTGTCTTTTGGGAATCTGTAATAGCAGTTTTTACAGCAGCTATTCCTTCTTGTAATTGCTTATCAAACTCTGCCTTGGCTTTAGTCATTGCTTCAGGTTGGGCAGTAGCAATATTCTTCATTTCAGTGACAATCGCATTATGTGAGGCAGTCAGATTATCATTCATTCTAATCTGATTCTCTAAGACATAGCCTTGCTTCACAGCTATATCACCCACTTGAGTCTTCATTTTCTCTTGATGTGTTGTAAGGAAAACCACAGCATTTCCACCCTTGTGGAAACAATCAGTCATTTCTTTCTTATTTTGATTCACTTCAAATCTAATTGACTTTATATCCTGTGCCAAGGAGAATTGTAGATCCTTATGAGTTTCATCCAGATACTTCTCCATGGCAATCCTTTGCTCATCTAACTTGACTTGCAGTGAGATTAATAAAGAGCTATAATCAGCTGTGGGGGTAGATTGTGGAGCAACAGTTTGTAGTGCCTTCTTGTAGCTTTGGCTTCTCCTTTTAAAGACCATTAGCTTCCTCTTCTTACCTTGAATCTCAGCTGCATCCTCAGAATCTGAGGTACTGGCTATATTTACTCTATCCTTTGGACTAGGAGGCAAGTCCTGTGCAGTCTTAGGTAGCTCCCCCTGAGTCCTTTGCTCCTGCTCAGTCATTGTATTCTACCCCTGAGTTCCTACTTGCTCCCCCTCAAGGTCTACCTGCTCTCCCTCAAAAGCAGTTTTCTCCCCCTCAAAACCAGCATGCTCCCCCTCAATATTAGCTTGTACTAAATCAGGAAATAGCTCTTCTAAGGTAAACTCTTGTTGAGTAGGCACTGGAGATTCTCTAATCTCTGGATCATCAGCAACAGCAGATGTATCTTCCAAGATAACATCTTGTGCTTGATTGTTTAGTTTTGTTGGCTGGTCAACATCAATCAAAGATTCAGTTAGCATTTTATCCTCAATATTGAAAATTGATTGATTTACTTCACTGATTACCTCAAGAATTGTTTGTGTTGCCATTTCACTGTCCAAGTGAGTCGGCATTTCCTCAACATGGGGCTCCCCCTGCACTTGTGCTTCATCTGCAGGGTCTTGTGCAGGAATTTCTTGGGCTGAAGATTTCTCAGGAATCTCTTGCCTTTCTTCCTTAGGCATATCCTTAGTTAGAACCCTATCCTATCTGGATATAATCCTGATGTCCATCCTTCTCATGTGATTTATCTTAGTCTCAGCTGACTGTTCCATCACTTCAGGTATTGTTTCAGCTAAATACAAGCTCACTATTCTTCCCAGATTTGGTTTCTTCATACTTTCCTTAATCTTCTCAAATATGACTGCTGACCAATCTGTATTCAGTGTGTAGATGATCCTGGTCATTAAACTGAACATATGGGCTGATATCCTATCATGCCTCCCTGGCTTACATAGAATCACTTTTCCTACAACTTCTGACAAGAACTTCCCTTGCATATTCATGTCTTTCCTGTTCAAGGCTGAGCCAATCTTTATGGTGGAATCCAGTCCACACCATTGAAGTGCTTCTCTTATCTTAGAAGCAGGTACATCTTCTTCCTCTTGGGCTCTTGGCAGGTGAAGAACTTTTCTTAAACTCTTCTGGGTGATTTTTACCTTTACACCATGGACTCTGGATCTAATTTTGAGTCCAGTATGATCTAGGGTAGCAGCACCAAAGAATTCTAGAGTTTCTTTCTTCCAAATCTTAGTTGGTTCAAAAATTAGAAACTCCAAACCATTCTCTGCAATTAGGGTTACTACCACTGTAATTTCTAATTCCGCTCCATCAAATGCGTTCCGAACCAGTTCGTATCCTTCATTGACATTATCCTCGATCTTTGGCGCCATTAGGGTTTAGAGAAATCTTGAATTTAGATGAGAGAGTTGTCGACACAAAGTTTTGGTCTCGAAACTATGGAGATCGTGTCGACAGACAATGTTGTTGACCTATTTATACCTTTCTAAAAACGAAGGTGAAAAGGCACGTCTTTTTCTCATAATGTGTTGACACTGTTGAAAAGTGTCGACACAGACTTCTGATGTCTCGACATAAGTGTTGACTTCTATGTGTCGACACTTATACATTTGAGCTCGACGATTAGTCGATACTCCACTCAACGAAATCTGTGTTGAACCTAAGTGTCGACACCATCTCTAGATGTGTCTACACCACTCCTGGATGTGTCGACACTATAACTCTGAAGTGTCGACACCAATTTTCAAGATGTGTCGACATCATTTCCCTAGAATGTCGACACCACTTCTATGTGTCGACACAGACAACTCCTTGTGTCGACACTATTTTACTTAGCCGATATTGTTAAACTAATCTATGTTCAACATTCCTAATTCAATTTTAAACTTATTGAATTTAGTTTCATCCAGAGGCTTAGTAAACATATCTGTAATTTGATAATCAGTTTTAACAAATTCTAGAGAGATGTCCTCTTTCTCTACATGTTCTCTAAGAAAATGGTATCTAATTTTTATGTGCTTAGTCCTACTATGTGAAATAGGATTATTAGCAATAGAAATTGCACTTGTAGAATCACAAAACAAAGGTGTTCTACTTACCTGAATACCATAGTCTTCTAGCTGATGCTGAATCCACAACAGCTGTGCACAGCAACTTCCTGCTTCCACATATTCAGACTCAGCTGTGGAAATTGACACACTAGTCTGCTTCTTACTGCTCCAAGACACCAATCATCTTCCTAGAAATTGACAGGTGTCATTAGTACTTTTTCTATCTTCTTTGCAACCTGCAAAATCTGCATCTGAATAGCCTGTCCGTAGAAAATCTCCATTCCTAGGGTACCAAAGGCCTAGATAAGGTGTGCCCTTAAGATATCTCAAAATCCTTTTGACTGCAGTCAGATGAGATTCTTTAGGGCAGGATTGGTACCTAGTACAGACACATGTAGCATACATGATATCTGGTCTACTAGCATTCAGATATAGAAGGGAGCCAACTATCCCTCTATACAAAGTTTCATCTACAGGTTTCCCTGCATCATCTTTGCTTAGAGACATACTTGTCCCCATAGGAGTTCTCATGGTAGTGGATGATTCCATACCATACTTCTTTATTAACTCCAGGGTGAACTTAGACTGGCAAATGGACAGGCCATCTTCAGTCTGTCTTACTTGGAGACCCAAGAAGAACTTAAGTTCTCTCATACTGCTCATTTTAAATTTTCCTTGCATAAGTTTTGCAAACTTTCTGCAAAGATTACTCTCAGTAGACCCAAATATTATGTCATCAACATATATTTGGACTAAGATTATCTTTCCTTTGGATTCTCTAAGGAATAGAGTCTTGTCTATTTTCTCCCTTGAGAATTTATTCTTAATGAGGAAATTAGACATGGTTTCATACTATGCCCTTGGGGCTTGTTTCAACCCATACAAGGCTTTACTAAGTCTATAAACATAATCAGGTTTGAGAGGATCAACAAAACCTGAGTGCTGATCTACATATACTTCTTCTTTTAGATTTCCATTTAGGAATGTTGATTTTACATCCATTTGGAATACCTTGAAGCCTTGATATGTTGCATAAGCAAGGAACATACTAATTGCTTCCAGTCTTGTAACTGGGGCAAAGGTTTGATCAAAATCAATACTCTCTTCCTATCTGTATCCTTTTGCAACAAGTCTTGCTTTGTTCTTCACAATGATCTCATTTTCATCCAGTTTGTTCCTAAAGATCCACTTTGTTCCAATGATGTTGTGGTCTTTTGGTTTAGGAACTAACTTCCAGACCTTGCACCTTCTGAACTGATTCAGCTCCTCTTACATGGCATCAATCCAATGTGGGTCTAGAACAGCTTCTTCAAATTTCTTTGGTTCCACTTGTGATAAGAAGCTAGAGCAAAGAACTGTATTCAGATTCCTGCTCCTTGTTTGTACTCCTTGTCTTGGATCACCAATTATCTGATTTGCTGGATGATCCTTTAAGTGTCTATTAGCTGGAGGTAGTCTATCTTCAGGTTGTACACCTCCAGTCTCTTCATTATGCTGCACCCCTTAGTTTTCATCAGCATTTGGAGAGTCTTGTACTCCTTCTGGACAGCAGCCACCATTTTCCACTTCCTGATTTGCAGTTGAATCTTCTGTAATGGTAAGCTTGTCCATTCTCTCATTTATACATGTTGAACTGCAAGAACTACTTGGCAACTCACAGTTAATCAGTCTTATTTCATCAAAGACTACATGTACAGACTCTTCTACAACTTGAGTAGTCAAGTTGTAGACCCTATAAGCCTTACTATTATTATTGTACCCAACAAATATCCCATCTTGGGATTTGGCACCAAACTTAGTTAGATAAGACTTGTCCATTGTTAAGTACATAGCACTTGCAACCAAAGATCCTGAAATAGGATAAATTTGGTTTTCTGCCCTTCATAATCTCATAGGGAGTCTTTTTGTGGCTCTTGGTGATAGACGCCCTATTGATCACATGACATGCAGTGTTTACTGCCTCAGCCCAAGAAATATTCTGGGAGAGAAGTGTCACTCAATAGAGTTCTACCAGCCTCAATCAGTGTTCTATTCTTCCTTTCAGCAATACCATTTTGTTGTGGTGTTCTAGGTGAGGAAATTCTTGGAAAATCCCAAATTCTTCACACAGTCTTGTCATACTCTCAGATTGAAATTCAGTGTCATGGTCACTTCTGATTTTGACCACTGTACTGTCCAATTCATTCTGAATTTGTTTGACAAAACTATATAAAACACTTGGGGTTTCAGATTTTTGTCTCAGAAAGAACACCCATGAATATCTAGAATAGTCATCTACCACCACAAATGTGTAGACCTTCCTACCTAGACTATGTACTGGCATAGGACCAAATAGATCCATATGCAAGAGGTATAGACACCTCACTGAATCCTTGTTTTCAAGGCTATGAAAGGTGGATTTGGTCTGCTTGCCTTTTTGACAAGTTGAGCATATCACATCCTTTATACACTTAACTTGAGGACCATTCCTCACTAACTCTTTACTAAAGAGTTGGCCAATAGTCTTATAGTTAAGATGGGCCAGCCTCTTGTGCCATTTAACACAATGAGAGGCTCTCTCATCAGCTACAAGACAAATAGGAGAAACATTGTTCTCACACTCAAAGTTAAGACAGTACACATTTCTCTTTCTATATCCTGTCAATATGACCTTTTGATCACTTGACCTTTTGATATGACATCCATTCTTAATAAATGAAATGTCATATCCTAAATCACTCAACTGACTTATGCTAATAAGGTTGTGTTTCAAACCCTTCACATAGGCCACTTGAGAGATAGTAATCTGGTTATTAGAAATGTTACCAAATCCTTTGATGATTCATTTTTCAGAACCACCAAAGGTTACTTTAGGCCCATTCATGATAGGTGAGTAGTCCTTCAGCAATCCCATTGTTCTAGTCATATGTCTGGAACATCCACTGTCCAAGTACCATATTGGGGCATGACAACTTGGACTCACCTGCAATAAATAATTACCTAACCTTAGAACCCAAATGAGTTTTGGTTCTTTGATTCATGTTAGCCTGAAATTTAACAAATCTACCTGCAGCTTTTCTGACAGGCAGACTGCTACTCTCCTTGACACTAGTATTGTGCCAACAGTCTAAGGCAAAATGGCCTACCTTGCCACAACACCAGCACTCAAACTTGTTATACCTTTGTTTAGGTGCAACCTTAGCTGAATTGTTTACAGCAGGTTTCTTGTTTTGTGCTGGGGCTTTGCCTTTAGAATTGGACCTAGCAGTCCATGCAGTTTTCTTAAACCCTAACCCAGCCTTACCCTTTTGTTGGATCCCTAGTTGATTTGGGCTAGGTTCACTGACTTAGGATGTGACCCATCATGTATAGCCAGGGTCAAAGTTGTGTCCTAGAGTCTAGGCCAAGTCCTTAGGTTCAACTTCAGATGGACCAGCTTTCATCAAGACCATCAGAGACTCCAGACTTAGAGGTTTTCAAGACTAAGTTAAATGAGTTCGACGTTCGTCGAACTCAGCTCGACGAAAGGAGTTCTGCGCTCGACGATCGTGAGACAATTCTTAGTGCTGAGCTCGACGATCTTAGTTCTCTGTTCGACGAAGACTCAGTTTCTACATCAAGCCAAATTCAGGACAACTTCAGAATTTTTCTAAGTCCAACTTCAAGCTTTGGTCGACGAATTAGATTCTGAGCTCGACGAACTTGGACCTCAAGTTCTCAGCTTCTCAGGTCGACGAAGTCAGCTTCTCAGGTCGATGAATGTAATACTCTACTCGACGATTTCTGACTCAGAGTATTTGTGTCGACACTTAGGGCATGTGTCGACACCAGATAATGTATGTCGACACCAGAGGATTTGTGTCGACACCAGGATTTCAGTCAACAACAATTTATGTCGACACCAGAAAATTTGAGTCGACACCAAGTTCAATCAGTCGACACCAGCTTATGTCGACACTGAATATCAGCAGATGCATAATATTTGGCTAAGTCCACAATCGTTCTTCGCTCGACGAATTTGGATCTCAGCTCGACGAATACTGTCTTACAGTGAGATTGTCTGTTCGATGAATGAAGATAGTCTGGTCGACGAACTCTCTCAAGCTCAGCTCGACGAACTCAAACTCAGCTCGACGAATTGTGTTCTTCGCTTGACGAACCCAAACTAGGTCATCTTCAAGTTTCCCGTCCCGTTTCTTGGCGATGATTCCGGAGTTATTAATGCCAGATCTTCTTGGAATGTTACCGTTAGAATGCGCATTGGCTATGGACGATTACATGCCATTTTTCCATGGGTCAGTTGAGGAAATCATTGATTGTCACTTCCTTCCAAAGCCGACTGCAATTACTGCTCAACATTCAAATTTTGAATGTTCCTTAGCCAAAATACATACAAAAAGAAAAGAATCATTTAGAAGAATAGAACAGTCAGTCATACAGACACACTGCAAGCAATACTGACAATCAGACACACACTCAGATTGCACAGAAGAACAATCATATTCAAATCAAAAGTTCTACTGCAATCAGCCTGACCAGAGAACATCTTCAAGAAGAAGAAGAAGAACAATCAAATCCAATCAAGAGTCTTCTTCTTTCCTTCAACTCTACAGGATAACTTCAAAGGACAACAAATCTTCATCTGTTAAAGAAGTTCCTGAAGCATTTCTGGTCCAGGCATTCTAGGTCTTTGAAGACCTATCACCCTGAAGCAGTGCTCCAGCATTCCTGATTAATTCAAGATCTCGGGGGGAGCTACATATGCTACAATCAATCCACAAGTCTTCTCTCTGATTGTTGACAGAGAAGACACCATCTCTTTATTCCCAATTCCTGTACAGGGTTTTAATTCCCTTCAAAATTATTCTGGTTGCAAGTCTCCTTCCAAAAGACTTGAGATTTTGGTTTTTGAGCACCTGAACAAAAGCTCATTGGTGTCAGGCACCTGATCAAAAACCTGAGTGGATTCCTACCAGGGTGGTAGAAGAGTGGATGTACCCAGGTTGGGGAACCACTATAAAATTTCTTGTGTCGTCTGGTTGCCCTTTTCTTTGTGTTTTGTCTGTGCTTTGTGATTGCTTAATTTGTTGTGCTTAGTTTATTTTAATTGTTGAATTGTTCACTTAGGAATACAACAATTGTTGTAAAAAGTTTTTAGTGAGCACTATCATCTATTAACCCCCCCCCCCCCTCTAGAGTATTTGTAACACCCCCTATCCGTCGCATAGCATATAGCAGTAGGTCCGGCCGGGGCCCGACGCCATATACCACAGACAGACCGGGTGGTTACTTATGGAAACCATCCAACCAATCTCAACGTCCTACACAGAGCATTCTAGCGGAAGCAGTTAATATAAGTTGTAAACAAGAACCCAGCATAAGAGCACGAATGTCCACTAATACAACATTTAGGAATGTATACAAAAATACCCAAACGTTGGCCTTAAGGCCTTACAAAAAGTTTCACTTGTCCGTTACATGATTTACCAACCTCGGCACGCAGGCCGGCCATACATGAATAAAAATAGAAAACATTTCACTTGGGCCTTCGAGGGCCAGCTTCGCAAAAAGGGCTTTAGCCCGCTATTGACCGCTCGGTCCAGCTGCACCTGCAAGCAAACAAACCACCGCACGGTGGCAAACAAAGCAACGGTCAGCAATGCTGACCAAATTATAACGATCCCGCCCCCAACTCGGGGCGGCGATGCTCCTTCCCTGCATTTCATTAGCATAAGCGAGCATTAAAAATATAGCCATTCATCACAGGCGGAGGCTCAACGGCCACACACCCCGTGCACTCAGGGCACATTCTTGGTGAACGCAGTCTAAGTCTGCCGACTCACCGCCATCCTCTCTTGGACGGCCAAACAATGAGCAGTTTGTCTTCCTGGCATGGGTCACGGTAATTAAAACCATAGACCGCCGAAGACCCTCATCTATGCCAACGGCCCTAATCCGAACGACATAGAGTGGGTACGGTTCCATCTAACCCGTGCTCACAACGCAACGGTAATTTAAACCATATGCGCCCGCAACGGTAATTTAAACCATATGCGCAGGTCAAACTTCTACCGAGTCCCATTTTCATCACAAGTCACATAACCCGGTTATGTTCAAGTTGGCTTCCAAGCCACCAAGTTGGCAAGACCTCGTGTCCGCCCAGTTTTCCGGGTGCACCTTTGGGTTAGTCCCCAAGGCTCCCTGCTGCAATCTACCGCGTAGAAAACCCGAAAACACCAAATAGCACGGAGTCTTCTCCGGCCTTATGCAATGCAACATCACCGATCCGGACTAACATGTCCGGGTAGGCTTCAACCAAAATGCCTATGTCCGTTCTCGCATACGGACGCTAAACAACGGGGACTTTACATATCTACCCGAAGGAACGCCTCCTACTCTTCGCAAACTCGCGAGAGAGGGCTTCCTATGCTAAGAAAGAGAGCTATCATGCTCACAAGTGAGGATCGTTACCCTTGCGTTCCTCTTTGGCGCCATCGAAATGTAATCGGATAGAAATCACCGCGCTTGCGTTGCCTCCGTGGATCCGGAGTCGGCTTGCGATTCGGAGCTCCGAAGCTCCTCCAATGGCGGATCTAGCTCTTCTTCCTCCAATAGCTTTCCTCTTTCTCCAAGGGTTTGGAGAGATGATCAAGTGAAGGAAAATGGATTTTAAGGGGTGGTGAGCACATTGTGTGCGTCATCGTTATAATGGTAAAAGAACCCATGAATGTCCACTTAGGAATGAAAATACTCGTGTTTGAGGAACCTGCGTGTTCCTATAATTGTTGTTTGCAATGTTATTTGGTCGCTTAACGGTGTTTTGTACCACTATAGGTGACCCGAAGTGGTGTTGGGCCGTCAGAACGCCGAGGTTCTGAGGCTAGTAGTGCACCAGAAGTTGCTCCAGCAACACCTTTGTCGGCTGAACATATACAATTGGTGGCTGAAGCGGTGTTGGCCGTGATCAATGCGCAGCCTGGAAGGCAAGCGCAGCAGCCAGCTCCTGTGATGGAGCAAGAACCTCTGCAAGAGGCCGAGCCGAGGAGGATGGAGCAAGTGGTTGTAGAACCAATGGTGCCAAGGAGGGCGACTGAGAGGCAGTTGAAGCATGTAATGAGCTTTAACCCTCCGTTATTCTCGGGGTTGGGAACCCCATCGCAGGCTGAAGACTGGCTCTCTAGGGTGAAGAGAGTCATGACAGCGACGGAGACGGAGGAGTGGCAAATGACCACCATTGCTACGTTCCTTCTGGATGGGGAAGCGAGGATGTGGTGGGAAGGTTTGGAGCTGCATCATTTGAGAGGTAGACAACTGATAGACGTTCCGATGGAAGAGTTCTCGGACTTGTTCTTAGCAAGATACCTCCCTTCTACTCAGAGGATTTCAATGGAGAATGAGTTCCTGAAGTTGGTGCAGGGTGAGAGGAGCGTGGATGAATATCTCCACGAGTTTACGCGGTTGAGTCGTTATGCTAGCTCCATCATCATGGATGAGGAGCGCAAGACTAATCGTTTTTATGAAGGCTTGAGGGATGAGCTGAGATTGTTACTGTCGGGGCCAATGACGCAGGGTTTCTTAACCTTGGTCAATACTGCCCGGTCCTTGGAGAAGGACATGAAGAGTGTACAAGCGAAGAAAGGCTTGGGCGAGAAGAAATCTGGGTTCAAAGTGCCGACTACTTCAAAGTCTGGCTATCAAAGATTCTTAAGAAGCATAGGACTTCGGGTCCAGCTCCTTCTGGTGCTTCTGGGGCGACTACGAGTCGGACCCCGGGCGCGTGCTTCACTTGTGGCAAGACGGGGCATTTCGCCCGTGATTGTTGGAGCGGACGTCCTAAGTCCGAAAGGAGGCCAGGAGCTACCTACGAAGAGAAGGGAAAGGCGGTGGAGTCGACCGCATCCCACTATGCTCCGGCCCAACCAAGGGTTTACAATCTTGGCCAACAGGAGGCCATTAAACAAGCTGACGTGGTGACAGGTACGGTTTAATTTATAGCAAGTCAATTCCTTTGTATGCTTATTATGTATATGTTACCTTACCACTGCTTGTTTAGGATTTGTAATGATTTGTGAAAATCCCGCACGAGCACTCTTCGATACGGGAGCTTCACACTCCTTCTTGTCCGAAGGATTTATATCACGCATCGGAGTCCCTTCTTCGATGGCGAAGGACAAGTTGGATGTGTTGTTGCCCAATGGGTGTTCGATGCGAGCGGTTAGGATCTGCGAGGTTAAGACTCGTATTGGAGAGCATGAGTTCGACCTGCGGGCGTCTTTACTTCCGTTAGTGGAGTTCGACGTCATATTTGGTATGGACTGGCTCTCGGAGCAGCAGGCCCATATAGATTGCGGTAGCAAGGAAGTCAAGCTGGGAGCGAGTCGTGAGACGACTTTTACGGGCTTAAAGGGGTCGAGCAAGACGTTGATGTCTGCTCTTCAGGTGGTGAAGGCGGTTCGTGCTGGAGCAGAACTGTTCTTTACACTAGTGGAGGTTGCAAAGCCGAAGCCCGCGTTGGATTGTATTTCAGTGGTATCGGAATACCCTGACGTGTTCCCCGCAGATCTTCCTGGAGCCCCGCCTCAACGGGAGATAGATTTTACGATCGAGCTAGTGCCAGGTGCAAAGCCTGTGTCACGATCTCCGTATCGGCTAGCGCCTAAGGAAATGGCGGAGCTGAAAGTTCAACTGCAAGAGTTGTTGGAGCAAGGGTATGTGCGCCCGAGTTCTTCGCCTTGGAGCGCACCGGTCCTCTTTGTTAAGAAGAAGGACGGAAGCTTGAGATTGTGTATTGATTATCGGGAGCTAAACAAGCTGACTGAGAAGAATAAGTACCCGATCCCTAGGATTGATGATCTCTTTGATCAGTTAGTCGGGTCGACGGTGTACTCGAAGTTAGATCTCAAGTCTGGGTACTATCAGCTGCGGATAAGGGAGAGTGATATCCCGAAGACAGCGTTTAGTACGAGATACGGGCATTATGAGTTTACGGTCATGCCGTTTGGGCTGACTAATGCGCCGTCGGTGTTCATGGATTTGATGAACAGGACGTTCAGGGAGTACTTGGACCATTTCGTGATCGTCTTCATCGACGATATTTTGGTGTACTCGCAAAGTGAGGAAGATCACTTCAAGCATCTTCATTTGGTGCTGGAGACGCTAAGGAGAAACCAGTTGTATGCCAAGTTCTCGAAGTGCGAGTTTTGGCTATCCTCAGTAGCGTTCCTCGGGCATATAGTGAGTGGAGAGGGTATTGCGGTGGATCCGGCGAAGATCGTTGCGATACGGGAGTGGCCTGAGCTTGCTACGGTAGCAGAAGTCCGGAGCTTTTTGGGGCTTGCCGGTTATTATAGGCGCTTCGTAGAGAACTTCTCGCGGATAGCGCTACCTCTCACTACTTTGACGAGGAAGGAGCATAAGTTCGTTTGGACGCCGGAGTGCGCGCGAGCTTTTGAGGAACTGAAGGGTCGGTTGACCACGACGCCTGTGTTGAGTTCGCCGGTTGGGACCGAAGGCTATGAGATATATAGCGACGCTTCAGGCAGCGGTTTGGGTTGTGTGCTACTGCAGCACGGAAGCGTGATAGCTTATGGCTCGAGACAGCTAAAAGTGCACGAGAGGAATTATCCGGTCCATGACTTGGAGTTAGCGGCCGTGATTTTTGCCTTGAAGCTGTGGAGACACTATTTGTACGGTGTGAAGATTGATATCTACACCGATCACAAGAGTTTAAAGTACCTGATTGATCAGAAGGATCTGAATATGCGGCAGCGTAGGTGGATGGAGTTCCTGGGGGACTATACTTTCAAGATCCACTACGTGCCTGGCAAAGGGAATGCGGTTGCGGACGCGTTGAGTCGTCGAGCCCCAGCTCAAGCAAATTGGCTATCAGTGCATGATGAGCGGTTGGTGCAGGAGCTGGAGGCGTTGGAGATTGTTTGTGTAGATAGACAATCTAGTTCTGAAGCAGTGCTGAATTGGACTGAAGTCCAATATGACCTGGCTGATCGGATTCGGCAGGCTTTGGATATGGATGCTCATATGAAGCAGTTCATGATAGAGGCTCTGGATGGGTCAAATTCCCAATTCGTTGTGGAGGACGGATTGCTGTGGAAAGACGGTCGTTTGTGCGTCCCAAGTGTGGGCAATTTACGGGTGGAGTTGTTGTACGAGGCACACCATACCAAGTACTCGATTCACCCGGGGAGCACGAAGATGTACCGCGATATAAAGAAACTGTTTTGGTGGCCGGGTTTGAAAAGGATGTGGCGCTATACGTAGCAAAGTGCCAAACCTGCGCCTTGGTAAAGGCGGAGTGCCAAAAGCCGGGAGGATTTCTTAAGTCCTTGCCTATTCCGGAGTGGAAATTCGACGACATCTCTATGGACTTTGTGCATGGTTTGCCAAGGTCGCAGAAGGGGAACGACGCCATTTGGGTGGTGGTCGATCGATTAACGAAGGTGTCGCACTTTATTTCGCATATGAAGGATGATCCGGTGGAGAAGCTGGCGAAGCTTTATGTGGATAACATAGTACGGCTTCATGGTGTGCCCCGCAGCATCGTGAGTGACCGAGATGGGCGGTTCACGTCCAATGATTGGAGGCTGGTGCAGCAAATGTTGGGAACAAAGCTGAAGTTTAGCACAGCCTTCCATCCGCAAACGGATGGGCAGACCGAGAGGGTTAATAGAACCATGGAAGACATGCTTCGCATGTGTGTCTTGGATTTCGGAAAGCAATGGGAGGACCACCTTTATTTAGTGGAGTTCGCATACAACAACAGCTACCAAGCAAGTATTCAGATGGCGCCTTTCGAGGCCCTATATGGTAGAAGATGTCGCACGCTGTTGTCTTGGTTAGAAACGGGCGAGTCGAAGTTGTATAAGCGATCGGAAGTGGATGATGCTACTTCTTTGGTGAGAACCATTCGGGAGAGGTTACTCATCGCTCAGGACCGGCAAGCAAAGTACTATAATGCCAAGCACAGGAACGTGGAGTTCGCTGTGGGTGATTATGTGTACCTAAAGATCAAGCCGTTCAAGGGTGTCTCGCGGGTGCGACGATTGAAAAAGCTAAGCCCGAGGTACCTTGGACCGTTTGAGGTTCTGGAGCGAGTAGGAGAAGCGGCCTATAGGTTGAAGCTTTCTGTGGAGCTAAGTGGTTTACACGATGTATTCCACATTTCGGTGCTTCGGAAGGCGGTGCCAGAGCCTACGCAAGTGATCGCGGTCGATCAAGTGCCGGTGGATAGTGGGCTAACGACAAAGGTAAAGCCCGTGCGGATTGAGGACTCGGAGGTCAAGCGGCTACGCAATAAGAGATCAGGATGGTCAAGGTCCGATGGGACAATTGCGGTCGTGAGGAGCTCTCCTGGGAGCGAGAGCAGACTATGCTTGACGAGTATCCGGAGTTGTTCCGCTCAGGTACAAATGTGATACCAAATTGTAACACCCCCTATCCGTCGCATAGCATATAGCAGTAGGTCCGGCCGGGGCCCGACGCCATATACCACAGACAGACCGGGTGGTTACTTATGGAAACCATCCAACCAATCTCAACGTCCTACACAGAGCATTCTAGCGGAAGCAGTTAATATAAGTTGTAAACAAGAACCCAGCATAAGAGCACGAATGTCCACTAATACAACATTTAGGAATGTATACAAAAATACCCAAACGTTGGCCTTAAGGCCTTACAAAAAGTTTCACTTGTCCGTTACATGATTTACCAACCTCGGCACGCAGGCGGCCATACATGAATAAAATAGAAAACATTTCACTTGGGCCTTCGAGGGCCAGCTTCGCAAAAAGGGCTTTAGCCCGCTATTGACCGCTCGGTCCAGCTGCACCTGCAAGCAAACAAACCACCGCACGGTGGCAAACAAAGCAACGGTCAGCAATGCTGACCAAATTATAACGATCCCGCCCCCAACTCGGGGCGGCGATGCTCCTTCCCTGCATTTCATTAGCATAAGCGAGCATTAAAAATATAGCCATTTCATCACAGGCGGAGGCTCAACGGCCACACACCCCGTGCACTCAGGGCACATTCTTGGTGAACGCAGTCTAAGTCTGCCGACTCACCGCCATCCTCTCTTGGACGGCCAAACAATGAGCAGTTTGTCTTCCTGGCATGGGTCACGGTAATTAAAACCATAGACCGCCGAAGACCTCATCTATGCCAACGGCCCTAATCCGAACGACATAGAGTGGGTACGGTTCCATCTAACCCGTGCTCACAACGCAACGGTAATTTAAACCATATGCGCCCGCAACGGTAATTTAAACCATATGCGCAGGTCAAACTTCTACCGAGTCCCATTTTCATCACAAGTCACTAACCCGGTTATGTTCAAGTTGGCTTCCAAGCCACCAAGTTGGCAAGACCTCGTGTCCGCCCAGTTTTCCGGGTGCACCTTTGGGTTAGTCCCCAAGGCTCCCTGCTGCAATCTACCGCGTAGAAAACCCGAAAACACCAAATAGCACGGAGTCTTCTCCGGCCTTATGCAATGCAACATCACCGATCCGGACTAACATGTCCGGGTAGGCTTCAACCAAAATGCCTATGTCCGTTCTCGCATACGGACGCTAAACAACGGGGACTTTACATATCTACCCGAAGGAACGCCTCCTACTCTTCGCAAACTCGCGAGAGAGGGCTTCCTATGCTAAGAAAGAGAGCTATCATGCTCACAAGTGAGGATCGTTACCCTTGCGTTCCTCTTTGGCGCCATCGAAATGTAATCGGATAGAAATCACCGCGCTTGCGTTGCCTCCGTGGATCCGGAGTCGGCTTGCGATTCGGAGCTCCGAAGCTCCTCCAATGGCGGATCTAGCTCTTCTTCCTCCAATAGCTTTCCTCTTTCTCCAAGGGTTTGGAGAGATGATCAAGTGAAGGAAAAATGGATTTTTCTTAAGTCAAACCCGTGTATATCCTCCCAGGAACCATCCCCAGCCGTCGGATCTCAACCTAAGAAAACGAGCGGCTTTGATTCGGGGCTGAAATGCCCAATCTGGACCGAACACGGCCTGGCACACGCCCGTGTCCAGGGCCGTGTGCCGCATTCGCCGTCAAAATCGAATCTTCTGAACACGCACACGGGTATCGAACACGCCCGTGTTCGAGCTGACACGCCCGTGTTCCAGCTGACACGGCCGTGTAGCCGGCCGTGTACCCCATGATTTTTCCCCGTTTCCAACCCGAGCACTGCACGGGTTCTAGGACACGCCCGTGTCCTTGCCCGTGTCACATTGACACGCCTGGGCCCCCAGGCCGTGTACACGGGACATTTCGTCGAGGGGAGAACGACGACTGGATGACACGGCCTTGGACACGCCCGTGTCCTAGGCCGTGTGCCTTGTCTCGACGATCGTCGAGTGAATCTCGACGATTTCACCTTGATGATCGTCGACACGGGTCGACACGCCCTGCGACACGCCGTGTCGCAGGCCGTGTGCCCATTCTCGACGAATCGTCGAGAATAACTCGACGATTTCACGGCTAAGTGTCGACACGGTCGACACGCCCTGCGACACGCCCGTGTCGCAGGCCGTGTGCCCTTTCTCGACGAACCGTCGAGTATAACTCGACGACTTCGCGACTAAGTGTCGGCACACACTTGACACGCCCTGGGACACGCCCGTGTCCCAGGCCGTGTGCCGTCAGCCAGAAACCAAAACTGGCCCAAAACGTCCCCCTTTGCTCCCTTTGAGTTTCGGGGCGTTACAGTATTTCAGATCTAACCTGCACTTTCAATTGGTATCAGAGGGAGGTTAGTTAAAATACCACACCTTAGTGGTTGTACAGGCTAACACCTAAACCACAAAGATCCCTCTAGTTAGATCTATTTATTTGTTTTTATTATTAGATTTATCTCTTCACAATACATGGCCCAAAATAAAGATTATGCAAGCATCATACCTCCAGTGTGTAATCTTAACAAGTTTGCTATCTGAAAGGCAAGAATCAGATTATACATGAACTCTATTGATGAGGACATCTTTTCTGTTATTTTGTCAGGAGTACCTCCAGCTCCAACAGCTTCTACAAGCACTTCAACAAACATGACTGCAGTTCCTCCTCCAGAGAACAATGAAGCCTACAAGAAAGCTAAGATGGTTGATGCTAAGGTAATGAATATCTTAGCCCAGACTATGTCAGATGACATATTCCAGAAGGTGGCTGAGTGCACCTCAGCCAAGGCCATTTGGGACTCCCTTAACCAAATGGTAGCTGGCTCTGCAGATGAAAGAAAGGACAGAAGATCCAGTCTCATTTCCCTATATGAGAACTTCAAAAAGGATGAGACAGAATCAGTGGCTGACATGTACAACAGACTGAGTTCAATCATCAATGAGCTCAAAACATTGTACAAGGACATCACCTTGACAGAGGTGAATGACAAGATATACATGTGCTTCCAAAGCTCTTGGGATTCCAGAATCTGGCCAATCAAAGAAGCCAAAAGCCTCAATGAGATATCAACTGAGTCTCTGTTATGCAAATTAAAATCCTATGAGCAGCTAGTCAAATCAAGAGAAGCAGTAGAACAGAAGGCTACAACTCCAGTTAGAAAGGAACACAGCATAGCCTTCAAAGCATCTGAAGAAAGTGAGACATCAACTTCAAATGAAGAACTCATGAGCCTCTTTGCCAAAAGGTTCTACAAGATGGCAAGGAAGGATTTCAGAAGGAAATCATCCAGACAGGATGATAAGCCCAAGTATGACAAGACACCAACCAAGGAGGTTGTGTGCTTTGGTTGCAGAAAGCCTGGACATTACATCTCAGAATGTCCAGAAAATTAGATGAAAGATAAGAACAGAGAAAAGGATTCAAGGAGAAAGCATAGCAGCAGACCCTCCTCCAGCAAATATAAAAAGAAGGACAAGGGATTTGTTGCTGAGACTTGGAGTGATACAGAAGAAGAAACATCTTCCTCCAGTTCAAGTGAAGAAGAGGAAGAAGCAAGATCCAAGGAGGTGTGCCTAATGGCAATTGATGCCTCCAGGAACAATTCTGGATCAGAAGAAGATTCTGAAGATGAAGCTGCCTCAGACTCAGAGACAGCTCAGGTTATTTCTAGCTTTGACTTTAGTTCTGATTTATTTAAAGCTAAATTCAAATCTATGTGCTTAGACTTAATCAATTCAGAGAAGGAAATAAAAACTCTTAGAGAAAGACTAGGAAGTCTTGAATTTGTAAATTCAGAAAACATAAAGCTAACAGACCAACTAACCTTAGCTAATGAACAAATAATCAAATTAAAATCTGAATTATGTGAGTCCAAACAACTTGAGCAATCTCTCAATGGGAGAAGCCTCAAGCTGATGGACATCACAAGCACAATGAATGCCAGATTAAATGACAAACTGGGCTTGGGTTCTTCATCAAGTTTACCCCCCATAATTAAGAAAAATATTCTTTCAACCCCCATCAAGTTTATATCTGCAAAGGGAAAAGAAAAGTTAATATACAAACCAATGTCAGAAAACAATCCTAGACCCATAGACAAGAGAAACAGAAATCTGAAAACAGCAAATAAAAACAAAGTTCAGCAGCATTCGTCGAACTCAGATCGACGAAATGTGGCCAGTTCGTCGAACCCAGATCGACGAACTCTGAATGCAAACTTCAGATATAACAATTCGTCTAACTGCGATCGACGAACTGTGTATGGTTCGTCGAGCAGAGGTCGATGAACTTGGGGCACAGAAAATGACTATTATCATTCTCTGAGCAGAGATCGAAGATCTCAACCCTATTCGTCGAACTCTAGTCGACGAACTTACAACAATTCGTCGAACCCAGAAAGACCAAACCTAAACCATTTCTCTTACAGAAACTTTAAACCAACTAATAAGACATTTAATCCAGTAGCTGATTGGGTAATTCCACCTAGGAGATATCACCCCTTAGGGTATAAATCACAACCTGCATTATCAGTTATTTCCAGCTTTACTTTTCAACCAAATAAAGGACCCAAGGTAACCTGGGTCAAGAACAATTGAATTTTGTTTTTCTTTGCAGGTACAGGAGAAGAGTTGTCCAAGGGTAAGTCAGACATGGTACTTGTACAGTGGTTGCTCCAAACACATGACAGGCAGCAAGGGCAATCTATCCAATTACAAGCCCAAGCTAGGACCAAAGGTGATTTTTGGAGATTCCAACATTGGTCAATCAGAAGGATATGGGACAGTGAAGACTAGATCAGTGACTTTCAAGAAAGTAACTTATGTAAGAGGACTCAAACATAACCTTATATCCATAAGTCAATTATGTGATGAAGGTTATCAGGTACATTTTAACTCTACTTCCTATTCTATTATTGATAATAAAAACAAAACTGTTTTAATTGGACTTAGACAAGGTAACATATATTTAGTAGATTGTATATCTGCCACAACTGATATCTGCTTACTGAATCTTACTAGTAATCAAAATGAGTTATGGCATAAAAGATTAGGACATGTAAACCTTAAGAATATATCTAGGTTATCTAAAGACAACCTTGTTAGAGGCTTACATTCTGGCTCCTACAAGAAGGAAAGCCTATGCAGGGCTTGTCAATTAGGCAAGCAAACCAAAACTATCTTTAAATCCATTAATAAAAGTGATTCACCTAGGATATTGTATTTGCTTCATGTGGATCTATTTGGACCCATTGCAGTACAAAGCATAGGAGGGAAGTCTTATACTTTAGTGATTGTTGATGACTTCTCTAGATTCAGTTGGGTAGCCTTTCTGAGAGCTAAGTCAGATACATTCAAGGTTATTACAGATTTTCTCAGGACCATACAGATTGAGTTCTCTACTCATGTTGCATTGATCAGAAGTGATCATGGCACAGAGTTTGAGTCTCTTCTTATGCATGAGTTCTGTGAGAAGGAAGGTATCAGGCAGTGTTTCTCAGCTCCTAGAACTCCCCAACAAAATGGGGTTGCTGAAAGGAAAATTAGGACACTCATTGAATCTGCAGGTACATTATTGGCAGATGCTTACATACCTCTATTCTTTTGGGCAGAAGCTGTAAATACTGTCAACTATGTCCTGAATAGAAGTCTTATACATAAACTGAAAAATAAGACTCTCTATGAATTACTTAAAGGGAAGAAACCTAAAATCACTTACTTTAAAGTTGTTGGCTACATTTATTACATTCACACTAATAACAAAAGATACATTAGAAAATTTGAGGCTAAGGCTGAAGAAGGGATTTTTCTAGGATATTCCCAAGTAAGCAAGACCTATAGGGTTTTTAATAAATCATTCCTTAAAATTGAAGAATCTGTTCATGTATCTTTTGATGAAGCTAACATGTCATATAAGGAGAAAGAGATTTCTACCAATAGCTTATTGCAGGTTCCACAACTGTGTGAGTCTATGGATGGGCTAAACCTTACCCAAGAGGTATCAAACCATCCTACTCCACAGGTTGCTGAAGAAAGTGAAGAAGAAATTCAAGAGGAAGTGGCTGAGCTTCCCTCAACAGCTTGTACTATTCCATAAGTGGAATTAATTACATAAGCTGTTGTTCAACCAACTCCACCAACTGATCTTGTTACACTTAGAGATCACCCAAGATCTCAAGTGATTGGAGACATTTCAGTAGGTGTACAGACAAGGAATCAACTCAACCAAGACTTGATGCATGCCTGTTTCCTCTCTCAAATTGAACCTCTCACCATCCATGAAGCAGAGCAAGATCCCCATTGGATCATTGCAATGCAAGAGGAACTAAATCAGTTTGAAAGATGTAGAGTTTGGGATCTGGTTCCAAGACCCCATAACTACCCAGTTATTGGAACCAAATGGGTCTACAGGAACAAGTTGGATGCTCAAGGCAACATAATGAGGTACAAGGCTAGGCTTGTTGCTCAAGGCTACAGGCAAGAGGAAGGAATTGATTATGACCAAACCTTTGCCCCTATTGAAAAGGTTAGAGGTCATAAGGATATTCCTTGCCTATGCAGCTCACAAGAGATTCAAGGTCTACCAAATGGATGTCAAAAGTGCATTTCTGAATGAAGTGCTTCAAGAAGAGGTTTATGTAGAACAACCTACAGGTTTTATCTCTCCAACTCAACCCTCTTTTGTTTTAAAATTGCATAAAGGTCTCTATGGTTTAAAGCAAGCTCCAAGAGCTTGGTATGAGACCTTAGCTAGCTTTCTTTTAGAGCATAAATTTACAAAAGGAACCATTGATAAAACCCTTTTCACTAGACATCATAAGGACCAAATATTATTAGTATAAATATATGTGGATGACATTATTTTTGGGTCTACTGATCCCAAATTGTGCAAGAGGTTTGCTGACCTCATGCATTCTAAATTTGAGATGAGTAGCATGGGTGAGCTTTCCTACTTCCTTGGTCTCCAAGTGAAGCAGCTCCCTGATGGTATCTTCCTCTCCCAATCTAAGTATGCTAAAGAGCTTATCAAAAAGTTTGGAATGAGTGATGCTTCAGGAATGAAAACCCCTATGGCTACAAATGCTGTTGTGGATTCTGATGCAGCAGGGAAACCTGTAGATCAGAAAAATTATAGGGCAATTGTTGGATCCCTATTATACCTAACAGCTAGCAGGCCTGATATAATGTTTGTCACATATCTTTGTGCTAGGTTCCAAGTGAACCTTAAAGAATCTCACCTTATTTTCCTAAAAAGAATTTTGAGATATATAAAGAGTTCCCCTAATCTAGGACTCTGGTATCCTGTAGAGTCAGAATTTGAGTTAACTGGATACTCAGATGCTGACTATGCTGGATGTAGAGTGGACAGGAAAAGTACCTCTGGAACTTGCCAGTTCCTGGGTATGAGACTTGTCTCCTGGTTTTGTAAAAAGCAGACATCTGTGTCTACATCAACTACAGAAGCAGAATATATGGCTGCTGGCAGCTGCTGTTCACAAATGCTATGGATACAAAACCAACTCCTAGACTATAGTGTCAACTTAAATAATTCAACTCTATTTTGTGATAATACTAGTGCTATTGCTATAGCACAGAATCCAGTTCACCATTCTAGGACTAAACATATTGATATAAGACATCATTTCATTAGAGATAATGTAGACAAAAAGAAAATTAACTTAATCCATATTCCTACTGATTTACAGAGAGCAGACATTTTCACCAAGCCATTGGATGAGAAAACTCATCTGTTCTTTATAAATCAACTGGGAATGATTAATGGAGAAGAGTTAACCTAGTTTCTGTCTGCATTCGACGAATTTTCCAGAGTTCGTCGAACGGAGTTCGACGAATTAGGGAAAGTTTGAGAGATTCTCGTCGAACGGAGATCGACGAATTCTCTGTGTGTGGAAACAACTTTCGTCGACCGGAGATCGACGAACTTTGCTTCAGAAGACATTTCGTCGAACGGAGTTCGACGAACTGTTTTCGATTCTTCTGGATGAGATCGACGAATTATCTATCTAAAATTTATTTCGTCGAGCTCAGTTCGAAGAATTTTTCGTTTTCGTGGAACGGAGAGTGTCGATTCATATTCTGGAAAACTTATATCTAGGTTTTCTTCGACCTCCGTCCCGTGCTTTCAGTTCTTTTGCTCTTGATCGCCGTTTTTCTCTGTGTCTTTCTTACAGGTCATCAATGGCGATTCCCAGCAGGAGCGTTAGCAGCGATGAAGTTTGATACAGGATTCGATATGGACTTCGATTCTTTTCAACATTCGGACCCCATTTTCCTCTATATCTTGGAATTGCAGGAAGAACTGAATCTGAACGATTTCATGACCAGGCGAATTAAACTCCATGGAATGGAAATCAGAGAATGGGTATATACATCTACGGTTTCTGAGGATGATGTTTTGACTAGCAATATCGGGAGTCAGGCTGTTCCGTTATCTCCCGCAATTCTTTCTGAGATCTTTCGCTTCGTGAATGGAGAAGACAACATAGAAATGGAATCTGAAGAGTTTAGTGATATGCTGAAGCTAATGGGCTTTTCAGGAAGCAACCCTAATAAGCTGCTGAAGAAGCAACTGTCCGCCGCCTACCAATTTCTGGCAGACATTGTAGGAAAAGTGCTAATGGGAAAGCACTCAGCGCATGATTACATAACCCGCTACCAATTTCTGGTTATGTGCGTCGTGGTGAATAAGAGACGTGTCAACTGGGGCACAATTTTCTTTGATTTGAAATAAAGAAAAAGAATAGCAAGAAGGAAGTCTGCTTCGGCAGAATTTTGGGAATCTTCCTCCAAGAGAAGGTTGTTGAATGTATGGTCTCCCCGAACCATCTTCATAAATGTCAGCAAGCGCCTCACCTGCGCTCTGTTTGGCAGGTGGGAGAGGACAATCTCCAAGCCCTCAAAGGCTTCTTCCTCTTCCATCCAAACTTCTGAGAGCACCAGGGCTGTAAAGGCCGCTCCCCTCCCTGCAGAAGAGGTCCTTCCATCTCCATCATCTCTTCCTGCACTTCCAGCCAAACAACTCCCTTCCTCTTCCATTCCTGCTACCACACCTAAATCTCCACCACATACTCATGTGCCTACTCCTCCTCCATCTCCACCACTGGACATTACCAACATTCCTACACCCCCTGCTTCACCCCATGAGACATCTATTCCTACACCTCCTCAGTCTCCACTTCCCCCTCATTTGTCAACCATTCCATATTACACCATACCCACAGATGTTATCATGCCAGATGCCCCCATTCCATCTTCATCTCCATCCACTCATCATATACCTGTTATTCCATCCTCTTCCCCTTCCCCATTTGATCCATCTACCATCATTTCCTTGCTCACTCCCCTCATAAAATCTCTCATCCAAGAGACCATTACACCTCTTATGACCTCCATCAATTCTCTATCTGCCCAGATTTCTACCCTATCTGTTGTCCCCTCTTCATCTAGGGGCCTGGCTCCAGGTTCTCCTGAACCCAGGCAGGGGGAGATGCTCAGTGATGAAGTTGCAGCAGATGTAGATACACCAGCAGCAGTCACAGCAGCAGTTCTCTCTCCAGCAGATGCAGATTCAGATTCAGATACAGCAATTTTGACAGATTTTGATTCTGAAATGATTGAGTTAATTCATTTTATGGATACTGACAATGATCTAGATGAGTCAGTTGAGGAAATAAAAATTGTTGGTGATTTCTCTCTGAATCCCACAGTTAATCTACCAGAATTACTGGAAATTTTTGATACTGTACATTTGCAATTCCTCCCAGCAGATTTTACTAAGCCAAGTTTGGTTATTGTACCATACACCTCTCCAGTAAGTCCAGAAGTTGCTAAGTAACTCCGTGCCAATTTTGCTATCTCAGCTTCAGCTTCCATCTCAGCTTCTAGTCCAGAGGTCATTCCAGAAGAAATTTCATCCCCCAGCTTTGTTATGGATGACTCTCCCCTGCCAGATTTGGATGAGCTTATTCTAGCTGATATAGAAGAGGAGAATAAGGCAGCAGCTGAAAGCTCTGTCCCCATTGTTTCTGACTCCTGTGGAGTCCCCTCCTCTTCTGTTGCTGATTTTCCAGTTCCTGAACCTTCTGCGCCTCCTCCAGAAAAAGTAGTTCTTTCTGATAAACTTTGAAAGTTTTGGATGCTCTTTATGACATCCCTCAGGGTTCTGAGTCTGAAGAAGATGATGATGATGACTCAGATGAAGATGCTGTGAGTAAGAAAAAGAAGATGCTAGCAAAGAAAAGGAAGGCTCCTCCTCCTTCAGCTCCCAAGCCAAATCCCAATGCTGACACCCCCTATTATATTCTGCACAATAGCTCCATACAAAGGGATGCCTGCATGGATGTGGCTATCCAAGAATCAACAGAAGGATAGAAAGAGAAGTCGGAGATATTCCCCTCCTCCAGTGCACAGATTCAGGAAGGATCCTCCTCCTCCTCCTCCAGCAGATGGTGCCTCTGGCTCCTCTAGCTCCCAGAGATCTGCCCCAATGCAGACATATCAGAGACAATCAGGAAGATCTTCTAGAAGCAGCCAGCAGAGGCAGCCATCCTCAGGAAGTCAACAGCATCAGCAGTAGAAACAATCATCTGAAGTTCAAAAAGCTGAAAGTCCAAAAAGGCCTCTCTCTCCTCCAATTCCTTTTGAAGATCCTGAAACTGCTAACACAGCAAAAATGGCCAGATTCCAGGAGTTAATTGGATTATCCTTGATTAATAAAGCAAAGGCTGAAGGCAAAGATACATCAGGACTTACAATAATGTCAAAGTATAGAAAAGAAGAGCTGAAAAGATTTGACAAAGGAAATAAGTTATTTAATGTTGATGATTACATGAAACTTCACCCAGAAGCAGTTGTCCCCAGAGCAACATCATTGAATATTATTGGGGCAGCTGATATGACTATGACAATAGCTCAAGCTCGAGATCCAAAGAGAGAAATTATATTCAAGAAGCCAGGAGAGCAGACATCTGAAGACAAATCCAAGCAGAAGAAGCAAAAGAAGTAATCTTCTTGTTATTTCATTTTCTGTCTGTTTTTGTTTTTCAAACTATGTCCTGTGTTTGAACAAAGCTGTGTATATATATATCTGTTACATGTGTTATAATTCTCTGCCAGATATATTTCTTTTCCTGCTTTGTTTTTCTGTTTGTTTCTGTTTTGAGTCTCTGTTAGTGACCTCACCCAAATAGGGGGAGATTGTTGGATCCCTAGTTGATTTGGGCTAGGTTCACTGACTTAGGATGTGACCCATCATGTATAGTCAGGGTCAAAGTTGTGTCCTAGAGTTTAGGCCAAGTTCTTAGGTTCAACTTCAGATGGACCAGCTTTCATCAAGACCATCAGAGACTCCAGACTTAGAGGTTTTCAAGACTAAGTTAAATGAGTTCGACGTTCGTCGAACTCAGCTCGACGAAAGGAGTTCTGTGCTAGACGATCGTGAGACAATTCTTGGTGCTGAGCTCGACGATCTTAGTTCTCTGTTCGACGAAGACTCAGTTTCTACATCAAGCCAAATTCAGGACAACTTCAGAATTTTTCTAAGTCCAGCTTCAAGCTTTGGTCGACGAATTAGATTTTGAGCTCGACGAACTTGGACCTCAAGTTCTCAGCTTCTCAGGTCGACGAAGTCAGCTTCTCAGGTCGACGAATGTAATACTCTACTCGACGATTTCTGACTCAGAGTATTTGTGTCGACACTTAGGGCATGTGTCGACACCAGACAATGTATGTCGACACCAGAGGATTTTTGTCGACACCAGGATTTCAGTCAACAATAATTTATATCGACACCAGAAAATTTGAGTCGACACCAAGTTCAATCAGTCGACACGAGCTTATATCGACACTGAATATCAGCAGATGCAGAATATTTGGCTAAGTCCACAATCGTTCTTCGCTCGACGAATTTGGATCTCAGCTCGACGAATACTGTTTTACAGTGAGATTGTCTGTTCGACAAAGGAAGATAGTCTGGTCGACGAACTCTCTCAAGCTCAGCTCGATGAAATCTAGCTCAGCTCGACGAACTCAAACTCAGTTCGACAAATTGTGTTCTTCGCTCGACGAACCCAGACTAGGTCATCTTCAAGTTTCCCGTCTCGTTTCTTGGCGATGATTCTGGAGTTATTAATGCCAGATCTTCTCGGAATGTTACCGTTAGAACGCTCATTGACTATGGACGATTACATGCCGTTTTTCCATGGGACAGTTGAGGAAATCATTGATTGTCGCTTCCTTCCAAAGCCGACTGCAATTACTGCTCAACATTCAAATGTTGAATGTTCCTTAGTCAAAAGACATACAAAAAGAAAAGAATCATTTAGAAGAATAGAACAGTCAGTCATACAGACACACTGCAAGCAATACTGACAATCAGACACACACTCAGATTGCACGGAAGAACAATCATATTCAAATCAAAAGTTTACTACAATCAGCCTGACCAGAGAACATCTTCAAGAAGAAGAAGAAGAACAATCAAATTCAATCAAGAGTCTTCTTCTTTCCTTCAACTCTACAGGATAACTTCAAAGGACAACAAATCTTCATCTGTTAAAGAAGTTCCTGAAGCATTTCTGGTCCAGGCATTCTAGGTCTTTGAATACCTATCACCCTGGAGCAGTGCTCCAGCATTTCTGATTAATTCAAGATCTCAGGGGGAGCTACATCTGCTACAATCAATCCACAAGTCTTCTCTCTGATTGTTGACAGAGAAGACACCATCTCTTTATTCCCAATTCCTATATAGGATTTTAATTCCCTTCAAAATTATTCTGGTTGCAAGTCTCCTTCCAAAAGACTTGAGGTTTTGGTTTTTGAGCACCTGAACAAAAGCTTGTTAGTGTCAGGCACCTGATCAAAAACCTGAGTGGATTCCTACCAGGGTGGTAGAAGAGTGGATGTACCCAGGTTGGGGAACCACTATAAAATTTCTTGTGTCGTCTGGTTGCCCTTTTCTTTGTGTTTTGGCTGTGCTTTGTGATTGCTTAATTTGGTGTGCTTAGTTTATTTTAATTGTTGAATTGTTCACTTAGGAATACAACAATTGTTGTAAAAAGTTTTTAGTGAGCACTATACTTTATTCACCCCCCCCCCCTCTAGAGTATTTCAGATCTAACTTGCACTTTCACCTTTTGAGGCACAAACTCATCAATCAAGGGTAATACAGATTTTGCTTTAGAAAAACTAGCTACTATCTACTTTTCTTTCTGAAGTCTATTCTCCAGATTTTTAATCTGATCATTCTTAAATGTGATAGTACCCATCTGAATAGCAGTAATATTTTTCAGTCTGGCTATCTCATTCAACTTCTAATCCAGCAACTTCTCTAAATCAGATGCAGCCATCTTAAGATCTGCAATTTCCTTAGCTAGAGTCTTGGCCAGGTTTTTGCTTTTCTTTAGTGCCTGCAACAAGTCTCCATATTCATCTATCAGCTGATGAATATCACCTTCAGACTCAGACACATCCACATCATTTGATGCAGATGTTGTTGACTCTAACCCAGTACTAGAATCTGAATTTCTAGAAAGACATTGTATCTTACTAGGACCAGGCTGATCCTGGCACTTGTCTTCTTCTGATAAAGCCATCAGTCCCTTGCACTGATGGTCTTCTTGTTCATAGATAGAGTGCAGAAACTCTTCTTCTTCATTTGCTGCATATAGACCAATGTAAGTCTCAACTTCAGATTCTGACTTTGAAGATGATTGGTCTGTCAAGCTCTTCTCCTTCTTAGCAATAAAGGATTTCTCCTTCTTGCTCTGGTGTTGAATCTTCTTTTTATCAGTAGACTCTTTTCTTCTATCTGGACACTCAGCCACAACATGTCCAGGCCTATTACAGTAGTAGCAAACTATCTTGGATGTTGTAGATTTGTTTGGCTTAGACCTGCTCCTGTCCTTCTTGGATGACTTTCTCTTTTGATAATAATCATCCTTAGGCTAAGATGTGGAAGGCTTAGACTTCCACTGCTTATTTTTCAGGAATCTCTGAAACTGCCTTGTGAAGGCAGCAAAGTCTTCATCTGAGTCACTACTTTCTGAACTTTGGTTGTCTGAATTATCTGAAGCAATTTCAGCAACTATCTTAGGAGAAGATGGAGACATCCTCTTATTCTTCCTAGTAGCATCAACCTTGAAGGCCACAGACTTTTCTCTATGCTCCCCTTTTGCACTTTTCTCTTCCTCTTTCCTAGCCATCAACTGCATCTCATATGACAGTAATTTTCCAAACAAAGTTGGAGGTGAGATATCTGCAAGTTTGGTCACTTCCCTAATGGCACAAATCTTAGTATCCCAATCTTTTGTCAAGGATCTTAGGAATTTATCATTCAGTTCATATGTACTAAATATTCTTCCATAGGACATTAGCTCATTAACTATTCTATAGAACTTTTTATAACACTCAGTTATACTATCAGACTTTTCTTGTCTGAAACTCTCATATTCTTGGTTGAGCATAGATTTTCTATCTTGTCTGACTTCTTCAGAACCCTCCATGTAGACTATCAAAGTATCCCACATTTCCTTGGAGGTCTTGCAGTGAATCAAGTTCTGGAAAGTTGCATCATCAATGGCACTTACTATGATGTTCTGGGCTCTTTTATCCATAGTTGCCAAGATGATCTCATCCTTGGTCATCTCTGAATAATCCTTAGGAATTCTTTGGTTTGCATCTAGAACTGAAATCTTCATTGGAATATAAGGACCTTTTTTTACTGTAATGTAGATCCTTGGATCAAATGCCTCCATAAACAGTCTGACCCTTTCTTTCCAGATGTCAAATATCTCCTTTCTGCATATGGGTAATTTCATAGAACCTAGTTCCTTATGATTTTCACCTGAACCCATTTTCTTGATCTTGAATCTGCCTTAAGGATCTCACTCAGACTGTTAAGTCTTTTTTTGAGTAATCTCCCTCTGATACCACTTGAAATAATTAGTGCCTAAACCACCTAGAGGGGGGTGAATAGGTGTAATTCTTGTTTTTCTTTTAAGGCAGAAAAGTTGTACAGTTAACTAATAATAAACTGCAAATTCTACAGCTAACACAACACCGCATTCACAAACACATTCAATCACAGAGTGCACACAGTTTTTATAGTGGTTCCTCAAGGTCTAGATACATCCACTTTCTCCTTTCGCCTATCTAGCAGTGTGCTAGATTCGGCCTAACTTCTTCTCTTCACCTCAGATCCTCGGATCTTACAACTCAGAACCTCAAATAAGGCTCCTACAACTCAGGCAATCTGCCCTACCTCAGCCTACACAATGCCTACAACTCAGAGATATCAATCTCCTACAACTCAGGCTCACAGCCCTACCTCAGCCTTCAACAAGGCCTATCACTCAGAGAAAGTATTCTCCTACACTCAGCCTTTATAAAATAGGCTTACAGCTCAGATCTAGATTAGATCCTACAGAAAATAGTGTTTACAAAATATTTTACCACCACCCAGGTAGAGAGAGAAGGGATGGATGGTTTCTTGATCAGTTCTTGGAAGAAACTTATGGCAGAGCACAACCACTCTTAGCTTTCTTCAAAGCTTCTTGAATCTGAACTCAGTAGGGTTGAACTCTTGAGAAGTTGATCTTCAATCAGCTTCTGACTTGAGATTCAGATCTCAATCTGAATCTTTCTTGGCAGCCTGGTTCAGCAACTGTAATTCTCAGATGGAGCTCTCTCTCTCCAACTTCTTAGATCTTCTGTCGAAGGTCTTCTTCTTATTGTTAGTTATCTGTGTAAGTTCTTCAATCTTAATTGTGATACATATTTTTGTTGAAGGAGAAAGCCTTTATATAGTCTTCCTCCATGGTAACCGGTTGATCCGATTTCTAACAACCTTCTGACAGCTTTGACAGTTGTAGTAGACCGGTTAGAAATGGCAGCTGTCAATTCATCCAGTCACTTCTTGAAAATACTGTCTGTCTGAAAGTGTCGAGTCTGATCTTCATCATGTGTCAACACAAGTAGACTAAGTATCGACACAAGTGAACTAAGTGTCGACACAAGCCTTGGTGGTGTCGACACAACTCCTTTGTTGTTGTTAATACTTCTCGACACAGCCTTCTGTTGAATGTGTCGACACAGATTCTGTGTGTCGACACAGTTACTTCTTCTTTATAACTTAGTTGAAATTCTATTGTGTGTCGACACAAGTCCTGTGTGTCGACACAGTTGATGTCGACAAGGTCTTCTGTATGTCGACACTGCCTCTTGGTGTCGATACAAATACTCCTTCTCTTTAACTTTGTTGAAACTTTACTGTGTGTCGACACAAGTCCTGTGTGTCGACACAGTTGACGTCGACAAGATCTTCTGTGTGTCGACACTACCTCTTGGTGTCGACACAATCGATGTCGACTAAGCATTCCTGTGTGTCGACACTGCCTCTTGGTGTCGACACAGCTGATGTCGACTAAACTTCTCTGTGAGTCGACACTGCCTTTGTATGTCGACTAAGTTTCTTCAGGTGTCCACACAGCCTTTCCAAGTGTCGACACAATTAGCTCCAAGTGTCGACACAACTTTTCTCCAGTGTCGACACAAGCCTTCATAAGTGTCGACACAGCTTCTCCTTGTGTCGACACATGGACTTAGAAATTTTTCTGCATTCCTGCATTTACTTAACCTGCACATATAAACTCAAAATAACATCAAATACATCTTGATGCATATCATTGAGTAGGGTGTGGCTTCTTCAAATCTGGTACACATTTTCCAATGTACCCAACAGAACTTGCGGGCTCTATCATACAATAGCGTAGCCTGGAGCATTCTTGATGACACACTTGTGGGAGAGACTGAAGGTAAGGTTCAAAATACGCTTATGACCTTTCCCCTTACGTGTGGAGAAGTAACTCTTCTGCAGCCTTCGCAGTAGAAGAGATTGGTGGGAGAGGTCGAACGAAGTTCAGGAGTGGGCCCGCGTGACCAGGCAAGGGGCCAAGGAGGCAACTCGCCTGTTGAGGGAATCTGACGTGTTAAAGCTCACGTTTGTCAATGTCAACTATCAGACTCTCTTCGCAAGCCAGACAAAAATGGATTCTCAAAGCTCGAAGGAGGGGGCCTCTTAGATCCAAGTGTTTTTCTACAAATCTTTATCTTTGTTAAAAACAAAACTTTTTTATTCATATAAGGTATTTATTTGCTAAAACTGTTAATTTCTTATGTCGTACATGATACTCTCTGTGAACAAATGTATTAGGCGACCACTATTTGATATTTCACCCATTCAGACTTGTTGATGCGTGAAAACGGCACCGCCTAGTTAACACGGAGGATTGTTCGGTCTCACGGGCAAGGTGTGTTGGATCCCTAGTTTGATTTGGGCTAGGTTCACTATCTAGGATAATTGACCCATCATGTATAGCCAGGGTCATGTTTGTGTCCTAGAGTTTAGGCTAAGTCCTTAGAAACAACCACACATGGACCAGCCAACAGAAGACTTCAAAAGACTCAGACTTAGAAGAAAATCAAGTTCAGGAAAGTGAGTTCGACGATTCGTCGAACTCAGCTTGACGAAAGTCGTGCTCCGCTCGACGAACTCAGAATAAATTCTTCGAGTTGAGTTCGACGATATTCCGAGCTCAGGTCAACGAATTCTGGGTGATCAACTTCTACACATAAGTCCTGAATCCTTTCTCTGAACTCAGGTCGACGAGGTTACATTATCAGCTCGACAAACTTAGAGCATAGAAATGGGAAGTTCTTCACAGAAAGTAGTTAGCTGATCTCAGGTCGACAAACTTAGTTCTCAGGTCGACAAACAAGGATTCTCAAGTCGACGAACAAGATTTCTCAGCTCGACAAACTCTGGACTCAGGTCGACGAAATCTGTTCTCTGCTCGACAATTATTGTGCAGTTCCAGACTTGGAATTTTCCCTTCTTCTTGTCCTTATTCTATTACAGTAATTCCTAAATAATCAATGTTTATATTCTCTAGAAATAGTCGTTAGTGGAAGCATTGATTATGGTATTCATCAGGATTATTACTTGCCATTTTTAATAAGATAGTTGGGGAAATCCATTAATGCAATATTCTCTCCAGCCGGATTTTCATTCTCCGGGCAGTCAGCATTCAATGCAGACAATTCAAATTAAAAGGAGAAATTAGACAGAGATATATAAAAGACATTCTTCTCTTTTAGTCGAGAACAAAACACAGAACAGACAAAAAGGATAGCATAACACACAAAAAACAAAAGAAAAGAAGACAGGCACCAGAAATTATTCAAGAAAAGGCTATGTCTGTTTTCATCAAGTGTTCTTCCTCCAGCAAGCTAAAAAGAGACAATCAACTTCTATCTGTCTACAGCTTTCTCGAGATCTTTTCAAGAAGACCTACTCACCCTGCAAAGCTTTCATTCTTCCTGAACAAATCTTCATCTCAGGGGGAGCTTTGACAACATCAAGATCCACTAGTCTTCTAAGTTATTTTGAGAAAGAGAAGTCACCATAAATCTCTCACCCACTCTCTGTACAAAGGATTCTTTAACTCCCTTCAAAAGTTATTCCTTGGTTGCAAGTCTCCTGATCAAAAGACTTGAATTGGTTTTTGAGCACCTGATCAAAAGCTCATTGGTGGCAGTCACCTGATCAAAACCTGTAGTGGATTCCTACCAGGGTGGTAGAAGAGTGGATGTACCCAGGTTGGGGAACCACTATAAAGTTCTTGTGTTGTCTGGTTGCCCTTTTCTTTTCGTTCTTGTTGTGTCTGTGATAGATTAGGTTATATGTGTTGTGTCAGAATATCCTAACTTAGGATAACTTTTAGCTTATTGTTAATCTAGTATCTCTTAAGCCATTACTCTGATATTATTTCTTATACAGCAAAAAGATTTTTTATTACTCTATTCACCCCCCCCCCTCCCCTCTAGAGTAAATCGGGTCTAACCCTCACTTTCAAGGTGAAGAAGAGGACGAAGGTTGCGGGGTAAGAGGAGAAGAGGAAGCATATGAGTGCTCGAGAGTGGAGCAATCTCTTATTCGAGGGTTGTGGGGTTGACGAGGAAGGGTTTGCTAAGAGCAGCCGGGAAGGCTGATGATCAGTGGAGAAGGTTGATCAGAAGAGGAGGTTGATTAGGAGCTATCGAGCAGACTATTACTTTGACGGCTGTGCTTGCAGGTTGATGCCGAGAGAGCTGAGCTGAGAAGAAGAGAGGGCCGCTAGCAGCGGCAACAGCGGACTTCGCCTGCCGCGGCTTAAATGTCACTCTTGCGATGGGCTTTCCTTTGATTAATATTGAGAGTTACAGCTTGCTAGTACACCTTTACAAGAAAGCAAATAAAGGAGTACAAAGGGGAAGCTGGCGGCTAAGGAAGGAGTTGCTAGAGGCTAAGTAAAAGAGGCTGCAAGCAGGCTGTAGAGCTTGATGGTCAGCTTGCTGGCAGCGGCGGAGGACTGAAAAACTGAGTCCGCGGGTCTTGATGATCAGCTGTAGAGGATTGGAAAACTGCATCCGTAGGCCTTGAGGATCAGCTGTGGAGGACTGGAAAACTGAGTCCGCAGGCCTTGATGACCTGGCAGTTTTCCTCTTGCCCGTCGTTGTTCCCCCCAAATGAGAGGTATTAGGGGCTATTTATCGGCCCGAAGAAGATCTTCTAGAAGTAGGGCGTAGTGACGTCATCATGGAGACTTGCGCGGACTCGGCGAGCAGGTTACCCGGCTGGGCAGACTCGGCAAGCAGAGGAGGGCAACCTGAGGAGCAGAGGGGGCAGCTTGAGACTGGAGGCCGACCCTGGCTGAGGCAGCAGAGGGGGTGGCCTGGGAACTGGAGGCCGCCACATGTTGAGGCAACAGAGGGGGCAGCCTGGGAACTGGATACCACCCCTGGCTAAGGCAGCAGAGGGGGAGGCCTGGGAACTGGAGGCCGCCCATGGCTGAGACAGCATAGGGGTCGGCCTGGGAACTGGAGGCCGCCCCTGGATGAGGCAGCAGAGGGGGCGGCCTGGGAACTGGAGGTCGCCCCTGGTTGAGGCAGCAAAAGGGGCGGCCTGGGAACTGGAGGCTGCCCCTAGCTGAGGCAACAGAGGGGGCGGCCTGGGTACTGGAGGCCGCCCCTGGTTGAGGCAGTAAAGGGGGCGGCCTGGGAACTAGAGGCCGCCCCTGGTTGAGGCAGCAAAGGGGGTGGCTTGGGAACTGGAGGCCGCCCCTGTCTGAGGTAGCAGAGGGGGCGGCCTGGGAACTGGAGGTCGCCCCTGGTTGAGGCAGCAAAGGGGGCGCCTGGGAACTGGAGGCCGCCCCTAGTTGAGGCAACAGAGGGGGCGACCTGGGAACTGGAGGCCTCCCCTAGCTGAGGCAGCAGAGGGGGCGGCCTGGGAACTAGAGGCCGCCCCTGGCTGAGGCAGCAGAGGGGCGGCCTGGGAACTGGAGGCCGCCCCTGGCTGAGGCAGCAGAGAGGGCGGCCTCAGAACTAGAGGCCGCCCCTGGTTGAGGCAGCAAAGGGGGAGGCCTGGGAACTGGAGGCCGCGCCTAGCTGAGGCAACAGAGGGGGCGGCCTGGGAACTGGAGGTCTCCCCTAGCGGAGGCAATAGAGGGGGCAGCCTGAGACTGGAGGTCGCCCCTCTATAGGGGAGATGGGATCCGTCTTTTAGCGAGCCGCAGAGTGAGTCCGCCGAGCCAACGACGGTGGAGTTGGTCTAGGGTTGACGTCGGCTGGGCGACCTGGCGGACTGAATGAATAGATTGCATAGATCGCCCACTGTTGCTTTAGATTGCCTCCTGCAAGGAAAAATACTGCGCGGTTAGCAGGCCTAACCGCGCGGCCTGCGAGGGTGAGCTATGGGACCAGCCGTCGTCCCGTAAGGCACGCGGTAGCTATGCGACCTGGGCGGACAGAGAAATATGTCCGCCTATACTTGGACTTGTCGCGAACTCCAGGGAGAACCAGGAGCAGGGTGCGACTAGCCAGCTGGCTACCTTGCGAAGGATCGCCGATTTCTGGGTTAACATAATCACCGCACTTTTTTAAGTTCCGAAGGGAACTTCGAAAAAGTTAGAGACCCACGAAAATTGTGATCCACCCCAAAGGAATGGAAGGGGCAAGGAGAGATAGAACCTGATGTCTCTCCATAGGAGTTTGCTAATGCCTGTCTTTTTCCTGCAATGGTAAAGTTAGTGTACGCATGTATGGAAAGGTACATCCTGCGCGTACCTGGGTTTGCCTTTGCAAAATGAAGAAGATGTATCTTCTATTGAGTTCTGTAAAATGAAGGTGAGAGGGAAACATAGAAGCATAATAACTTGCAAGTACCTGATGGAGACTTGCAAACACCTGTTATCCTCTGCAAAAGGAGTTAGAAGCGGATGTAATATATGAAAGTAAGTTGTAAGTACCTGTGAAGAAACTTGAAAGCATCTGCTGATCTCTGCAAGAAGAGAGTTAGAAGCAGATGTGGTATATGAAAGTAAGTTGCAAGTACCTATGAAGAAACTGACAAGCATCTGCTGATCTCTGCAAGAAGAGAGTTAGAAGCAGATATAATGTATGGGAGTAGCTTGCAAGTACCTGTGAAGAAGCTTGCAATCATCTGCTGAACTCTGCAAGAGAAGAGTTAGAAGCAGACATAATGTATGGGAGTAGCTTGCAAGTACCTGTGAAGAAGCTTGCAAGCATCTGCTGAACTCTACAAGAGAAGAGAGTTAGAAGCAGACATAATATATGGGAGTGTTTGCAAGTACCTGTGAAGAAGCTTACAAGCATTTGCTGATCTCTGCAAGAAGAGGGTTAGAAGCAGACATAATGTACAGGAGTAGCTTGCAAGTACCTGTGAAGAAGTTTGCAAGCATTTGTTGATCTCTGCAAGAAGAGAGTTAGAAGCAGACATGATGAAAAAATTACGCTGCAAGTACCTGGATATGTCTTGCAGGTGCCTGCTAATCACTGCAAAGAGAAGAGTGAGTAGCAGACATAATATAATGAGCTAAGCTACAAGTACCTGGACGGAACTTGTGAATGCTAACTGCTGATGAGATAAGATAGATATGACCAAATAGTAGAGGAAATGGTTGACGAGCTCTGATGATAATTGAATGAAGATCAAATCCGAACAGTGATCTTCTTGCTAGATTAAAGATATCTTTAGCATGAAGTCCAGATCAACAAGTCGCGCATTGACTGTTGATATGACATGGTAGATATGATCAGATTAGCAGAGAAGGAGCTTGATGAATTCTTCCAATCTTGACCAGATTCCAATCACAGAGCTTGATGATCAAGAAGAGTCAGATTCTTTACTCAATGATTGATGTCATTAACATTTGATAAGAGTAGTGAAGAGCTTATAAGTGATCATATGATAGAGCTTTGAGCAAGCAATGCATATAAGATGAGCATAAGTAAAATGAATGTTTGCTAATCTTTTTGGTAGGTTGGATTTAACCTGTTCACCTGTGAAAAAGGCAGTTGATAAAAAGTAGGACTATACTCGGAGATGGCCAAGAAATATTGGATGCTGTCACAGGAGATCACTCGTGGGGGTTATGCATTGCTTGCCTGAGAAAGGTCATCACGAGTATAGTCCTACTAAGAGCAGGCTAGCCACACATCCTTTATAAGGGCACAAAAGAGAAAAGCATGGGAAATCCTGAGAAGGATCACTAGATACACTACTCTCATGCCTTGGGTTACAGCATCACTTTTCAATGAGACTAGTTGCGCCAAGTGGCCTAAAGCATTGCTTGTCTGTGGAAAGATCAGTGGAGTTGTGGACCCCGCAAAAGCATGGATTGAGAGCACCAAAGAGTGTTCGGCCATCACAGTTGTGAGATGATCGAAGAGACAAGGCTACGCTTGGTCGTCATTGCTTGTCAAGCAAAGATCATCGTAACTGTAATGTATCCTTAACGGAGCACAGCAGAGCTAACACATGGGGCCTCCCTAGCACACACTCTGTGTCAGATGCCGGATAGGATCCAAAGTCCTGTATTCCTCCACATGAGAGTTGGATAGCCCCACTACACATATGTGAAAACTCCCCGTGATATGCGGTTATTTTGGCCTTACACCGGAATCCAATCTCGAGGGGGCCTATAGCAAGACTCGGCGATATCTCTGTGGTTTAGCGATCTCTTTGGTAAAGAGAAAATAGAGGAAGAAGTACTCCAAAAAGGGAAATGTGTCAGTACATGATCCCTGAAGTAAATTTTATTGAAATGTAAGAAGGAACAAGTAGAAGTGCTTTGCAAAGAGAATGTTTGAAAAAATATAAAGTAGAGATAACCGTCAATGGTTGCGAGATAACCGTAAAGTGGAGAACTATGAAGTCCTTTGCCGGCTTAGAATAGTATTCCAAGCGCGCCCTCGTCATCGGCATCAAAGCATTCAACAGCATTGTTAACAACAAGGAAAGGGGGTTCTTCGACTAGGCTCACTCCTCTTGAGCAGCAAGGAATGTCTGCAACTTCTTTGCCCTTTGAGGTTGCTGGGTCAGGGCGATCATCTTTGGGAAGAAGGTCACGCATCTTACCCTGCCGGAGCATCCATTATATCAGTTGGCGGAGTGTTCGGCAGTTCTCTGTCAGGTGGCCTGGCTCTTTGTGGAATTCGCAATACGGATCTAAGTCTTTGAATCTTTGATCAGCTGGTCGATAAGGCCTTTTGCATTTAGCCCTATCCTTCATGACTTGGCTTACTTCTAGCATGGCTTCATCTAGTTCGGACTCATGCAAGTCATCGTCTTGCCGTTGATAAACTGTAGTTGTTTGTGAAGATGGAGCTGGTGGTAGTAGCGACTGATCTTGAGCACGATCACGGCTCGGGAAAGGGTATCAATGGTGATGAAACCTTCTTCCCTTCCTTGAGTGAGTTGGGAAATCATTGTGAGGAGACCTTGGAGGCTGCTTGTGAGAAGGATACTTCTCTGATATAAGCTTGGAGACGAAGCCTGGGTTGCTCTTTTCGCCTCGGATGTATGAGTTGGCTAAGGCAATCAACTCTTGGTATGTTCTTGGTGCTCGGACATTGGCTTCAAATTTGAGCGGCCCTTCACGAAGACCGTGGATAAGAGCCACTCGGTACATTTCTTGGCCAACAATCTCGATGTCCAAGATTTCTCTTTGGAATCGATCAACGAACTGAGACCAAGTTTCATTCCCACGTTACTTGATCTTAAAGAGAGCTTCAGGACCGCCCTTTCTCTTTGTGGAAGTAGAGAATCTGAGTAAGAACTCCCTTTGTAGATCAGCAAAGGAAGTGATGGAGTGAGGGAAAAGATCATAGAACCAATCCCTCATTTGCCCATCGAAGGTTGTCATAAGGAGCTTGCACTTGGTTGCATCTGAGAGAGTTTTGAGAGCAACGGCCGATTCGAAGGATTGGAGATGCTTCACTGGATCAGTCTCTCCAGTGTAGATTGGTAACTGGGGCTCTCTAAAGTTTGCTGGAGTAGGCCCATGATGAACATTCTCTGAAAAGGATGACGGCTCTTCTTGCTCTCCTACAGCATAAGGATAAAAGGGAGCATAAGCTGCAGCTGCAAAAGGAGGAGGATAGAAAGGAAAAGTTGCTTCAGGAGGAGCAAAGGTTGGAGCTGAAGGGTAAAGATGACTTCCCTGAAAGTTGAGAAATCTTGCAGGACTTTCCCGGACTGCTTCCTAGAAGAAGTTTTGCCGAGCAGCAAACTCTTCATCATGAGGTCGCAAAGGAGTTGCAGGCCCTTGTGGGAAGGTTGTTGTATAAGGAGGATAGACCAGCGGGCAAGCTGGAGGATAAGCTTGTTGATGCTCCAATGTTGGGGTTGGATTGACTGGAGAAGTTGGAGCAACTGGAGCTGCTGCAGGTTGATTGTCCAATCGCTGTGTGATCACAGCAAGCATTTGGTTGATTGTTTGGAATTGCTGAGCATTCTCACGGCGCGATTGCTCAAAGGCCTCCCAGAGAGGATCTTCTCTGGGACTTGATTGAGCAAGGTTCTCGGCTAAATGATGATCTGACATGGTTAACTGTCGTTGCTCATCGTCTGTTTGGATCTGAAGATCTTGTGTTAACTGTTGATGCGCGAAAACCGCACCGCCTAGTTAACACGGAGGAGTGTTCGGTCTTACGGGCAAGGTGAAGAAGAAGATGAAGGTTGCGGGCTAATAGGAGAAGAGAAAGCTTCTAAGTGCTCGAGAGTGGAGAAATCGTTTGTTCGAGGGTTACGGGATTGATTAGGAAGGGTTTGCTGAGAGCAGCCTGGAAGGCTGATGATCAGCGGAGAAGGTTGATCAGAAGAGGAGGTTGATCAGGAGCTGTCGAGCAGATGGTTACTTTGATGGATGTGCTTGCAGGTTAATGTCGAGAGAGCTGAGCTGAGAAGAAGAGAGGGCCTCTAGCAGCAACAACAGCGAACTTCGCCCGCCGCGGCTTAAATGTCACTCTTGCGACGGGCTTTCCTTTGATTAATATTGAGAGTTACAGCTTGCTAGTACACCTTTACAAGAAATCAAATAAAGGGGTACAAAGGGGAAGCTGGCGGCTAAGGAAGGAGTTGCTAGATGCTAAGTAAAAGAGGCTGCAAGCAGGCTGCAGAGCTTGATGGTCAGCTTGCTGGCAGCGGCGGAGGACTGGAAAACTTAGTCCGCAGGTCTTGATGATCAGCTGTGGAGGACTGGAAAACTGAGTCTGTAGGCCTTGATGATCAGCTGTGGAGGACTGGAAAACCGAGTCCGCAAGCCTTGATGACCTGGCAGTTTTCCTCTTGCCCGTCATTGTCCCCCCCCCCCCAATGAGAGGTATTAGGGGCTATTTATAGGCCCAGGGAAGATCTTCTAGAAGGAGGGCCCAGTGACGTCATCATGGAGACTTGCGCGGACTCGGCGAGCAGGTTGCCCGGCTGGGCGGACTCGGCGAGCAGAGGAGGGCGACCTGAAGAGCAGAGGGGGTGGCCTGAGACTGGAGGCCTCCCCTGGCTGAGGCAGCAGAGGGGGAGGCCTGGGAACTGGAGGCCGCCTCTGGTTAAGGCAACAGAGGGGACGGCCTGGGAACTGGAGGCCGCCGCTGACTGAGGCAGCAGAGGGGCGGCCTGGGAACTGGAGGCCGCCCCTGGTTGAGGCAGCAAAGGGGGCGGCCTGGGAACTGGAGGCCGACCCTGGTTGAGGCAACAGAGGGGCGGCCTGGGAACTGGAGGGCCCCCCTGGCTAAGGCAGCAGAGGGGGCGGCCTAGGAACTGGAGGCCTCCCCTGGCTGAGGCAGCAGATGGGGCGGCCTGGGAACTGGAGGCCTCCCCTGGTTGAGGCAGCAAAGGGGGCGGCCTGGGAACTGGAGGCCGCTCCTGGCTGAGGCAGCAGAGGGGGCGGCCTGGGAACTGGAGGCCGCCCCTAGTTGAGGCAGCAAAGGGGACGGCCTGGGAACTGGAGGACGTCCCTGGTTGAGGCAGCAAAGGGGGCAGCCTGGGAACTGGAGGCCGCCCCTAGCTGAGGTAGCAGATTGGGCGGCCTGGGAAATGGAGGCCGCCCCTAGTTGAGGCAGCAAAGGGGCGGCCTGGGAACTGGAGGCCTCCCCTGGCTGAGGCAACATAGGGGGCGGCCTGAGACTGGAGGCCACCCCTCTATAGGGGAGATGGGATCCGTCTTCTAGCGAGCCGAAGAGTGAGTCCGTCGAGCCAGCGACGGTGGAGTTGGTCAATGGTTGATGCCAGCTGGGCGACCTGGAGGACTGATGGAATAGATCGCATAGATCACCCCATGTTGCTTTAGATTGCCTCCTACAAGGAAAAATGCGGTGCGGTTAGCAGGCCTAACTGCGCGGCCTGCGAGGGTGAGCTATGGGACCAGCCCGTCGTCCCGCAGGGCACGCGGTAGCTATGCGACCTGGGTGGATAGAGAAATATGTCTGCCTACACTTGGACTTGTCGCGAACTCCAGGGTGAACCAGGAGCAGGGCGCGACTAGCCAGCTGGCTACCTTGGGAAGGATCGCTGATTTTTGGGTTAACAAGAATGGAGTCACTTAGAATGCCTTAAGTTGCATATTGATTCATTTAGACATGACCCCGGGCGGGAGGCAACTTCGTTCTGAGTGTCCACTTATTTAGATAGCAAAAGATCAGGCAACCTCACGATGAGTGCCCGCCTATCTATATGATGGAAGACTAGGCAACCCCATGATGAATGTTCGCCTATAGTATTGATCGGTTACGTTTTGCCGAGTGAATGGTTCTTGGCGAAGTGTCGCTATCCGTCAAGCAGACACTTGTCGGATAGATCTTGATCAAGCGCGACAACTCGTTAGTCGGACACTAGCCTTGGGAAACGTGGGACTATGCTCTTTTGAATAAGTTATTCGCTACTCCATGTGGTCTGTTTGCCAGATGTTAAAGATTCTATCAGGGTCCAAGTCATCTGCAGGGCTCTCGTCCGTGCGCATCGTTGAAGAATGATGGTGGGGAATAAGCTCTTTTTTTTCTCAGAGCTTGATCTCAGAAGAAATATGATAATACTGACAGCGCCTCGGTCAATGTGCAGCTGGTACACATATCCGGACCCTCCACATTTGCCGCTGAGAGTATCTCACAAGGGCAGTCATCGCGGTCTTATGACAGTGGAAGTGACTCACACCGGCAAGAGGGTCGGATGCCTGAGGACCTAGGTTTTACGACTTCCGGATATGTCCAAAGGGGTCTCAACAGACACCGGTAATCAGGCATGGGTGTTAATCCCGGATCTGTTTTGCCTCAAATGCTAAGAACTTCGAGTGAGTGTATCCCGCATGACCTGAAACTTTTCGTAAGAGGAGAACTTCATCTCTTTCATTAAAGAAAATCATGTGTAATTCTTAGTTGGAAAGGTAATAATGATATATAGTGGAGAGAGAATGTAGAACCGTAGATGTTGAGCTGTTTTGCCCTTGTTAGATAGGCGAGTGGCCCCGACCATGGCTTGTGATAGGATATGGGGTGTACTCCTCTGTCATGCTAGCAAGCCAATCCTCCTTAACTGGCATTGGAACATATTCTTCTACTAGACAATACAATATTAAGTGAACTACTTAATATATCTCTGAACTTGTGAACTACTGTCACTTGTGAACTACTTTACTGCTTTATTTATATATCTCTAAACTTTTAGTCGGATTTATGTGTATGTTGTTCTATTTTTTGATTGCCTTAAGACAATGCAATATTATGTGTGGGGGATGTCTCCAAATCTTTTATCGTAAGTATGAGGGGATGTTTACTTATTACTGCGAATTGAACTTTTGCTTAAGTATTATTGCTCAAATGGAATCTTAATGCAATATATAAAAAAATTCAAATATCTTATTATTAATAATAAGTAACCTCTTACACTCATGTATGATGAGTTTTGTGTGTCCTTTAGCCTTCACTTATTCATTCGCTTAGGGCTAAGAGTAGTCAATTAGCCTTTGCAAGCTAATCAAGAGAGTGGATTGCAGGCTCAACGAGAGTTCAAACTCTGTTCATGATTGGTCGTAGGGAATTCATTAGTTTAGATTTCGTTATATAACTTATTTTTAAAACTTCTCCCTTTAATTTATTCTTAGCTAACAAATACTCCATACTAGAAAGTTTTATTGTCCATAACAAGATGAGGCGATGAGTGTAGCATGTCGCTAGAGCTGTATTAGTCAATCAAGATAAAAGGTATATTTTCTCGGTGTCTAGAACTTGCCCTATCAACCCTCAAAATAATTGCATAAGTTAAATGACTAGTGTGGAAGTGAATTACGCCTTTTGTTGAATAGTTTGAGTCTTGCAACCCCAAAACCTACACATATTACATTTGCAAACCCAATTTGAGCCTAATCCTTTATATTGATGCACATCCACTTAAATTCACAAGGCCATAACCCCTTACCTATTACCATATCTAGCATAGACCGCATGCATTTTTTGTATTATGTGTATTACAATACTCTGTGTATGTGGGTGGTTATGGTGAAGCATTTTATAGAGATTTTGAAAAGATGAAGAAAACAAATTGTGAAAAAAAATATGTCAAAGTGATATGTGACCTAGGTTTGTGTATACGTACTTAGAATGATCTCAACTATGAATTACAAAAAAACAAAAAAAATGGAAAAAAAAAAGAGTACCAAGTGTTTGGTCTACTTTTCAATGTGGTGATGTTCTTATAGTGTTTTTCAAGGCTGGGGGTGTTTCACACCTCTGGTGTTGTTTGGTTAATCACATAGTATGAGAGCTCTCATCTTTGAACTAGGTGTGATCGAACCTTCGATTTTATCATTTTACTTCCCCACCTAGTGTTCTAAGCCTTAATACTACAACCTAATTTAAGTCCTAATGATCCAAATTAGTTGATTTAGGCTGGTGTCGTGGAGAGTGTAGGAAAATACAAGCCTATGTCCATCAACATTGATAGATTTTGTTGGAGGCTACCCATTGGTTTTGATAAACTAATACCTATCTGAGTGACTATAATGCTTTCTCATCACACTAATTATGGACAACTCTTTATTCATTTCTAGGTTGGAGTAAATGATAACTAATGAATATCAAGTAGAAGTTCTAGGATATGTGTATGTTTAGAAACATTCACTAAAAATTCTCCTACTCAGTCAGGGTATCGAGTTTCTCCTTGCACTCTTTGCAGTCAGCTTACGATTGTTTAATTAACTTCTTGTACTTCAGGGGTTTGAATTGGTTTGCTTGGGACAAGCAAACACTCAAGTATGGGGGTGTTTGATAAGGTTAATTTATATAAACTTTTCAACTTAATTTCTTAACAATCTGCACACTCAGCTCCTCATATTTAGCATTTTTCATATTGTTACACCTAAAGTTCTGATTTCTATAACTTGTTCTATTAATGTTTTATTTTTCATAGAAAAATGGGATATTATTATGTAATTCTCTAACCTTAACATTTAAGACAATCATTATGAGCATGAATTAAGAAATTCAGGTACTTTTGGCAAGTTGAAATAGCAATTTACAACTTCAAGAGATGAACACGGCATCCCACACGGCCAAACAAAGTTAAGCCAGGAATTGCAGCCCAAGACAGAGGGCTACATAGCTGAGGACACGGGTGTGTTAGTACCCGTGTTCTCCACTGAAGAATGGCATTTTCACAAGAAGGCGGAACACGACTATGTCAAGTCCCATGTTGATTAACACGGCTTGTGAACCAACGCAACGTTTGGGTCGAAACTGTGCATACATTGTCTGACACGGCCTGGAACACGGCCTTGTTGGAATCCGTGTTCGATCCAATTCTGCCCAGGAGTATAAAAACTTGGAAAATGAGAAGAAACAGACTTTTTGGAGAGGGAGGCCTGGAGAGAAACGAGAATAAGAAGAAAAGAAGTTCATTGGAGAGGAAAATTAAAGAGCAAGAATTTATAATGTCTGACTTTTCTAATCCTTCTTCTTCCTTTGAATTTGGAATATTTTTTGCGGAGTAATTTTTCTTTTTGAATGAGATGTATGTGAACAATACTTTGTTTCGATTTCATTTACTTGCCTTTTCTTAGTTCTTCTATGATTTACTATAATCTGGGATTTTCTCTTATTTGATTTCATAATTCGTGATTGGGAGATTATGAGTGATAAGATCATTTATAGATAAAGCGGTTTGTTTGTAATCTCAGAGATAGGAAAGCGTAAACTTTAACTTAGCGAAATATTTTCTGTCATTCAACTTAGCGAAATACCTCCCGCATTAGTGAGTAATATAGAAGGACAAAGCAAGATTTAAGGGTTATGATATAGAAGAGATTTCGTTCATTCAACTTTAACTTAGTCATTGATTTGCTCGAGAGAGAGATTAATGAATTTTGAAAACTCCGCGGTTGGTAGAATTCTATGAAACGGTAAGCAGAAATAAAATGAAATATCAAAGCTAAGTTTGTGAAAATACACTTTGATGCAAAGTATCTCTCAGCAAATTATCTTGTTATTCTCTCGATTTTCTATAATTCTTAGGTCAATTTAGTCTTAGAAAACTAATTAAATTCGCATTTTTGAACTATCACTGGTAAGATAATAGAGTCTAAATGAGTAAGAGTAATTGAAGGAACCCTAAGGAATACGACACAAGGTATTTTAAACTCCTATACTATGATTGATAGCTTCACCTGCTTGAGCTCTACATTGAATAAATATTCAACATAAGAATCTATCAATTTAGTTTCTTTTACAAGAGAACAAAACGAGTGCCAACCATTACTATATCTCAAGTCCATAAGGTAGTATTTTTCTACTGGCACCTCAAAACAATCTAGTCGTTGGAGTGCATTACACAACACTCTGGAGTCCGATGATCAGGGGTGGATCCAAGGGGGGGCAAGCTAGCCCCCCCCCCCCCCAAGTTTATTTATTTCATTTCCTGTTGGCACGGCACAACCCGACCTAAATCAAGAGAGCAATTTTGCGCAGCCGGCCCCCACAATCCCGCAACCCCGGCAATTCAGCCTCATCATCGTCATCACAAGTTGCGACTCATCGGTGCCCGCAACCCCACACAGCAGCCAGCAGCCCAGCACTCCAGCAGGACACTCCTTCTTCCACCCGCAAACTCCAGCCTCGTCCACCGACCACCGGATCATCGCCTCTTCGGTTCCGCTAGGGATTGCCAAATACTGATCCCGTGCTGGCGTGCTTGATGCTTCCTTTATTTCGGCTGGGTCTGGCGTTCCTTCACTTGACCCGTGGCGCTTTGCTACTTATTTAAGAAATTAAGTAGCGCCCTCTCCAACAGTCTGGGCTTTTGGTGTAGTTGGTTATGCGCTTGATCCTTCAATTGGTATCAGAGGAGGTCACGGGTTCAAGACCGGGGGGCGCTATTAAATCCTGATTTTTCCCTTCTACCTGTGTGGGTCCAGCGGGTCAGGCAACCGTGGACATGTGGTAAACCCCACCTCTGAGCCAGGTGGGCCATGTGGTAACTCCACCTCTGAGCTGATGGGTTGTGCTGGACGCCGGGGGGGATTGTTGGGTCCGACGTTCCTTCACTTGACCCGTGGCGCTTTGCTACTTATTTAAGAAATTAAATAGCGCCCTCTCCAACAGTCCGAGCTTTTGGTGCAGTTGGGTATGCGCTTGATCCTTCAATTTCCCTTTTGTGCCAATTTTCTCCTTATCCCTTTCCAGTTTCCATTTTCCCTATTCGTTCGGCCCGATGCAGACTCCTCTTCGCTAGTTCGATGTTAGGGCTCGACAAGCTCTTCCCTACAGGCAACGACATCAAAGCCTCTGTAAGTTATTTCCCCTACTGGATTGTTGTTGATGCATTTGCCACTGTATTTTGGTGTTGATTTTTGCTCTTTCCTACAGGCAACGACATCAAAGCCTCTGTAATAGCATCGCCTTTAGCTCCTCCGGGATTTCTGCAGTTCTACAAGCAACGACATCAAAGCCTCGGTAATACAGGCAATGACATCAAAGCCCCACAGACTTACAGTCCCACTGTAAGTTATTTCATCTCCGATTATGGCTAGTAATTTTTGGATTTTCTTTAATGGTTGATCTGAAAATATACTATCTGAAATTAAATTAGGGAATCCACCATGTGAATGCTAAGTTTTCATGATTATTGAGAGTCTTGGTCTTTACTGTTAATACTTAGCCTTTGATGTTTCAGAATGATTTCACTGCAGTCTGTTTTAGAGTGATTTCATTGCCTTGGCCTTTGATGTTTTAGAATGATTTCACTACAGTCTATTTTAAAATGATTTCATTGCAGTTGGTCGTTTGCTCATTAAGAAACTCTATCATTTTCTTTCGATTTAATTTACATTGTATTTTTGTTTCAATCTAGGTTAATATGAAGAAGTTGAAAACTATTAGCTCATTTTTCAATAAAAAATCGTCAACTGAAGCTGAAAATTGTTCTTCACGTGCAATTGTTGATTCTCCTTTAGCAAATGTTGGTTCTTCTTTGGTTGAGAACCTTTCACTCATTTTCGAGCGTGATCCTGGATTGCGACGTCAAATTTGGGAATATCACATAGTTAAACAAGATGAAATGCGTCGAGCTTATGTTAAAGTGGGATCTTATCAACACAAACTTCAAGAGTATCCTTCCTCAGCATCAGATGAACATAATAGAAGATTTCAACAGTCTTGGTTTGAGAAGTTCTCATGGTTGGAGTATTCTCCTGCGAAAGATCCTGCATTTTATTTGTCGTGCTTTGTTTTCAATAAACAACCTAGCCGTCGTTGTGGATCAAGCACGTTTACTATTGAAGGGTTTCGAAACTGGAAGAAAGAAAATGAAAAAAATTGTGCCTTTTTATTAACATAGGGAAGGATCATTGCTCTACACATAATATTGCTGTCAAAAATTGTGTAGATTTAATGGTTCAATCTCAACACATTGATAAAGTGATGGAAAGACAAACATCTAAACAAATCGCAATGAATCGGTTGCGGATTGGAACTTCAATTGATGTCTTGCGTTATTGTGTATTTCAAGGAATCACATTTCGGGGCCATGATGAAATTGCAGATTCTATTAATCGGGGTAATTTTGTTGAAGTGATTAAATTGCTTCGAAATTATAGTAAAGAAGTTGATAAAGTTGTCTTAGAAAATGCCCCAGGAAATGTTATATATATCTCACTAAATATTCATAAGGAGCTTTTATCCATTATGTCAAGAATGGTGCAAAATACAATTCGTAAAGTAATTAGAAATTCTAAATATTGCATTATCGTTGATGAATCTAGTGACGAATCAAAAAAGAGCAAATGGCTATTGTGATTCGATTTGTGGATGTTCGTGGGTTTATGCAAGAAAGGTTCTTAGATATTGTTCATGTTCAAGATACAAGTACACTAACACTTAAACATGAAATTTCTCCAGTTCTATCCAATCATAATTTGAGTATTCAAGTTATTCGAGGTCAAGAATATGATGGTGCAAGTAACATGCGTGGTGAATGAAATGTTTTAAAAGATTTGTTTCTTAACAAATGTTCACATGCTTATTATGTTCATTGTTTCGCGCATAAGCTTCAGTTAGTTCTTGTTGCAACCTCAAGGGAAGTGAAAGCGGTGCATAATTTTTTCAATGAAATGATATATATTATTAATATTGTTGGTGCTTCTTCGAAACACAATGATCAATTACGAGCTGCGCAAAAAGAATATTTTGCTCATATGATTGCTCTTGATGAAATTGAGACCGGCACAGGAGCAAATCAAATTTGTTCACTACAATGACATGGGGACACTAGATGGTTATCTCATTTAAACTCTGTTTGTAGTGTTATTAGTATGTACAATGTCACTTCTCTGTGTTACTTGATATTAGTGAAAATGGAATGACATTTGCACAACGAGGAAATGCTGAAGTAGCTTTTAGAAAGATGAGTGTTTTTGAATTTGTATTCATCTTACATTTGATGAAAGAAGTTTGGGGAATCAGTGATATTCTATGCAAAGCGCTGCAACAACAATCTCAAGATATATTAAATGATGTAAATTTAGTTTCAATAACGAAAGCACTCATTCAAAAATTACGGTCATTTGGTTGGGAAACGTTTTTACAAACCGTGAAGATATTTTGTGAGAAAAATGAAGTTGAAGTTCCTGACATGACTGTTAAATACAGTGATCGTCGCTTTCGAAGTTCATGTCATAACATTACAGCAGAACATCATTTTGGGGTGGACATTTTTAATGCAACAATAGATTGTGTGTTGCAGGAGCTGAACTCTAGATTCAGTGAAAATTCTATGGAACTACTTCGTCTTAGCATGACTTTAGATCCGAGCAATAGATACAAATCTTTGAGTACTGAAGATATATATTATCTTGCAAAGAATTTCTACCATCAAGATTTCACTGAACCTGAGCTTTATGTGTTGAAAACTCAGTTGCTATATTATGAGCTTGATGTTCCTTCTCATACGGATTTGAAGAATTTATTTACAATTTCCGAACTTTGTGAAAAACTAGTGGAAATAAAGAAATCAAATACCTTTCATCTTATTGACAGATTGATTCGACTCAATCCGACTCTTCTGGTCTCAACAACAACTACAGAACGATCATTTTCAGCAATAAAGATTGTTAAAACAAGACTTCGTAACAAGATGGAGGATGGATTTCTAGCAAATTGCATGACGTTATCATTGAGCAAGAAATAACAGAGAAGTTCGATAAAAATTGGATCATAGATGAATTCTATGAAATGAAAAATCGGCGTGCACAATTGAAATAGTTTAATATTATAGCTATTAATGTATCCTTTTGTTTATTAATATTGTTGTTTTACTTTTTAAATGTTTGATTAAGAACTAAAACCGACTTTATCATTTGCATTTAAAATTTTATTACATTTGCTTCTTTACCGTATTTTTTTCATCTGGTCTTATGTCTCGGTCCCCCCTTGTTACAATTCTTGGATGCACCCCTGCCGATGATGACCTCACTCATCCAGGCAATACATACATAAACTCCATGTTTGAATCACATACGCTCATGACGTTTGTTGTACTGACTTGTTTCTTATTTTGATACCCACCTTCATCTTTAATTTAAATTGTTACTTCAATATGAGTGTCATCTATGACACAATACAATCATATAAGATAATACATTATACATCACATATACATAAATGTATGAAATGATTAAATTGCTCACCGGAAAATGAAGTCATCTTTGAGTTGTTGATGCATCAAAAAGCTTTTTAAAGTTGGGGATAACTTTAGAATTGTCCTAACACCATGTTGAAATGTCTGCTGATTATATTAATTGAAAGTAGATATGTTCGACATCTCAGAAAATTATATTGTGAGCTAAGACATTAAAATACATTAACCATCTTTTAAACAAAAATATGTTGTCTCTTAATAATCCACGCCTAATTAGAACATTACACAGCGTTTCAAAAGAGCTTCTATTCATTTGAAGTTGGTTAAAACAGTTGACATTTGTCCCGCTATATAATGAAGTAAACAACATCCTCCTTCAAATATTCTTAGCAATGGCCTTTTAAGATTTTTTTTCAATTTTAGTTTTCATCATAACTACAATAATCACAACAAGAGCCGCTGCAAATACTACTCTCCTATGTTTACAACGTTTCATTATTTCTTCAATCCATATATAAAATATAGACACACACTTACATCTACACAAAAACAACATAGCCACACAAATATACACACACATGTCCACATAAAATCACACAACCACACAAACATACAAACACACATTTTCATACACGCACACAACCACACATACTTACATATACCCACAAACCACACAAATATACTCACATTCACATATTTTCGTACACAACTACACACACACGACACAACTACACACTCACAGTCAACCGCGGTTCAGCATTTGCTTTACACAACCAAACATATTTTCATCCACGCACACAACCACACAAACCACACAAATATACTCGCACATTTTCGGACACAACCACACACCCAGCCAACCGCGGCTCAGCATTTAGGCTTTGTCTGCCGCGGTGGTGGCGGTCGTGAATACGGCTGGTCATGAACCGTCGGTCCTGAACGTCCTACCACACCTAAAAAATACATGCATTTTATGCTTAAAAGTAGTTTATTTTCTTGGTTGCAGTTATAACATCCTAGCAAATATCCAGCCTTTTGAGTTTCGACCGCCGTACGTGAATTGAATAATACCGGCCTAAGGAACTGAGAAACAAGTGAAATAAATAGAGAAGAATGCTATGTCAAGTCCTAAAAGTCCAACGGCTACTTTCTTCCAACACTCGCCAATCCTTCTTCCAATCCTACCCCAATCTCAGCGCCCATTGCCATTTCCACCACGAAGCTGCAATTATCGAACTTTGCAAGCAGAGGCGCTTCAAAGAAGCCCTCTTTACCCTCCATTCCCTGGAATCCAAAACGCTCTGCCGCAGCACCTATGCCCATCTCTTCGCCGCCTGCGCCTCCCTCAAGTCTCTTCACCACGGACGCCTCTTGCACCGCCACCTCTCCTCCTCGGGCATCCCTACCGACGTCATCCTCCACAACCATATCCTCATTATGTATGGGAAATGCAGATCCATGGATGATGCCCGCCAACTGTTTGATATAATGCCTGAGAGAAATGTTGTTTCTTGGACTTCCATGATCTCAGGATACTCTCAAAGCAACAGAGAGGCTGAATCTGTGGTGATGTATTTAGAAATGCTTTATGCAGGATTGCTTCCGGATCAATTCTCATTAGGAAGTGTGATTCGATCTTGTTCCGGTCTATTAGACGTGGAGTTGGGAATGCAGCTTCACTGCCATGTTGTAAAGTTGGGGTATGAGTCTGATCTTACTGTTCTGAATACATTGATCACTATGTATTCAAAAACTGATTGGATGGGTGATGCGTTTATGGTGTTTCAGAGGATTAGGAAGAAGGATTTGATCTCTTGGGGCGCGATGATTGCCGGGTTTTCTCAACAAGGCCATGATTTGAGAGCTTTGGAACTTTTCCAGGAAATGATCAGCGTGGGTGATTATTTGCCCAATGAGTTCCATTTTGGGAGCGCACTTAATGCTTGCGGAAATGTGCATCTTTTGAGGTATGGGGAGCAGATGCACAGTCTATGCATGAAGATTGGGCTTGAGAAATATACATGTGTTGGGTGCGCTCTAAGTGACATGTATGCAAAGTGTGGAAAGTTGGATTGCACGAGAAAAGCATTCTACCAAGTTGAGATTCCTGATTTAGTTTCATGGAATTCAGTGATAGGGGCATTTGCTTCTGGGGGTTATGTAGATGAAGCTATTCATTTTTTCTCAGAAATGAGATTTTCAGGATCTAAACCGGACAATATTACCGTCCTGTGCTTGCTTTGTTCTTGTACGATTCCTCGGTCTCTATTTCAAGGCCAACTCATCCATGCCTACTTATTCAAAATGAGTTTTGGCAAAAAAGATACAGTTTGTAATGCCATTCTAAACATGTACGCAAAATGTTCCGACTTGAATGCTTCTTTGAATCTTTTCGAAGAGATGATCGATACTCGTAACACTGTTTCTTGGAACACGATTTTGACTGCGTGCTTGCAACATCAACAACCGCTCGAGGTCTTAAGGCTATCGGCACTAATGAGATGTTCAAAATTTGAGTTTGATCAAGTAACTTTAAATAGTATATTGAGCGCTTCTGCGGATTTGGCTTGCCTAGAAATAGGAAATCAAGTTCATTGTAATGCCTTCAAAAGTGGATTTGAGGACTCATTGATGGTTAGGAATGGTTTGATTAATATGTACACAAAATGTGGCAATTTAAATCACGCGAGAAAGTTGTTTGAATTGACGGGAAGTAGTTGCGATGTTTATTCGTGGAACAGTTTGATGGTCGGCTATGCACAATTTGGCTATGGGCGCGAAGCTCTTGAGTTGTTTAAGAGAATGCAGTACTCAGGGATTAAGCCAAATCATGTTACATTTGTGGGGGTTCTCTCAGCTTGTAGTCATATTGGGCTGGTGGACGAAGGCCTCCACTATTATGATATGATGAGTTCGACTTATGATATTTGTCCCACAAGAGAGCATTGTTCATGCATTGTTGATTTGCTCTCTCGAGCGGGCCGATTAAGTGATGCTGAAATTTTCATTCTGAAGATCCCAATTGAGCCTGATGCCATAATGTGGAAGACTTTGCTAGCTGCCTCCAGGGTTCATAATAATATGGAGATTGGGAAGAGAGCAGCTGAACGTCTTCTTTGTGTTGACCCTTACAATTCTGCAGCCTATATATTGCTGTGTAACATTTATGCTTCTTCTGATTGTTGGGACGATTTAGCCAAATTAAGAAAGTCAATGAAAAGTCATGGTGTGAAGAAGGCTCCTGGGAGGAGCTGGATCGAGGTCAAAGGGGAAATGAGCGACTTTATTGCTGAAGATCGATCGCATCAGAAAACAGAAGATATATATTGGATACTCAATTTGCTGGGTTTCAACATGAGTGAGGTGGAGCTTGATTCTTTATGTTCCTTTCAAGGAAGTCTTGAAGCATGTTGAAGTATTTCACCACTGAAGGGAAAATATTAATCTGATTGTGATTCACATGACAATTTGCATATGAAAGACCAAATAATAAACTTTTCTGGTTTGGGCAATTGAATTGATGGGCGGAAAATATACGAATGGGACGAGTGGATGGGGAAAACTGATGGACCAAGGTAACAGGATAAAGATATAGGATTTTAGCAATTAATAGTAATGAATGATGAAGGCTTTATCCATAAAGACTAGGGAAAAGAGATAAGAGAAGTATATTTGCTTTTTTTTATGTCAGGCTCATGTTATTAAAAGAAATCATCCACTTTGATTATCATTTTCTTAATGCTTTCTGTAAAATTTCTTATTTAATTATCTATTTGAACATCAAGAACTTGCATTCATCATCATCATCTAAAACATTATTGATATGCTTGTTCGCATGAATGATTTTTTTTCATGTATTGCCTGCTGTCTTCACTTTGAAACGTTGATGTTGCTTCATGCACAATGAAAATTCTTATTGACTAAATTAATTTCCACATAACTATTTCTTGGCATTCTTTCATTATTAAGCTAAATATAGCTAGATTTTTCAGCATATATGAAAATAATTTTGAGGCCTTGGCTTAAACTCTGCAGGTTCAGTATGGTGCGTGCTGAAGAATCTTACCAACAGACAATTTTACAGAGCTTCTTCAGGTCTGATGTTTTGATATAATGCTCAGAACCATGAACATGTATGTTTTCATGCATTTCATTTTTTTTCAATCTAAGTTTTCATACACCTATGTTATCAAATGGCATTACTTGAATGCAACTGCGGGTAAAATCAAGTCCACCCCGTAGACATTCATAAACCTCTCTACCGTAGTTTTTTGCAGATAATCCCAATTTGGTTTAATAGTACATCCCAATATAGTAAATAAAATATTTTCATAAAGAAAAGGAAATAATAGAGGAACCCCCCTCTTGACAGTAATATATGTTGTATATGTAACTCCTAGATGTGAAAAAAGGCATAATTCATCTAAAAAGGGGGACATATGTGGTATATCGAAGAAGAATAGGTGCACAATACAAATAAAAAAAAGACGAGAAAGAATTGAAAATTGACTTTTTCACTGAGTAAAGGATTTCATTGGATTGGGTGGTATTAACTCAATCGAATGCTTACTCCCATTTCTTTCTTATGGAATTAACCGATCAACTTGCTATCGGACACGGATATTTCTTTTCGATTCGGTACTTTTCAAAAAAGAATTTAGACATATTTATTATGATTTATGATTATTAGAAGAAATCCCGCTACTTCTGATCATGTGGTTTCTACACTTGAAGAACAAAACCTAGGGCGTATCGCTCAAATTATTGGCCCAATACTGGATGTCATTTTTCCACCAGGCAAGATGCCTAATATTTAGAATGCTTTGATAATGAAGAGTCGAGATACTGTCGGCCAGCGAATTAATGTAACTTGTGAGGTACAACAATTATTAGGATGTTTCTTCATCAAATAACTATTCATCTATTAGTATTAGGTTTTTATAAAATAGGGGGCAGAAAGACTATGGAAAAATGTTGGTTCCATTTGATGTTGTCTAACAAGAAGTTAGGACATAGGTAGGTACTAAGTAAATCAAAGGATAGTATTGATGTTGATGCTCTTGGACATACCAGTGGAAGTGAAGAACCTATTCTAAATGACGCGGAGAAAAAGATTCCTAGTTGGGGCAGTTATAGTAAGTAATATTCACTATCTAAATTCATTCTTTGATAGCAGGAATATTTGGAGTTTGATCTCTAATTATACTTTTTGGGTTATTCTCTCAATTCCAATTGAATGCAACTAGATCTAGTATAGTATGAACTGGCGATCATAACATATATGGATAGAACTTATACTGGGATCTCAAAAAACAAGTTATTTTTGTTGGGTCTTTCTCCTTTTTTTAGGTTCACTGGGATTCTTAGTGGTTGGAATTTCCAGTTATCTTGGTAGAAATCTTCTTTCCATATGTTCGTCTCAGCAAATTCTTTTTTCCCACGAGGGCTAGTGATGTCTTTCTATGGGCGGGTCTATTCATTAGTTCTTATTTGTGGTGCACAATTTCATGGAATATAGGTAGTGGTTATGACTGATTCGATAGAAAAGAAGGGATAATGTGCCTTTTTCGTTTGGGATTTCCTGGAATAAATCGTCACATCTTTCTTCGTTTCTTTCTGAAAGATATCCAATCAGAATGGAGGCGAGATAGGGTCTTTTTCCTCTTCTTGTCCTTTATATGGAAATCAAGGGACAGGGAGCCATTACCTTGACTTGTACTGATGAGAATTTGACTACACGAGAAATTTGGAGAGAACTCACCGCCTTCCTGTGCTTATTATCGGACCCCCTACTAGGGCACAACTCCCTGGTCAACAACGGAGAATGAAACTGATTCCACTTGAGCAAGAAGACAACTCTCAGTATGCTGACCACGGACTGACTATTGCACCGCTCGCTCTCACTTGGTATCGGATCTTTAAATTTGTCCCTTCGCCAGTTGGAAATAGAGGCAAGAGGTCATCCAAACCCCTATTTTTTGCTTGAAAGGGGCTATTACTACTTGGCTTGGAGGTTAGCTGTAGCGGTCTGAGCCGTTACAAGATCGCCGGCGATGGTCGTCGGCGTTGAAGGGGAAGAAGCTTGTGCCTTCCGTACTAACTCCTAGAACTACTCCTATTCTAAACTACTAGAGGAAACAGAAAAGACATTCTTATTCATTCCTTGTAAACTATTACAGGGGATGCCTATTTATAGAGTCATACTAATTACAATAGCCAATAACAACTTGCCACATGGATATACAGTTGTTACATTCCTGTCCTTCCCGTTTAAACGACGTCCTCGTCGTTTGATTCCTCCAGGATCGAAGACCCAAATGACGTGCAGAATGTATATGAGAGCAAAGTCTGCGTCCTGAAATTTGTCTATTGACGGCTCCACTTGTGCAGAATGTATCGAAACGGTGCATCCTCCTGGATCGAAGACATGAATTGTCCAAGTTGATACATGGTTGTGTAAACACGTGTCCTCATGTGGTTGACCAACTTGAGTAACTTTAGCAAGAGAGCACATCGTGACGTTAGAGTTGGGGTGATGTTGCATCAACTCCTCCAATAGAGGCAAAGCCGTGTTGTCGGAATTATCAAGAACAACCGGCGCAAATGACAACACCTCCATTGGTGACGAAACAATATTCGCCGTAATTGATACCTCAAGAAGATTGTTTGCTTTGATGGCTTCTTGTTCCTCTTCCTCAATGCAAGCAAGTCATCCAACATTTCTAAGTTTGCCGCAACTCGTTGTTTCCATTTTCTAGTATCACTGTCATCAATAATTTTGTGCATGTCCTCTTTACACTTCTTTGAATGTACGTCTCCAATGAAAGTGCTCGAGTTCGGTAGTAGGATCGCATTAGGTAGAGCGACGGTGGCAACACATGCACTTGGAGCGACGTTGGCGGCGCGTGCACTTGGAGCGACGGTGCCGCCGTATGAGCTATAAACGATGGTGGCGGCGCATGCGCTTGGAGCGACGGTGGTGTTGTAGGAGCTTGGAGCGACTGCAGCGCCATAGGAACTTGGAGCGACTGCGGCGCCGTATGATCCTTGAGTGACGGCGGCGCCGTATGATCCTCGAGCGACGGCGGCTCCATAGGAACTTGGAGCGACGGCGGCGCCGTAATAACTTGGAGTGGTAGCACCATATAAGCTTGGAGTGGTGGTGATGTAACAACTTGGAATGATGGCGACATCGTATGAACTTGGGGAGGAGGCGGCTTGTGGCCAAGAATTGCCCGGAGGTGGTGGATTGCACTGGTTATGTTCCGATTGATAGGAATATGAATTGATTGTTGTATTGCTCAATGACCGGGCCGAACTTGTATTAGAAGATGGAAAGTTTTCCTATTGAAGAGGATAACTGCCACCTCTTCCATCATTCCAGTAGTTCGCATGGTTAACACAGCCACTGGCAGGGCATCCTACCGCTGTCTGATGATCACTAACAAAATAACTCGTAGGATTTGTGATGGGGGACCATCGGGCGCATCTCGGCGCAAGGCGGGCCCCACCTTCGTATATTCGCGTCGACGGGCTTGATCGGACCGGCGATCCGCCACCGCGGATGTGTCCGGCTCGTCGTTTCGACTCAGTTTCATATATGACATTTTATATTTTGGACTTTATTTCATGTACTTATGGGATCGGAACCGCCGGCCAATCATAGCCGTCGATTCCGGTTGCCCTAATTCCATTCTCCTATAAATATATGTGTTAGGGCTGCAGGAATATCATTGCTGAAAGTTAGGAGAAGATCATCTTCCTCGCTTCCGGTGGTCATTCCGCGGTGCCGACGTCGTGGAGTCCCTTGGTGCCGACTCGTTGGGTAAGGTTCCTTCTTTTCTCGTGCCATTCTTCCTCTACCAAGCAGCCCCGCCCTCTTCCTTGCCGGATCTAGCCGCCAGCCCTTCCCTTAGCACTCCTAACCGCCGGCCACCCTAACCCCCCCAGACAGCCCACCGCTCCTCCCTTTTCCCCCTTGCAAGCCCCACGCCGCCGGTCCCACAACCTCCTACCGCCACCCCTCCTCTTTCCCCACCAGCAGCCCCCGCAAAAGCCCCTCCGGCCCACACCGCTGCCCCCCCAGCAACCCGCCAGCATCCTGCTGCCAGATCTGGGCCGATCCCTTTGGATCCAGCCCAGCCGACCAAAAACGCCCCCTTTCCCCCCCAAACAGCAGCCCTTTCATTCCCCCACGTGGATCCACCTTTCCCCTTGCCCGATCTCGTCTCCACACCACCCGGAAGTCCATCCAAGCCTCCGAAATTTCAGATCTACATATTTTCCTGCAGCCCGAATTTTAATTCAGCGCTTTGTACTTGCTTATGTGGATTTTATTGTTGATGGTTTAATACATGTTGTGCACGTTGTGGAACTTGTGTTCGACGGAATTATAGCACGTTATTTTCGCCTGTGAATCTCTTGCATTGCAGGACGCTTCATTCGCCGCGCGCTAGAATTAGCCCTCCGTGCGGAGGAACGCTATTGCCTAAATTGCTGAATAGAAATCGTTTCTCTTGCTCTAAATGAATGCATTGATTTATATGTTGATTTGTTGCTTAAATTAATTTAACGCCTGATTAATTTCATCTCGCATATAGTCATTGGTTAGGTGAGTCCATTCCCCCACGTCACTAGCAAATGTTTTAGGAGTTCACTCCACAGCCTACCCTACATCAGTTGGTATCAGAGCCCAAGGTTGGGCCATTGTGCATGCTCCGTAGTGGTAGGACATTTAGAAGCATGGTAGATCCACCAGTCGCCAACGACCGGGCAGCGGGCTCGAATTCGAGTACCGCTACCACCGACTTCCAGCGTCTTATTCTAGAACGCTTTGACGCAATGGGTACCCAGTTCGAGAATGTGCGTCACGATATCGCCGCGGTGACTCGTCGTCTAGATCTGATAGAGCACGCTAGAGATACCCCCTCCCTTCATGACGATGAGATCGCGGGTGACCCGGGAGAGTCTCCCCGTCGCGGGCAGCGAGTCAGAGATGATCCGCCACCGGCAGACCGCTACCATCGTGAGGCCCCCGTGAGAGTCCCCACCCCGCCTGCATGGCGGAATCCCGAGCCAGCACGTGGCCGACCCCCGCCCCCGCGGGAAGATTACCGCATGCCACGTTATCCTGGCCTGAGGGACCATGTCCCTCCACACGATCGCCGTGACCATCGTCGAGACGAGTATTACCCGCCGGGTCGACGTGAGCGCGGGCCCCCGCCCGCTCGGCACGACTATGACCGGGACGACGATCCTGATGAGTATCCTGACCCGCGGAGAGGTGATCGCGGTTTTGACATCACCCGTAGGATTCGCCTCGATGCCCCGACATTCGATGGTCGCCTGGATCCAAAGGCCTTTAGTGATTGGCTCCTGGACATGGATCATTATTTTGACTGGTACGACATGAGTGATGAGCGTTGTGTCCGGCTCGCCAAGATGAAGTTAGTCGGGCAGGCCAAGGTATATTGGATTAGTGTCGAGAGATCCTTAGAGCGTGACGGTTATTACCCTATCACCAGATGGGGAGAGATGAAGCAGAGACTGAGCGAGAAGTACCTCCCTGCGTCCTACCGGGATCAGTTATTCGAGCAATTACAGAACTTGCGTCAGGGAACGCTTACGGTGGCCGAATATATGGCTCGATTCGACGAGCTAGTTGTTAGGAGCGATATCTCGGAGGAGCCTATTGCCACCGCCTCTCGATTCAAGGCTGGCCTCCGCTCGGATCTCCGGAGAGAGCTGATTCCCCATCGCTTGGAGACTGTAGATCAAATATTCCAGCTCGCTCTAGAGTATGAGCAGTACCTTCGTGCCCCTAGTACGAAGCAGTTTCCTTCCCGGACGGATTCGTCAACGTTTAGGAAGCCCGCTCCCGCCCAGACTGCTGCAGCCACCTCATCCCCCCGAGTCACTCCTGACTTGAAGGGGAAGGCTGTCGCTACCGAGGGCCAGAGGCCTGGGGGTATACAGTGTTTTAGGTGCGGAGGTAGAGGACACGTGGCGGCCCACTGCCCCACACGTAGTCTGTTGGTTGAGGACGAGGAGCCCGATTTAGAGGGTGATGTGGAGATTACTGAGGAGGTCACTGCCACCGTTGAGGAGGGCTGGGAGAGCGACGCTGAGCGATCGTTAGAGGTGGGAGTGGTCAGGCGCTTTCTGCATACCCCACGAGCTGATGAGGATTGGCGCCGCACCACCATTTTCTACACGTATTTCCTGAGTGCAGGCGGCCCCTGCAAGTTGGCTATTGATAGCGGGAGTTGCGTGAACATCGTGGCCCAGAAGGGTCTAGACCGTATGCAGGTGAAGGCGGAGCCTCACCCACATCCTTATCGTGTCATCTGGGTTGATAAGACAGCTATCCAGGTTACCCAGCGCTGTCTCGTTCCGATCACCATAGCTTCTTTTGAGGACCGAGTTTGGTGCGATGTCATCCCTATGGATGTCGCCCACGTCCTGCTGGGCCGCCCTTGGTTATTTGATCGCGATGTCACGTGCTTCGGTCGATCGAACACGTGTGTCTTCTATGATAAGGGGCGGAAGATCACCTTATCCCCCACCCAGCCCAGAGAGAGGCCCAAGGGCCGGGTCGAGCCGTCCACTAGCACGATTGCTTCGAGACCCGTGCATATCCTGAGGCGTAGTGAGTTTCTGAGAGATAGCACTGATGCTGGTATCATGTATGTAGTGGCAGCCACTATGGCTTCTGATTGCCCTACACCTGAGGTTTCCCCTGCCGTGCGACCGTTACTAGATGAGTTTGCGGACATTATGCCAGAGGAGCTCCCTGATGAGTTACCCCCTCTGCGGGACATCCAGCACGCTATAGACTTAGTCCCGGGGGCCTCGCTCCCCAATCTGCCACATTATCGCATGAATCCCGTTGAGCACGCTGAGCTCAAGAGGCAGGTTGATGAGCTTCTTCGGAAGCAGTTTATCCGCGAGAGCTTGAGTCCATGTGCCGTCCCCGCCCTTCTTACCCCTAAGAAGGACGGCAGTTGGCGCATGTGCATCGATAGTAGAGCTATCAACAAGATTACTGTGAAGTATCGTTTCCCGATCCCTCGTCTAGATGACCTATTAGACACGATGTCCGGAGCTCAGATCTTCTCGAAGATCGATCTCCGAAGCGGGTACCACCAGATTAGGGTCCGCGAGGGAGACGAGTGGAAGACGGCGTTCAAGACGAAAGACGGTCTGTATGAGTGGTTGGTCATGCCATTTGGGCTCTCGAACGCCCCGAGCACGTTTATGCGAGTCATGACCCAGGTTCTGCGGCCCTATATGGGCAAGTTCCTAGTCGTTTACTTTGACGACATTTTGATCTATAGCCACACTGAACCTGATCACCTTGAGCACTTGAGACTCCTATTCGATATTCTCCGAAAGGAGAAGCTGTTTATCAATCTGAAGAAGTGCTCCTTCCTATCGGAGTCCGTCCACTTCTTGGGATTTATTATCTCCTCCTCAGGCGTGTCAGTTGACCCTGAGAAGGTCCAGTCCATCCGTGAGTGGCCCGTACCTTCGACCATTCATGAGGCTCGTAGCTTTCATGGACTGGCTACCTTTTATAGGAGATTTGTTAGGGGTTTTAGCTCGATCATGGCCCCCTTTACTAGCTGCCTGCGTAAGGGAGATTTCCAGTGGACCGCCGCGGCCACTCGAGCATTTGAAGAAATTAAGGATAAGCTGACGTCCGCCCCCGTTCTGCGACTCCCCGATTTTAGTAGGGCCTTCGAGGTCGCGTGCGATGCATCGGGTGTGGGTATTGGAGGAGTGTTAAGTCAAGAGGGACACCCGGTTTCTTACTTTAGTGAGAAACTGAATGACGCCAAGCAAAAATACTCGAATTACGATCGAGAATTTTATGCTATTGTCCAGTCTTTGCGGTATTGGAGACACTACCTCCTTCCCCGTGAGTTTGTGCTATATTCGGATCACCAGGCCCTACGCTACCTCGACTCCCAGAGGAAGCTGAGTCATCGCCATGCGAAGTGGGTAGAGTATTTACAGGATTTCCACTACGTTCTCAAACATCGCGCCGGTGTTGAGAACAAACCCGCCGACGCACTCAGTCGTCGAGTCTCTCTACTTCACACATTGAGGGCCCAGGTGGATGGGTTCGAGAGGGTGATTTTGGACTATCCCACTTGTCCAGATTTTGCTGAGACCTACACCGCATTATCGAGGGACCCTCCAGATCCTGTTGAGGGGTTTCGGGTCATTGATAGGTACTTGTTCCGGGGCTCCCGCTTGTGTGTGCCCAATACCTCATATCGTGACTATTTAGTTTGGGAACTACACGCCGGGGGTGCCGCCGGCCACTTTGGGCGAGATAAGTCGATTGCTATAGTAGAAGATCGTTTCTATTGGCCGAGTCTGAAGAGAGATGTGGCTCGTATCGTTCGACACTGCCGTGTGTGCCAAACGGCCAAGGGAACAAAGCAGAACACGGGTCTATACACTCCTTTACCCGTTCCCCACCGTCCTTGGGAGGACATTAGTATGGACTTCGTGCTGGGACTTCCGCGCACCCTGCGGAAACACGATTCTATCTTTGTTGTGGTCGACCGGTTCTCTAAGATGGCGCACTTTATTGCATGTAGCAAGACCGCAGATGCTCCCCGCGTCGCGGCCTTATTTATGAGCGAGGTCTTTAGGCTACACGGTCTCCCAAAGTCCATCGTGTCCGATCGGGACGTGCGGTTCGTTAGTTATTTTTGGAAGACGTTGTGGCGGAAAACAGGAACTACTCTTAAGTTCTCATCCGCATACCACCCTCAGACGGACGGTCAAACCGAGGTAGTGAATAGAAGTTTAGGTAGCCTGCTGAGATGTCTAGTTGGAGAGCACGCCTCTAGTTGGGACTCGGTGCTCCCTATTGCGGAGTTTGCATACAATAGTTCCATCAATAGGTCGACTGGTCTGAGCCCGTTTCAGGTAGTGTCAGGTTATGACCCTAGGAAGCCTATTGATCTTCTACCAGTCCCGACTGAGTCACGTCCTAGTGAGTCTGCTGAGTCCTTCACACGTCACCTGCATGAGTTGCATGAGTCTATCAGGCGTAAAATCAATTTAAGCAACGAACATTATAAAGAACTGGCAGACAGACATAGGCGGGAGAAACATTTTCTGGTTGGCGAACAGGTGATGGTGCGAGTTCGTGCGGAGCGGCTCCCTCAGGGGCCTGCTAAGAAACTGAGCGCCAGGCGAATTGGGCCCTACACTGTTTTGAGGCGAATCGGGTTGAATGCTTACGAGCTGGACATTCCTGCGAGCATGGGTATCCACCCTGTGTTCAATATTGAGGACCTGACACCTTACTTTCCACCCCACGAGTACCCCGATCCCTACCTTGGCGGCCCTCCCGAGCCTCTACCACCACCCCGTTCTCCCACCACCCAGCCTCCCCTTGACTCCCACTTCCCCCGGAGTTCACCACCTGTGGCTTCACCTGTGACACCACCACCATCACCGGACCACTTCTCCCGAGAGCTGAGGGTCGAGCAGATTACAGAGATCATTGCACATGAGTTCGTCCCTTCCACTGACGGACCCGTGTGCCGCTACTTGGTTCGCTGGTTTGGACGTTCTTCTTCCGACGATACTTGGATTGCTGCTGCTGAGCTTGATCAACTCGCTCCCGAACTTCGACTACAGTACGATCGTCTCCATTCATCGGAGATGAAGGCTTTTCAGTCGGGGGGAGTTGATGGGGGACCATCGGGCGCATCTCGGCGCAAGGCGGGCCCCACCTTCGTATATTCGCGTCGACGGGCTTGATCGGACCGGCGATCCGCCACCGCGGATGTGTCCGGCTCGTCGTTTCGACTCAGTTTCATATATGACATTTTATATTTTGGACTTTATTTCATGTACTTATGGGATCGGAACCGCCGGCCAATCATAGCCGTCGATTCCGGTTGCCCTAATTCCATTCTCCTATAAATATATGTGTTAGGGCTGCAGGAATATCATTGCTGAAAGTTAGGAGAAGATCATCTTCCTCGCTTCCGGTGGTCATTCCGCGGTGCCGACGCCGTGGAGTCCCTTGGTGCCGACTCCTTGGGTAAGGTTCCTTCTTTTCTCGTGCCATTCTTCCTCTACCAAGCAGCCCCGCCCTCTTCCTTGCCGGATCTAGCCGCCAGCCCTTCCCTTAGCACTCCTAACCGCCGGCCACCCTAACCCCCCCAGACAGCCCACCGCTCCTCCCTTTTCCCCCTTGCAAGCCCCACGCCGCCGGTCCCACAACCTCCTACCGCCACCCCTCCTCTTTCCCCACCAGCAGCCCCCCGCAAAAGCCCCTCCGGCCCACACCGCTGCCCCCCCAGCAACCCGCCAGCATCCTGCTGCCAGATCTGGGCCGATCCCTTTGGATCCAGCCCAGCCGACCAAAACGCCCCCTTTTCCCCCCCAAACAGCAGCCCTTTCATTCCCCCACGTGGATCCACCTTTCCCCTTGCCCGATCTCGTCTCCACACCACCCGGAAGTCCATCCAAGCCTCCGAAATTTCAGATCTACATATTTTCCTGCAGCCCGAATTTTAATTCAGCGCTTTGTACTTGCTTATGTGGATTTTATTGTTGATGGTTTAATACATGTTGTGCACGTTGTGGAACTTGTGTTCGACGGAATTATAGCACGTTATTTTCGCCTGTGAATCTCTTGCATTGAAGGACGCTTCATTCGCCGCGCGCTAGAATTAGCCCTCCGTGCGGAGGAACGCTATTGCCTAAATTGCTGAATAGAAATCGTTTCTCTTGCTCTAAATGAATGCATTGATTTATATGTTGATTTGTTGCTTAAATTAATTTAACGCCTGATTAATTTCATCTCACATATAGTCATTGGTTAGGTGAGTCCATTCCCCCACGTCACTAGCAAATGCTTTAGGAGTTCACTCCACAGCCTACCCTACATCAATTTGCATAAGAGCTTGTATTATGAAATGAGCTATGAGGCTGATAAGAAGCTCCTGAATGCTCACTTGCACTTGCTTGTTGAAATGAAGAATAGTTTGTTTGTTGAAATGAAGAATAGTTTGCTTGATGTGGGTGATTGTAATAGTTCCTTTGATATTGCATGTTTCCATATCCATAAGAATAGGTAGAATTTGGGTTTTGTGCATAACCAGTATAATCTGGACTTCTATTTGTTGCAGACCAATTAAATGAAATTGATGTTTGGGATATGGAATTTGTTGGAAAATGGTCACCAAAAATGGCAGAGTATGAAGCGGAGGGCGGAGGATCAAGGAGGCGATGAAAAATTGAGTGGACAGGATTATTTCTAAAAATAACGCTGTCAAGGAGGTGCTCCTATGGCTCCAAAGACCGAAGCTGATGAAAGTGGTCTTGTGTTCGCCAGCAATGGTCAAGTCGAAGTAAGTCAAGACAGCAGCTGAGGAGGAGGCGAGTCGGCAGGTAAGGATGACTCCAGCGGTTGCTCCGCCGTTCTTGAAGATGTCCGACTGGATCGATGGATGTGCGGACTGAGTCTTCCTCTGTGTCACTGTTGAAGATGTAATGGAGAAGCTTCACTGTTGAAGATGTCTCCGGCGTCGAGATTGTCGGCGTGATGACCGTCGTTTGTACAAAACTCCCGAACTGGAGCAGTGCTGGCGAGTGAATACCCGAAAACAGAGACGGGCTTGTGGAAGAAACTTGTGGCCAGACTAGAGATGTACAACACAGGGGCGCTTCCACGCCAAGATCACACCCGTTCTAGAAGATGTCCGGCTAGGTCGCCTGTGTTCAGTTTCTTGATCGCTGGAGATGCTTGATTTCGCTGTAAGAATATGAAATCTTTTCCAAGAGATGAAGAGGGCAATGATTTTGGTTGCCCCCTTTTTTTTAATGGTTGCTCCGGCAAGATGGTCGGAATTGGTGGGGAGGAAGTCTCTCAACGATGAAACGTCGAATCTTGAGTGGAAGAAGATCGACGGAGAGGGAGATGGGAGCAGACGTATTTCTGGTGAAGAAGCAGTGGTTGACGGGGAGTTTGGCTCTCAACGAGATGAATTTGCTTCCTTCCAACAGATCCTTGATTGCTTCCTTGATGGCGGGCGGCGTTTCTTGAGGTGGTCGGAGAGCAAGAAGATGGCGGGCGGGCGGCAATTCTCAACGAGATGAAGATGACTGCTCCGGCGAGGAAGCAGCGGTTGGCGAGGGAGTATCTCAACGAGAGCACCAATGTAACGGTCTGAGCCGTTACAAGATCGCCGGCGTCGAAGGGGAAGAAGGCTGGGCCTTCCGTACTAATTCCTAGAACTACTCCTATTCTAAACTGCTGGAGGAAATAGAAAAGACATTCTTATTCATTCCTTGTAAACTATTACAGGGGATGCTATTTATAGAGCCATACTAATTACAATAGTCAATAACAACTTGCCACGTGGATATACAGTTGTTACATTAGCGGTGATAGATTTGATATGGAAGGAGTTCCAATAGATCAGACTACAAGATTGCGGTCACTGGAGAAATCTTTGCTAGTGAACACGTATGACAAGTTGACTCTCAAGACTATCAATTTAAGGATCTCAGTGTTCTTTGTGCCAAGCCTGATGTTTACAAATATGATCGGGAGTGTGATACATCCAGGATAAGCGAGAAAGGTGGGTGGGGTTAGTTTTGTCTTTTTTCAATGATGCAATCCAAATAGGAATCGAACTCAAACAACGTAAAATCATCAAAGACAAGGAAGAAAAATATTATTGCTATGCAGATGTTACTGCTGAATCACGGGAAAACAAAACCACGAGAAAGAAAAACAGAAAACACACACACACTGATCAATCTTGAGGAAGAAACCCTTCCTGAGGAGATGATCTCTGTAGCGGAAGGCACAAGCGATTCTGATCTATAGCCCAATCTTCACACACATCACAATTCATCTGCCACCCAATTATTACCCTCTCACTCCTATTTATAGCCATCCTAAAACAAGAAAAGACATAACTACCCCCACCCAACTTTCCCTCCAATCCTGGATGTATCACACTCCCGATCATATCATTACTCTCTCCTCCAAATGTTCCTTGTCCTCAAGGAACAATGTGGGGACAACATTGATTAAAGGGGCACAAGCTTCCCATGTCGGGCCGCCACCATTCCGTTGAGCCATTGAACAAATAATTGAGCGGCGAGCTTGTTGGTATTGGAGGCAATACACCAATACAACGGTGCTTTATCATACTCGTGCTTAATATCACTTTAAATCGTCATTGCAAGTCCAGTTGTGCGGGAAGCAACACAAGCATGATGTCAGCCTTCGGACCATAATATTTGTGCCACCCTTCAGGAGCTACAAAGTACAAATCCCCAACCATATCTGTAAACATCAGGCTTGGCACAAACAACACTGAGATCCTTAAATCGATAGGCTTGAGAGTCAACTTGCCATCCGTGTTCGCTAGCAGAGATTTCTCCAGTGAACGCAATCTTGTAGTCTGATCTATTGGAACTCCTTCCATATCAAATCTATCATTGTTAACCTCCAAGCCAAGTAACACTGAGATCTGTAAATCAAGAGCCCTGAGAGTCAACTTACCATCCGTGTTCGCTAGCAGAGATTTCTCCCGTGACTGCAATCTTGTAGTTTGATTTTACTCAAACAGCGTAAAATCATCAAACACAAGGAAGGAAAATATTACTGCTATGCAAATGTTACTGTTGAATCACGGGAAAACAAGACCACGGGGAAGAAAAACAGAAAACACACACACACTGATCAATCTCGAGAAAGAAACCCTTCCTGAGGAGATGATCTGTGTAGCGGAAGGCACAAGCGATTATGATCTACAGCCCAATCTTCACACACATCACAATTCATCCGTCGCCCAATTATTACCCTCTCACTCCTATTTATAGTCATCCTAAAGCAAGAAAATACAGAACTACCCCCACCCAACTTTCCTGCCAATCTTGGATGTATCACACTCCCGATCGTATCATAAGTCTAGGGGATATGTGAGGGTCAGGCCATTATAGATGACGTAGATTCACTGTTGTGTGTGTATATATATGAATCTATTTCGGTCATCGGTTCACTGGAGTGAGAGAGAGAGGTGAAAAAAACAAGTAAAAGCATGTAAATGTATGTGCATATAAAAAATCATATAAAATGATATATCTTTATTATATAATACAATATGCATATTTGGATCACACCATGAAACGGATCTGGACCGTCCGATCAAACTACAGCAAATAGGAACCGTTGGATTCAAAGCAGTGGCCTGCAAATAAAAAAAAAACAGTTACTGTTCACTCCATTTGTTTCCCCGATACCCCCCTTTCCCGCATCCCGCCCCCCACGGGCTCACCCCGCCGCCGCCGGCGGAGCCGCCGGCGGCCTGCCCGCCGCCCACCGGCGGGTTCGCCGGCCTCCGGCGAACCCGCCGGGGGTTGTCCGGCGGCGAGCGGGCAGGGCCACCGCCGGCGGTGGCCCTGCCCGCTCGCCGCCGGACAACCCCCGGCGGGTTCGCCGGAGGCCGGCGAACCCGCCGGTGGGCGGCGGGCAGGCCGCCGGCGGCTCCGCCGGCGGCGGCGGGGTGAGCCCGTGGGGGGCGGGATGCGGGACGGGGGATATCGGGAAAAAATGGATTTTTTCGGTTTTTTTTTTTAATATTTAAATAATTTATATTATTAATTAAAAATTTTGAATTAATAAATAATTAAAATAAAAATAATAACTAATTAATAAATAATTAAATAATTATTTTAAAAATCAAAAAAATAAAATTTGAACTTTAAATTTTAAAATTGTTTGTCGGGCGGCGAAGCCCGCCGGAGGGCGGGCGAAGCCCGCCGGGGGGCGGGCGAAGCGGAATGCGGGCGAAGCCCGCCGGGGGGCGGGCGAAGCCCGCCGGAATGCCAAGCGGGCGAATCCCGCTTGATTGCGGGCAAAGCCCGCAGCGACGCATCGAGAACGGGCGGAGCCCGTTCGAAGATGCTAGTATTAATTATAACAATACCTAAAAGCATACTTTTAATTTCTCAAACCTCTCATGAGAGCGAGCATAATTACATTTTGTACGGTTGCACCTCTCTATTATTTGAAATTACAGTATTTTTGTGCATGCATATTATAAAACAAGCAGTCGTGCACGGGGACCCCGTGCAGACAACATTCGTCATTGGTGAGATATTTGTCGTAGGGGAGACATTTGTCGAGGGAGTGACATTCGTCATGGGGGCGACATTCATCGTGGGGGCAACATTCATTGTGTAGGAGACATTCATCGCGGGGGCACATTACATGAATGAATTTAAGGAAGAACTTAATTTGACATTCGGCGTGGGGACGACATTCGTCATATATGCAAAAACTTGATTTGAAATAAAGTAAAATCAGATTTGAAAAGCAAAAACTGATTTGAAATAAAAGATTTCATTGGTGGAAAAATCTCTGATGGCAAATCAAAATGACCAAAGAACCAAATAATCTAACTTAAAGATTATATTTTTAGGGGTATTTCGGGTAGTATCAATGTTACACCATCCACCTTTTGTCTTTACTTATAGTATAAGGGGTATTTCGGGTAGCATCAATGTTACACCATTCACCTTTTGTCTTTGCTTATAGTATAAAGATGTAAACTTACAAGAGAGGTTTATAATTTCAAAAAATAGATGGGTGCAACCTTTAATTTTGCATACTTACAGTGGAGGTCTTGATAAACGATCCTAAAAACATATTTTATATTCTTGTTTGATTTATGTAAATATATCAATTGAAACTACATCTGTGTAGGAAAATGAAATGCGGAGCATAAATTTTTTTTTCACTTATCAATCACAATACAAGATTTTTTGCATATATTTGTAGGATTGGAGGAGTGAGACCTCAACTCCAATCCAAGATGTGGGACTAATCTATACAAGAGAAATAAGGGCTTTACATGGGTTTTTAGTCATTTCTTGCACTCTCCCGCAAGCTGGAGCATATAGATTGTAGGTGTCAGGCATATAAACAAATTGTAGGTATAGTGGCTGTGGTAAGGCTTTGGTGAGGTTATCATAAATTTTGCTCATCAACGGGTACACATCGCAGATCAAATTTGCAAAGTTGAACCTTTTCCAAATGAAATGACAATCAACTTTAATATGTTTGGTGTGTTTATGAAAGATAGGATTTTCAGCGATATGGATGACAGTTTGACTATCGCAGTAGAGAATGGTCAAAGAAGGGAGCAAGATCAGGTAGAAGACTTCTAACCACGTAAGTTCAGATACAGTATTTGCCACCAAGCGATACTCAACCTCCGCTGAAGAGCATGTCACCACCATCTCCTTCTTGCTTCGCCAAATGACTAGTTGCCCTCCAAAATGTGTAGTAGCCACTTATAAACCGACGATCATCGAGGGATCCGGCATAGTCTGCATCTGACTATGTAATTAATGATAACGAAGATGATAATTTATACACAAGTCCTTGTCCCAGAGCAATCTTCAGATATTAAAGGATCCGCTCAACAGCCTAGAGGTGGGACATCCAAGGAGAATGCATGAAGTGACTATCCACCCCAACAATAAATTATATATTGGGTCGTGTAACAGTCAAACATTTGATCTTTTCGACACGGCGACGATATTATTTCGGTTTACATAGAAGCGGATCAGAATCAGATATGTGAGCACATTGCTTATGGTTGACATCCATTGATGTATCAACATGCTCTCATCCTGAGTAGTGTGCATCGTGAAGAAGGTCGAGACAATACTTCCTTTGAGACAAGACAAGTTTATCGAGTCGATGAGCTACTTCAATACCTGAGAAATAGCGGAGTTGGCTCAAAGCTTTTGTCTGAGAGTGTGAGGTCAAGTATTTCTTAATCATAGTTATATCATTCACATTATCGCCCGTGAAGAGAATATCATTGACATATACAATCAGGATCACCGTGCATGCATGGAGACGACAAGTAAATAAGGAGAAGTCTTTCGAGCTCCGAATCAACTCGAAATCTCGAACAACCTTACTGAACTTATTGAACCAGGCCCGAGGAGACTGTTTAAGGTCATAGGGAGATTTTTTAAGATGGCAGACAAGAGATTCCCCGGTGATTCCATAACCAAGTGGTTACTTCATGTAGGAAGTCTCTGTGAGGTCGTCATCAATGAATGCATTGTTGATATCAAGTTGATGCAGCTATCAATGACAATGGAAGGTCAACGAAATCAATACCCGAACTATAATCAACTTGGCAACCAGAGAGAACGTCTTTTTATAGTTGAGGGCATATTTTTGAGTGAACCTGCGAGCCCCAAGACGAGCTTTGAGGCGCTTAATTATCCTGATGGGACATAATTAAAGAGAGGGTGAGTGGTAGATGGAACTGCGCCCAAGGGAGGAAATGTAGTCGGATCAGCTAGACGTGTAGTGTCATCATTAGGGAAGTGCTTCTCCAGGACATCAGACCGAGGACAACTACGAGTGTACGCACGAAATGGAGGCGGCAGTGTAGGCATCATGAGAGGTGGAGTTAGGAGCTGAGGAGGTGTGTAATTTTTAACAGACGCTCAATTGTCCTGATGGCATATAATTAGAGAGAGGGTTAGTGGTAGCGCCCAAGGGAGGAAACGTAGTCGGATCAGCTAGACGTGTAGTCTCATCATTATGGGGATGCTGCTTCAGGACATCAGACCGAGGACAACTACGAGTATACACACGAAAAGGAGGTGGCAGTGTAGGCATCATGAGATGTGGAGTTAGGAGCTGAGGGGGTGTGTAATTTTTAACAGGGACATTATAACGCTGGATAACAGGTGAGAAGTCATCATATGGAGGCGAGGAGTAGAAAGGTTGATCCTCGATGAAGGTGACATCAGTGGTGTTGACCGTTTTTCCATCAGTGGGAGTATAACACACGTGACTTTTTTGCGTGTGAGAGTTGTCAACAAACATATATTTGATAGCACGCGGGGTCAGTTTGTCCACTGCAAGGCTAAGAAGATGGACAAAACAAACACTACCGAAGATGGGAATGCGATTAATTAAATAATATCATGGAAATGACAGTGACGATAGATAGATCTTGGCCACCTGCTTTTAGAGCGTAAGAGAGTGGGAAACCATGGGGAGGTGGAAGTTCTTTCGCTCGACCACATCATTTTGTTGTGGTGTGTATGCACAAGATGTTTGGTGGATAATTCCAAATGTATTACAAGTTTCCTGGAATAAATTACATTAAACGGAGCAGAGCTCCTAGCATAATGAGGGGAGAAGGTAGAGCGATGTTGTTACCCATAGATACAAGATTTACATGTAAATTCTGAGAGAAAAAACTGGAAGAGTTTTCTTCATGTGAGAGGAGAATGATCAAGATGTTGATGTCAATCAACAAAGGTGATTGAGGAGAGAGCGGTGGTGGGAAGGCCTAGAGTGTAGAGCTCATTTGACAGTCGTCTTCTACCATTGATATTATGCATTTGTCGTTCCTGCACCACAAAGGAAGAAGAAGAAAATGTGATGCAGCAACCACGATTCTGAGTAAGCAGACAGACAGAGAGGAGATTAAATTGAGAGTCATGAGCATGAAGGACAGAGCAGAGAGAGACGGGGTGAGATACACATCTTCAAAGCCGCAGACAAGCATGTTGTCTCCATTGTCCATCGTGATAAACTTAGGACAAACATAATTTGTGTAACCAGACCCCAAAGATGCTGGAATTCCTCGCGCAAGGTGTCAATATTGGAGCGGAATTTGTTAGGAACATCCACCTCAGGAGAAGCATGGTGCTGAGAGTTGCAAGGATGTGATGGGAACCCATGTTTCTTGTAACAGGTGGACTCGGTATGATTTGTTTCTCCATTAACTACTGTGATAAACTTAGGACAAACAGAATCTGTGTAACCAGACCCCGAAGATGTTGCAGTTCCTCGTGCATGGTGTCAATGTCAGAGCGGTATGTGGTAGGAACATCCATCGCAAGAGAAGCATGGTGCTGAGAGTTGGAAGAATGTGTCGGAAACTCATGTTTCTTGTAACAAGTGGCTTGTTCGGCCACAATTAGTACATAAGCGAGTGTTTTGCCTAGTGGATCGATGACATCCATCATTTCCACCACCCCGAGACCCATGACGACCTCCCCGGGGCCCAGGAGGAGGAGAACCGACATCAGTAAAGTGTTGTAGAAGGGTAGGAGTCAACAATGCTTCAGTGGGTGGATTGACCTTCAAAATCATGGAGCACACATCCGAGAGGGACGGAATAGTGAGGGACAATAAGATGTTCTCCCAGACACTATGAAGACGTGGTAGTAGGTGGGCCATCATTATTTCTATATCGGCAGCTCCTTCTGAGCTCGTTGGGTAGCGAAATAGATCATTGCAAGTTGGTGTTGAATCTAAGTCTCAACAAGAGTCTTGTACTGGGCCACGAATGATGTTAAGTCGCCATCTAAACCAGGTTCGAAGGCCTGGAGATCACGAAAGAGGACAAACAGATGTTGGAGGTTTTCATTTTTGGAGTAGAGGGGCTTCAGTTCATCCCACAGAGCCTTTGTGGTCTCGTGATGTTGTCATGCGATATGGCTCATGTCCATGGAATTTAAGATCCATGATTGAACTTGCCCATCATCCCAGAACAATTTCTCAGTAGGCTCAACAGGTCGATCGTGGGTCAAATGGTGAAGAAGACCCTTGGTCGGTCTGGAGGATACGACGCACAAAGTGGACCTACTCGACAATTTTTCTTCCCGGTAAGGGAGATAACAGTAATTTGGAGCATGGTCGGAGTGATGGACGAGACAGATGTTGCATTTGTCCCCATGGTATATACATGCTCTTGGAAGAAGGAATTGGCTAGCACTGAGCACGAGCAAGTCCAAGACTAGAAATAGGGAATCGGCGAGTTCCGAGCGGATGCTAGAATAAGCGGCAGTGAGATCCAACCGTAGGAGAGGCAACAAGTTCCAACTGCACGAAGCGCTGGAAGAAGAGACGGTGAGTTCCAACTGAGGGTGAGCTCCAACTGCAAGAAGAGACGGTGAGTTCCAACTGAGGGTGAGCTCCAACTGCACAGGAGCGCGTTGCGAGCTCCAACCGCATGAGGACCTGGAAGAAGAGGCGGGGAGCTCCAACTAAGGGAGAGCTCAGGTTGTCAAGAACGGGAAAGAAGGATTAGCGAGTTCAGGATGCGGGCGTCTGCGAGTTCAATCGATATAGGTAGAAACCTCAGGCGAGGATAGTCACGGGCTCCCGCAAATTTAGGGGAAGCGGAGAAGAGGCGACTCTGGGCTTAACTGAGTGCAGGCGCAGGTGCGAGCATCTACGACTCTGATGGATGCAAGGAGAAATCACAGGCGAGGACGGATTCTAGCTTCCGCGAGTTCAAAAGCAGCCGAGAAGCGGCGAGTCTGATATTCACTGAAAGGAGTGGAGGCGGCGAGTTCCGTCGAGCGAGCAGGGAGAGCTGCAGATGTTGGCGGGCCTATTAAAGGCGTGATAGAGGGTCTCAGTCCAACAACAGACAAAGGAGCAGAATCTGGCGAGCTCCAAGTGAGAGCTCAACGGCTAGAATTTAGATGTTAAGGATCATGTTTCTCTTATACTATGTAGGAAAATTGAATGGGGAGTAGAAAAATATTTTTATTTATTCACTTATCAATCACAATACAAGAATATAATTTGTCCATTGATTTATGGGATTGAAGGAGTGAAACATCACTCCAATCCAAAATGTGGGACTAATGTATACATGAGAAATGAGGCCATTACATGGGATTTTATTCAAGAATAGACGGCCAAGACAAATTTGGGAGCAAAATGAGAAGGTCTGCTAGTTTGGACGGAATTAAGCCCTTAGAATTAGATTCGGAGGTTTCTTTTCTTTGAAATCATACTTAAATTTCATTTTTGAAGCCTCAATTCCGTCAAATCAAATGGATCCTAAAATATTATGGGAGGAGATGAAATCGCATTCATTGCTTGATCTACAAATTCCAAATTGATTAATCAATTCCTTTCTGAACATTTATCTTGGCTGGCACATCCAGATGATATCATTTTTGTTTAAATCTGTCATAGAATTTATTCTTTATTCAATTTGCATTCAGCTCAAATTGATCAAATTCTGCTTGAATTTGGGGCAGGCCCGCAGGAAGAGTTCTCACACATCTGTGTTCACCTACACCAAACATCATTGGCAGAGGGCGCACGCCCGATCAACCAGGGTGCGGTTGACTAACAGGGAACTTGACCAGGGCATGAGCCGCCAATGTCGGTCAACCGATGAGTCTTCTTCAATAACGCAATGAAAGCTCTATCCCGTCAGACGTGTGAGAAGCTATCGGCTATAAAGAAGGTTTTTTTAATAAGCATTTTCTTTCAATTTTTAAACTTTGAAAAGTTCAGTTTGCATTGGCTGAAGGGGGAATTCTAGATACACAAGTTAGGGCCATACAAACTGATATCTGCGTATCTTCTCTGATGACTTCATTACAGGTCTCATTATACTATCTCGCCTTTGTTGATAATTTGGCCATGAAGATATTTATTTTCGCCCATTCGCAAGTTTCAAGAGACGAAAAGTATGTTAAAAAGTGAGCCCAGAGGAAAGCTCGTGCGTCCTAGACAGTGGCGGAACTAGGATTTTGAAGTCGCACGGATACAATCTAAATACTGTCAATTCGGGGGGTTCGGGGGCAGTGCCCCCAAATTTTTTTTTTTGCAAAGATACACTTCACGATTTTCAGTCCAGATTTCTGTGAAATCTGGACTAAAATTCAGTCCAGATTTTATAGAAGTCCAGTGAAAACTGGACTGAATTTCAATCCTGATTTCTGTGAAATCTTGACTGAAATTCAGTCCAGTGAAAACTGGACTGAATTTCAATCCTGATTTCTGTGAAATCTGGACTGAAATTCAGTCCAGTTTTCACTATGAAATCTGGACTGAAATTCAGTCCAGTTTTCACTATGAAATCTGGACTGAATTTCAGTCAGATTTCACAGAAATCTGGACTGAATTTCAGTCCAGATATTCAGTCCAGTTTTCACTATGAATTCTGGACTGAAATTCTGTCCAGATTTCAAAGAAATGACTGAATTTCAGTCCAGATTTCACACAAATCTGGACTGAAATCTGGACTGAAATTCAGTCCAGTTTTCATAGAACCAGCTATGTAAATTAAGAACAGATTTCAGTCCAGCTATGTAAAATGAAGAACTATGAAATCTCGATTGAATTTCAGTCCAGATTTCTGTGAAATCTGGACTGAATTTCAGTCTAGTTTTCACTATGAATTCTGGACTGAAATTCGACTGAAATTCAGTCCAGATTTGTGTGAAATCTGGACTGAAATTCAGTCCAGTTTTCATAGAACCAGCTATGTAAAATTAAGAACAGATTTGAGTCCACAGATTTCAGTCCAGCTATGTAAAATGAAGAACAGATTTGAGTCCACAGATTTCAGTCACAAAATGAAGAACAGATTTCAGTCCAGCTATGTAAAAAAAAAAAGAAGAGGTACCGGATCGGATCGGGAGCAGGAGGAGCGGCGACGGGATGCGGGAGCGGCGACGGCGACGGGATGCGGGAGCGGCGACGGCGACGGGATGCGGGGCGGCGACGGCGATGGGATGCGGGATGAGAGCTGTGACGGGATGCGGGATGAAGAAGAAGAAGAGGTACCGGATCGGATCGGGAGCAGGAGGAGCGGGGAAGGGATGCGGGAGCGGCGACGGCGACGGGATGCGGGATGAGAGCTGCGACGGGATGCGGGATGAAATTTTAGCGATGAAAAAAGCGCTCGGGCACGTGCCCTAGCGTGCCCAGTAATAGTTCCGCCAGTGGTCCCAGATCACTTAACAAAGAAGATTATAATAGAGGTGCTCATTCATTTTTAGATATTTTTTTTTGATGTCTTTCTTGCATTGTATGCATGATAGAAACTGCGAGGCTCTGTTTGTTTGGGTGTTTTTTTCCATTATGATTTTTCATAAAACCCTAATGCTATTTTTTTCTGTTTGAGTAGCCTTCATTTGGAACCATCAATCCCCCAAAATGTAGTTTTATGCAAGATTCTAACCATAAGGAGAAAGCTGCATTTAGAAATACTGTTGTATCTTTCATCTCTAATTGCTCCATCTTCAACCGTCATCACCCACCCAAATAAGCCCGTACTAATAATTGGGTTCAATTAAGCACAATGGACCAGTTTGGCGGGGGCACGACCGTGCAGCCAGGATCTGCACGCAAACGAGAAGCCGCGGAAAATCGCAGATTTTGACCACAACCAAAGAGTTGTGGTCTCGATCGCCGCCGTGGCGCGGCAAATTCGCAGCGCCATACCGGCCCAAAATGAGAAATGTATGGTTCACTCAAATAGGGCTACAGTTGTGGCAGGGGGATATATATACCTTTTGGTTTAAGCGAAAAGTAATGCTTATTGTTTTGTGACTGCCATTTTGAATATTAATAGATCTTCAAAAGTTGATTGTGCTCTAAAGAAAGCTAAGAAGAAGCTTGTTCTTTTTATACTGTTTCCAATGAGTCAGTTTTCTTTTGCTAATTTGAAATTCTTGCTGTGAAAAGGGTTATAAATGATATATTTAACTATTTAAAATAACATTCAGTCAGTTTGTTGGATATATATATCTATTATCTATAGAAATTATATGCATTGTTCATGTAGAAGTTTTAGAAATAATTACAATTCTGCCATTGCCCCCATTAGGGCTTCGTTTGGCGGGGTGGATACGCGCAAGTCGCGTGCACATCACCGCCCCGCCGTGAAATGCGGGGTTTGGAAATCCTGCAGTGGGGCGGTGGGGCTCCGCCCTGCCGCACAAAACCATGGAATTTTTGCGGAAATCAAAAAAAATTTAATGTAGGAGAATGCACTTAATTATATGTTGTGGTTAATTGCAAATTGAATATAGGAGGTCTGCATGTTTTCACTGGACAGTCTCTAGGAAACAAACATTTATAAATTTTATCATGCAATTCTCTCTGCCGGGGCACTGGCCCGGCTCTTGTAAAAATGCAGGGTAAGATTTGCCTATATTTCGCCCTTGCCTTCTCTAGATGCTCGCTGCGCGGGGACGCTTTGCGCAACAGGCTGCCCTATGCTAAAATTTAATAAAAGGTATTGCTCAATGCTTGGATTTTGGCAATCCCTAAGGAAATATCTGGCTTTTGGACTCTTCTTTGAATTGAAAAAAAAATATCAACAAGGATGTGAGATTTCATTTGATTAGAATATTTTGTTTGGATCCGCTGGGCCAAGCCATTTGGCGGATCCGGCCCCTCTCACTCGAGATCTAATGACATTTTAGAAAGTTGTGCGAAAGTCCATCTCTGGGACTGCGGAGCTGTACTTTGCTTGAAGTTATATTGCCGTCAATCTTGTTGATGATAAATTTACTCACAGGCATGGGCGGACCTACCTTAGGCCTAGTGTGGGCGACTGCTCATACTGAAATATTTTCTTTTGCAAGTAGTTTTTGCCAAATACTATAATAGTATTTGTCACAGTTAAAAACTGTGACAAATACTCTTGAATCAAATAAATAAACTGCATTCCTCATTTGTTCCCGGCCGACCGACCCTAGGTTTTGACGAAAGCATTCGCGCGACATTGCTCCTTTTCTCGCCGCGCTGATTAGGACAGGAGTCTTTGCCGCCGCCGGCAGTGCTTTTTCTCCATTTGTGGTTGAAGGAAAACGTCAACACTAAAAAAACATGTTTGGTAAAACTCCATTCTCAACGCTTCAAAACACTATTTTTGACTTTCAACATCAAAACAATCCCCTCCATTCCCACCACTCGTATTCCCAAGATTTCTCACTACTCAATTTTTTTAAAAAAATGACTCTAACAGGGTACACACACCACACTATGTCATTGCAAACTATAAATATATAAAACGGCACTCAAATGAAACTGACAACAAACACACATTTTACTAATCCAATAAAACGTATAGAAATAGGAGACGCAACATATTCGACAAAATCATCGCAGGCTGAATCAGGTATCTGCAATCCGCTGAGGAATAGAAATACTTTCTACAATTTGATTTCGTAATCCATCACACAAGGTTCAATTAACAACCCTTCGTCAAAAGGCTGACCCACCATCGCCGGCATAGAAGAAGCCCAAGTTGGAGCTAGGTCTTGCTGTACTAAGGCAGCTCACCATCCTCGGCACCTAAGCGCTAAATTACCTTAAATTTTTAGTAAAAAAAACAGACACGTTATTTTTCTTTTGCAACACCTTTAGATTACAAATTTTATAAGTAATTCCAGCATGTGTGTGTAAATAAACGAATATAAAAACACCAAATTTACTAAGATCACTCCAAAATGTTCATTCGCCTTTCTTCATACACTGGAACGGTTATATGTACACGCGATCAAAAGAGTAACAAAGGTGCAGCAACTTCGCATACACCAGCCAGCGCCCATCGAGATCCGGCCCAAACCCGATGCATGGTTAAAATTTGCGGGGACCGACAAATCAACTTTACCAGCTACAGATCCCAGGTTTCTCCGTCCGGCACAAATCTATCATCTCCTCGTACTTCGACGCATACACAAAGCCCCATAACTGCAAAAAAATGAGATTGGAATTTATGAGAATGTGCATAAACATACTATTAATGACCCAAACTATCTCTAGGAGTAAGCACTAAACTCCCCTAAAAATGTACATTTCATGACATGCATGCACAAAAACACCCCCTGGAGATTTCCTTTAGATGATTATGTTTGTGCATGCATATTATGAAATGTAAACTTATAAGATATTTGTAATTTCAAAAGATAGAAGGGAGGTGCCTGTAATTTTGTAAATTTACATCACGACCCTATATATAACTAAATGTATATAGTTATATATACTAATATAGTAAGAATATTTTTGAATTATGCAACGATATATCAAATAATGGTGTAATACTCTTACCTATCTAACACATTGTTGACCAACTAGCAACAGAAGATGAGGACGTATAGATTCACCACGATTGAGAAGTGAAAAGATGATGAGCAGCGGGGAATTAATGATGGGGACTAACCGCTCCGATATCAATTTGCCAATGAAATTTCACGGAATTGCTTTAGGGACACACCCCAAATTAATAGTAATGGTGGGAGTAACCGAGTAAGGAATTGGACCCCGTTCATTTGGGCGGAATTGGGAGGAAGGAATTGGACTTGGAGAGCCAATTCAAATTCCGCTGTTAGCTCCAATTTTCGGGTGGAAATGGAATTGGGCTCAATTTCATAAGAATTCATTTTTTTCCTAATTTCCTTCCCGCAATTGTGGTCTTCCCGACAGGAGATCTCCTTCCTCCTCAAAAGCTTCTTCTCCGGCGACAACATTCCATGCTTTTCTCCTCATCGACATCGGCATTCCCTGCATCTTCCTCACTGACAAAGGCATTGCCTACGTCCACCTCGCCGGAGGGCAGAAATAAAGTTTGTTTCTTGTTTTTTTCGGTTTTAAGATTGTCGTAGAAGTTAGGAATTTGTATGTTAGTATAGCCTTGTATTAAGAATTTTTTGGGGGATTTTGTGAATTTTTGTAATGATTTTTTTGGTAGGGTTTAGGTATGTAGGTATCTCATAGTGTTTTGTGGTTTTTTTGTTCATAATGATCAAGGGTAATTTACCAGGACTTCCCCTCAAAGTTTGCGTAATTACAATTCCCCCCCCCCCCCCGAATTTTTGAAATTACAAAAATCTCCCTTCAATGTTTATATTGTATAACACTCATGTACAAAAGTATCCCCTTTGAGTAAATCTTCAAGGGGGTCTTTTTTGTTTATGAATGTTATGAAATATAAACATGAGTGGGGTAATTGTAATTTCAAAAGTTAGAGGGGTGCAAGCTGTAATTAAGAAAACTTCAAGGGAAGGTCCAGGTAAATAACCCTAATGATGAATTAACAGTTGGCGTTGTGGGTGTGTTCATAATAATTCACATGATGAAATTTTATAGGTCTTAACTTGATTCTTTCAGTACTATAGTTGTGTATATGTTTATGTGTGTGTGTGTGTATGTGTATTTGTTTATGCATATGAGTTTTAATTGAGGTTGTATGTGTGTGTTGTAAGTGTGCAGGTGTTTATGTATGTGTTTGTTTGGTTGTATTTTTGTGTTGGTATGGTGATTGTGAATGTGTATCTCTATGTTTGTGTGTTTTATGTATCTGTGTGTGAATGTACTAATTCGCATGTCTTTATGTTTGTGTGCGTTCTATGTATGTATGTGTGTATAAATGTAATAATTTGTGGATGAAATTTTGTATTGGTATGGTGTATGTGATTTGTGTATGTCCTTACGTTTGTGTGCTCTATGTACATGTGCGTGTGTACTCATTTGTGGATGAAGTTGTGCGTGTTTGTGTATATGCTTGTTCAGTTGTGTGTATGTGTTTATGTGCTTGCATGTGCGTGTGTACTCATGTATGTGTTTGTGTGCTCTATGTACATGTGTGTGTACTCATTTGTGGATGAAGTTGTGCGTGTTTGTGTATGTGCTTGTTCAGTTGTGTGTGCGTGTTTATGTGCTTGCATGTAAGTGTGTAGTTCTTTGATTATTTATGCATTACTGTTTGTGTAAATGGCTGAAATAATCAAACGGTGTTGATGTAGGAAGACATTCCCAAGAGATCGGCGAGTGGGTCAGTGAGCCCAAAGGAATTTTTTGGTGGGATCCACAAGCGACTATATATACATGCCCGCCTGCCTGGGGGAGCAGCGTCAATCCCCTCTCTTCCTGCTTTTTACCATCATGCCTCTTTCAAAGGAGTTCCAAGAGAGGCTCAACCGCGTCAGGGCGCTCAACGCATCTCGTGCTGCCGAGTTGAGCCCCTGGCTCTCTAACCCGTCACCAAGCGAGTCGCCGCAACATAAGTCCGCAAAAAAGGCCAAACCTGACCCCAAGGTTGGCGAGGTCGTCCATGCTGATCTGGTCCCCACGCCGGATCATGGACTCGCCTCCTCCTCCAAGCCGGCCGCTGAACCAAAAGGGAAGGGGTTGAAGACATCCCCGCTGATCCTGATACCCGCCTAGGGGATGCGGGCACACCTCTGGTGCGAGTTGACTCCCCTCAGATGGGCTCACGCTCCCAAGATGCTGATGACTCTCGCGCGAAGAGCCCGGTACCCACCTTTGGGACCACCGGACTGGGCTCTCCGCCGCCGAACTCACCGGCTTGCAAACACAAAGGGAAGGATGCTGAAGACATCCCCGTCCCCAGCTTCGAACTGGTCACTTCTCCAGGCGTTTACCTCCCGGGTCGCGGAAAGACCCTTATCTCTGCTCCAGCTCGGCCTTTGCAGGGACAGCCGAGTTCTTCCCGCCAGCCACACCTCTAGGGGGCATCCGCCTCGCATGATTAGTTGAGGTTTTAGTCATATTTTGGACCTCAGGTTCCTTACCTGAATTGATTTATCATCGCAGGCCTTCATGGACAATTTAAAGCTGAGGAATCCTCCGATCCAGGGGGCTACTCGCCACCTCCTTCGCCCAACGCCCTGGAAGGCTTCCTGGACGCCTCCCTAGAGCCTGCTGAGATGAGGAGGCGAACCATTGGGATTCTCAGGAAGTACGGGCTCGCGCTGCACGAGATCCAAGAAGAGCGAGTTATTGACGGCGAGCGGCTGCGCGCGCTGAAAAGGGACTACGTGCTGCTGGCGGATGAGGTGAGCCGTGGCTCGACAAGCGGGATGACTTCCCCAGGACCCCTCATGGATCGGATTCAAGAGGGTCTGCGTTTCATTCATCAAGACGTAGAGCTGGTCCGCGAGTTTAATAACCCTCGCCGGCCACCGGGGATGGGGACGTGAGGCCGGGGTAGATGGAAATGGCTCCCTAGCTGAGCCTACCGGCTCTCGCCCCCTAGATCCCCTGTTCCCGCATGTTATGACAATAATTTCTCTGCTGCTGCATTTTTCGAACATTTGACATTGTTGTGTGTAACAACTATTTTTAGATTTGATTTCTCATATTTGTTACTCGTGAATTATGTTGCGCTAGAGACTCGGCTTGCATTAGGGTAGAGCGGGTCATGGAGGTCTGGCGAGCCGCGACCCGCGAGCTGGACTGGAGTAGTCAGCTCGGCAGGTTTAATTCGCTTTTCTATAAATAGGACCCCTGACCTACCCTTGGCATATCACATATATTATCGGCTTATACCCCCCCTTTGTTGCTCTTCTCGCCACTTGCACTCGCGACGAGATCTAGAGAGATGGACAAGACGCGACCCGACGTCGATGGACGGTCAAAGTGCGCTAAACAGTTTTCAGAATTCCCTTTCTTTGATGGGAATACTACTGAGGAGGAGCTTAACGATTTCGTGGCGGACTATGTCCCGCCAGGGTTTGCCGCGTGTCGGCCTAGGCGAGGCGAGTTGATCAACACCTTCACTGACGAACTCGTCTTCCCCATCTCGCATTTCGAGGTGGGGTTGCGCCTCCCCTTCTGGTCGGAGATCCGTCAGGTGTTGAAGTACTATGGGGCCATCCCTGCGCAGATGAACCCCAACGTGATTGCCATGCTGGTGGCTTTCGCGAGCTTCCTTCAGAAGGAGCGGATTGAGTTCAATCTCATTGTCTTCCGCAAGCTCTTCATCTATCACGCCACCAGCGACGGGGTCGCTTTCTTTATTGACTCGCAGCTCAAGGTGCGCGAGACGGCTAACAAGAACCATGACTGGTTCACGAAGTTCGTCATCATCAAGGGCGAACTCGGCAACATATCCTTCTCGCCAATCCAGCGGGGCGAGGAGGTGTACCGGCCTCCGACCCTGACGGGCGACGACGGCAGCCTCCACCAATTCTTTCTGCATAAAGGTTTTGAGATCGCTTTCTTGCAAAGGGGCCTCGACTCGCTCACGTCGGTTCTACCTGGTGAAGGTATTGTGCGAACAGAAAAGAGCAGACCGAAAATTTGGAGTAGTGTAAACTTTATTATCCCAAAAAGGTATCTATTACAAAGGTATAGCCTCCTTTTTATAAAATGGAGGAGATGAGAGAGATTACAATTAGCAATGTAGGACTAAATAATTACAGGTGTAAGCGGTTTAACATAAAAACAAGCCGAACAGGCCGCGCGGTTAGACGAATAGGCTAACCGCCCGGCCACCACAAGAGACAGGGAACAAGCCTCCATAGGAGACCGCCAGACCGCTCGGTCTCTTAGCCGCCTGAGACAAACCATCAGACCGCCCGGATAACCACAGCAACATTCCAGCCATCAAACCGCAGGAGAGAAACCGACAAACCGCGCGGTCTCTAAACCACCAGAATCAGACCGTCAGACCGTCCGGTCTCCATACAGCAACACTCCCCCTCAAGCTGGAGAATATATATCGATCATGTCCGGCTTGTCGCAAATGTGAAGAAAGGAGGCAGACACCGCCTTGGTAAAAATATCTGTCAGCTCTTTATCGGAGGTGACGAATGGAGTACAAATTTGTTTCTTCAAAATCTCTTCCCGAATAAAGTGGCAGTCAACTTCAATGTATTTTGTTCTCTCCTGGAAGATCGGATTTCTGGTGATGTATATAACGTCCTTGTTGTCACAAAACATAGGTAGAGGATGATTGTAGACATCTCCTAAGTCAAGCATGAAAGCCCGTAAACACTTCAGTTCACATGTGGTTGACGTCATACTTCGATATTCTGCTTCGGCGCTGGACCTGGAGACGACATACTGTTTCTTGTTCTTCCAGCTCACAAGATTTCCTCTCACAAAGGTGCAAAAGCCCGACGTTGACTTACGGTCTCCTTTGTCATCAGCATAGCTTGAATCAGAGTACGCTTCAATCCTCAAATGTTCATTCTTCTAAAAGAGAAGTCCTTTCCCAGGAGCTGATTTAATATACTCCAAACTCCTCATAGCATACTGTAGATGGCACTCCCTAGGAGCTTGCATGAATTGGCTAACCTTGCCTACAACATAGGCAATGTCGGGTCTGATCACTGTGAGATATAGGAGTTTACCACCCAGACGTCTGTACCTCGTAACATCAGAAAGAAGAGGAGAGTCATCCGTCCATGTTTTATCTTCTCCAGTCGCCATGGGACATCGGGCAGGTTTAGCCCCAGTCAACCCTGCCTCTTTTAACAAGTCAAGAGCGTACTTCCGTTGAGAGAAGACAAGAGAATCGGGCTTCCGAGAAAGTTCTATCCCCAGAAAGTATTTTGGAGAGCTCATATCCTTTGTAACCAGGTGTTGCCGAAGATGCTTCTTTGTCAGGATTATCCCAGCTTGCTCATCTCCAGTAAGAAGAATATCATCCATATATATTGCAAGCACCACTAGACCCATAGAAGTTTTACGAGTAAATAGAGAGTGATCAGCATAACTTCTCGTAAAACCTACGGCCGCCACAATCCCGCTAAACTTGTCAAACCAAGCGCGAGGACTTTGTTTTAGGCCATAGATAGCTTTCTTGAGTCGGCAAACTTGTGTCTCCCCCTGAGCAACATACTCTGGAGGTTGCTCCATATAAACATCTTCCTGAAGATCCCCATAAAGAAAGTCATTCTTGACATCCAGCTGTGAAATGGGTAAATCCCTGTTGACAGTCACAGAGAGGACCCTAATAGTGCTGAGACGAGCAACTGGAGAGAAAGTGTCAAAGTAATCAGCTTCATAAGTTTGGGTAAAACCCTTGGCAATAAACCGAGCCTTGTAACAGTCCACACTGCCATCGAGGAGGAACTTCACCACAAAGAACCAGCGACAGCCAACATCTGTGCTGAAAGGAGGAGGAACCAGGGTCCAGGTACCCCGTTCAGTGAGAGTAGCAATCTCCTCATCCATGACAGCTTTCCAATGAGGAATAGTAAGGGCCTCCTGGTAGGAACGGGGGTGGCAGTGGCCGAGATAGCCAGTGCAAAAGCTCTGCGAGAAGGGGTAAGACGATCATAGGAAACAACTGCAGCAAGCGGGTGTTGGGTACATGCCCGAACCCCTTTGCGAAGAGCAATGGGGAGATCCAGGTCAGCGGGTTCCTCAGTATCCGGAGCATCCGTGGTGGAGAGAGCTGGCCCGTGAGTATAAAGAGACGGCTACGTAGAGGAGGGAGATATCGCGGGAGGAGGACATGGCGGAGGAGACGGTGGAGATGGTGGAGATGGTGGAGGTGGCGGAACGTCAGTAGGAGCAGAGGGAATGGATGGGTTGGTATGAGAAGTAGGATCAGCAGAAGTAGAGGAGGAAGCGGGAGAGAAGTAAGATGCATTTTCAAAGAATATGACATCCGCAGAGACAAACTGCTTGCGGGTAACGGGGTCAAAGCAACAATAACCTTTCTGAGTGGTAGAGTACCCCAGAAAGACACATTTAGTGGCTCGTGGTGAGAGTTTGTCACGGGTGGCAGCGGGAGAGTGCACAAAGGCGGTGCACCCAAAGATGCGCAGAGTAAGAGGAAACGGATTCTTGTTCGGATAAAGAATGGAGAATGGGGTGGCACCGTGGAGAACTGTGGAGGGAATGCGATTGATAAGATAACAGGAGAGGAGGACAGCATAGCCCCAATAGGAACGAGGAACATGCATTTGGTTCAGCAGAGTGCGAGCGACATCGAGGATGTGACGCTTTTTGCGTTTCGCCACCCCATTTTGTTGTGAGGTGTAGACACAACTAGTTTGATAAATAACATCATGGTGTATACAGAAAGAAGAGAAATCATGACTAAGATACTCCTTAGCATTGTCAGAACGAAAGGTTTTAATAGAGGTATCAAACTGAGTCTTAATCATATAATAAAACGATGTCCAGACAGAGAACAGTTCGGAGCGATCCTTTAGAAGATACACACGTACACCTAGAGAAATCATCAATAAATGTGATAAAATATGAACTACCCCGACCGATGGTGAGGGTAGGAGCAGGACCCCATACGTCAGAGTGAACGAGGTCGAACGGACGGGAAGAGTCACGACTTTCCGTTGGTGGGAAGGATGAGCGGTGATGCATGTCGAGCTGACATGCATCACAGTTTAGAGGGGGATGATGAGGGAGGTGGGGCAGAAGCTGGCAGAGAAGTCTGGGAGGAGCATGTCCAAGGCGAAGATGCCATTGGAGAAGATCTTAGAGGAGAAGGAGAATGCGGATAGAGCAGAAACGTTGTCGAGGAAGTAGAGGCCGCCGCTCTCAGTCCCAGTATCAATCGTCCGTTGGGAGTCCGGATCCTGAAAAGAACAAGAATTAGGAGTGAATGTGACGGAACACCGTAGTTGCTTGCATAGAGAAGTAACCGATAATAAATTGCAAGGGAACTTGGGCACATAGAGGGTATCTGTCAGGCGAAGAGACGGAGTGACTTGAACCACTCTCGTCTCATTGACCGGTGAGGAAGAGCCGTCCGCAACAAAGACCGGAGGCAACCGATCATGTGTTTCTAGAAGAGAAAAACACTGAGGATTGTATGTCATATGATTGGTAGCACCAGAGTCGCTCAACCATTTGTCGTGAGTAACAACGTAAGCACTACCAGAAGATGTGACCACCGAGGCGGACTGCGTGGAGGAGGTGGAGGCCATAGAAGAGAGGCCGCGCGAAACAGGAGGCCGCGCGATCAAACAGGAGGCAGAGAGAAAAAGGTCACGGTGACGAGGTCAGAAACACCAAGCCGGGCGAATAGCAAGCAGGACGTGCGACAAGAAAGACCGCAGCCAAGAAGCAGAGCAAAGCAGAGGTCGCACGAACAGAAACTGACCGCGCGAATAAAGGGAGATCGCGGGGAGAGAAAAGGCAAAAAAACCGCGAAAACAGGTCGCGGAGAGAAAGAAAGAGACAGGCCGCGCACACAAAGGGCAACGACTAAGAGGAGACAGAAACAAGTCGCGCGGAGGAAACAAGTCGCAAACAAGTCGCGAGAAGGAGCAAGCCGCGCGGACAGGCCACGCGGAAAGAGGAAGCTCACAGAATCAGGAGGAAAATATCGAGTGCTCTGATACCATGTGCGAACAGAAAAGAGCAGACCGAAATTTGGAGTAATGTAAACTTTATTATCCAAAAAAAGTATCTATTACAAAGGTATAGCCTCCCTTTTATAGAATGGAGGAGATGAGAGAGATTACAATTAAGCAACGTGACACTAAATAATTACAGGTGTAAGCGGTTAAACATAAAAACAAGTCGAACAGGCCGCGCGGTTAGACGAATAGGCTAACCGCCCGGACACCACAAGAGACAGGGAACAAGCCGCCATAGGAGACCGCCAGACCGCCCGGTCTCTAAGCCGTCTGAGACAAACCATCAGACCGCCCGGATAACCACAGCCACAGTCCAGCCATCAAACCGCAGGAGAGAAACCGACAGACTGTGTGGTCTCTAAACCGCCAGAATCAGACCGCCAGACCGCTGGTCTCCATACAGCAATAGGTATGACTTGTTATCACTTTTACCGCAGTCTTGTCGAGACGATCCTTTGCTAACAAAGTTACTTTTTGCAGGGGAGCGGCTGATCCCAGAGAACCCGCCCTTCGCGGATTCAGGGTTGCACCATGACCCGCTCGCACGGGAGAGGGCGGCCGCGGCGGCTCACCGAATGGAGCGAGAATCCTCCAAGCCCTCCTCCAGCCAGAAGCAGGCCGAGATCGCCAGCTCCCGCTCGCCTCGCCTACCGCCACCGTCAAAGAAGCTGAAGAAGGTGGTGGTGGTCTCTAAGGGGAAGCAGATCGTCCTCGACTCGCCGGAGAAGGAGCAAGGCGGCGGCAACCCTCCTGCTTCCCCAGTCGTCGAGGACCTCGCGGCCCGCGAGCCGGGTCTGCCGAAGGACCATCAGAACTATGGTCTCGGCGGAAAGGCAAACGACCAGCTCGGCGAGCCGATGATCCAGTGGGATGAACAAGCCCACATAGTTTCCATCTCATCCCTCCTCCCCTCCTGGTCTGAGCACCGCCCTCTCAGCGGGCACGCACGCCTTTGCCCTCGGCTCCGACCTTTATGGACGCGAGGACGCCGAGGCCTTCGACGACATGACCCTCCAGTGGCTCGCTCATGAATGCACGCGAGCCCAAATGCGTTCCATGGAGCTTGCCCGCATGTCCGTCCACCGTGGTTTTACCCTCAACCATAGGCTGGCGAGTGTCGAGGAAGCCCGGGATCTCGCCAAAGACGATGTCGCCGACCTGACGAGGAGGCTAGGGATCGCCGAAGACATCATCGGGAAGAGTGTCGGCGGGGTGGTGAGTGCTAGTTAACTTCTTCATATATTACTTTGCTTACTTAATTCTTTGGCTCATGCTTCTCGCCTCGCAGGATGCCGAGACCACCGACCGCTTGTGCATTCGCGTGACTGACCTCGAAGAGAAGAACAGGCGGCTAGAAGAACGGAATAAGGCGCTTCATGGCGAGGTCAGCCGCCTGATGGACCTTCTCCTCCCTCCAGCTCGCGGCAATCCGAGCACCCAGGGCAAGGACATGAAGATCTTCAGCCAGGTGGAGGTCAACAAAATGTTGCGGCTCAACTCTATCAAAGCTGCTGATCACACCCTGCAGGTCATGCGAGATCTACAGGTGCTGATGGAGGACTGCGAGGAGGTCACCGTCGGGGACCTGGTGCCGAAGTTGTTCCTCCCTGTCCCTACTCCTAGCGAGCCGGAAGACAGCTTTGACTTGCTTTTCAAAGAAGTGTCAAGCTTCCAGGATGATCCTTCTGGGTGGGAAGGCGAGAGCTGACCTGTACTTTTCTTTTATTTTCCTGTAATGATTCCCTCCCCCTAATTTTGTAAGCTCGTCGTGAGGCAAGTTTCTTTTGTAATAGTACATATATTAATGAAATATTGACTTGGCAACTTTTCTTTCTGCAAAACTGCTCTGTATTTACTGCACTCGCGCGCGCATGTTGCACCTTCTCGCGCGACCACGCTAGGGTAGAACTCGTCGCTAGAAAGTAGAGTTAGGTTAGACCACTCTCTTCTGAGGCTGCCGAGACCTCGCCATCTCTTACCAGTAGAGGCTAGACCACTCGTAGCGCTGGGTCCACGAATTCCCTTCTCGCGTGCGGGATCTCTTGCCTTTTAGAAGGTTATTCAGGACCCGACTTTCACAAGTAAAAACCTGATGGGGTGGAATTCAACTGCCGAGAACACCCCCGACTCGCCTTCCTTTGTAGTTGTCGAGACCTCGGCTCGCCCCATCTGGCATTTGGGATTTTGTTGGGCCTGACATGTTCTCCTTATGACTTTGCCCTTGGCCTTTTCCCCAAGCTCACCTTCGGATGCCTCATGTTGACTGGCAAGAGCAGTGGGACTCGGTTCCAGAGCATCAATGACGTCCACCGAGGACCCCTGCCCTGTCAGCTAGGTGAGATCCTGACAACGAGAGAAGCTCGAGACTTAAGAAGATTCTCTCGAGTGACATCCAACCCTGCCAGCTAGTGGGAGCCTGGCAGCGGGATCTTCTCGGGGTCTGGGGCAGACTCTCGAGTGACATTCAGCCCTGCCAGCTAGTGGGAGCCTGGCAGCGAGATCTTCTTGGGATCTAGGGCAGACTCTCTCGAGTGACATCCAGCCCTGCCAGCTAGTGGGAGTCTGGCAGCGAGATCTTCTCGGGATCTGGGGCAGACTCTCTCGAGTGACATCCAGCTCTGTCAGCTAGTGGGAGCCTGGCAGCGGGATCTTCTCGAGGTCTGGGTAGACTCTCTTGAGTGACATTCAGCCCTGTCAGCTAGTGGAGTCTGGCAGCGGGATCTTCTCGGGGTCTGGGTAGACTCTCTCGAGTGACATTCAGCCCTGTCAGCTAGTGGGAGCCTGGCAGCGGGATCTTCTCGGGGTCTGGGGCACTCTCTCAAGTGACATCCAGCCCTGCCAGCTAGTGGGAGCCTGACAGCGGGATCTTCTCGGGGTCTGGGGCAGACTCTCTCGAGTGACATCCAGCCTTGCCGGCTAGTGGGAGCCTGACAGCGAGATCTTCTCGGGGTCTGGAGCAGACTCTCTCGAGTGACAACCAGCCCTGCCGGCTTGTGGGAGCCTGACAGCGGGATCTTCGGGGTCTGGGTAGACTCTCTCGAGTAACATCCATCCCTGCCAGCTAGTGGGAGCGTGACAGCGGGATCTTCTCGGGGTCTGGGTAGACTCTCTCGAGTGACATCCAGCTATGTCATCTAGTGGGAGCCTGCCAGTGGGATCTTCTCGGGGTCTATTTCATGAACATCACCTGCCACACAAACTATTGCAAAAAGGATCTGAAAAGTCACGATATCTCATATTTATAAAAGAGGATGTTACATACTTTTTTCATGGATAGAAACGCTTTAAATCATCACAGCTCCAGGTATGACTGAGGGCCTCGCCCTCCGCATTCTGGAGGCGATACCCCCCTGATCTCAATACCTCTTTGACAATGTATGGACCTTCCCAGTTTGGGTTGAGCTTCCTCAGGGCTGCTGATCTTCCCGCGACATCTACCTTTTTAAAGACCAAGTTCCCTTCCGTGAACTTCTTGACCCTGACATGTTTGTCAAAATACTTGGTCATCCGTCGCTTGATTTCTTCCTGCCTAACAGCGGCCACATCCTGAAGCTCCTCCGCTAAATCCAAGGAGAGTCGCAGCTCGTCCTCGTTCTCGGCTCTCCATTCCTCTCTTCCTTCTTCCGCCTCGACTACCCGAGGTGTCCGGACCTCGAATTCTATGGGGAGCACACTCTCACAGCCGTGGGAGAGCTTGAATGGGGTCTCTCTTGTGGCCGTATTGGGAGTAGTTCTAAGAGCACATAGGACCGAAGGGAGCTGCTCCACCCAGCTCCCTTTCAAGTTCTCCACCTTTTTTCAGCAAATTCACAATAATCTTATTCGCCGCCTTCACCTGCTCGTTGCTCTTGGGGTGATGGACCGACGCGAACCTGAGATCAATCTCAAGCTGTCCACAGAAACTAATAAATTCAGCGCTGGCAAACTGTGGCCCATTGTCTGTGACAATGGCCTGAGGCAACCCGTGCCGGCAGATGATCTCCCTCCACGCAAAATTCTGAACCACCTGGGAGGTCACCTTGGTCAGCGCCTTCACCTCCAAACACTTAGAAAAATAATCTATCATCATCAATAAGAACCTCATCTGCCCACTGGCCTAGGGGAAGGGCCCTACCAAGTCCATTCCCCAAATGGAGAACGGTCAGGGCGCAGTGATGCTCCTTAGTCTTTGAGCTGGTAGTAGCTGGAGCGGGGCAAACAGTTAGCACTTCTGGCACTTCTTTGCAAACTCGGCGGCATCCCGACCCAGGGTTGGCCAAAAGTACCCTTGCCTCACTATCCTCCCTTCCAAGGTCCTGCTTCCCGAATGACTCCCGCATTCCCCGGCGTGAACTTCCAAAATCCTCTGGACCTCCCACTCGGCCACACAACATGCTAGGAGTCCTGAGAGGGTCTTGCGATACAACTTCCTGTCGCGCATAAGATAGTATGCCGACTTGTGCTTGAAGCGCTTCTTATCTAGGCCTTCCGGGAACTAACCAGTGGACAAGAAGGCGGCGAAGGGGTCTATCCACGAAGGGCGCTTGGTCCACCTCCATCAACTCTCTTTCTTCAATAGAGGGGCGGAAAAGGTCGGTGATGGTTTCCCCCACCCGGGGTCCATGCTTGGCCAATTGATCTACCTGCTCGTTCTCCTCCTGCGACACGTGTCGAATTGAGAATGTTTGGAACATGCCGATAACTCCCTTTACCTTGGCTAAGTACAATTGGAGAGTAGGCTCTCATGCCTCACTCTCTGTTGATCTGAGAGGCCACCACCATGGAATCCGTGAGCACTTCCACATTATCCACCCCCAACTCCCTTGCCAGACGAAGCCCCGCTATTACCGCCTCATACTCCGCCTGGTTGTTGGTAATGGGGAAGTGAACGACCACCGTCTACTCGATCTTTGTTCCTTGGGGGCTCTCCAGGATCACTCCTACCCCCAAGGAATGTCTTCCCGAGGCGCCATCTGCCATCACCTTCCAAGGAACTGGTCGAGTGAGCTCCGCCTCCACCACCTCGACCACATAATTAGCCAGGAATTCGGACATCGCTTGAGCCTTGATCAAGAGGCGAGGAACAAAAGATATATCAAATTCACTCAGCTCCACCGACCACAATGTCAACCTTCCTGCATGCTCCACCCCCTCAAAGATGTTGCGGAGGGGATGGTCAGTCACCACTCAGATGGAGTGTGCCTGGAAGTAGGGTCGGAGCCTCCGAGCTGAGATGACCAGGGCAAAAGCCAACTTTTCGACACACATCCTCCAGTGGCCTTCTCCTTTTTTAACCATTACAACATTGGAAACTCAGTCTGGATACTGGATCTCTGAAACGAATCCGTCCTTGAGGAGCTTACCCACCTCCTCTCGGATGGGCTCGGTCAGCTTGTCCGCGGTAGATCTCTTCTTCTGTCGGATGGGGCGAGCCTCGGGGTCCGGGTTGAGGCGGTGGCAGGCGACGTCCGCATCGATCCCTGGCATGTCTGCCACGCTCCATGCGAATACGTCCACGTTCTTCCGGATGCACTCTAGCACCCTCCCTTGGTCCTCTGGACTTAGCCCCCCGCTGATCTGCACCTTCTGCACCCTACCTTCCCGGGTGAGAACCTCCATCTCCACCACTTCTTCCGCTGCCTCCAGCCGGGACTGCTCCTCCCACTCACCAGCAGCCCTCTCTCCTGGGATTGATGCCTCCACCTCGGCTTCCTCCACGGCAATCACCTCGGCCTGCTCTCCCGGAACTTCTTCTGCCGCCCCCACCTGGGCGCGGATCTCTTCCTTCACCTCCATCTCCTCTGCTCCTCCTCCAGCCTCTTTCCTGGACACTTCCTCCATCCTCCTCTCCATCTCCTCGGCCCCCTCCTGCCAGGAGATGGTGTTGACCGCCTTGACATAGAACTCCCTTGCCACCTTGGGGTCTCCGCGGACCCGGAATTGAATGCCTTCAGCATTGAACTTCAGGCACTGATGGAAGGAAGAAGGTACGTAGCGGAAGGCGCTAATGAGGGGTCGTCCGAAGATCGCGTTGTAACTGCTAGGAGCGTCCATGATGACGAACCTGCAGTTTCTGGACTGCCCCCTACAGTAACATGGAGTCCCACTCCTTCCACCTCCTTCCTTTCCCCGGAAAATCCGAACAGAGGAACCATCCGAGGCCAACACCCTCATGGTCTTCACTTTCATCGCGTCGAACGCCTTCTTGAAAACGACGTTGACTGAGCTTCCTGTTATCAATGAGGATCCTAGGACGGTAATTTTTTTGACCGCGGCCTGGATCACCAGCGCGTCGCAAAATGGATACTCATGATTCTGGCATATCCTTCCTCGTGAAGGTAATCTTCTCTTTTGGGGGTGGAGTTAGAGACGTCGAAGCAACGCTCCGGCGGTACATGGTATGGAGGCTCGCCTTGTGGGCGGCCTCAACTCCGCCCCCCCCCCCCCCCCCCCCCCCCCGTGGATCACTTTGGTCCCTCTGTGGCCCCCTACATCGGCCCTATACTCGCACATGTCCTCCCCTCCTGGCAGGACCTCTTCAATCCGCACCTCCATACGAGGCTGCTGCTGTTGCTGCTCCCTGGTACCCCTCAACTCCAGGAACTTTGGGCACGTGGTCGTGGTGTGGCCCTCCTCCTGATGAAAATCGCAGTAAGGCAGCTTCATCCTGCCTTCCTGCCTCCTCCTCTGACCTCTCCTCCCCAGGGCTATCGCCATAGCCTGATGTTGATCAGGGAGAGGAGGCCTCTGGTCCATGCCTCCAGCCTAGAGGGTTGAACTGACCCTGGCCTCCTTGGCGGTTGTCCCCTCCATGGAAAACTCGCCTCTGGCCTTGGTCGTGTCACTCTTGCTGCCTCCAGCCTAGCCGATTGTTCGGCTCCTGACTGCCCCACCTTGGTTGCTACTGTTGATGCTCCCTCTGCCTGGGCTCGGGCCTCCGCGCCTCCTGGCCCATGCCAACCCCTGGCTCCTTCTCCTCCTGTGTGGCCCACTTGGCCAACTTCCTGGCGAAGTCTGGATTCGACGCCTCTCTGTCGACCTCCCTTGCTTCCCTCTCCATCAGCTCCTCAAAGGAGAGAGGAGGGATCCCCTTCAGCTCCATTCTGAAGAATCTCTGCTGCAACCCCAGGGTGAAGGCCACCATGAGGGTGTGCCATGGCATCTCCTGCACTTGGAGGACCTCCTGGAACCGGTCCACATAGCTCCCAGAGTCTCGTTCACCCCCTGCTTGATGAGGAACAGGGACTCAGACTCCTTCCAGAGGGAAGTGGTGAACCTCAGCATGAACCCCCGGCACAGGTTATCGAAGCAATAGATGGAGCTGGTGGAACCAATCTTTCGCCTTCTCCTTGAGGGTGATGACGAAAAGCCTGCATTTGAACGCATCTAACATCTGTCGGATCGAAACCACATCCTCGAACCACTGGATGTGTTGAACCGGGTCGTCCTTTCCGGTGTAGTAGGACATCTCCGGCTCACGAAACCCCTCTGGAACTGGGGCGGATGAGACCAACTTACTGAAGGGGCTGTCCATCCCCTGCTAGGCGGGTCGGGCGGTCTCGCGCCTCCGCCTCGCTGACTCGGCCCGCACTTGCCGAGCCAGGGAACAGAGCTCGCCCCGGCAGATCCCGCTCGCCGCCTTCCTCCTTTGCTACCTCCTTCCCAGGTCGCCTGACAGGGACGTTCTCTCCAAGGGATGGGGCTGCGACAACTGGGACAGCTGGTGTCGAGCACTCGGCGCGAGTGCCGAGTGCGAACATGACAAGATTCTGCATCTCTTGCCGGAAATTCTCAAACATCCCGAGGGTTGCGAGTGGAGGGGGGAGGCGAGTCGGCCCTGCCAGAACCCCGTCCTTCGTCTTCAGTCATCGAGCTAGCGAAGGATTTTCGGTGTTGATCACTCTCCGCGCTCATCGCACCAAAATGTTGAAACTGAGAACCGGCTTATGTGAAGTTCGGACCCTTGGGAAAGGGGTAACCTCGCACTTCTCTCATAAGCTCAGACAACCAGAAACTCAGAAGCAGTAACGGACCCAAGGCTCCAGCACAGAGGTCCCACCACGCACCCGGAAGATCTTAAAGTGTTTCCCTTCCTTAGGCAAGTGCTGAGCTAAGGATACCTCAGAAAGCGCTAGAAAATCAGGGAACAAGTAAGTATGCCTTCTGAGGTACCTCTTTGGGTCTATTTATAGTTTTTTGAAGTTGGTTTGTCAATAGCTCACCTCCACTGTTCTAAACAGCTATATGCAGCCCAAGTCGGCCTACCAACAGTGTAACTCCGCTGTTTTGAAAGGCTACTTGCAGGCCAGCAGGGGTAAAAAGGAAAAAAACAACACTGGTCGAGTGGCCCATGAAAGGTCCACTCGCCACCTCCTCAAGAGCCAGGGCGAGTGCGGGCCTGGCCTGCCCCACTCGTCGACTGTCTGTCGAGATCCTGGGGCGAGTGCGAGCCCACCTGCTCCACTCGTCCCTACTGAGTTACCCATACCTGGGCGAGTCGGGCAGCCCCAAAAGGTACTCAGCCCCCTTCCGACTCGTCTTAAACTTGGACTGCGTCAAAATGGCTGGACCGACTCACCCGCCGGATACGAGGTTGTACATGAACAATTCTCAAGTTATTCAACGACTTTATCAAGCACTCAATGCAACAAGACAATGACGGCGACATTTTGCGGTGAGCAATTCATTCGTATCATACATTCATAATTTAGTTGCATGCTAGAGTATTCATATATAAATATCTATATATATATATATAGGACTGTGTTGACGACATGATATTCATATTGAAATAGCAGTTCTCATTAAAGATAAGCGTAGATATTCAAATAGAAAAAAAGTTATAACAACAAACGTCATGGGAGTATGTGATTCGAACATGAAGTCTGTTTTATGTACTGCATGGATGGAAGGGGTCATCATCGGAGTGTTGTGTAATGCGCTAGAAATAGTTGATTGTTTTGAAGTGTCAGGGTGTAAATACTACTTTGTGGATACGGGATACACAAATGGTACGGACTATCTTGCCCCACATCTGTCAACAAGCTATCACCTTAAAGATTGATCCGCACAGGGCAATAATCCCCCCAACTACAAAGAGTTGTTTAATTTATGACACTCAAAGAAAAGATATGTTATTGAGAGGGCATTTCAACTACTTAAGAAACGATGAGCAATATTGCGAGATCCATCCTGCTTTGATATCAAAGTGCAGGCAATTGAGACTTCTTTAAGCTGCAAATTTCATCATTTGTTTGTTTGTAATCTAAAAACCAATTTTACTTTGAATATATTCAAATTATAAACACATGTGGCATGTTGCATTCTATAGAGATGAGATTAGAAAATGATGCTAGATTACTTGTTGAGGTTGACGCAACGATATTAGTGGAAAGATACAGGTGGTGATAGCAATGAGTACGTCGATGTAGTGGGCTCAGTGCAAGTAGCACCCGAGTGGACTACTTTTAGAGATAGCTTTATCATGACCATGTTCAATGGGTACTGGGCTCATCGTGCTTTTTGTGGAACTTAAATATATAATAGGTTATAATGTTTTGCAAATGAATGTTTCTAGAAAATGAATGTTTCTGGAAAATGACTGTTTTGTGCATGAATGTTTTCCTACAAATTTTAATTGACTTTTTTCTGTGCAATCTGAACTTTCCATGTTACACAGCTATTCAATGAATAAAAACAAAATTAAAGCTGCCAAAGAAATTGAGTGGCCGTATGTTCATTGGACACAATAGATGGATTGTGCTTTATCCCCTGCTCTCCTCGAGTAGTAGGATACGTGCAATACGACTGCAAATGGTTGGAAAGGTGCAGCATTCACAGCTGCCATCCAAGCCCTGAGAGATGAATGTGATGTTGTGATTAACAAGGAAAAAATAGTGGCTCGCTTAAAAACTTGGAATAAGAACTATCAAGAAATATCGACAATGTTGAATACAAGCAGCTTCAGTTGGAATTGAGATTGCAATGTTGTGAGGATATACAGCGAAGATGTTTGGATCAACTATGTTCAAGTAATGTTTTGTTTTTGCTGAAAAACTATATCACCAATATTTATAATTTTTTGGTCTAATCTCAAATACACTTGCAAGCACATCCAACTATAAAGCATTATCGAAGTAATGTGATCATGAATTGGGGTGACTTAACTTCGTTGTGTGGGGTTGATAGAGATACTCGAGCTCATGTTGAGACCACATCCGAGGCAAAGAATGAGATTAACATAAAGGATTTGGCGGATGAAAAGGATGTTGGGGAGGTCAAGTCACGACCAAAGAAGAAGAGAGTTGTTGCGGTTGATATTATTTTGAATGTTGTTTTGAGCAATGTGCATGTTTAGACTCCACTAAAGATATTGAGAGCCAATAGGATATATGCGGTCATTGCAGCTATTACAGATCTGAATGAGCATGAGATCATCAAAGTCATTGATATGTTAACTGTTAATGAAACGAAGAGTGACGTGTTCATGACTTTGTCGATGTCAATCAAGAGGACCCGACTCCGGTTGCATTTGGGAGAATAATTTAACTTTAAGCTAGCAAAATTATTAGTTTGGTTATTATTGAATGCAAACTTGTTATGTATATGTGGACTTTTTTAATTTGTTTTTAATATTTTACACGAACTTATTTTGATTTTATTGACATTTTAATAGTTATGCATGTCGTTGGTATCTAATTTATTATGTCTCCACATTTGTGTCACTGCTTTAAATTTTAAATCTCAATTCCTATCACTGAATTCTGACATATTGCCGAACAACGGAATTACTAATTCCAATTCCTATGCCAGAATTTGTCTTCCACAGAACAACAAAATTAGAATTGAGTTCAATTCTCACCTCTGAATTCCTTAGAAACTAACGAAGCCTGAGTGAATTTAATTTGAATGTTTTTTGTTTAATTTTTTTAAAAAATGTGTCCAAATCCACTCGATTTCTATTGAATTTTGTATTTGGAATGACAACAATTTTTACGTGGATGATGAACAAAGGATGCACTATCGCGCCGGGAACAAAGCGGACACCGTGCACGACCGCTTGTATTTCTATATGTAACATCCCCAAAAAAGAAGCAACAACTCTTCCCCGTTGCCTTCAACAAGAAATCTAAATAACACTTAAATTTTCCATTATATTATACATCATCATCTCTATTGAGGGAGAAAATTTTGGGTTCGGATTGCATAAATAGCATGTGGGTGGCCAAACGATGAGATGAATGAGATTTGTGAGCATCTCAAGTGTCCACATGTGGTGTCCGTATATTTTATGAAAAACACGGTACGGCGGATGCCACATATCCCATTGGTTGGTTATTTACGTAAAAATAAAAATCCTCCAGATCACGACATCTTGCTCTCGAATACCATATTATTTCTTTCCCTACACACTCCCACCATCCGGAGTGTTAGAGTTTGGCGGTTTGGCGGACTGGTCTCGGCGGCTTGTTGTTCGGGTGATCAGGCGGTTTGTCCATGCGGCCTGGTTGTGTGGCGGCTTGATAGGAGGCAGCGGTTATGTCTGGCAGCTTGTCTTGGCAGATTGGCGGTCTGGCTGTTTAGTAGTGCTTGGCGATTTAGTCAAGGTTGTCAGGATCACGATCCAGATCATAGGATCTTACAATCCTACGATCCCGATTTTGTAAATCGATCCTGATTTTGTAAAGCGACCCTCGATCCGACCCTACTATCAGATCTGATCCTACCTCGAAACGATCTCATCTAGGATCTCGATCCTGACAACCTTGGGTTTAGTAGTCGGCTTCCCGCAGAGCTTTCCAGTCTCGGAGGAGTTCTTGCAGATGCGGTCTGAGAGCTACCCGCAATTGCGGTCTAATGGATATCTGTAGCAGCGGTCTGGTGGCAACCCGCAGTTGCGGTCTGGCGGCCTGCATTGGTGGTCTGGCGGCCTGCAGTGGCGGTCTGGTGGCAACCCGCAATTGCATTCTGGTGGCAACCCACAGTTGCGGTCTGGCGACCTACAGTGGCGGTCTAGCGGCCTGCAGTGGCAGTCTGGCGGCTTACCTCTATTGTCGCTAGGTGATCTCAATTCTGTAGTGTTGCGGTTTGACACCGTCAAACCGCATAGGCCACGCGGCTTGTATTTAATCTCACATCGTTTGTTATATTCTCCTCTCTCCCCCAATTTTTTATAAATAAGAGAGTATACCTTTGTATTATTTACCTTTTGGAGAAATAAAATGTCTTTTATTTAGCTCTTTTTCACATGGTATCAGAGCTAACCAATCATTTGCTTCAATTTGCTCGCGATTTGTTTTTTTAACCGCTTTCGGTCTTCTTCCCGCCCTGCCCTCCCTTGTCAGTCGCCTCTCTTGTGACTTGTTCTGTCTTTGCGTTCTATTCAATTTGTACGGATTCGTTGTTGTTCGCGCATCCTTCTTTCCCCTCTTGTGCTCTTTGCAGGTTGTTGTGGTCGCGCGGGTTGTTTTCTCTACTCGCGCGGTTTGTTTTCTCTTCTCGCGTGTGTTATTTTCTCTACTCACGCGGTCTCTTCCTCTTCTCTATTTGCTTTTTTTGGGTGGCAAGTTCTCCTGCCTTGTTCTCTTTTTGTGACCAGTTTTTTTTCGGCTTCTCACTCAACCGTGCGGTTTGAGTCTCTCTGTCGGCCTTCTTTCCTTGGCCGCGCTCTTTCTGCGACCTGTTCTTTTTCGGCTTGCGCTCTTCTAGGAATATTTTGCGGTTTTTGTTCTTAACTGCTTGATCGCACGGTTTATTTGTGCGCACTGTCTATTTGCCTCTTTTGTGAGTTTGTGTCTAATCGTGTGGTTAGTTTTTTCTCTATCCGATTTCTCTCTCCATGAGGTCGGTTTCTCTTGTGTCTAACCGTGCTCTTTTGGCCTCTTCCAATAAGTAGTTTATTGACTCTGGTGTCACTTGTCACATGACCGGCAATTCTCGTTTGTTCTCCTGCTTGAATACGCAAAAATGGGTACCTACTGTCGTTATTGCAGATGAAACTTCTTCTCCTGTGCATGATGTTGGCATTGTGCACCTCACTCCGTCTTTGCAGCTTGAGGACACTCTCTATGTTCTCACTTTTCCGTGCAATTTACTGTCTGTTCATGCTCTCTGCACACAGTTGCACTGCACGATTACTTTTACTGTCACTACTTGTTCTTTCTGGGATTCTGTCTCAAAGGTAACGATTGCTACTGGAACTGCGAGTGGTGGCCTCTTCTTTCTTGACAATGTCATTGCTCTTTCTGCCTCTTCTTCCCTTCAGCAATGGCATCATCGTCTTGGTCATTCTCCTTCTCGCCTCATCTACCAACTTCTCTCAGGTCTTTCTCAAGAGAATTCCCCTTTGAATTGTGAAGCATGTCAGTTTGGTAAACATCATCGCTCTTCTTTCCCAGCACGGACGGGACATAGTTCTTCGCGTCCTTTTGAACTAATTCACTCTGACATCTGGGGTCCCTCTCCTATTGCTACTGTTGGTAGAGGTAGCTTGTACTTTGTTACCTTCATTGATAATTTCTTCAGGTGTACTTGGTTGCATCTCTTGAAAGAGCGTCCGGAGCTTTACTCTGTGTTTACCACCTTTTATCATGAGATCTCCACACAGTTTAATGTGCCTATTCAGGTTCTTCGTACTGATAATGCCAAGAAATATATCAGCCGTCAATTTTCCGAATTTTTTGCGAGCCGCAGTTTGATTCATCAAACTACTTGCTCATATACCTCTCAACAGAATGACGTTGTTGAACGCAAGAATCGTCATCTCTTGGCAGTTGCTCGCAGTCTTCCCTTACAAATGAATGTTTATCGATATTATTGGGGTCATGTTGTTCTTCTATCTTGCTATCTCATAAATCGTATTCCCTCATTTGTTTTTTTGGGCAAGACTCCATTCTCTGTTTTGTATCCCGGGGCCGAGCCGTTTCCTTTACCTCTTAGAGTTTTTGGTTGTACGGCGTTTGTTCACATACCTTCTCTTGGTCGTGACAAACTTTCTCCTCGGTCTGTTAAATGCATATTTCTTGGTTACTGTCCGAAACAGAAGGGATATCGCTGTTTTGATCCTCTTCTCTGCAAACAATATGTATCTGTTGATGTCATCTTCTTTGAGGATACACCATATTTTTCTCCTGCTTCTTCTATCTTGCACTCTGATGCTTCCTCTTCAATGCTTATTATTTCGACACCTCTGTCGGTACTAGTTCTTTTTACATCTGTTCTTGTTGCACCGTCTCTTTCTCTCGAGACTGATTCTTTGCCCTTAGAGCCTTCTGTGCCTATTCCCGGGTCTCTTACCTCTTCTAACAGTGGATCTACTCCTACGGACAAGAGTGATCTTGATCTTCTCATTGCCCTGCGGAAGGGCGTCCGACAATGCACTAAGCATCCTATTAATGTCGTTGTCTCATATGCTCAGCTTTCTCCGGTTGGCAAGCGTTTTGCTCTTGCTATATCTTCTACAGTCATTCTGGCTACGTATCAAGAGACTCTTGTCACTTCGCAATGGAAAGCCGCTATGGATGAAGAAATGAAAACCTTAACTGGGAGAGGTACTTAGACCATTGTTCTCACACCTCTGAGCATAGATGTGGTTGGTTGTCAATGGGTCTTTGTTGTCAAGTATCTTCCAGATGGTTCTATTGACCGCTATAAGGCGAGGTTTATTGCCAAAGGATTTACTCAAACATATGGTGTAGACTTCTTTGATACTTTTCCCCCGTTGCTCGCATCAACACTATACGTGTTCTTTTCTCTGTCGCGGTTAATAAAGACTGGGAGATGTCTCAGTTAGATGTAAAGAATGTCTTCCTCTATGGTGATTTGCAGGAAGTGGTTTACATGGAGCAACCTCCTGGGTATGTTGCTCAGGGGGTCTCAGGTATGCAAGCTTCGAAAGGCGATTTATGGTTTAAAGCAGAATCCACAAGCTTGGTTTGACAAGTTTAGTGACGTTGTTTCTCTTATTGGGTTCAATTGAAGTTCTGCTGATCATTCACTATTTATACGCAACACTACTAAAGGCTTTGTGGTTCTTGTTGTCTATGTGGATCATATCATTTTTACTGGTAATGATTACGAATGCATTGATCTGGCAAAACGATATCTTCGACAACATTTTATTATTAAGGATACGGGAACTCCGAAATATATTCTAGGAATTGAGATTTCACGAAAGCACAACTCTGTGGTTCTTATGCAGCAAAAGTATGCGCTAGATCTTTTAAAGAAAACTGGTCTTCTTGGCACAAGACCTGCTCGTTGCCCGCTGGTTGTTGGGGATGAAAGGGGTGGACTGAAGATTCTCCTCTTCTCCCAGATTGTACTGTGTATAGGTGACTTGTAGGCAAACTCATTTATTTGACTGTTACTACACCAGATATATGTTATGCAGTTGAGAAGGTTAGTCAATTTATGCAAACTCCTAGATAGTGTCATTTGCGTTCTGCCATGAAAATTCTGGAGTATGTGAAAGGGTCTCCAGAAAAGGGCTTGTTGTTTCAGAAGCATAATCATTTGAAGATTAAAATGTATTCTGATGTCAGCTATGCTAATAACAAAGAAGATAGTAAGTCTACATCAGGTTTTTGCACCTTTGCAGCAGGAAATCTTGTTAGCTGGAAAAACAAAAAACAATCGGTGGTTTCAACGTCAAGTGCTGAAACTGAGTATAGGAGCATGGCTTCAACAACTTGCGAGTTGAAATGGTTATGAGCGCTTATGTTTTACTTGGTAGAAGTTTATGATCATCTTCTTCCTATATTATGTGATAACAAAGCCGTTATTTACATATCAAAGAATCTTATCTTTCATGAGGACAAAGCACATTGAAGTTGATTGTCATTTCATTAGATAAAAAGTGTTGAAGAATCAAATTTACACTCCATTTGTCACTTCTGATAAAAAACTTGGCAAACATCTTCACGAAACTAGTTTTCTTTTCTCTTTCAGATATTTGTAGCAAGTTGGGCATGGTTGACATATATGCTCCAGCTTGAGGGGGAGTGTTAAAGTTTGGCGGTTAGGCGGACTGGTCTCGGCGGCTTGTTGTTCGGGCGGTCTGGCGGTTTGTCTCTGCGGTCTGGTCGTGTGGCGGCTTGATAGGAGGCAGCGGATATGTATGGCGGCTTGTCTTAGCAGATTGGCGGTCTGGCTGTTTAGCAGGGCTTAGCGGTTTAGTAGTAGGCTTCTCGTAGAGCTTTCCAGTCTCAGAGGACTTCTTGCAGATGCGATCTGAGAGCTACCCGGAACTGCGGTCTGATGGACATCCGCAGCAGCGGTCTGGTGGCAACCTGCAGTTGCGGTCTGGCGGCCTGCATTGGCGGTCTGGCGGCCTGCAGTGGCGGTCTGGCGGCCTGCAGTGGCGGTCTGGTGGCAACCCGCAATTGCGGTCTGGTGGCAACCCGCAGTTGCGGTCTGGCGGCCTACAGTAGCGGTCTGGCGGCTTACCTCTATTGCAGCTGGGTGATCTCAGTTCTGTATAGTGTTGCGCGGCTTTGACCTCAAACCGCATAGGCCGCGCGGCTTGTATTTAATCTCACACCGTTTGTTGTATTCTCCTCACTCCCCCAATTTTTTATAAATTATGGGGCATACCTTTGTATTATTTACCTTTTTTGGGAGCAATAAAATTTGTCTTTTATTTAGCTCTTTTTCACACGGAGCAAGTCACCTCATCCCTTTTAGTTATGATCACAGATAAATTCCAAAAGGAATCCGGCAAGAGGAAGGGCCGGCAGAGGTGAGGGAAAGACGAAACCCTAGAAGGAAGGAGGGAAAAAGGGAAGAACTAGAGAGAGGGGAAGTTAGAGATAGAGAACTTCACTAATATTTCTTGCATAAGAATTACAAGACCTCATCGGCCATATATATAGACGTTGATGACATAATTGTAAATAACACAAACATACAACAAATATTAAAACACTTAAACGTTACGACACGACTCGATACACCACGACTCAACATATAAATAATAATGCAAGATAACTGATGGCGGATCCAATGCAAGATAATTGATGGTGGATCGGTAACACTCCATCCGTCCTTCAAAACGAGCTTGCCCTCAAGCTCGTGTACCAAGCGGGTGGCCGGATCATCTGATACCTTGACCTCCTGCCAGAACAAGGCCAGGTTGCGTGTAACAGCGACGGCGGAGTTGGCGAGTAGCGGCGGCGCCATCGGAACGACGGGTGGCGGAATTAATGGCTTCCGCAAGGTCGGCGGAGCAATTGTGAGCAGCAGCCACAAGGATGGTGGAGACGCGATGGCCGGTAGAAGGAACGGGTCCGCCGGGGTCAGCGGAGCACAGGGCGGCAGAAAGGGCGGCAATGCGGCCGATGGAAGCGGCAAGGCAGGGGCCGGCGGAGCAAGAGCCGTGAGAGGAGGCAACGAGATGGTCGGAGGGGCGGCAAGACCAGGGTCGACGGAGTAAGAGTTGGTAAAGGAGGCGGCGAGTTTATTGGAGACCGCGAAGAGGGTGAACGGAGAGGTGGCGGAAGCGGTGGAGGAACGACCACCGTGGGGAGAGGTACATCAGTGGTCAGTGCGCTTTTGACGAGAGGATCGACTGCGGGGCGGAGGAGCAGGTTGGTGTCGTAGAGGATTGTTGGAGGCAGCATGACAGGATAACTCTCGCATGGTGCAAGAGGCAGTCGTGGAGGAGGCCCTAGGGCAGGGAGCCGCGTAGGAGGTTGTCAAGGCCCGTCCGTCGAGAGCGAGAAGACGATCAACTTTGGCGTGGAGATAGGCGCATGTGGCCTGGATTTGTGCAGCGAGGGCAGAAAAATCCAGCCGAGGGCTGATGTCCGGTGGCGGCAAGAACAGCGGCCCAGGAGCGGCCGATTGGGCGGCGACCATGGTGCTAAGGATGTAGACTGGAGATGATGTCGACCGATTGGTTTGTAGAAAGGGCAGATCTGGCAAGAAGCGGCTGGTAAGGGGCCTGATTTGATGAAGATGGCGGCGGAACACAAGCTTCTGCGTCTGATTGGTGTGCAGAAAGGTAGAGTGCAAGTCGTCGGAGGCGAGCGCTGGAAGGAATCAGACACTGGAGTAGGATGTTATGGTTGCGTGTATCTGGAATGGAGGAGATGGCGGATCAGGGACTGGGATGCGGTTGGACCCGTGGATCCGGGTCGGAATGCGGCGAGGGCACGAAACCGGACAGGGACCGGCGAAACAGCAGCCTAGGTTGTCTTGCAATAGATCGGGGCTCAAAACAGGGAATGCGGCGTCCGGTGGTGGCCGGCAACGAGGACGCTGGTGGCGGGGTAGTGGTCCGGCGTCGGAGAGCGGTTGGAAGGGCGAATCCGGTGGGAGATCGACGGAATAGGGGCTCCGGCATCCAACCGCGCTGGAGAATGGCGGTTCGGGGAAGGCGGAGGTGTCGCGGTGTGGAGTCTCCACGCGAGATCGGCGGAACTCGTGACGCGCACGAGTCGGAACAGGCGGAGGGCCTGCGGGAAATGATGGATCGGGCGTAGCGGGGCAGCAACGGCGCAGGATAGGTGCGGAACAGCGACCGGCCCTGTAGCCGCGAGGAAATAGGAGGAGAGGCGCGGAATCGGCCCCGTATGGACGATCCGGCATTGTAGCCGCCCATATGGAATTGGTCGAATCAAAAATCACATAAAACGTACAGACGATTCCAGCACCGACGGCGAGATGGTAGGTGATGAGGCAGGTCGGACCACTTGTTACGATCACAGATAAATTCCAGGAGGAATCTGACAAGGGGAAGGGCCGGCGAAGGTGAGGGAGAGACGAAATCATAGAAGGGAGGAGGGAAGAACGGAAGAGCTAGAGAGAGAGGGGGGAAGTAAGAGAGAGATGTAGAACTTCACTAATATTTCTTACATGAGAATTACAAGACCCCATCAGTCCTATATAGGCATCGATGGCATAATTGTAAATAACACAAATGTACAACAAATATTAACACACTTAAAACGCTACGAAACGACTCGATACAACAAGACCTGATACAATACGACTCAACATATAAATAATAATAATAATGCAAGATAGCTGATAGTGGATCCTATGCAAGATAATTGATGGCGGATCCGTAACACTTTCGACAAAGCAATTAAAACTTTGATAGTAAACCTCAATTACTCCCTTAGAAGGAAGCTGGTTCCCTACTCTGCCCAGCCCAATTACCCAAACTTCATGACAACATATAAGAAATGATGCCTGTATATACTGTAATGGCATGAAAAGGGAATGAATGCACAGCTTTCTACTTACCTCAACCTCCTTCACTCTAAAATCTTCTGAATGTGCAAGGCATGAATTACCAAATGTCTCTGATTTATAACTTGAGCCATTCAACCTTCAAAAGAAAAAGAAAATAACAAACAAGATAATCAAGATTATCATTCAAGTTAACCATTCAACCTCACAGATCAAGATATTTTTGCAGATATGCTCCTACATTTAGAAAGATGTTGCTCTTTGTGAATCACCATGCGAACAGAAGAGTTCAAACAACAAATTATTATAGGAATAATTACAAAAAAAAAACTCTCCTTTAACATTGCATAATTACAGAGACCCCCCAACTATCTTTCATAATTACCAAAACCACCCTTCTAAATTTAAACTGCTAATATTCATTGATACATATATAAAGCAAACACCTGAAAGATCCCCCCCCCCCAGGGGTATGTTTGTAAATGTATGTTGGTAATGTAAGTTTAATGAGGTTTTGGTAATTGTGAAAGATAGAGGGAGATCCCAGTATTTTTGTAAAATTAGAGACTAATTAGAAATTAGAGATGTCCCGATAAACAATCCATTATTACATATTATAACTAAAAAAGAAATTCAAACTCACAAGTCAACGTCCAAGTATAGTGCAAAGTGACCGCCCCCACCCAAAGCCAAATAATCAGGAGAGCAGAGTGTGAAATAATGATTAACACCTGAAAGATTGGGAATTTTAGGTGTATTTTCATAACCCTGGAAAAATTTGCAGAAATCTGGGATAAGAACAGAATATCCAGCAAAATTTAATGCAACTCAAAGCAATTTTTATGAGGACAAACTTGTTGTGTAGAAAAAGCCTTAGCACCCGGTCTGGGTCTGGCTGATCCGGGTCTGCACGGTTAAAAGCCCGGGGTGGGCCTAGGGGGACTCACCAAACCCCCAATTTTCCTGGTAGGCCTAGCCTTGAGCCCAGGCCCGGCCCGGCCTATTGGCACGTCCAACTATAAAGCTGCATGCTGCCCAACAATAATTACTGGGTGGAGGGGGGCAAGCCCAACATTTCAAAATTGCTGGCTCTGTCCAGCATTTTAGTCATCGAGTCAGGCCCAGGCCAGACCTGACCGTTCAGGCTTTTCATTATGGAGGTATGGTCTGGCCTAGAATAATCCCAGGCCCGGGTCTGGGTGGGCCTGCTGAACCTTTTTAGCATTGTTTTTCTAAGGATTGACTTCATGATTATTTCAAGTGCAAATTCAATAGGTGGTTTTGGGATAAGAACTATCATCTATTCTTGTTTAGGGATAACATCAGTCTTCAAATTCCACTAAGAACGTGTTATTCTGAATAGTGTTTTCGTTCAAGAAAAAATATGGCAAGCAGCTACTAGCTAGGAAGCACCGGTATGGGTACGGTACCGGGTGCGATACATATCCGGTACGACGGTACGACAGAATTTAAAAAACAAAGAATATGGGTACGACATGATACGTTATAACAAATATAACATAATATATATATATATCAAAAGTGCAATAAATTATTCTCAAAACATCGAAACATCAAACATAAATCATAACTTGAAGTATAAGTCCACAAATCAATGCAACATAACAAGAAATTTTTAAACATTAAGCATTCGTAAATATTACAAAATTTAACATCTTATATATTTAACCAAAACAGATAAAATTAAACTTATGTCTGTTCATCAGTATTTTTTTCTTATTCATTGTTGGAGATCAACTTCATTATTGGAGATCAACATCTTCAATCTCCGATTAGTCTAGAGACAAGTTAGTCGTTTTGTTAACAACTTGTGTCATACCAACACGTTCAATACACATACTTGTAACAAAAATGTACCAGTACCAGAAACATACTCGGTACAGATACACAACTTAATTGGACGTACCAACGCTTTCTAGCATAGAGCCAACTTTTGTTTACTCTAGAAAAACAAACTCATATCACAATATGCAGAATGATGTGCTAAATTTAAGTGTGTCCACATAGGTGTATCCGTCAAGTATCGGGTACAAACTGGTACCGGATACGTATTTGGTACGAGTACGCTGCCTTCGGGGAAGTATCTGTGCTTTATAGGCTACTAGTGTGGATATAATTAAGAATACTGTGTAAATGGCAGGAGCTCTCAAGTGGATAAACGACTTCCAACCAAACAATAATTATTGTGTCTGAGCATTAGACATAAATCCCAGGCCATTTTTACGATAATTTACTATCCATATCACGGTCAATTAACAAAACCAGCCTATACTGATCTCAAGCCCAGATGAAAAATGGTGAGGGTTGTGTTAGGTAGACGACCAACATAAAATTTAATCATCCTTATGAATATGAATCATTTGAGAAATTGTACAAAAGCTAGGTTGTTCCCCCTAAGGAACGTGTCGCATGATCCGAATGTGGCGTCTTGGCAAGGACTGTTGCAACCCCAGGACTTGGGTGTAGTGTTAAATATGCAAGAGTTCTAGTCATATGGTGTGAATGCGGCGTCTTGGCAATGACCGCTACACCTCTAAAAGGACTTAGGTGTATTGTTAAATAGGCAAAAGTCCTCACATATTAGACGTCCTAGGGAAATATGTCGTATGAATTATGACCGACTTATGTTTGGTAGTTGGAATGTGGGTACGCTAACGAAAAAATGATGGAAGTAGTGGATACGATGATTAGGAGAAGGATGAAAATTTTATGTCTACAAGAGACTAGATGGGTGGGTGAGAAAACTAAATTTTCAGATAATTTGGGTTTTAAATTATGGTACATATAAAAAAATAAAACAAGCAATGGAGTAGGTATTATTGTGGATACTACTTTGATGGATGAAGTTGTTGGGGTAAGTAAAAAAGGTGACAAAATATTAGCACTCAAATTGGTCATAGGAAAGTAAACTATTAATTTGATAAGTGCTTACGCGTCACCAAGTAGGATTAAGTGAAGCTATTAAAGTGCAATTTTGAGAATACTTAGATAATTTAATCCGGAAAATCCAGCAAAAAAAGAAGATTTTCATAGGAGGTGACTTAAATGGACATATAGGGAAGGAAAATGTAGATTATACAGTTGTTCATGTAGGATTCGAATATGGAGAAAGAAATGAAAAAGTACGAGTCATTTTAGATTTTGTCGTATCACATAAGTTAATTGTGATAAATACACTGTTCATAAAAAGTGAAGAACATTCAATTATGTTTAAAAGCGCACCAAATAAGTCACAAATTGATTATTTTATGACTCGCAAAATGGATAGAGTTTGTAAGGATTGTAAAGTTATACTAGGAGAAAGTCTGTCAACACAACATAAATTAGTGGTGTTAGCCGTACAAATTAAATATAATAAATTTAAGACAAAAACAAAATTGTTGCAAAAAATTTAGTGGTGCAACTTGAAGATAGAAAAGCAAGTTGCTTTCAAGACAACAGTTATAGAACAACTAGTTCATGATCCTTATGTTGATCATAATGTCTCATGCGAAGTTATATCTTCACATTTAAAGATAAGTGAAAAAAACGTACTTAGAGTATCAAAAGGTTGTACGCCCTCAAATAAAGAATCTTGGTGGTGAAAGAGGAAATTGAAGACAAAATGAGATCAAAGAGGGTCAGCTATAAATCACGCTACATTTGTAGGAATGATAAAAATTTAGTCAGGTATAAAGTTGCTAAAAAAGAAGCTAAACATGTAGTAAGTAAAACAAGAAATCAAGCTTATATAGAATTTATAAGCGAGTAGATACCAAAGATGAATAGTGTGACATATATAAAACTGTTCGAGCTAGAGAAAGAAAGACGAGAGATTTAAGTCAAGTAAAATGCATAAAGGATGAAGCAAATACAATTTTGACGGATGACATGGATATTAAAGAGCAATGAAAAAGATATTTTTATCAACTCTATAATGAAACAAAAAACAATGAATTGAACTTGCAAGAATTAAGTAAATCAGAGGAGTATAAAAACATAACGTTTTATCGTAAAATTCAAATATCAGAGGTAAATGATACTTTAAAGAAGATGAAAAATGAAAGGCGGTTGGGCTAAACGATATACTCATCAAAGTAAGGAAATCTGTCTAAGGAATGAAAGAATTTTGTGTCTTACATATTTTTTAAATAAGATACTGAAGACAAAGAAGATGTCAGACCAATGAAGATAAAGTACATTTGTATAAGAACAAAAGAGATACACAAAACTGTGTTAATTATAGAAGAATTAAATTGATGGGTCATACCATGAAACTGTGAGAACGAGTAATAAAAAGAAGAGTAAAACAGAAGACTAATATCTCGGAAAATCAATTTGGATTCATGTCAGGGCGGTCGACCATGGAAGCTATATATCTCTTGAGGAGACTTATTGACAACTACCGAGAAAGAAAACAAGAATTGCATATATTATTCATCGATCTTAAGAAGGCATATGACAGAGTTCCAAGAGAGATCTTATGGAGAGTCTTACAAAAAAAGGTGTAAATGTATCATACATTGACATAATCAAAGATATGTATACAAATTTAGTGGCAAGGGTGAGGACATCTGGAGAATTAACACAGGAATTCCCTATCACTGTGGCTTCACTGTTGTGGATATCCTCCGACATGGCCGACATGTCAGCCGACATAGAGGTTTTATGGACAAAACGACATGTTTCCGATATTTTTTTTGCAAAATATCCTTTTGCAATATATCCTCTGATATGTCTACTAATGAATGATATATTCACCGATATATCGGTCGATATATCCCGACATTTCAGCGACTGGTTTTTTTTAATTTATTTTAATTAGTGTCTATGGTCTAATAGACAATATACCAAAATTATTTCATTGTTCAGGTTGTTTTTTCCCTTCATCTAGCTTTCTATCTTGCTCAAATCCGTCATCGACTTCAATTATGCATTGTCTTTGATTATACACAAAAGGTTCCCTATCTTCCATTTTCATCGACAACTTCGCAACATTCTGTTTAATCTTGTTTTATTTCACGCGTTATACCGTTATTACATGTGTAACACAAAATATTTATATTAGTTGGATAAATTTAGGAGTTCAATAAATATCAAATTATTAATATATTAATATATATAAATTAAAAAATAATTAAATTTATAAATAATTACACAAATAATTAAATATTAAAACCCGATATATAAAATATCCCCGATATATCCCCTGGCATATTAAAACCGACATGAAAAAACTAAACCGACGTGTCACCGATATCCAACATCGACAACCTTGGTTGGCTTACATCAAGGTCCAGCTTTAAGCCCGTCTTTTTACCCTTATCTTAGATGAGCTCACCAGACATATCCAACAAGCTATACCTTAGTGTTTATTGTTTGCGGATGATATCATTTTGGTTGATGAGATACACGAGGGTGGAAACGCAAAACTTGAATCTAGGTGAGACGCTTTAAAAAGAAGGGTTTTAGGTTGAAAAGGGAAAAGACGGAGTATATGGTTAAGTTTAGCAGTGCAAGAAGGACGAATGACTTTGTTATTAAGATGGGTGATCAAGATATTTCCTGTAGTTAGTGTTTTAAATATCTTGAATCGATAGTTCAAAAAGTCGGAGATATTGATAAAGATGTGACACAGAATCCAAGCGGGTTGGTTGAAGTGGAGAGGCACGTCGGGGATCTTATGTGATCGTAAAGTACCATTAAAATTTAAGGGCAAATTTTACCGTACTGCAATTAGACTAGCAATGATTTATGTTTCTGAGTGTTGGGCCGTGAATTGTGCACATGAGCAAAAAATGAGAATTGCAAAGATGAGAATGCTTAGGTGGATGTGTGGACACACAAGACTGGATAAAATTTGGAATAATGTATCAGGGATAAGACAGGAGTAGCACCAATTGCAGAGAAGATGCGAGAAGCTCGACTAAGATGGTTTGGACACGTACAAAGGAGACCATTAGAGGCACTTGTTAGGCGTTGTGAGAATCAGTCACTAGGCATGTTAAACGAGGGAGGGGTAGACCAATAAAGACTTGGAATGAAACTATAAGGAAAGACATGATGTACTTACGCATTAGTGAGATTATGACAAAAGATAGGGCACAATGGCGACAAAGGATCCATAAAGCCGACCCCACTATAATAGGATAAAGGCTTGAGTGTTGTTGTATCACGATCATTTAACAATTTTGCATCCATTTTATAGTTGTTGAGAAAATGGTTATAAATGATCAATGTTTGTTTTTGGTTGAAGTGCAAAAAATGCAAAGACTGACAATAACAACATCCTTACAATGAAAAAGAACAAATAAAGTATATGATCACAAGTGATGTTTTCTTTGTTCATAAATCTTGATTATATAAAATCACGGATCATAAAAAAGTACAACAGACTCAAATATAACAGCTAATAGCAAGTAAACTAATTACAATCATAAATTAGAAAATAAACCGTGATCATAAATGTTGCAACACTACAACTTGAGTGGTAGAGTACATATTCTTCGTACTCAACTTGTCCATAATAGTCTCAAAGATGAGTTTGGTGTCCCAGTAGAGCTTTATATGAAGGTGGCGGGTATTTTTAAGTCTTCTAGCATTCTTTTAAGCATAATTAGCTCACAAGTGCTCTGAATTTAACTTTTGTACTGCTTCAAGCCACAATGGACTATTTCTTCCTTTATGTCATAATATTACTTCAAACTCGAGTATAACATTTGGTAGCGGCAGATTATCATGAACTAATAATAGCCAAATTAACATCAATGTTCAGCTCAGAAGCAGATTACCAACCAGGCAATAGATGGAAAAAGTAGATTTCCAGCAAAGGAATAGAGATGGCCATAAATTTAATCTTTCCCTTTAGTCTTCTATTATTTAACTTTCACAAATTAAATTTTTAGCCTTAGGGTCAGAGAATCAGAAATGTTTAGGGTCATAAAAATAAATGTAGCCAAATAGGAAGGCACTATATTCTGTTTTTTTCATTTCAGACGGATATGCCATCATCCAAAAAACAAGAAGTTCTGCTTTCCTGTGTCAAAAAACTTATACCATTTCAGTGGTTGGTTTGCATCTGTAAAGATATATGGTCCGTGATTCAATTGAACTGCTTCACTGTTCTAGCAATTTATTTAAGGAGAACAACCATCACAAAGAGACTAAAGAAGAGAGTGAACATCACAAGTATTTCTCTATTCAATTTTGTATTTTAGCCACACCTCTCCGTCCCTGCTCAAAAACCCTAGATGGTTGAATTGTGATTCAGTGGCCATTTTTGTCAATCAAGGGGGCCCTTCCAGTGACAGGATCGAGTGACACTACCACTCATTCGCTTCTATCGCGATCAATCTACGCCAGCCAACACCCGTATGCTTCGATTCAATCTGCCCGACCCACTACGATTTGATACGCGATCAGTCTGCGTCAATCACTTCTTTGACAATCACCACCGCTATGGAGCATCCAACGATGGTTGCTTCTGCTCCTGCTCCATCCACCAACGATCTGCCCGATCACTTCTTTTGCTCCTTCCAGCGAGCAACGTCCTTTCCAACAATTTTTTCCCTGGCGATTTCATCGTCGATTGAGGGGATTCCACCTTCCGCACCTTCCAGCATCGTCTTCTTTTTGACGGGATCGTCTCTTTCTACAACGATCTTCCACATAGTGATCGATTTTTGGGTCTTCATGCTCATATTCTAGAACCGCAACTAGAGGAACACATCATATGAATGCCACTCTTCTGGAACACCGCTCCAATCCCGTCATTATTGTTATTGCGCCTCTCGACAACACAAACTACCTTGTTTGGTCCCGATCCATCCACCTTTCCCTCCGGCAATCATTTGTTTGGGGCACCTTGATGGGACGATTATGGAACCTCCACGAGATGCTCCTATGTGGAACCGATGGGACACGAATGAATCAATGGTGATGTATTGGCTACTAAACTCACTGGCCAAGTATGTCTATCAAAACCACGTTCTCTGGATACTACAATTCCATAGAATCATGCAAAAGCTACATACTCTAGAGAGGGAAACTGCGCACAAATCTACCAACAACGGTTTCAGACTACTCGTCTTGCACGGGGAAAGATCTCGGTGACACATTATTATTCTGATTTTGAGATGTTACACATAGAGCTTGATTTTTTGATCACATTCAACTAAGGTGTACAGACGACATGACCTTGGTGCGTGAGCGGGATGATGGGACTCATATATTTCCCTAGCTCTACTGCCTGAATCCTAACTTTAATCACATTTGTGTTTAGACCCTTGGACGACGGCCTATGCCTTCTATTATCGAGACCTTCAACCTAGTTCCACAGGAATTTGATAGGCGCCGATCTCTGACCCAGAATATTCTGCAAGAGCGCCCGCACTAGCCGCGAGTGATACTCATGGTTTTCATATTCCCACTAGCGCTCATGGTATTGCTGAGTTTTTATGTGAATACTATCACAAGCCTCGACACACATGGAAGACTTGCTACAAATAACATGGTTGCCTCCTCACATTGGAAACACCAATCATGTTCGCATGCATGATTAATTTTTTAGAATTTAAAACGAAGCGGTCCCTCAACTTTGCCATCAGTACAACTATTCACATACGGTCTAGCACTCTGGCTTTGGTCCGGACAATTTCATCCATTCTTGCATTTTTTCAGTCATTCTCAACAGCTATAGCAACGATCCATCATTCTCATCCACTTTTGCATCTATCTGGACAATCTCATCCGGGTTATTCCCATGACTATTATCGCAGGATCCACCACTAGATTTTTCCTCTAACAAACCACACTCACCCATGAAATGACCATAGTCCATATATGCTACCAAATTAGCACCCTATCCCACTACAGTAAGCTACTATCTATTTTTGTTCCACTAAACCTTGCATTTTTGTTCCCAAAGAGTACCTCACCATGACAGACCCAAATCACTATAAGTCAAGATACCTCCCTCCCTTGCTGATATGGGACAACTTCAAGCCCCCTGGTGTATATTGGGTTCAATCATGGCGGGGTACCTTTTGTAGACAAAACCATGAGATTCAATGGATCAAAGCAGACAATACCATTGCATGATGGTCTGGATTGTTACATTTAGTATCACATCTAGTTCTCCATAGTTCGGTGTGGGCTAAGTTTAAGGACCAACCCAATTGAAGGTTGGTAGGGCCTTTAGCTGAGTCAAGATGCGAGTCCAAAATAAGTTGGAGGGTAATAGAATTTAATCCCAAATCGGCAAGGGAGGAAGAAATCTTGAGTAGTACTTAATGGTTTGGATATGTTGAAAGATGGGCTAACTCTAGTCGGGACTTTGACCCACCAGCCAGGTTGCAGCCCGAGCTCCCCAACCAAATCACCCAAGGCTAACCCCTATCGAGACTTTGACCAATGTGTAGGTTGTTGAGGGGGGAGAGATTCGATCCCGCAACCTCCTTTATCAAGGCCTTGAGAGAGCTCGTCAGTTGGGTATCAGGAGCTCTATCAAGGCCGTAATAAAGGAGGTTGCGGGATCGAATCTCTCCCCCCTAAACAACTTACCCATTGGTCAAAGTCCCGGCGAGGGTTAGCTTTGGGTGATTTGATTGGGGTGCTCGGGCTGCAGCCTGGCTAGTGGGTCAATGTCCCAACGAGGGTTAGTCCACCTTTCAACAAAAGATGCAGCTCAGGTGGGTATCAAGAGCTCTCTCAAGGCCTTGAAAAAGGAGGTTGCGGGATCGAATCTCTCCCCTCCTCGACAACCTACCCATTGGTCAAAGTCCCGACGAGGGTTATCCTTGGGTGATTTTGTTGGGATGCTCGGGCTGCAGCCTGGCTGGTGGGTCAAAGTCTCGATGAGGATTATCCCACCTTTCAACATGATACATGGCGATGCACTTTTTAAGGACAAACTTTGAGGTTCAGTGGAACCAAAGCGGACTACCTCACCATAGTGGGTCAAGAATGTTAAGAAATTTCACTTCATGACTAATCAAGTGATTTTCTTAGGTCAAATCAGTTTGAGCTAAGGGCTCGAAATAGATAAATCAAAGAACCGAGGATATCATTAGTTGGCCAGCGTCAACTAACATTCTGTTACGGGCCCTCCATTGGTTATCTTATATTGTTATTATTATGAGTCGTGTCGTATGTGTGAAGTCGTAGTATTTTAATATTTTAGTGTATGTGTTGTATTTAAAATTATGCTATCATGGGTTCTATTTAAAGGGACTCAAGGGGTCTTTGTATGGCATGCAAGATATTAATCAAGTTGTATTTTCTCTCTCTAGCTTCTCTCTCTCTCTCTAGTTCTTCTCATCTTCTCCCTCATTCTAGGGTTTATCCCTTGTATCTCTGCCTCCTTTCTACCGCATTCTGGGGCACATAACAACTTGGTATCAGATCCATCTCGGTTCTCTTCCCCCGACGCACATCAACACCTCTCTGAAAGTTGTGCCCCAGGGCGCTAACGACATAAGCAATCCTTGGTTCTTCATCAACTTCATAAGTCTCCAGCTGTTGCTTCGTCGCGAGTCCTCGACAGCCTGCAAGCTTACCTCCCGTGCACTATTCTGCTTCCAGCCGACCCATCGCCGCTCTGCTTCCGCAATTTACCGCAAGCTAGTGCAACTGCCTCTCAGTCGACTCCAGCAAACCCGCAACTGTGGGCTTCCAACGGCGCTCGAGCCCCATTCCCATCATCGTGTGTCATACGGTCTTCATCGACCTCAGCGGCAACCCCTTCACACCAAAAAAAACAGGGCGACATCACACGCAGCCATCCGCGCTTCATTATCGCCCCGGACTCATCTCCCTCATTTGCTCGACTATCTAGCGCCGTAACCCGCTGTCGCCTGGCGCGGTCTTCATCTTTTCCCCAGCGGCATCCCCCACGAGCCACCTGCTTCGTCCTCGCACTGGCCAGCTCTGTTGCGCCCGATCCCGCATGCCCCTCCCTCTGCGCTATAGAGCCACACGATCATCTTTGAGCCCATCGCCAGCCACCTGTCATTTCCCCATCCTATCCTCTTCCTTTTCACAAACAACCTTTCATTTACCCATCCTGTCATTTTTTATTATTTTTTTAAAGTCCACCCAAATTCCCCCCCCCCCTCCAGTACGCTACCATCCCATGCACCCTACCCATTCTTAATTGATTAATCAACTCTTACAAGATCACCTAATTATGGCGCATGTGCAATTAAGCTCTGCTCAGATCACAGCGCTCCTGGACTACCTTTGGGACTCCCTCTGGGTCGCCTTGACGCAACTCATTTCTGACATCCACAATGGGTCGAGGACGACAACTCCGCTGTCGTTGCCCCCAATTCCCCAGATTTTGAGGATGCAATCGCCACCACTTGCTTTGTCGTCCCCTGCCTTGTCGGTGTCATCTCCTCGTCATCTAGGGGTGGTGTCGCCTCTTTTTGAGCCTCCTCTGCCTGTCGCAGCTGCCGCCATTCCATCACTTTCATCATCGTCTCCTCCACCGGCTCCTCTGGCCGACTCATCACTGCCTCCGTCGACTCTTGCTCCGCCGCCCCCCTGTCATGCCACTCCCATCGGCCACCTCACCACCTCTTCTGTCCGCACCTGCTCCACCGACCCCGACGGATCCATTCCTACCGCAGCATGTCGACCCTCCGACCTCCGTGTGGCTGCTGCTCACAGCCCCTCCAGCGGCCTCGAGGAAGCCATTTCATCTACCGCCCATTTTCCTGATGGTGTCGCCGCTCCTCGCTGACACCATCGTCGCCGTTATGCGTAACCGCGCATTGTTCTGGAGGGAGTTCAAGGTACCAAATGATCCGGCCACCCGCATGGTGCACGAGCTTGAGGGCAAGCTTGTTTTGAAGAACGGATGGAGTGTTACGGGTCCTCCATTGATTATCTTATATTATTATTATTAGTCGTGTCGTATGTGTGGAGTCATAGTATTTTAATATTTTAGCGTATGTGTTGTATTTAAAACTATGCTATCATGAGTTCTATTTAAAGGGACTCAAGGGGTCTTTGTATGGCATGCAAGATATCAATCAAGTTGTATTTTCTCTCTCTAGTTCTTCTCATCTTCTCCCTCATTCTAGGGTTTATCTCCTGTATCCCCGCCTCCTTTCTACCGCAATCCGGGGCATGTAACACATTCATGAGATACAAAGAATCCATTGCTTGGTTTCATTATATGAATGGTTCAGTTGACCCATTAATAATAACATAGCCCCCATAAGTGAGTGTTAGAAAGGTGGAGATTTGCATGGACAAAAGAAGCGTTTTAGGCAATTCAATGGTTAAAATATAAAGTGACACAAGCACCTATAGTTGCAATACCTAATATTGATAGAGTTTTTGAAGTTGGTTGTGATGCTCCAAATGTTGACATATACAGACGTACAAAGTCAAAATAGAAGGCGAATCGCTTTAAGCAGTCCACAAATGCTAAGAAATTTCATGCCATCATTCAGTTTAGAATATTGACAATATTATTCTCTCAAGAAAAAATTTGTACTATTTATTGACCACTACGACTAAGTACATCAATGGATATGACAAAGACAATCCACGATATGCAAAATGGGTGGAGTCTATCCAAGTCTTCATGTTTGTAATCAAAAATAAGGAGAGGGGACCGAATAAAATGGTGGATGCACTTAGCCAGCATCATATGCTACCACCATCCAATTTAAGGTACTTGTTTTTAGAACATTTCAAGATCTCCATCAGCATGAACCCTTTTTCAATCATAGTTGGAAGAATTGCCTGCACATACCTTTTCAACAATAGCAGGAGTGGTATTTGTTAAAGAAAAAACACGGTACATCCCTTCCAGTTCGCTATGGGAAGCAATCATGACTAAATATCATGCAAAGGTCTAGCAGGACATTTTGGTTTTGACAAAACTTATAGCCTCACTATAAGAAAATTTTTATTAACCGAAGATGGAACAATATGTCATTTGATTTGTAGTGTGATATCAGATATTGGATTGCCAAAACCTGTAGCATGAACGACAGTTTATATACATTGTTGTCTGCGCCGCTAACCATGTGGGAGAAAGTCGGCCAAGATTTCATGTTGGGAATTCCATGGTCATTCTTGGTATAAGTTGATAATCGAGGATGGCACTTTTTATTCCTTTTATCAAAACTTTTTGACACATCCCAAGTGGCTACAATCGTACTTCAGAGAGATTGTGAAATTCCATGGAGTGTGTAGGTTTCTCTCTTCAGATCAGGATGCAAAGTTCGTTAGTCACATTTTGCACATATTATATCAGAAGATGGGTTTGAAGTTACAATTCAATTATTTGCATCAACCACAAAAGAATGAGTAAATTGAGGCGACTGATCAATGTTAGAAATCTGTCACAGAGTTTGGTAGGATATAATCCTCAACAGCAGGATCTCACGCTATCCCATGCTGAATTTTCTTATAATCAGTTACAAAACTGTATTACTGCAAAGAATTTTTTTGAGATTGTCTAAGTGAAATCCAATCAGTCCCTTGGATTTAGATTCCATCCTTTCCAAAGGATAATTCTGCACTGATGTGGATGAGCAAGCAAGATTAAAGAGCTGCACGTTCATATTTGGGAGCGCATTATCAAACAAATAAAACTATATAATAAAAAACTAGTGCATCAGCATCGGAGAAGGGTTGTTTTCAAGGATGGAGATTTAGTGTGGCTACATTTGTGAAAAAATCATTTACCAGTGGGTTGATTTAAAAAGTTGAACGACAAGCAGATGGATAATCCAAAGATTTTGAGATGTTCAATGTCAATGCATACAAGATTGACTAGCTAGGAGAATATAGTGTGACTTGCTAAGAAAATGGTGTGTCTTGCAATGAGAATGGTGTGTCTTGCAATGAGAAGAGTCTCGGGGAACGTAATGTTGTTGATATATCTAGGTACCACGAGGACAATAACTATGATGAAAATGTTATGGGCTTCGGGCCCAATTACTATGTTGTGACTGCCATTATCATTTATTATCTAGGAAGCACCGGTACGGGTACCGGATACGATACGTATCCGGTACGGCGGTACGGCAAAATTTTAAAATCAAAGGATACGGGTACGGCGGGATACGTTGTATTAAACTTAATAAATATATATGCATATATCACAAATACAATTATAAATTCTCAAAACAATAAAACATGAAGCATAAATAATCAATTGAAGTACAAGTCCATAACTAATGCAATATAACATGAAGTACTTAGACATAAGCTATTCATAATTATTTCAAATAAAACGATGTTCATCAATCATTTTTTTCATTTTCCTCCATATTGTTGGAGACCAAGGCATCTTCAATTTTTGGCTCATCTAAAGACAAGTTGGCAACTGTAAGCATGTCAACCAGTGACACTAATAGGATATTGTGATTGAGACATAATTGCTGTAATAAGAAAAAGTTAAAAAAATTGAAATGAACATTATTTAGTATTCACAAATTACTGAATAGGAATGAACTATAATACAGGAATGAACTAACACTCTAACAGACATGAATAATACTAAAAAAGGGAATCATTAACATATTCAACATATCCAACTACACATTCATTTAATAATACTAAAGCAAGAAGAAGATATATTGCTTGAATTGTTAATGTGTGGGAATAGCAGTAGAAGACAAAAAAATGCAGCTTATTTGCCAATTGCAGTTCTTTTGTGCTGCAGTTCACAGCTTTTAATTGCAGCTATGCTGCAGCTCACAGATCACAGCTATGTTGCAGGCTTGCAGCTATACATGAAGAGGTAATTTACACTACTTCAAATAATCATATGCAGAATGGAAGAAAACGGGAAATGGTGATATGGGCATGAACTAACAAGCCACGAGAAGAAGAAGAAGTGCTGAGAAGAAGAAGAAGTGCTGAGAAGAAGAAGAAGTGAGAAGAAGAAGAAGAAGAAGTGCTGAGAAGAAGAAGTGTTGAGAAGAAGAAGACGTGCTGAGAAGAAGAAGTGTTGAGAAGAAGTGCTGAGAAGAAGAAGAAGAAGAACTTACAGGGATCGTCGTCGGCAGCGGGGATCGTCGAGCGGGGATTGGGAGTGGGACGGGATCGGGACGGGATCAGGAGCGGCACGGAATCGGGAGAAGCCTAATAACCTAAAATCACGATTATACCAAACCGGGGCATGCGGTACGCGTATCCGTATCGGAAACGTACCTGGTACGGGTACGACCCTATTTTTGACGTATTTGTGCTTCGTAGTTTATTATGTGTTATGTTTGTAGCCCGATCTTTAGGGTGTATTAGGATTTATAGTTGTACTAGATTTTATTAGGTTGTGTTGGGTTATTTACACAAATACCCTTGTATGATCTATTTAAAAAAACCTTGTGGTCTTGTATGAGGTATCAAATGAAGAAAAATCTATTTCATATGACCTAATGAGATTTGTGACAGCTCTCTCCTCCAGCGAGCAATCCTCTCTTAGGCAGCCGTGGTTCCCACTCCATAGTATCCCCGCAATCAACCTTGTCTTCAATCACCTCTCCGGCGAGCCCATAACAACTTGATATCAGAGCTAACCGGCTCTCGTCCACATAGCCATCGCTCGGTCCTCTTCATTCCAACAACCCCACGCCTTTCTTCTCCTCTTTTCATCCACGACACCAAAGCGACTCCTTCCTTCTGCTTCCGCTTTTGTGAGACCAGCAGTCATTGTTTCCTTCAGTAGAGTCCTCGTCATCTTTCCCAGAGCCGACTCCCGCTCTATGACACCAACACGCTTCCGTCGAGCCTGAGCCTGCACTCTTCCGTCGCAATCGACTCCGTCCAGCGATCGTCGATTAGAGCGTCAGTTGTTCCAACATCACGCGTCCAACCGAAACCGCTTCGTCGTTCCAGCGACAATGATGCTCCCGCGGTAGTCGATTTCTTCCATCCCAGCCCGCTACAGTCGAATTCAACATTGATTTCTATAGCCGACCCCACTATAGTAGGATAAAGGCTTGAGTGTTGTTGTTTTTATTACATGCCTGACAAAAAGAGTTTAATAAGTGTCCTTGTAGATCTCCACAACTTAAATTTTTTAAAGGAATTAATACTACATCTTTGGTGATTACTTAAGGATATAATGAGATTTCTTCCATCTACCTTCTTTTTATTATTTACCTTATCTTGTAAATTATATGATAAATCCATATATATTTCTTTAGGTCTTTAATCGATAATGCATTTTACATTCAAATGATGAAGCGGGCAGTCAAGGTTAGAAGGCATGTAAATCGATACTCTAAATGAGTTAAGCTTTACACAAGTGAAGGTCTATGTTTAATAAATTTCAAGTTTAAGTGAATCCTCTGACCTCAAGACAACATTATAAAGTCCTAAAATAATGTTTTAGATCAATCTTTAGCGGCCGTGAACGGACGGAACCCAAAAAGTAAAATTTGGGCCAAAAAAATATCACGAAAGTTCAAGATGCAGGTAAATCATTGTTGGAATATAGAAAAGAAATACTTGGTGTTTATTATTCATCCACAAAGGGGTATTAAGTAAGACATAGAGGGAGACAAAAGTAAACAGGTGATATGAGAGTAAACCAAAATACACCCAAAGTCTCTGTAGAAAAGTAGAGTCAAACCTTGTATAGACTTATTCATAAGGAAAATACAAGAGTAAGTACAAATATATAGAAGAAGAGAGGAGAAAGAATCATATACAAGAGGTGTGGGACTAATAGAAGAAGGAAGAAGCGGGCCTATAGATGGGCCTTATACATGGGCTTTTACATCGTTTTCCCTCATATTCTCTAACGCTCCCCCGCAAGTTGTAGCGTACAAGTCGTAGGCACCAAGCTTGGACAGGAACTGATGGTACAGTTTCTGAGGTAATGTCTTGTTAAGAACGTCAGCAAATTGCCCAGAAGCAGGAACATGCTCAAGCTTTAGCATCTCTGATTGGACCTTTTCTCGAACGAAGTGACAGTCAACTTCAATATGTTTGGTTCGCTCATGGAACACAGGACTCTTTGCAATATGGATTGCAGCCTGACTGTCACAAAACAAAGTTGATGGTGAGGATAATTCAACTCCTAAATCCATAAGGAGGCTTTCAAGCCAGGTGACTTCTGATACAACAGCCGTCATCGCACGGTACTCAGCCTCAGCCGACGAGCGAGCAACCACCGACTGCTTCTTACTCTACCATGTGATAAGATTTCCTCCAAAGTAAGTACAGAAATCAGTAGTAGATTGTCTATCGTCTAGCGAGCCCGCATAATCTGCATCAAAGTAAGCAATAAGAGAAAGGGAGGAAGATGATTTATACACAAGTCCTTGTCCGGGATCAGTCTTCAGATATTTGAGAATGTGTTCCACTGCCTGAAGATGAGAAACTCGTGGAGTATGCATAAAGCGGCTGACCACTCCAACCGCAAATGAGATATTTGGTCTTGTAACTGTTAGATATATCAGTTTTCCCAGAAGACGTCGATAGTATTCCAGATTTGGAAGTAGAGTGTCAGACTCAGATCCCTGAGCACACAATTTGTGGTTGACTTTCAACGGGATCTCCGCAGGTTTGCACCCTGAGAGGCCAGCATCTTGCAAAAGGTCAATACAATACTTGCACTGGGATAGGACAAGGTCATCAGGTCGCCGTACTACCTCTAGTCCAAGAAAATACCGAAGGTTTCCCAGATCTTTGATTTGAAAGACAGAATTCAAATGTTGCTTAACATGTTGTATCTCAGCGGAGTCATCACCAGTGATCAAAATGTTGTCCACATAAACCAGAAGTATTACAGTCCTGGTTGATTGGCGACGAGTAAAGAGAGACAAATCAGCCGAGTTTTGTTTGAAACCAACCTCACGAACGGCCTTGTTGAATTTCTCAAACCATGCCCAAGGAGACTGTTTGAGACCATAGATAGATTTGTGAAGCAAACATAAACGAGAGTCCCCCGTGGTCTCAAACCTGGGCGATTGATGCATGTAAATAGTTTCAAAAAAATCACCATTCAAAAAGGCATTTTTAACATCCAGCTAATGGAGGGGCCATTGGCGATGAACAGCTAAGGAGAGCAGAACCCGAACGGAATTTAATTTGGCGACGGGGGGAGAATGTTTCATCATAATCAAGGTCGTATTGTTGAGTAAAACCTCATGCAACAAGTCGAGCTTTCAAGCGATCAACTGAACTATCTGTCGTATGTTTGATTGTAAAAATCCATTTGCAGCTAACACAACTATGCCCAAGAGGAAGAGAGACAAGATCCCAAGTCTGATTCCCCCAAAGAGCAATCATTTCTTCATCCATGGCCGCACGCCACCCCGGATGCTAGAGAGCTTCCTGCACAGAGTTAGGTATAGAGATAGAAGAGAGAGAGAGCAAAGGTAAGAAGAGGCGGAGAGAGCCGATGTAAAGAGATATAATTGGCCAAGGGATGAGCCGTCGAGGGTGATGCCGAATCAACAAGCCGTGAGGACACACCGGTAGAGGGAAGCTGCTGCAGGGCATCTGGACGTGGAATACGACGAGTGTAAACCTAAAGGTGGTTTGGAGGGAACTGGCGGAGGGTTAGGTGTGGGAGGCAGAGGAGTAGGTAGAAGAGGTGGAAGCGAGGACGTAACTGGAACTGTGGGCCGAGGTAGCAGAGGAGGAAGAAAAGGATCAGTAGGACTAGTGTGAAATTGTTGGTCTTCATGAAAGGATACATCAGCAGAAACAACCATTTTACCAGTGGTAGGTTAATAGCAGACATACCCCTTCTGAGTGTGAGAGTACCCAACAAACATAGTTTTGGTAACACGAGGGGTTAACTTATCGTTTAAAGGACCAAAGTGATGGACATAACATGTACATCTTAACACACGAGGTGTGTGAGAGAAAAGAGTCTTGGATGTGTAAAGGAGAGTGACGGGGGCCACAAAGTGGAGGATGGACGAGTGCATGCGATTGATGAGGTGGCAAGCAGTGGAAACCGCAAAGTTCTAATAGAGAGGAGGAACATGCATTTAGATCATGATAGATATGGCAACATCAAGGAGGTGGCGATTTTTCCGTTCTGCTACGTCATTCTGTTGAGGGGTATAGGCACACGAACTCTGATGAATAATACCAAACTCGGCGCACAGATTGGAGAAGGTGCGACCAGTATACTCACGAGCATTATCAGTACGGAGAATCTTAACACGCATTGAAAAATGAGTGCGAGTTTCCGTAAGAAACGTACAGAACGTGGAGGTAAGTTCAGTACGATCTCGAATTAAGTACAACCAAGTAACCCACGAGTAATCATCAATGCAAGTTACAAAGTAGCGATAACCAAAAATATTATGGATCTTATATGGTCCCCAGATATCAGAATGCACTAATGATAAAGGTGAATCGCTCCGGGTACAAGAAGAAGTAAAAGATACACGATGTTTGTCAAAAATACAGGATTCACAAAAAAACTCCTGAAGAGGAATAGTTGGAAGAGCTTTCTTAAGAATCAGAAGAGGAGCATCCCCAAGACGACAATGTCAATCAGTAGAGGAGACAGTGGTGAGAGCAGCGGGAGGAACATCTAGAAGATAGAGTCTGCTAGACAGTCTCCCCCTACCAAATATATTCAGCGTTAATCGATCATGCATAACAAAGGAAGAGCGTGAGAAAGTTACACAACAATCAAGGTCCTGTGTAAGTCGGCTAACAGAAAGTAGATTAAAAGGGGATCCTGGAACATGGAGACCGAGGATAAGAAGAAGGAAGAAGTAAGAGGCAGATGAGCAGTGCCAAAAACCGGGATCGTGTCACCATTAGCCACAGTGATGGACTTGGGATAAGCAGAATCTAAGTATTGCGGCGGCTTCTGCGGAGAGAGATGATGTATAGCACTCGAGTCCACAATCCAGTAAGAGTTGTGTGAGAGGCAAGATATACCTTCATTGGAGATCGAGGTCACTGAACCAGAGGAGCGACTAACTACCCCTTGAAGCTGATGGAGTTGAGCGCGTAGAGAAGCAATATCCTCGCTAGTGGCGGAGGGAGGTGTGGCAGTAGCCGACGCAGTAAGGTGAGGGGGCAGACCATGCTTGCGGTAGCAGGTGGCCTCCAGATGACCATCTCGGCCGCAGTGAGAGCATTTGAAGAGAGTACGACCACCACGACCCCGTTCCCGAGACTGGAGACCTCCACGACCCGGGTGACCACGAGTAGAAGGTGTAAGAGTAGCCGCGGGTTGCTGAAGGAGAGCTGGAGAGAGGCGGAGCATCCGGAGGAGGGGAAACTTTCAGAAGCATCGAGCAAACGTCCGAGAGGGACGGAGTAACAACGGAAGATAGGATATGAGCGCGGACACTATGAAGATGTGGAGGAACACGGGTCATCATCATAGCAATCTCAACTGCTTCTTTCTGTTGTCGTTGAGTAACCAAGTCTGTGGTGGGGGGCTGATGATGGATCCAGGCCTCCACAAGAGATTTAGCCCGAACAACAAAAGACGTCAAGTCACCAGGAGCTCCAGGATCGAGGGACTGAAGATCAGTAAGAATGTCGAATAAGTGTTGAAGATTGTTTTTCCCGAAGTAGAGAGTATGAAGGTTCGTCCGCGTAGCGTGAGCCGTCTCGTGGTACATGGTCATCCGATACGGCTCAGTGTCCAGATAATTGAGAAGCCAAGATTGGACACGCCCATCGTCTCGGATCCACTCGTTAGTAGGTTCATTGGGAGGAGGCCTTGTCAGGTGATGAAGGAGACCCTTCGTCTGCAGCACACGACGAACTGAGTGAACCCATTCAACAAAATTTGGTTTGCCACGGAGAGAAATGGTGGTAATTCGTAATTCATCACGAAGCTCAAGAGGAGCAATACGAGGATGTCTGAGAAGAGTAGTTGAATCAAAATCAGTAGGCGACTCGGAAGCCATGCGGATAACGCCATGCCCGACGACTAGAAAAAATTGTCTGAGCGGTTAAAGAGAGCAAGAAGCGGCAAGGCCCGGAGAGTGCAGCGAGAAGAGAGCGACGAAGAGAGAGCGCGCCTAAGAGAACGTGCGGCTAACCGAACACCAGGCCGCAGCGGACAAGGGCCAGCGGTTAAGATGAGACCGCACAGACAGTAGCGGTGACAAGGGGAGATCGCTGCGAACAGAGGCAGCGACAAGTAGAGATCGCAGCGAGCCAAGGTCCTGCAGTTAAGACGAGACCGCACTGATAGAGACAAGACGGAAGCGGCGACAATTAGCAGAGATCGCAGCGAACAGAGGCAGCAACTAGCAGAGATCGCAGCGAGTCAAGGGCCACCGGTTAGCAGAGGTCGCAGCGATTAGCAGATAGCGCAGCGAGACAAGGGCCAGCGGTTAAGATGAGACCGCGGCGAGAAAGTTAAGGAAAGAGAGGCCGCACGGACAGACGTAGCGGCCAGGAGCAGCGGACAGAGGCAGCGACTAGAAGCGGCGACAAGAAGCAGCGACAAGGAGCCACGGCAAGAAGCAGCGGATAGACAACTCTTAGCGGCAAGACAACCCGCAGCGGATAGACAACTCTTAGCGGCAAGACAACCCGCAGCGGCTAGGCAACCCGCAGCGGCTAGACAATCCGCAGCGGCAAGGCAACCCGCAGCGGGTAGAAGAACGAACAGCGGGTAAGGGGGGCCACCGGTCAGAGAGAAGAGGGCTATAAAAATAGAGGGAGGGAGGGGAAGAGAGGTGGAATCCATGGAGAGAATAGTAGAGGCGGTCAGAAAAGAGGAGTCCGTGGAACAGCAGCAGGAAGAAGAGATGTAGCCGCGCAGATAGTCGTGCTTACAAAACAGGTAGCCGCCCGGAATCGTAACCTCGCTTTGATACCATGTAGAAAAGTAGAGTCAAACCTTGTATATATTTCTTCATAATGAAAATACAAGAGTAAGTACAAATATATAGGAGAAGAGAGAGAGAAAGAATCTTATACAAGGGATGTGAGACTAATAGGAGAAAGAAGAAGCGGGCCTATAGATGGGCCGTATACATGGGCTTTTACATCGTTTTCCCTCATATTCTCTAACAGTCTCTAATAAACCAACATTGACTCTATATTTTCAAGACCCCCTCAAGCTGAAGGGAAAACTTCATGCTTGAAAACAACAAATAAAGGAAATGGAGATAGGTGACATGGGACAAAATATCAGACAAGCCACCATGAGAAATTCCAAATTAGCGATTCAAACTTGGGACATAGTCACACACGGCATACACTCACACACGACGCAAATCCCACAGACCTATGTTATTAAAGCGAAAGACACACCGAGGCGCAAAGGGGCCCTGCAGACTAGCTGAGGCACATGAGGCGCAAAAATGGGGGGAAAATCAGTGAATTGGGCGCCCCATTCGCTCAATTTCAGCGAATTGGGTGCCTAGATGCACTTTGGGTGCGTCTAGGCGCGCCTCAGGCACATCGCCCGCCTAAGCCTTGGTGAGGCGCAGCAGAGTGTGTCTGGCGCCTCAGGCGCGCCTAGACGTGCGCCTTGATGACACAACCACAGACGACGTGAACTTGCTGGAATTGTGTCAACCAACATCCACACACAAATGTGGAATGTAAGAGAAGTTGTGGGGCTAATCATCAAACAGGCAACCGGGGATAATCCGTCGAGGATAATCCGCACAAAGGCCAGTCCCACACGACATATTCCTGCGCGACACGGTCCCACATGACATACCCCGCTAAAATTAATACAACCAACAACAATCGTACCACAACAGATGTACTAATCAACATAGAAAGATGGGGAGACACGAATAACACAAGACATAAGCAGGGAGGACCGTGTGGGACTAAGACGAGAGTTGGGAAATACCATCTGAGTCTTCATCTCAAACATTCCCCCTCACGTGAAATACACAACATGACAGCATAACAACAACACATGTTGCAAACACTAGCAACAACCAAACAAGAACGCAAACACATAAAAACAACCAAACCAACACGAATCTTCATCGCAAGCGAAAGATCAGCACCCCGAAAGAGGTTGCAATAGCTAGAACTGACATCAAAGGACTAGCAGACTCGCAGAGAACATCTCAGGTACATGTAGAGGGCAGAATGGAAGAAGAGTAGCTCAATCGGGAGTAGCAGGCAAGCGAAAGAACGTAAATTATCACGGAAGAGTGTGTTGACAGCACAAGAACAATCAGGATCAGCAACAGAAGCACAAGCAACAGCATGGCTGGAAGCAGAGAAAAACATCATCGACCGGAGCCGCATATGAGGCATATGCAAGATCTAGCAAAACTGGCAGACGCCGGAGGGGTACAGAAGCAAGGCTTGACAATGTCGGCAAAGAGGAGACGTGATTTGGAGGTTGTGGACGGATCGTCGATGGAAGAAGACGACGAAAGAATGAAGCCAGTGGAAGGTGACGACGGGAATGCAGACGGTCTCGCGTGGGAACAAGAAGAAAGGGACGGGATCGACGTTGGCCAACAGAAATCGCAACAGAGCGAGCATACGGTATCGGTAGGAGGGCTCGACGTCTGGATTAGAACCAGCGGAGGCGCTCGTCGAGGCTAGCTATCAAAGAGGAATGACAGGTAGCGATGGTATCAAAGTCGTCGATGGAAGTGGCAGAGAAGAAGAGCACAGGAAGCAGCGTCGCGCGAGAGCACAGACGCCCTAAGGCACGCTCAAGCGAAAAGATTACTACGCGGGAAAATAAATCTCCTCTGATACGATGTTGGAATATAGAAAAGAAATGATTTTTGTTTATTATTCATCCGCAAAGGGGTATTAAGACATACATGTACACAAAAGTAAATAGGCGATGTGGGATTAAACCAAAATACACTCAAAGTCTCTAATAGACCAACATTGACTCGATATTTCCAACAATCATCACCACTGCTTTTACTACCGCAATTCCATATTGTCACTGCTCAAACACTATAGCTATCTCAAACGGAGCTTAAGTTAATTTTCTTCTATATGTTAATTGTTATGAAACTATAAAGAAAGACATGATTACTTAGGCATTAGTGAGATTATGACAAAAGATAGGGCACAATGGCGACAAAGGATCTGATGCAGCACGGGTCTACAATTGGCGGACGACACACAAAAGCTTGTACTCAACAAATGAAAATGCAATCTAAATACAGTGCACGTGCTTCAAGAGACAACGGCCCAAATTACGATCGTTAAGCAAGTAATTAAAATTTATAACGCATCTAAACAACCAATTGCACAATTGGATGACAAGTCATGAAGAGTAAAGAACAATTAGGATTAACCAACGAGGTGAGGCGCAAGTCCATTCAAGTTCACCGAATGTGTCCCGCAAGTTAAGCGACAAATAATGATTGCAAACACTTAAGAAGATTAATTCCCAATGCAATAGTTTATCACCAAAGTAAACAACGCAGACAATAAAAAAAAACCAAACCTCAATTTGCTCGTGCGTGTGGAGGAGGAAATAGGGATTGGAAGCCGAAGGCGGGGTTGCCGACCTAGGCTCAGATTGGGCTCTCCAAGTGGGATGCGAGATTGGGGCTGTGGATCTGGCGGGTAGGAGAAGATCTGGTGGGTGGGTTGAATGGGGAAGTGGACTGGGGAAAACTGCTGCTGGACGGGCTTGGGAGGATGATTGACAGTGGGGGAGATGTGGGAATGGAGGGAGGTTGGGAGAGGGTGGCCGGCGGGCAAGTTGGGACCGTGGATCTGGAGGGTTAGGGGATGGCGGAGGAAGCTGGGGATCAGGTGAGGCGGAGGAAGGTGCGGCGGGATGAAGGAAGGGCGGCTGAGGACGGAGCGGGGCCTCCCGAGGAGCGGACGGGCCGGATGGGGTTGCTGGAGTTGCTGGCGGTACCGGGGTAGGGAAAGAAACAGCGGGTCGACTGGGTTGCTGGAGTTGCTGGCGGTACTGGGGTAGGAAACAACGGGTCGACGGGAAGCTAGGAAGGGGTGGGAGGGAGGAGGCGGGGCAGGGGATGCTAACCGGAAGGGGGGAAGCAGGTTCAGGCAAGGCGCACACGAAGATGCTTGCTCGGAGTCCACCGAGATGACCAACCGGCTTCTAGAGGGCAACCATCAACCCCCATTTCAGCCACACACGTAACTATATATAGGGAGAGGGGGAAACATAAAATTAGGGCACTCGATCGGACGACTAATAATGTTCGGGACGATCGGGGCTAAATACAACATGAGAAATAAAATGTAAAATATGGTTTTGACTCGGAACGACCATCCGGGCGCATCCGCGGACTCGGATCGCCCAAACGGGTCGCGGATCACCGCCTCCTGCGGGAATAAACGCGCGCGCGCCGTCAGTCGTCATCAACTTCCCCGACTTGAAAGCACTCATCTCCGGTGAGTGAAGATGATCATACTCTCGGTGTAATTCCGGGGCGAGTCTCTCAAGCTCCTCAGCAAAAGTCCAAGAATCATCAGAAATCGGGCAGGCGAGCCAATGAGTCAAGTATCTCAGGACCATCTGGCCGCACGTCATAGTGAAGTCATGACCAACGATCTGTAGAGCATCCTTGGGACGTGTAGACGACTGTCGCAGTAATGTATCCCCGTCTGAAAGGGGTACTGGTGGGACTGCCGGCGGGGTGGTGTGATCCTCCGAGCAGTGCTCAGCCATTCGCGACTGCCCGAGCATGGTAGGTGGAGAGGTGTTAAGGAAGGATGGGACAAGCAGTGGCTCAGGGGTAGCTACAGACCATGGGTCCACATGCACTCGCTCCTCGCAGTATGAAGTTAAATCCTCCACATTGAACGCCCGGTGAATTCCCATTGTCGGTGGGATATCAACCTTATAAGCATTCGCAACAATCCGTCGAGTGACTGTATAGGGGCTCATTCGGCGAGCACATAACTTCATCACTGTCCCCAGGGGGAGCCTCTCAGATCGATGGCGGATCATATTGTTAAAATTTCTCAACGTGGTCAGCAAGGTAGCCCAAACACCAAATTAATATCTTCGGCACTACCCAGTTCTCACGTTGAACCAGCGGAAAACCAAGGAACAAAGGTTAATCCCAACAAACAATGGAAGCACAAGCAGATCTTTTATTCATTCACTTCTTTACAACACGAGCCATACATAGCGAGACATGATTTCGCTAGTATAACAGCTGTAAACAGAAAGCACCACACCAAGCCGGCGGACAACACCGGAGTCCGCCGAGACCGCCGAGGTCGCCGAGGTCGCCGAGTCCGCTGAGATCGCCCGAACTTAAGCTGCAATCCGCCGAATAGCCACGGAGTCCGCCGAAGCCGCGAGGCCGCGCGGACACACCGTTATTCGTCTCCTGCTGCTGAAGCTGAACTGAGGAACACCCTCTACCGCCTGAAGCCGGCGGACAGGTTATTGAAGCTGGCAAAGTTGAAACAGAGCTGACAAGCCGCAGAGCGACCTCCTGCTGAATCCGCAGAGACCGCACAACTTCCAAGTACTTGACCGAAGTCAAAGCCAAACTCCTGGCTCCTTGAAGCTACCCGTGCGACCTGCACACAGCAAACGTCAGCACTGAATCAATCCGCGCGGACAGACAAACTGAGACCGCAGCTCCTCGCCCAACCCAACTTACTGTTCACTCAAGTTACTGTAGACCTGCCAGGGGGGTCCTATTTATAGGCGAGGTGAGGAGTGTGGTCACCGCCCTAGAGATAGAGACACCGCCCCAGCCCGCGCGATAGCAAAACACCGTCCGCAGAGTGCGCAAGGACTTATCAGGATACCAAGGAAAACCGCCAGGAGCAAGGCAACATTGGCGAACCTCTCCAGTCCGCCCAAGCGATGCGGACAAGGCATCAGCCCGCAAAGCTTCCGACCACTGCAGGACAGCAACCCCCTTCAATGGCTGTCCGCACCAACCCGAGGCAGTCCGCAAGACTCAAGCCTCAATCCGCCACAAGTCCACGACCAAAGGCAGACAGCAACAGTCCGCCCGGTCAATCAGCGGACTTGGCGGATACGGCGGACACCATGGTCTTGGCACAGAGTGTGACCAAGTCCAAAACCATCAAAGGCCAATGCGAGCATGGCGGACTCAAACTCCCGTCCGCCAAACACCGTAGCACAGACCGTCAGCAGTCCGCAAGCTCCTCGCACTCCTGCCCAACGCAGCAACCATCTTCCAGACTCCAAAACCAGTCCGCCAACGACCTCTACAGCAAAGCACCTGCTGTAACACCAGAGCTCGACAATGCCTCAGCCAAGCTCTAAGCCCAGTCCGCAACAGCCCATACCGCGGACACGCCAGTCCGCAAGCTCCCAGCGAACACGAGTCAAACCGCCAAACAGCACAAGCTTGCACCACGGCCACTGAGCAATGTACCAGTCCACAAGCCTCTATCCGCTCAGGCCGCTCCTTGGCTAAACCAAAGCCCACGTCCTAACCGCAGATACCAGGCCGCACAGTCCGCGGACTTCATGCAAAACAACCCGCTCAGAAGACAGCCGGCTTTTCACTAGACCTTTCACCAGGCCGCACATCACAGTCCGCCCAGTCCGCCTAGTCCGCCAATTCTGTCCTCCCAGGCCGCCCGGCCTGTCCCGTCAACCACTTCCACTTCACAAATTTCAACACTCCCCCTTGAAGTGAGAAGTGGTGACCAAGCCCAACAAGCTGCGTAAGCGTTCAAAGGACCCCTTCGACAGTGGCTTCGTGAAGATGTCAGCAATATTATCTTCACTCCGAACATGCCCGACCAGCAGAGATCCTTCCAACGCCTTCTCACTGATGAAGTGGTGATCAATCTCTATATGCTTGGTCCTGGCGTGACACACTGGATTGTTAACCAGTTTGAGAGCACTTTCATTGTCACCCCGGAGTAAAGTAGGCTCTTGCACTTCTTCATGAACATCCTCTATAAGCCTCCTCAACCAAACGGCTTCCCGAGCAGCCAAGGCCGAAGCCTTATACTCCGCCTCTGTGGTTGAAACCGACATCGAGTCCTGCTTCTTGCTACACCACGAGATGCTAGCTGAACCGCAAGTGAACACATAACCTGAAGTGGACCTTCGATCATCCGAATCACCGCCATAGTCAGCATCCGTGTACCCGAGCAACGCAAACTCCGAGTCCCTTCTATAGAGGAGTCCCATGTCAGAAGAAACCTTGACATACTTCAGAATACCATTCGTCGCCACTAGATGAGATTGCCTTGGTTCAGCCATATACCGACTTACTCGTCCAACAGCATAAGCAATGTCCGGCCTTGTAATCGTCAGGTAAATCAAACTCCCAACAAGAGCCCTGAACACCAAGGGATCATGAAGAACCCTTCCCTCATCTCGTCGAAGCTTCAGCCCAGGTTCCAGTGGAGTAGAGCACTTCTTCCCTTCGCCCATGACGAACCGCTTCACAATGCGATCAGCATACCCTTTCTGGCAAATGAGAACCCCGCACTCCTTCCTCTCCACTTCAAGACCGAGAAAGTGATGCAACTCTCCCAAGTCTTTCATCTCGAAGCGTATAGCAAGCTCTGCCCTGAGCCTTGCTACTTCCCCCTCCGAATTCCCTGTGATGATCATGTCATCCACATACAGCAGGACCAAGACTTGTAGCTCCCCCTTCTTCTTGACGAACAAGCTTGAATCCGAGTTGGAAGCAAGGTATCCACAGAATTGCAAGTACTCTGCAATCTTCTCATACCACGCTCTAGGAGCTTGCTTCAACCCATAGAGAGCCTTCATGAGTTTACAGACATAGTCTGGATGCTTTTCAGAGACAAAACCAAGCGGCTGATCCATGAAGATGTCCTTGTCAATCTCTCCGTAAAGAAAGGCATTCTTCACATCGAGTTGCCACAACCTCCATCCCTTGCTAGCAGCCAAGGCGATCACCACTCTTACTGAAGTCATCTTCGCAACTGGACTGAATGTCTCCTCATAGTCTTCTCCATACTGCTGTGAGAATCCTCTAGCGACCAGGCGAGCCTTGAACCTATCAATGCTCCCATCAGCCTTCTTCTTCAACTTATACACTCACTTGCAAGTAACCGGAGTAATGTCATCAACCTTGTGCACAAGGTCCCAGGTTTCATTCTTCTTCAGAGCATCAATCTCTTCTTTCATGGCACCTTCTCACTCCTTCACTCCAGTGGACTCGTTGAAGTTTGCAGGCTCTCGCTCATCCAGAGGACCTGCAAAGAAGCAGGAGACAAAGCTCACTGCATTCCCATCACAGTACCGAGTCGGTGGCTTAACCACCCTCTTCGATCTCCGAAGGGTCGGCTCCTTGCTCACTGCTTCTGTTGCTTCTTCGGGCTCAACTCCTACCTGGGGCAAGCATTGAGCAGTGCTCCCCCTGCTTCCTGAGCCAGAAGGCTCAGCCTCGGAGTTAGAAGCAACAGGAGCTGCTGGCGAAACAGCAAGCTCCTCTTCCAAGCCTTCAGCAGCCACCACCGGTGCTTCATCAACCTTGCTACTTCCGGTTAGCTCAACCGAGTCACCTCCATATGACGTCAGCTCGTCAAAGACAACGTCTCTTGACACCACGAACTTCTTTGTCACAGGGTCCATGCATTTCCATCCCTTCTTCCGTTCATCGTAGCCAACAAAGACAAGCTTCCTTGTCTTCGCATCCAGCTTTGTCCGTGAAGCATCCGGGACATGCACGTAGCAAGTTGAACCGAACACCCGAAGGTGTCCAACACTCGGCTTCTCCTTCAGCAATAGCTCAATAGGAGTCTTCATGTTGATAGGGCTGAGTGGCATCCGGTTGATGACATAAGCAGCACAAGACATCCCCTCCGCCCAAAAGGACCTTGGAACATCTTTCGCATGAAGCCAGCATTTGCAGGTCTCCGTCAGATGACGGATCTTCCGCTCCGCTACCTCATTTTGTTGTGGAGTGTGAGCACAAGTAAGCTCCCGTTGGATCCCGTGCTTCCTGCAGAAGTTAGAAAACTCGGAGGAGACAAACTCAGCCCCGTTATCAGTTCTAAGCTTCTTAATCTGCAAGCCAAGCCGGCCTTCTACCAACTCCTTAAACTCCACAAACAAACGGAAGGCTTCCGACTTCTCCTTTAAGAAGTACACCCAAGTATACCTTGAGTAGTCATCAACCAAGACAAGCATGTATCTGCTTCCACCAAGGCTGGCAGTAACCGTCGGTCCCACCAGGTCGCCATGAATGCACTCCAATGGTTTCTTGCTCTGTTGGGTACATTGGTTCTAATGTACCTGATTTGAAGAAGCTTCACCCTACTCAATGATATACATCAAAATGTATTTGATGTGTTTTGAGTTTAGTTGTGCAGGTTAAGTATTTGCAGGGAAAGATAAAAAAAATTCTAAGTCCATGTGTCGACACCCAGAGGGAAAGTGTCGACACCCAGAGGGAAAGTGTCGACACTTAAGAAGACTTGTGTCGACACCCAGGCAAGCTGTGTCGACACTTGGAGTAATTGTGTCGACACCAGGGATGCAGAGTCGTCACCAGACAGAAAGTGTCGACACAAGGAGCTGTGTCGACACTCAATGAAGAAAAGTCCAGTGAAACTGTGTCGACACTTAGCAGTTGTGTCGACACCCAGTGAAACTGTGTCTACATCAGAAAGTGTCGACACTTGGAAGCTGTGTTGACACTCAGCAAAAGTCAGCAGAGTCTAAGTATAAGTGTCGACATAATGAACAATGTGTCGACACACAGCAGAAGACTCAGCACTTGAATAATGTGTCGACACAATGAAGGATGTGTCGACACATAGCAGAAGACTCAACACATGAAAAAAGTGTCGACACTAGGATGCTGTGTCGACACTCAGCAAAGTTCAACAAAATATTCTAAGTACAAGGGTCGACACTAAGGAGATGTGTCGACACTCAGCCAAAGTCTCAACAGAAGAAGAATGTGTCGACACAAGAAGCAGTGTCGACACTCAGCAAGTATCAACACAGAAGGCATGTGTCGACACCAAGAAGATGTGTCGACACTGAACAAGTTCAACACATGAAGATGTGTCGACACTTACAAGAATTCAACTAAGTGCTGAAGAACAAGAAGCTGTGTCGACACACAATATCAGTGTCGACACATGATGAAGAAGCAGTGTCGAGAAGTGAATTCTACAACACAAGGAGTTGTGTCGACACCTTGAAGGCTAGTGTCAACACTTAGTCAACTTGTGTCGACACTTGGTCTATAAGTGTCGACACTTAAACACAGACAGTCTCGACACTTTCAGACAGTTACAGATTTTTCAAGAACTGACTGGATGACTTGACAGCTGTCATTCCAGCCGGTCTACTGTACCTGTCAGAGTTGTCAGAAATCAGTTATGAACCGGACCAGCCGGTTACCATGAAGAAGGCATATAAATAGGCTTATACTGTCTACAGAAATAGATGATCAAGTAATTGAGAAAGAAAAGAAGATCTAGCTATTCATTGAAAAATCAAGTGAAGATCTAAGAAGTTGGAGATAGAGAGCTCCATCCAAGAAGACAGCTGTTGGAACCAGACTGTGAAGAAGGATTCAGACCTAGTGCTGAATCTTAAGTTGCAGAGATCAAAGATCAGCTGCAGAGGAGATCAATCCTATTGTGTTCTACATTCAAGAAGCTTTGAAGAAAAGCCAAGTGAGATTGATCTCAGCAGAGTTCTTCCAAGAACTCATCAAGAACCTATCAACTCTTCTCTCTATTCTCTGAGTTGTAGGTATAAACTTTGTATTCTAATTTCTTGTAGAATCCTTAGGGATCTGAGTTGTAAGCCTGTAATTATAAAGGCTGAGTGTAGGGCCTGTGTGCCTGAGTGTAGGAGATTTGTATCTCTGAGTGTAGGCCTGTTGTGGCTGAGTGTAGGCCTGCTGTGGCTGAGTGTAGGCTTTGTGAAGAAGCTGAGTGTAGGTCTTTGAAGAAGACTGAGTTGTAGGGTCTTGGGCTTGAGCTGTAGGAACCTGTTTTGGGGTTCTGAGTGTAAGATCTGAGGATCTGAGATAGTGGAGAAGTTTGGCCGAATCTAGTACACTACTAAATAGGCGAAGGGGGAAAGTGGATGTACACAAACCTTGGGGAACCACTATAAATCTGTGTGTCTACTGTGTGCATATGTGATTCTGTGATTGCTGATTGATTACTGTGTAAAAGTAGATATAACTCTGTGATAAAATCTGAATTCTGCCTAAAAAGTTAAAAAGATTTGAGTCACTTATTCACTCCCCCTCTAGGTGATTAGGTACAATATCTTTCAAGTGGTATCAGAGTCAGGTTACTCAAAAAGGGACATAACTGCCTGAGTAGATCCTGTTGGCAGATTCAGTCTAAGTCAATTGCAGAAACAAGAAAATCAAGAAACATGGGTTCAACTGAGAATCATAAGGAACTTAGATCCATGAAGTTACCCATTTGCAGAAAAGAAATTTTTGGCATTTGGAAAGAAAGGGTGAGACTATTTATGCAAGCCTCAGACCCTAGAATTTACATAACAGTTAAAGAAGGGTCATATGTGCCCATGAAGGTTTCAGTCTTAGATGCAAATCAGAGAACACCTAAGGATTTCTCTGAAATGACAAAGGATGAGATAATTCTAGCCACAATGGACAAGAGGGCTCAGAATATCATTGTGAGTGCTATAGATGATGCTACCTTTCAGAATTTGATACACTGTAAGACATCTAAGGAGATGTGGGATACTCTTATTGTGTACATGGAGAGTTCTGAAGAAGTGAGGCAAGACAGAAAGTCTTTGCTAAACCAAGAATATGAAAGTTTTAAGCAAGGTAGGTCTGATAGCATCACAGAATGCTATAAAAAGTTCTATAGGATTGTCAATGAGCTAATGTCCTATGAAATAGAGTTTAGTAATTATGAGCTTAATGATAAATTCTTAAGGTCTCTTACAAAAGATTGGGACACCAAGATCTGTGTCATAAGGGAAATGACAAAGTTAGCGGATATCCCTCCACCAACACTGTTTGGAAAACTGCTATCCTATGAGATGTAGTTGATGGTGAGGAAAGAAGAGGAGAAATCTACAAGAAGTGAACATAAAGAAAGGACAGTGGCATTCAAGACAGAAGCCACCAGAAAGTACAGAAGTAAGTCACCAACTCCACCTCCTAAAGTAGCTGAGACTGAGTCAGATGATTCAGAAAGCAGAAAGTCTGAAAGCAGTGAAAGTGATGAGTACTTTGCAGCTTTCACCAGACACTTTCAGAAGTTCTTAAAGAAGAAACAGTGGAGGACAAAGTCATCTACTTCACAGGGTAATGAAGACTATTATCAGAACAAAAAGTCATCAAAGAAAGACAGGAAAAAGCTCAAGTCTAGCAAAGCAACTCTATCAAAACTTGTTTGTTATTGCTGTAACAGACAAGTACATGTTATTGCTGACTGTCCTGAGAAAAGGAAAGAGTCTAATGATAAGAAAAAGACTCAATTCAAGGGCAAGAAGGAAAGGTCTTTGGTTGCCAAAAAGGATAAGAGTCTGGCAGACATATCTTCATCAGAAACTGAGTCAGATGCTGAAGCATACATAGGACTGTTTGCTGAGGAAGAAGAAGAGGAGTTCATCCAGATAATGAACTTTATATATGAACAAGAGGACAGTCAGTGCCAAGGACTGATGGCATTGACAGAAGGTGACAAAATCCAGGAGCTGCCTGGACCTAGTAAGGTACAAAATTGTTCTTTAAGTTCAATTTCTTGTGCTAGTTCAGAATCAGATTTATCATCATCAAGTGATGAGAGTGCATCTGAGTCTAAAGGGGATATTCATCAATTGATAGATGAATATAAAGTCATGTTGCAAGCTTTTAAGAAGAGCAAATCCTTGGCCAAAAGTCAGGCTAAGGAGATTGCAAGTATCAAAGTGACTGCAACTGATTTTGAGAAGTTGTTTGATCAAAAACTTAATGAGATAGCCAGACTGAAAAACATAACTGTGATTCAGATGGGGACTACAACTTTTAAGAATGATCAAATCAAAAATCTGGAGATTAGTCTTCAGAAGGAGAGAGATTTAGTTGCTAGGTTTTCTAAAACAAAGTCAGTTCTACCCTTAATTGATGAATTTGTTCATCAAAAAGGTAAAGCTGGACTGGGGTTTACTAAACCTGCTAGGACTGTTCAGTCCAAGTCCAAGGGCAAAGCCCCAGCTCTCAACAAGCCAGTTGTAGATAAAACAGCTAAGAATGTACCTAAGCAAAGGTACAATAGGTTTGAGTGTTGGTGCTGTGACAAGATAGGCCACTTTGCCATGGACTGTTGGCACAATGCAAGTGCCAAAGTGAGTAGCAAACTGCCTGTTGGAAAACCTGCAGCTAGCTTTGTTAGGAGGCAAACTAACCAGTACCAAGAACCCAAGAATTCTTTGGGTTCTAAGGTTCACTAATCTGTTTTGCAGGTGAGTCCAAGTGGTCATGCCCCAATATGGTACTTGGACAGTGGATGTTCCAGACACATGACTGGAACTAGGGGATTGCTAAAGGACTTCACACCAATCAAGGATGGTCCTAAAGTCACCTTTGGTGGTTCTGAAAAAAGAATCATCAAGGGTTTTGGTAACATTTCTAGCTCTCATATAACTATTACTCAAGTGGCCTATGTTAAAGATTTGAAACATAACCTTATTAGTATAAGTCAATTGAGTGATGTAGGATATGACATCTCATTTGTCAAAAATGGTTGTCATATCAGGAGATCAAATGATCAAGAGATCATTTTGACAGGTTATAGAAAAAGAAATGTCTATTGCCTAGATATTATGTGTGAGAACAATGGTTCTCCAGTGTGTCTTGTAGCTGATGAGAAAGTCTCTCATTGTGTCAGATGGCACAAGAGGCTAGCCCATCTCAACTACAAGACAATTGGCAAACTCTATAGTAAAGAGTTAGTGAGAAATGGTACTCAAGTTAAGTGTATTAAAGATGGAATATGCTCAGCTTGTCAAAAGGGCAAGCAGACTAGATCCACCTTTAGTAGCATTGAAAACAAAGATGCTGTGAGGTGCTTATACCTCTTGCATATGGATCTTTTTGGTCATATGCCAGTTCACAGCCTAGGTAGGAAGGTCTATACTTTTGTAGTTGTAGATGATTACTCAAGGTTTTCCTGGGTGTTATTCCTTAGACAGAAATCTGAAACATCTAGTATCTTCTATAGCTTTGTCAAACAAATTCAGAATGAACTAGACAGTACAGTGGTCAAGATAAGAAGTGATCATGGTACTGAATTTCAGTCTGATAATATGGCAAAACTATGTGAAAAATTTGAGATATTTCAGGAGTTTTCTTCACCAAGAACACCTCAGCAAAATGGCATTGCTGAGAGGAAAAATAGAACCTTGATTGAGCCTGGTAGGACCCTATTAAGTGACACATCTCTACCAGAATATTTCTGGGCTGAGACAGTTAATACTGCATGCCATTTAATTAATAGGGCTACCATTACTAAAAGCCACAATAAGACCCCCTATGAGATTGTGAAAGGCAGAAAACCAAACATATCCTATTTCAGGATCTTTGGTTGTAAGTGTTTTATACTTAACAATGGAAAGTCTTACTTGACTAAGTTTGCTGTCAAGTCCCAAGAGGGAATTTTTGTTGGGTACAGCAACAACAGTAAAGCTTATAGAGTCTACAACTTGTCTACACAAGTTGTAGAGGAGTCTGTACATGTAGTATTTGATGAAACTAGACTTATTAACAATGAGTTGTCTAGTAGTATATGCAGCTCCACAGGTATAACTAAGAAGATGGACAAGCTCACTATTGAAGAAGAACCTACTACAAGACAGCAAGTAGAAGATAGTGGTTGCTGTCCAGGGGGAGTACTACATGTACCTAATGAAGAACAAGTCCAAGAAGTGCAGCAAGATGAGGGAACTGAAGAAGTTCAACCTGAAGCCAGGATGCCTCCAGCTAATAGGCATCTAAGAGATCATCCAACAGATCAAATCATTGGTGATCTAAGACAAGGGGTACAAACAAGGAGCAGAAATCTGAGTGCAGCACTCTACTTCAGTTTTCTATCTCAAGTAGAGCCAAAGAAGTTTGAAGAAGTCATCCTACACCCTCATTGTATTGAGGCAATGCAAGAAGAGCTGAATCAGTTCAAGAGATGCAAAGTCTGGGAGCTTGTTCCTAAACCAAAAGACCACAACATAATTGGAATCAAGTGAATTTTTAGGAACAAGATGGATGAACATGGAGTCATCATAAAGAACAAAGCAAGATTGGTTGCTAAAGGATATAGGCAGGAAGAAGGTATTGACTTTGATCAAACATTTGCTCTAGTAGCCAGACTGGAAGTCATAAGGATGTTCCTGCCCTATGCAACCTATCAAGGATTTAAAGTTTACCAAATGGATGTTAAGTCAGCCTTTTTGAATGGTAATCTAAAGGAAGAAGTCTATGTGGAACAGTCATACGGTTTTGTTGATTCAACTCAACCTAATTATGTCTATAGACTTAGGAAAGCTTTATATGAGTTAAAGCAAGCCCCTAGGGCTTGGTATGAAACCCTATCTAGTTTCCTCATTGAGAATAAGTTCACAAGGGGGAAAATAGACAAGACTCTATTTCTTAGGGAATCCAGAGGCAAGATAATACTAGTCCAAATATATGTAGATGACATTATATTTGGGTCTACTGAAAGTAGTCTTTGCAAAAAGTTTGCAAAACTAATGCAAGGACAATTTGAGATGAGTAGTATGGGGGAACTTAAGTTATTCTTGGGTCTCCAAGTTAGACAGACTGAGAATGGATTATCCATATGCCAGTCTAAGTTCACCCTAGAACTCATAAGAAAGTATGGTATGGATTCATCCAGTACCATGAATACTCCTATGGGGTCAAGTATGTCTCTTAGCAAAGATGATGCAGGGAAACTTGTAGATGAGACTTTGTATAGAGGGATAGTTGGCTCCTTACTCTATTTGACTGCAAGTAGACCAGATATCATGTATGCTACATGTGTCTGTGCTAGGTACCAAGCATGCCCTAAAGAGTCTCATTTGACAGCAGTCAAAAGGATACTGAGATATCTAAAGGGCACTCCCTATCTAGGCCTTTGGTACCCTAGGAATGGAGACTTTGATCAAACAGGTTATTCAGATGCAGATTTTGCAGGCTGCAAAGAAGACAGAAAAAGTACAACTGGAACCTGTCAATTCCTAGGTGGAATATTGATTTCATGGAGTAGCAAGAAGCAAATAAGTGTGGCTATCTCCACTGCAGAATCAAAATATGTGGCTGCAGGAAGTTGCTGTGCTCAACTTCTATGGATACAACATCAGGTTGAGGATTATGGAATTCAGGTAAGTAGAATACCACTGTTTTGTGATTCTACTAGTGCTATATCTATTGCTAACAATCCTGTTTCTCATAGTAGAACTAAACATATTGAAATAAAATATTATTTTCTTAGGGAACATGTAGAAAAGGAAGATATTTCACTGGAATATAAAAATACTGATAATCAACTAGCTGATATGTATACTAAGCCTCTAGAAAAAACAAAGTTCAATAGTTTAAAATTGAACTAGGTATGATAAACTTAGAATAAGTTTACAGAAATGGTTAAGTAAAACAGTGTCGACACACAGAGTTGTCTGTGTCGAGACAGAAAATTGGTGTCGACACTTCAGAAAATTAGTGTCGACACATGATAAGTAGGTGTCGACACATATATTCTGTTGACTAAACTTGTGTCGACATATAGGTGTCGAGACATTATAAGTCTGTGTCGACACTTTTTCACAGTGTCGACACAATTTAAGTTAGTTAACCCAGCTTTTCATCTTCAAACCTAGAAAGGTATAAATAGGATTTCGTCATTGTTTGTCGACACGCTCACCAAAGTTTCGAGACCAAACTTGTGTGTCGACACCTCTCTTCTCTCCAGTCAAATTCTTTAAACCCTAATGGCGCCAAAGCTTGAGGAGAACGTAAATGAAGGCTATGAATTGGTGCGGCATGCGTTTGACGATGCAGAACAAGAGATCAAGGATGTGGTAACCCTAGTCGCAAACTCAGGGTTAGAATTTCTTGTTTCAGAGCCCACAAAGATTTGGAAGAAAGAAGTTTTAGAATTTCTAAATGGAGCAACCCTAGACGAGACTGGACTCAAAATAAAGTCACGGGTTCATGGTGAAAAGGTGAAGGTCTCACCAAAGAGTTTAAGAAAGGTCATAAACCTACCAAGGAGTAAAGAAGAAAATGAAGTTACTGCTTCTAAGACCAGAGAAGCTTTAACTTGGTGTGGACTGGATGCAAAGATGAAAATTGGTTCTGTATTCAATAGGAAAGGTATGAACAGCCAAGACAAATTTCTTTCAAAAATTGTTGGCAAAGTGATCTTGAGTAAGCCTGGAGGGCATGACAGGGTATCAGCCCATATGTTCACTCTTATGACAAGGATTATCTTCACCCTACAAACTGATTGGTCTGTTGTTGTCTTTGATAAGATTAAAGAGAGTCTGAAGAAACCCAATTTGGGTAGGATACTCAGTCTTTACTTGGCTGGTACTATACCAGAAGTAATGAGTCAAGCTGCTGGATCAAAAATAAATCATATGAGGAAAATGGACATGAGACTCTTCTCCAGATGGGATAGGGTCTTGACAAAGGAAGTGCTAACTCCTGAGAAGGAAACCCCACTAAAGAAGAAGAAAAAGATAGCCCCAGTAGCTCAAGAATCATCAAGTAGTTCTGAGGAGCAAGTTGTCTTTACTCCTGATGAAGATGTAGAAGGAAATGCTGGAAAGTCTTCAGCTCAACAAGATGCTGCAGAGAGGCAGGGGGAGCTACCTCCAGCTAGCCCCATACACCAGGATCAAATCCAGGGGGAGCCTCTAGTGGTGGAAGAGTCAACTCCTCTTGAAAGTGAAAGAGCCACCCACATCATCCTTGAGGTAATCACTGAGATTAATGCTTTAGATTTCCCTATAGAGGATAATGTTTTGTCTGATTCCTTAAATAATGTTAATCAGCAAACTCAGATTGATAGCCAACTCCCAGAAGTTGTCATGGAGGACACATCTGTTGCAGCTCAAGTTGTTGATGAGCCAAGGGAATCTTCTGCCCATTCTCCACAAGAATATACAATGGAAGATCTCTTCCTCAATCTATACCAAACAGATTTTGAGAAGGAAAGTGTTGCTGCTGAGGGGGAGAAGTCTCAAGTTGAGGGGGAGCCAGTGGAAATTCTAGAAAGGCAAGAACCTGAGAAGCCCAAGGAAGTTGAGGAGCTACCAAGGGAGAGGGTAGATATTGCAAGTACATCGGCATCTGAAGATGAGGAAGCTGCCAGAGCAAAGAAAAGGAAATTTCAAGTATTCAAGAGAAGGAGCCAGACTTATAAGAAGGCATTGCAAACCATAGCACCACAGCCAGCACTACAGCCAACTCCATCAGTAGATTACAGTTCTCTGCTGGTTGTTATGCAAATAAAGCTTGATGAACAAAGGCAAGCTCTTGAAAAGTATGTAGATGAAGGGCAAAAATCACTACAATTTGATCTGGCTCAGGACATTAAGTCCATAAGATTTGAAATGAATCTCAATAAGAAGGAGATGACTGACTGCTTCCACAAGGGAGGGAATGCAGTAGTCTATCTAGCAACTCATCAAGAGAAGATAAAAGCTCAAGTAGATGAACTTGAAGTAAAGCAAGGCTATGTACTGGAAAATCAAATCAGAATGAATGATAACTTGACAGCTTCTCACAATGCTATTGTAACTGAGATAAAGAATATAGCCACTGCACAGTCTGCAGAAAGTGTCACAGCCAAAGAAACTTTTGATAAGCACTTGCAAGAGAGCTTAACTGCTGTTACAACTGCTATTCAAAACTCTCAGAAGCTCATCACTGAAAAACTCCAGAGGTTAAAATCTTTCTACAAGGATGGAGTCAATTATCTCAATGCTCAAATCAGATTTCAGAAAGATGATTTAAGAGATCACATAGAAAGAGAAGTCATAAAGGGGGAAAGGGTGTTAGTCAAAGCCAGCTCTGATCATGTCAAGTGGATTTTTAATTCTATCAGAGCTACTCTTGGTTATCCTCCTTTTATGTGATGATAACAATGTGGCAGAGTCTGGGATACATCCTGCATATCTTGGAGGTGAGCAACCTGAAATAGCTCAAGTAATATATCCTCCACCAGACTTTGATATGGTACAAGCTGATATCCAGACAATGTATAGCTCACCTGAGGGAAAGGAAAATGTTATCATAGAGAAGGTGGTTCAGCTAGTATCTGAAGCTTTACAGGAAGCTATACTGAAAGAACAAGCTGAACAAGAAACTAGATTGTCTAAGAAGAGGTTCAGAGAGCAAGCTGAACAAAGACCTGATTTTGAACAATGGAGCCCCACTTCAAGAAACATTATCTTAACTGCATGGAAGGCTGCCAAAGGCAATGTTCAAGATAGAAATAAGTGGTTTTCTGAACTTGAGTGGAGAAAGCATGAATCTAGCCAAGAAACCATAGTGCAGTATAGAAGGAAGGCAAAGATGGGAAAGCTACCTTCTACTGCCCAGGAGCCTAGCAAGTACTTTCCCAAGCCATATCATTATTTTGAGAGGCAAAAGATTAAGGCTGAAGAGCTAAAGAAGAAGGAGCTGAAAGGGAAAAAGCCTGCCGATACTGAAGTTGTTGAAGCCCTTATGCAAGCAAGATACAATCAGGAAAAGAAATTGTGATTAAGGAGGCTGATCAGAATTAGAATAGAATTTATCTTGAGTTTACAGTTGTAATATTTTGTTTTAAAAACACTGTAAATTTTTGTATAATGAATTTGACAAAGTGTTAGAACAATGTGCTGTGTGATAAATCTATTTCATAATTGTTCTGAGATGATGTCTATGTATACATGTTTGTTTATTACATGTTTATGTTTGCCCTGTTATATAATCCTGCTCTACATCATGCTATGATTTTATTTTGTATGATGTATATCATTGACTAAGGGTTATGACTTCTCCAAATAGGGGGAGATTGTTGGGTACATTGGTTCTAATGTACCTGATTTGAAGAAGTCTCACCCTACTCAATGATATACATCAAAATGTATTTGATGTGTTTTGAGTTTAGTTGTGCAGGTTAAGTATTTGCAGGGGAAGATGAAAAAAATTCTAAGTCCATGTGTCGACACCCAGAGGGAAAGTGTCGACACTTAAGAAGACTTGTGTCGACACCCAGGCAAGCTGTGTCGACACTTGGAGTAATTGTGTCGACACCAGGGATGCAGAGTCGTCACCAGACAGAAAGTGTCGACACAAGGAGCTGTGTCGACACTCAATGAAGAAAAGTCCAGTGAAGCTGTGTCGACACTTAGCAGTTGTGTCGACACCCAGTGAAACTGTGTCTACATCAGAAAGTGTCGACACTTGGAAGCTGTGTTGACACTCAGCAAAAGTCAGCAGAGTCTAAGTATAAGTGTCGACATAATGAACAATGTGTCGACACACAGCAGAAGACTCAGCACTTGAAGAATGTGTCGACACAATGAAGGATGTGTCGACACATAGCAGAAGACTCAACACATGAAGAAAGTGTCGACACTAGGATGCTGTGTCGACACTCAGCAAAGTTCAACAAAATATTCTAAGTACAAGTGTCGACACTAAGGAGATGTGTCGGCACTCAGCTAGAGTCTCAATAGAAGAAGAATGTGTCGACACAAGGAGCAGTGTCGACACTCAGCAAGTATCAATACAGAAGGCATGTGTCGACACCAAGAAGGTGTGTCGACACTGAACAAGTTCAACACATGAAGATGTGTCGACACAAAGATGTTGTGTCGACACTTACAAGAATTCAACTAAGTGCTGAAGAACAAGAAGCTGTGTCGACACACAATATCAGTGTCGACACATGATGAATAAGCAGTGTCGAGAAGTGAATTCTACAACACAAGGAGTTGTGTCGACACCTTGAAGGCTAGTGTCGACACTTAGTCAACTTGTGTCGACACTTGGTTTATAAGTGTCGACACTTAAAGACAGACAGTCTCGACACTTTCAGACAGTTACAGATTTTTCAAGAACTGACTGGATGACTTGACAGCTGCCATTCCAGCCAGTCTACTGCACCTGTCAGAGTTGTCAGAAATCAGTTATGAACCGGACCAGCCGGTTACCATGAAGAAGGCATATAAATAGGCTTATACTGTCTACAGAAATAGATGATCAAGTAATTGAGAAAGAAAAGAAGATCTAGCTATTCATTGAAAAATCAAGTGAAGATCTAAAAAGTTGGAGATAGAGAGCTCCATCCAAGAAGACAGCCGTTGGAACCAGGCTGTGAAGAAGGATTCAGACCTAGTGCTGAATCTTAAGTTGCAGAGATCAAAGATCAGCTGCAGAGGAGATCAATCCTATTGTGTTCTACATTCAAGAAGCTTTGAAGAAAAGCCAAGTGAGATTGATCTCAGCAGAGTTCTTCCAAGAACTCATCAAGAACATATCAACTCTTCTCTCTATTCTCTGAGTTGTAGGTATAAACTTTGTATTCTAATTTCTTGTAGGATCCTTAGGGATCTGAGTTGTAAGCATGTAATTATAAAGGCTGAGTGTAGTGCCTGTGTGCCTGAGTGTAGGAGATTTGTATCTCTGAGTGTAGGCCTGTTGTGGCTGAGTGTAGGCATGCTGTGGCTGAGTGTAGGCTTTGTGAAGAAGCTGAGTGTAGGTCTTTGAAGAAGACTGAGTTGTAGGGCCTTGGGCCTGAGCTGTAGGAACCTGTTTTGGGGTTCTGAGTGTAAGATCTGAGGATCTGAGATAGTGGAGGAGTTTGGCCGAATCTAGTACACTACTAGATAGGCGAAGGGGGAAAGTGGATGTACCCAAACCTTGGGGAACCACTATAAATCTGTGTGTCTACTGTGTGCATATGTGATTCTGTGATTCTGTGATTGCTGATTGATTACTGTGTAAAAGTAGATATAACTCTGTGATAAAATCTGAATTCTGCCTAAAAAGTTAAAAAAATTTGAGTCACCTATTCACCCCCCCCCCTCTAGGTGATTAGGTACAATATCTTTCATGCTCCTTGTTTGTGATTTATCAGACGGAAGGCGATGTGCCTTACCGTATTGACAACCCGCGCAAACATGCCCACCACCAAAGGAAGACAACTTAGGCAACCCATTCACCAAACATCTACTAGTCATCGCCTTCAGCTTGTCCATGCCAACATGCCCCAGCCTCTCATGCCAAATAGCAGCGCTATCATTGGCCCTCATCCTATCAACATATGAATTGGTGGCAAGAACAAACAAGTTCTTCACCCTCCTCCCTACATGAGCAACATCAGCATTCACCGTTGATACGTTGCGAAGGAACCTCACGTCTGTTGGTCCAAACAGAACGTGATAACCAGCGTCCACCGCATTGGTCACCGAGAAAGGTTTTTCTTCATGCCCGGCACGTGATACACACTCCTTAACGTGAGTGGCCCCTGATCACTACCCAAAGACACGACCCCCTCTTTCTCTACTGCATAAACAGTATTATCAGCAGTGATAATAGCTTCATTACCTGAGTAAGCCTGCATGGAGGTGAACTTCGATTTGTCTCCGGTGAGGTGATGACCACACCCGGAGTCCACGATCCACTCGTCGTTGAAGTCCTCAGCAGACAAGGCCCGGACACAAGTGCCCGTCATAAAAGCTCCGCCCCATTCTGCTTCTTCACTTCTCGAGCAAGCTTCCTCCTTTCCCGCAGCATGCCCAGGCTGCAGTTTGACCTTGCAGTCCCGCTTGAAGTGCCCTCGCTGATGACACCGGTAGCACTTCAAGTTCTTCTTCCAGTCCTTAGGAGCATTGCTCCTCTCCGGCGGATATGAAGTTGAAGTCTCCTTCTCACCAGCGACCTGCACCTTCTTCTTCTTCTTCTCTTCCCATCTTTTCTTCTTGCTTGAGAAGAGAGCTTCGCTGCCTTCCTGATTCAGGTTCACTCCAGCCATCTGCCTTGCTAAGCTCTCCTGCGATGCAAGCAGATTCTATAGCTCCAACAAAGACGGCTGAGTAGCCCACCCTTGAACAGATGTTACAAAGGCCACATATTCCTTCCGCAAGCCGCGGATAATGTGTCTTTTCATCTTCGCCTCAGAGATAGGCTCATCAGGATCCAGTGCCGACAGCTCAGCACACAAGCTCTTCATCTTTAAGAAGTACTTGGAGATGGAAAGGTCTCCCTGAGTTGCTCTGGCCAACTCATTCTCCAGGAACTGAAGCCGCGTCACATTCTTCCTATTGAACAACTCATCAATGGTTGTCCAAATATCAGCAGCCGACTCACATCCAACGATGTGATCAAACAGTTCCGGAGACACGGCCCTCTTCAGAATGAACTCCGCCTTAGCATTTGTTCTTCTCCAGAGCCTAACCTGCTCAGCAGTACCGAAAGCAGCAGTGACTTCCTGCCTGTCGTCACCACCGACGACTTCCCACAGCTCCTCGCCAAGAAGATAACTCTTCATGCACGACTTCCACTTCTTGAAGTTAGTCGGCGTTAATAGTTCAATGCCCAGACCTCTTGCAAAGCTCCCTTCCATTGCAACACCTGTTGACAACCTTTCAGAAGCTCCGAGCAACAACACAGGTTGATCACCACTCAATCACTGAGTAACAACACTGGCTGACTTCCGCTCACACAACTGAACCTCCATCTGATACCATGTTAAAATTTCTCAACGTGCTCAGCAAGGTAGCCCAAACACCAAATTAATATCTTCGGCACTACCCAGTTCTCACGTTGAACCAGCGGAAAACCAAGGAACAAAGGTTAATCTCAACAAACAATGGAAGCACAAGCAGATCTTTTATTCATTCACTTCTTTACAACACGAGGCATACATAGCGAGACATGATTTCGCTAGTATAACAGCTGTAAACAGAAAGCACCACACCAAGCCGGGCGGACAGCACCGGAGTCCGCCGAGACCGCCGAGGTCGCCGAGGTCGCCGAGTCCGCTGAGATCGCCCGAACTTAAGCTGCAATCCGCCGAATAGCCACGGAGTCCGCCGAAGCCGCGAGGCCGCGCGGACACACCGTTATTCGTCTCCTACTGAAGCTGAACTGAGGAACACCCCCTACCCGCCTGAAGCCGGCGGACAGGTTATTGAAGCTGGCAAAGTTGAAACAGAGCTGACAAGCCGCAGAGCGACCTCCTGCTGAATCCGCAGAGACCGCACAACTTCCAAGTACTTGACCGAAGTCAAAGCCAAACTCCTGGCTCCTTGAAGCTACCCGTGCGACCTGCACACAGCAAACGTCAGCACTGAATCAATCCGCGCGGACAGACAAACTGAGACCGCAGCTACTCGCCCAACCCAACTTACTGTTCACTCAAGTTACTGTAGACCTGCCAGGGGGGTCCTATTTATAGGAGAGGTGAGGAGTGTGGTCACCGCCCTAGAGATAGAGACACTGCCCCAGCCCGCGCGATAGCAAAACACCGTCCGCAGAGTCCGCAAGGACTTAGCCGGATACCAAGGAAAACCGCCAGGAGCAAGGCAACATTGGCGAACCCTCTCTAGTCCGCCCAAGCGATGCGGACAAGGCATCAGCCCGCAAAGCTTCCGACCACTGCAGGACAGCAACCCCCTTCAATGGCTATCCGCACCAACCCGAGGCAGTCCGCAAGACTCAAGCCTCAATCCGCCACAAGTCCACGACCAAAGGCAGACAGCAACAGTCCGCCCGGTCAATCAGCGGACTTGGCGGATACGGCGGACACCATGGTCTTGGCACAGAGTGTGACCAAGTCCAAAACCATCAAAGGCCAATGCGAGCATGGCGGACTCAAACTCCCGTCCGCCAAACACCGTAGCACAGACCGCCAGCAGTCCGCAAGCTCCTCGCACTCCTGCCCAACGCAGCAACCATCTTCCAGACTCCAAAACCAGTCCGCCAACGACCTCCACAGCAAAGCACCTGCTGTAACACCAGAGCTCGACAAGGCCTCAGCCAAGCTCTAAGCCCAGTCCGCAACAGCCCATACCGCGGACACGCCAGTCCGCAAGCTCCCAGCGAACACGAGCCAAACCGCCAAACAGCACAAGCTTGCACCACGGCCAATGAGCAATGCACCAGTCCGCAAGCCTCTATCCGCTCAGGCCGCTCCTTGGCTAAACCAAAGCCCACGTCCTAACCGCAGATACCAGGCCGCACAGTCCGCGGACTTCATGCAAAACAACCCGCTCAAAAGACAGTCGGCTTTTCACTAGACCTTCCACCAGGCCGCACATCACAGTCCGCCCAGTCCGCCTAGTCCGCCAATTCTGTCCGCCCAGGCCGCCCGGCCTGTCCCGTCAACCACTTCCACTTCACAAATTTCAACACATATCTCGTTCTCCAACGTCAAAAGCTTGTTCCCTCAAGTGCAGATCAGCCTGAGCTTTATTAATTTCATTACTGGCCGCGATCATTCTCCGGGTTGTCTCATGTAGTGTGTGTATATGATAAACAGACAACTTAACCGACCAATGATGTAAATGATGAACCCAAATGATGACATGAAGTGCATGTATGAGCTGAATGAATGACTCGACAGACTTATGCAGATGATGAACCCAAAAGATGACATGCTTGCATGAATGATGCATGAAAAACACAACAGACACGATATGCTGACATTCAACCCGCTTTATGTGGCGAAAGTTTCTTGCAATAGGTGGTTTATCGAGGGGTTCGTCGGGAGGGGTGTAGTAAAACTCAGTGAGTGTGCGGTGAGTGTCAGAATGACCGTGTAAGACGCCAACACTGCAATACGAACTCACATGGACCCTAATGTCTCTCAATGAGCGTGACGGATCAGGCGGCTCACCGGGAGGTACGTATGAAAATTCGTCGTGAATGTAACGGTCACCTGAGTGCGTAGCAGAGACACCTATAATAGGATGAAACACTCGAGTGAGGTGAGTGCTGCAAGTAAGCACGAACTCATCAGGTGGGTCAGCAGACGGTATGTCTACGAACTCATCACGAGTGTGGTAGATCGTACGCTTAATCCTCAATACATCGGGAGGATGCTCAAGCGTATCTAAGAAAATCTGGGCATTCTCAATGTCGCCCTCAAGAGCTGCTCTCCAAAGCACATTAAGGGAGGTGCATTGGAGAGGTGTCAATACATCAGCGCTCCCAGCTGACACGCACAACGGGACGTTGACCTCCCGTCAGCAGGTTCATGATCCTCCAAATGAGTACTACTAATAAAGGCGGTGTCTCCAAAAGCGGGTGAGAAATCCGCCAAGATATCGACATTAGGCTCAAGGCTATCAGTCATGACATGACTTGAAATAAGGCTAAAGGGAGTGAGAAGAACTCATACTCAAGTGGGGTTTAGTCGGCAAGGTGTCAATAAACGGGTCTGTAACCAAGGGAGTAACGAGGCCAATATAAGGTGTAACAGATGGATAAACCATCACAGCGTCATTGGGTCGCTCAGCCTCAATCTCGTGACTAAACTCACTATACATGCTAATGACGCTCTCTGCCTGTAAAACAAGGCCAGGGTCAGGTTCTGCCTCCAAATCACATGGAAATGGAGATTCATCAATGGGAGTACCAAAATCAGGGGGCGACTCACTCATAACTATGGGAGCACTACACGCATCAATGGTTTGACTTAAATCCTGAAGTGTCACGCTATAGGCTTCCCCAATGGCAGATTTCAGGCGATCCATTTGAGCATGTACGAGATCAAATTGTTCAAGAACCAATCGCTGAAATTCGGCTTCAGGTATCTCTATCGGTGGAACTATAGGGGGATCCAGACGCGTGAGGTTATCCACGTAGTGGTGACCCCTATAGGGATCCAGATAGTCATCAAAATGCTTGTCCCTAATAGACTCACGGTGTGGCAGAGGGCGACTGTGATCCCTACGAGTGGGCGGCGGTGAGCGAGGGTGATCATCAAAATAGTATAAAAATCTCTCTGGAGGGGCTCTACGAAGATACTCAACTTCACAAAAATCGAGTCGTGGTGTGCCATAGTGACGATAACGTGAATTTCTAGAATCATAGTGATCGTCTCTAGCAAGTCGTGGTGAAGGGTCGACAAGGTACTTAGGTAGAGCGGAATGCGAATAAGGATGATCGTCGAAATAATATGCCATGAGATACTACCTATAGACTCCACTACTGCATATAGAAATGCGACGCTAACGAAACTTCCCGCTGATACCAATTTGATGCAACATGGGTCTACAATTGGCGGACGACACACAAAAGCTTGTACTCAACAAATGAAAATGCGATCTAAATACAGTGCACGTGTTATCATGAGACAACGGCCCAAATTACGATTGTTAAGCAAGTAATTAAAATTTATAACGCATCTAAACAACCAATTGCACAATTGGATGACAAGCCATGAAGAGTAAAGAACAATTAAGATTAACCAACGAGGTGAGGCGCAAGTCCATTCAAGTTCACCGAATGTGTCTCGCAAGTTAAGCGACAAATAATGATTGCAAACACTTAAGAAGATTAATTCCCAATGCAATAGTTCATCACCAAAGTAAACAACGCAGACAATAAAAAAAACCAAACCTCAATTTGCTCGTGCGTGTGGAGGAGGAAATAGGGATTGGAAGCCGAAGGCGGGGTTGCCAATCTAGGCTCAGATTGGGCTCTCCAAGTGGGATGCGAGATTGGGACTGTGGATCTGGCGGGTAGGAGAAGATCTGGTGGGTGGGTTGAATGGGGAAGTGGACTGGGTAAAACTGCTGCTGGACGGGCTTGGGAGGATGATTGACAATGGGGGAGATGTGGGAATGGAGGGAGGTTGGGATAGGGTGGCCGGCGGGCAAGTTGGGACCGTGGATCTGGAGGGTTAGGGGATGGCGGAGGAAGTTGGGGACCAGGTGAGGGGGAGGAAGGTGCGGCGGGATGAAGGAAGGGCGGCTGAGGACGGAGCGGGGCCTCCCGAGGAGCGGACGGGGTTGCTGGAGTTGTTGGCGTTACCGGGGTAGGGAAACAGTGGGTCGACGGGGTTGCTGGAGTTGCTGGCGGGAGAGGGGAAAATATAAAATTAGGGCACTCGATCGGACGACTAATAATGTTCGGGCCGATCGGGGCTAAATACAACATGAGAAATAAAATGTAAAATATGATTTTGACTCGAAACGACCATCCGGGCGCATCCGCGGACTCGGATCGCCCAAACGGGTCGCGGATCACCGCCTCCTGCGGGAATAAACGCGCGCGCGCCGTCAGTCGCCATCAGGATCCATATAGCTGACCCCACTATAGTGGGATAAAGGCTTGAGTGTTGTATGTTAATTGTTATTGTTAAGAATATATAATTTTATTAGTTATCATTCTTACGCATATTTTGGTTTGTTATTGTAGAGAAATGGTCCCGAACCTTATGAACACTTTTCTATATATCAAAAACAAGTATGAGAATATATATATAGGAGAGGAGAAAGGAGAAGAGTCCTATACAAGAGATGTGGGACTAAAGCAAGAGAGAATAAAATGGGCCAAATTAATGGGCCTTTACAATATATCATATTTCTCTAACACTCCCCCGCAAGTTGGAGCATACAAATCGTAGGCACAAAGTTTGGATAAGAACTGATGGTACAAATGCCGGGGCAATGCCTTGGTGAGGATGTCAGCCACTTGCTTAGAAGCGGGAACATGCTCTAGCTCTATCTTCTTTAACTGAACCTTTTCACGGATGAATGACAATCAACTTCAATGTGTTTGGTCCTTTCATGAAAAACTGGGTTGTTCGCAATATGGATGACGGCCTAACTATCGCAAAGTAGAACAGTTGGCGAGGATAAGGTGACTCCTAGATCACCAAGAAGAGCCTCCAGCCAGGTGAGTTCAGAAACAACGGCGGTCATTTCATGATACTCAGCTTCAGCAGAGGAGCGGGCAACAACAGATTGTTTCTTGCTGCGCCAAGTAATGAGATTCCCTCCAAAGTAGGTACAAAAACCCATAGTAGAGCGTCGATCATACATGGAGCCCGCATAGTCCGCATCAGAATATGCAACAAGAGATAGAAGAAGATGGTTTATATACCAACCCTTGTTCTGGTGCATTCTTCAGGTATCTGAGGATCCGTTCCACGGCTTGTAAATGAGAGCCTCGAGGAGCATGCATATACCGACTGACAACTCCGACAGCAAATGAGATGTCAGGTCTTGTAACTGTCATATATATCAGTTTTCCTACAAACCGTCGATAATACTCAGGGTTTGAAAGCAGATCATCAGAGTCAGACCCATGGGCACATAGCTTGTGATTGGCATCCATCGGTGTGTCCACAGGTTTACATCCGGAGTAGCCAGCATCACGAAGAAGGTCAAGGCAGTAATTCCGTTGGGATAGGACAAGTCCATCAGTACGTCTTGCGATTTCAAGGCCAAGGAAGTATCGAAGGTTGCCCAGATCTTTTGTTTGGAAAACAGAGCTAAGATGTTGTTTGACCTCTAGTATTCATGTTGAGTCATCACCTGTGATTAGGATGTCATCAACATAAATCAAAAGGAGAATCGTGTCGGTTGTTCTATGTCGAGTGAACAGAGAGAAGTCTGCCGAACTCCGAGTAAAACCAACTGCCTGAACAGCTTTACTGAACTTATCGAACCATGCCCGTGGGGATTGTTTGAGACCATAGATAGACTTCTTAAGATGACAAACTCTGGACTCCCCCGTGGTCTCAAACCGGGGAGGTTGTTGCATATACACGGTTTCGTGTAGGTCGTCATTGAGAAACGCATTCTTTATATCGAGTTGGTGCAAGGGCCACCGACGATGCACAGCGACAGAGAGGACACGAACCGTGTTGAGCTTGGCGACCGGAGAGAAGGTCTCCTCATAGTCGAGACCGTGTTGTTGAGTAAAGTCGCGAGCCACCAGTCTGGCCTTAAGACGGTCAACCGTCCCATCGGAAGCATGCTTGATGACAAAGACTCATTTGCAACTAACTGTAGTCTGCCCAGGTGGTAGAGGGACCAGATCCCAAGTCTGATTCGCCCAAATGACGCGCATTTCTGCATCCATGGCAGCACGCCAACCTGGATGTTGCAAAGCCTCCTGCACAGAAATAGGAATAGAAATAGAGGATAATGAAGTAGCAAAGGTGTGAAGGGTCGGGGATAGGCGATGTAACGAGACATAATTCGTCATGGGATGAGTTGTGGAGACAGGCACTGGATCCGCAGGCCGCGAAATCACGTCGGTAGAGGGAGGCCGTGGCAGGGCATGCGAGCTCGGAGGGCGACGAGAGTACACCTGGATGATAGGAGGCGTAGGACGGATCGGCGGGGGGGTAGGTGTTGGAAGTAGAGGGGGGAAGGAGACGTAACGGGTACGACGGGGCGAATGAGAGGAGGAAGACACGGATCTGTAGAGATGGGATGAAAGGGTTGATCTTCCCAAAAGGTGACATCAGCAGAGATGAGTAGTTTACCGTCGGTAGGAGAATAGCAAACATATCCTTTTTGGGTGCGGGAGTAGCCAACAAACATCACCTTGGTGGCTCGAGGAGCGAGCTTGTCAGTGGGCGGAGCCAAGTTATGAACATAGCAAATGCATCCAAAGACTCGGGGCGTGAGAGAGAACAGAGCCTTGGAAGGAAAGAGAAGAGTGACAGGAGCCACGAAGTTCAAGGTAGAGGAGGGCATGTGGTTGATGAGATGACAGGCAGTAGAGACGGCGAAGTTTCAATAGATAGATGGAACGTGCATCTGAAACATGAGAGAACGGGCGACCTCGAGAAGGTGTCGATTCTTCCGCTCGGCGACGCCGTTCTGTTGAGGAGTATAGGCACATGAGGTCTGATGAACAATACCAAACTCGGTGCAGATATTAGAGAAGGTGCGTCTTGTATACTCGCGCGCATTATCGGTACGAAGAAGTTTGATGCAGGTAGAAAACTGAGTACGGATCTCTACCAGAAAGGCACGGAAAGTGGAGGGAAGTTCAGTACGATCTCGAAGTAAGTATAGCCAGGTAACGCGTGAGTAGTCATCGATAAATGTGACAAAATACCGATAGCCGAAAACACTCGCGAGCTTATATGGCCCCTAAATATCAGAATGGATTAAGGAGAAGGGGGCTTCGGACCGAGAACTAGGGGAGGTAAAAGAGACACGATGTTGTTTGCCATAAATGCAAGACTCACACCGAAACTCAGAAAGGGACACATCAGGAAGAGCTTTCTGGAGAATTGGAAGAGGAGCATGCCCAAGACGACGATGTCAGTCAACAGAAGAGATGGCGGAGAGAGCGGTGGGAGAAGAGGAATCAAAAATGTAGAGCCCATTGGACAGCCGCCCTGTACCGAGGATGTTCCGCGTCTTGCGATCCTGCACAACACAAGAGGTTGAAGAGAAGGTTAGGTCGCAATTAAGGTCGTGAATAAGACGACTAATAGAGAGAAGATTAAAAGAAGAGCCAGGAACATGAAGAACAGATCGAAGGGTAATAGAGGGAGTAAGAGAGATGTCAGCGGATCCAGAGACGGGAGTGGTAGCCCCATTGGCAACAGTGATGAACTTAGGATGCACGGAGGCCAGGTAGTGTGGAGGTTGTAGTGGGGTAATGTGGTGCGTCGCACCGGAGTCCAAAATCCATGAGTAACTGTGTACAAGACAGGAGCTTCCACTATCAGAGATAGACACCACAGAGCCCAGTGGTGGGGTGAGCAGGGCGGAAGAGGCACACATCCTTATAGGGGTCGCCAAAGACCAGACCGCATGGGTCGCAACAAGGCCGCAGAGGCCGCAGCAAGGCCGCAGAGGCCGCAACAAGGACCAGGGAGAAGCCGAGCCCGCAGCGAGAACCAGGCCGCAGGAGAAGCCGAGGCTGCAGCAAGAACCGGGCCGCAAGGAACTGGTGTAGGCGGCAGCGAGTAGAGAGGAGCAGCCGCAAGAGCAGGAAGGGAGCCCGCCAATGGAAGAGAGGCAGCAGACGGAGCAGTAGCAAGCCGCAGCAGCGTGAAGTAGAAGGCAGATAGCGCAGCGGTCTGGAGTAGAGAGCAGACCGCAGCGGATTTTAAGTAGAGAGCAGGCCGCAAGAAGGGAGGCAGAGGCCGGCGGAAAAGAACAATCCGCAAGAGAGGAGAACCCACGCGAGTAAAGCAGATACCGCCTGGTCAAGATGTGAAAACACCAGCGGCAGGAAGAGACCGCGACCAAAGGCGAAGCGGACTGGGAGAAGAAGTCCGCAGCGGGCAGTGACAGACCGCACGGACAGAGAAGAAAAGAGTCGGAGGAGACCGCGACCAAGATGCGGGTGAGAGAGGAACAACCCGCACGGTCAGGCGGATCACAGCAGCGAACAGAGGAGAAGGAACCCACGAGGAGAGAGACTCAAGCGGATAGAGAAGAGACCGCAGCGACCAAGATCAAACCCCAGAAGAGGCAGGCCGCAGAGAGCAGGAACAAGCCGCAGCGAGCTAGGCTGGAGGGGCAGTCCGCAGCGAACCGGATCAGGCTGCAGCAAGCCGGAGCAGGCCGCGAGAGAGGGAGTCCGCTGCGAGCTAGAGCAAGCAGCGAGAGCAGCAAGCCGCAGCGTGAGAGAACAGGCCGCGAGAGAGAGCGGTCTGGAGGAGAGAGAGGGAAGGTGGACCCGACGAGAGGTAAAGAGGGGGAAGGCTATAAAATGCCGGAGGGGAGGGGTGGAATCCACGGAGAAGAAGAGGGAGCTGAAGAAGAGGAGCGGAGCGGACAGGAAGGCAGGCCGCAGGAGGCCGAGCGGGTAGCGAACAGAAGACAGACCGCACGGGTTAAGAAAGTGGAAGCCGCTCAAGCAGAATCGTTGGCTTTGATACCATGTAGAGAAATGGTCCCGAACCTTATGAACACTTTTCCATATATCAAAAACAAGTATGAGAACATATATATAGGAGAGGAGAGAGGAGAAGAGTCCTATACAAGAGATGTAGGGACTAAAGCAAGAGAGAATATAATGGGCCAAATTAATGGGCCTTTACAATATATCCTATTTCTCTAACAGTTATTATCGAGACTTAAGAATGGTTTGATATTTACTATATTAGTATATTTAGAGTTAAATTTTGAATATATATACACACTATAGATATATATATATTATAATTATATATATATATATATTAAAATCGGTGCCCGATATATTCCCAGTAAGACAGCAACCTTGGAAAGTGGGAGTATTTAGTTGTGTTTGCTTTATTCATCCAAATCGACATAAACCCAACTTCAATCATCCAAATCAAAATGAACCCGACTTCAATCATTCAAATCGACAAGAACCCGACTTCAATCATCCACAACCTTGGAAAGAGGGGAGTATTGCTATTGTCATAATTAAGGTTTACTATCATGAGTTTATTTAGTCGTGTTTGCTTTATTATCGGATTTAGTCTTTTATTTTGTAAAATTGTGAATTTTTATAATTTGTTTGCTTGTTTGGACATTTGTGCAATTTTCTTGTGAGTTGTATTTTTTGGATCCTTGGGGTTTTTTTCAAATAGCAAATAAGAAACTGAGTCTTCTCTAACCCTAAAGGTCATAGTGGCTCCCTCCCCATAGTGCCCCACAGCAGAAAGGCAGCAGTTCCCAGCTCCATTGTGACACAGGACGGTCCTATAAGGAAGAATAATGGATGATCACGACATGCAACAATATGATTCCGATGACTTTTTTTACTTGCAATAATTCGTATTCATAAAAGCAAACACAAGAACACCGCAATAGAAGAAAACTTCAAAATTTAGAGAGCATGTATAGTAGTATTAATGTGAGAATGCACAAATCATAAATAAGTATCAAATGAATATCAACACTAGCCACAAAAGGTCTGAAAACAAAGATTACAAATAGATATAATGCAAAGTAGAAAAATAATCACTAATTCAGCATGCAATAAAAGACCTCAAACTTAGAAACTTGCACAACTAGGTGGTAGAGGGCTTGCAGGGTATTCCCGTGGCTGAAATCAAAGTAGGCGCTGAATTTTGGGCTCCTGGTGAACCTACGAACTTCTGGACAGCGGGCAGTGGGACTGTTTCTGGAGCTTCTGGGCTATATGGGGGGCTGCTGGCTGTGTGGAGGATGTAAGGGGGTGGTGGACGAGGCGGGCAGCAAGGGGAGTGGGCCGAATCCGGCAGTGCAGGAATTAGTAAACCGGGTGCTGGATTTAATTCCATATGTAGAAAATCGTGTTCTGGGTTGCTGGATTAGAGGACCAGGCTGCAGAGTGAGTTGCGGCGGCAGGGAGATAGAAGTGGGGGGCTGTGTGTGTGTGTGTGTGTGTGTGTGGGGGGGGGGGGGGGGGGGGGGGGGGGGGGATCGGTTTGTAGGGGAAAGTAGGGAGAGGGAGGGGGTAGGGCCGGCTGCAGTAAAGGGCGGGATGAGCTCCATGTGAGAGAGAAATGGGGGTAGTAAGGGTGGTTATGGGGTGGTGGCTGGCCGGAGGTGGTCGTATAAGAGGCATCCGGTAGTGGTGGTGGCCGGAGGTATTTTCCAGCATTCGCCGGAAAACTGAATATGAAGGGAACGCGGAGGGTAATTGTGGAGGTTTGCTGGAGGTGGTTGGGAAGGTTTTCCGGTGACCGCTGGAGTCCGAAAATGGAGAGGATTTGGAGAGGGAAAGGGGGCTGTTTTGAAGGTATTTGGGGAGGGGAATGTTGGGTGGCCGGCCGGTGGTGGGAGGGGTGATTTTGGGGCTGTGGGCTGAAGATGGGGAGAGGTGAGAGGGGTTTCTGTCCGATGGAGGTGGTGGTTAAGTTGTAGTGGCTGGTGGTGGTTGCGGAAGGTGGATGTGGGAGGGGGTGGCTATATGGAGGTGTGGGAGGAGATGGGGAGGGGGTTGGCCAGTCAAGTAGAGAGGGGAAGGGGATAATTTCAAGCTTTGTACTTCGATTTCCGGCTTCAACACCGGGTGATCGAACGGAGTATTTTTTTCTTTTCTCCAACTTTCAATGTCTTCCAATTGAACATCTATCCCTATTTATAGACTACGGGGTGATCATGGACGGTCATAATTCTCCGATCATGACGGCTCTCACTAATACATGAAATAAAATTCAAAAAATACAGAAAATAACTAAACAACTCGAATTGTCAATTGTTACTGTACAACCTCGGGCTCGCGAGAGGTCCTCAAAGCGCGAGTAGTCGAGGCGGGCGAGTGGAATTGATGGGCGAGTGGGACCATGTGGTCCACTCGCAGGTGGCGAGATAAGTGGCCTCTGCAGTAGGTGAAACGCCCCTCCTGAGGGCGCGAGAAGGTCTATGACCGCGAGAAGGCCTCACGGCATATAAGGTTGGCGAGACGGGAGGAAGATTCGTCTCGCCGATAGATGCTCCCCCACTCGCCATACAGAAGAAAGGCCATTTTGACAGATCTATAACCGAGAGGGATTTTACTCTTCTATCCCGGGTAATTTACCCTTTTGCCCCTGGAGGTCTGCATATAGCTCCTCAGAACAGCGGAGTTTGGCTGTTGGCAGACCCAACCAGGGGTACTTTGTAATTTCAGGCCAGCTCAGTATGGTTATTTGCAGATCCAACTCAGAAAACTATAAATAGACTCATAGGGATTCTTCAGAAGGGCATACAGATATCTTTCCCGGGCCTTGAGAGGCTTTTTTCTGTGCTTTCTGAGGAGCTCCGAGCCCAGCTTTTGGATTTAGAGGGGAAGCTCTCAGAGATCTTTCGGGTAAGCGGTGGGACCTCCCTGCTGAGGCCTTGGGTCAGTTTATAGTCTTTCACGACCAGTCGGAGGTCGGAGCTTGGGACGAGTAGGTGTTGGCTACGCCCCTATTTTTCGAACTCTTGTCGAAGTCAAGTTTTGGCTTCAACAGTTCTGGTGCGGTGAGCGTGGAAGGTAGCTGATACAAGAAAAGCTTGAGTTTAGTCCGATGGCAGGAGGTGAAGGTGAAGGATCTGGTTCACGAGGTTCCCCCTCCCGGGGAGAAGAGGCGACGAGGAAGATGCTGGAGGACTTCAGGCGAGAGGCCTTGCAGACCATCAGCTTGGCCTTCTCGGCAAGGAGTGAGTGGGCAACGCCTCAGGTTCCGATAGAGGAGGTCCCGCTCTTGGGCGAGAACGCCCCTGGACAGCGCCCGGGGAAGGAGGTCCCGGCGGAGGCTGGCGAAAGGGACGTGGCGGCGCGAGAGCTCTTCCCAGGCCAGCGTCCCGGGAAGGAGATTCCGGCAGAAGTTGGCGAGAGGGAGGCTGCTGTGCGAGAGCTCTTCCCTGGGCATGGTCTCGCGGATCGGGCCAGCCAGCCGAGGCCGCGAGACGTGCCCTCTCGGCAGGCAGGTGGCGAGAGCCCATTCAGTGAGCTCATCATCTCGGCTCCGGTGCCGGAGGGGTTCCGGGAGCCCGACATGTCCTACTACTCGGGGAAGGATGACCCTGTACAGCACGTACAGTGGTTTGAAGATGTCGTTTCGATAAGACAGATGACGGATGCCTTCAAGTGTCGGCTGTTTTCCATCACGTTGAAGGAGAAGGCACGGGACTGGTTCTATCAGTTGTCAGCAAGGTCGATCTACTGTTTTGAAGATCTGCGTAGAGGTTTCCTGTTGAGGTTCTCAACATCGAAGAAGCGTAAGAAGGAGGCGAATGCCTGTTTTCGGTGAGGCAGAAGCAGGACGAGACGTTGGGACATTATGTGGATCGGTTCCAGGAAGAGGTCCTCCTGGTCCAGGAGGTCCCAGGGTATATGCTGATGCTCGCGTTTACTCTGGGATTGAGGCCGGGTTTCTTTAGCATGGAGTTGAAGAGAGTGCCCCCCCCCCCCCCTCTCTTTTGAGGAGCTCATGGAGAGGGCGGCAAAGGAGACAGACTTCGAGAGCGTCAATCCGGTGTTTGCAAGGAAGCTGGCCAGGTTGGCGGAGGACGATGTGAAGGAGTCGGAAGCAAGAAGGCGGAGGGAGCAGAGAGAAGAGAGGAGGAAGGAAGAACCCCGAGGTCAGCGGCAACAGGGACTGCATCAAGGACGGGGGGCCCGGGAGCCGAACAACCGTTTAGGTTGGAGGCCTCAGGAGGGTCGCCTCCAGGAGCTAGGAGGAGGTTTTCAGGGAAGAGATAACTTCCGCGAGCCGATGAGGTACGATCAGCCGACATGGAGGCAGGGGCCGAGGGATCGCTTCCAGCATCAGCAAGAGGCAATGGAGATTGGTCGAGGTAGAGGAGGAAGGAGAGGAGCTCGGGGAGAAGCTGGAAGGAGAGATGGTGGAGAGGGAAGAAGGGGCAGGGTGGCGTTGTCTTTCTGTGACTTTCATCAGGAGGAGGGTCACGCGACCGCTACCTGCCCAGAGTTCTTAGAAGTAAGAGAAGCCAGGAAAGTGAGGAGGCAGGAGCCGCCGGTGAGGATCGTGGAAGTGCAGCAGGGGGAGACAGAGGATAGATGCGAGGACCGGGTGGATGTAGGAACCCGGGGAGGGATCGGGGTGATCCACGGAGGAGTTGGGATCGAGGCCGCTCGTAAGGGTAGCCTCCAGACCATGTACCGAAGGGGGGTAGCCTCGACCTCCCAGGCTCAGCCGGCGAAAGAAAAATTTACCTTTTCCTCCGAGGATATGCCGGATTATGAGGACCCGTTCTGTGATGCCTTGGTGATCCAGACGGCAGTAGAAAACTTCACGGTCTCCAAGATCCTAGTGGACAACGGGAGCTCCGTAAATGTGATCTTCAAAAAGGCCTTTGATGAGATGCAGGTTGAGGGCAAGAGAGTACTAACTTCGGACGGACCATTGTTCGGTTTCTCAGGAGAGAGGAAAGAAGTGGAAGGAGTAGGGCTGCACGTGAAGTTGGGGGGCATGTCACGGAACTGCAGGTTCGTGATCGTGGATGCCCCGAGCAGCTATAGCGCCATCTTTGGGCGCCCCCTCATCAGCGTCTTTCGCTGCGTCCCCTCCTCTTTTCATCAATGCCTCAAGTTCAACAACGGAGGGGTGCAGGTTAGGGTCAGAGGGGACCCGAAGGTGGCAAGGCAGTGCTACGTTACGGCATTCAACACCATATCATGGATGGCAGAGGCGGAGGAGTTGGAGAAGGAAATGGCGGCGCATGAAAAGGTTGTCGGAGAGGAGGAGATGAGCCTAGAGGAGGCGAGAGAGGAAGTTGAAGAGGTAGTCGGAGGGGAGGAGATTGAGGAGGAGCGGTGGGGAGGAGATGTGCAGGAGGTTCAGAGGGACGAAGAGTTGGAGCCGCAGGAGGGTCGGCAGGTGGAGGTGGAAGAAGGAGCTGAGAGGGAAGCCCAGAGAGGCGTGGAGGTTGAACAGCAGCAGAGGGAGAGCCAAGAGGAGGCGATGGAAGTTGAGGGAGCGGGAGGAGAAGAGGAGTTGGGGCAGGAAGAGGAGGCAAGGGCCGGCTGGGAGCAGTCGCGGCTGGAGCCGGCGGAGGAGGTGGTGGAGATGGAAGTCTTCACCAGTGCCGGCCAGGTACAGAAGGTGAGGATCAGCGGGGGTCTGAGCCCCGAGGACCAGGAGAGAGTGCAGGCTTGCATCCAGAGCAACGTCGACATCTTCGCTTGGAGCGCGACTGACATGTCGGGCATCGATGCGGATGTGGCCTGCCACCGCCTGAACCTGGATCCCAGGACGCGCCTCATACGCCAGAAGATGAGGACCATCGCAACCAAGCTGGAAGAGCCAATCCGCGAGAAGGTCAAAAAGCTTCTGAAGGCCGGCTACATCTCGGAGATCCAGTATCCAGGCTGGGTTTCCAACGTGGTAATGGTGAAAAAAGAGGGGAAAAATGGCGCGTGTGTATTGACTTTTCTCTTTTAAATAAATCATGCCCCAAGAATTGTTACCCCCTGCCTCGAATCGACGCGCTGGTTGATTCAGCCGTTGGTTTTTCAATTATGAGCTTTTTGGATGCTTTTTCAGGTTACCACCAGATCCGAATGCACCCTCCCGACGTCAAGGACGTCTCCTTCATCACAAGGGAGGGATGTTTCAGCTATAAAATGATGCTCTTTGGGTTGAAAAACGCAGGGGCTACATACCAGCGCATGATGGATCGGGTCTTCCAAGGCAAAAGGGGGAGGAACCTGGAGGTCTATGTTGATGACCTTATGGTTAAAAGTAAGGGAGTGGGCTCACACCTTCGGGATCTGGAGGAGACGTTCGCCACCTTGCGGAAGTTCAAAATGAGGCTGAACCCCTTAAAGTGTGTTTTTGGGGCAAGCCGTGGGAAGTTCCTCGGGCATCTTCTGACCCCGGAGGGGGTAGAAGCCAACCCGGATAAGGTGAAAACCATCCTAGAGCTAGAGTCGCCACGCAATGCTAAGGAGGTCCAGCGCTTGACAGGCAAGCTGGCCGGCCTAAGTAGATTCCTCTCTAGGTCGGGAGAGAAGTGCTCGTCTTTCTTCAAAGTGCTACGGGGTAACCAAAGGTTCGAGTGGACTGCTGAATGTGAAGAGGCTTTCCAAGGGCTAAAGAGGCAGCTCTCCCTGGCTCCTCTACTTCAAAGCCCGAAGGAGGGGGAGGATCTGACCTTGTATCTCGGAGTGGGAGCAGAGGCGGTGAGCTCTGTCCTAGTTAGGGAGGAGGGGAGGAAGCAGCTGTCAATCTATTATGTTAGCAGGATCCTAAAGAAGGCGGAGCTTCGCTGCCCTATCCTGGAAAAGCTGGCGTACGCCTTGATCATTTCGGCCAAGAAGCTTCGGTCATATTTCCAAGCATATTCGATCAGGGTGGTGAAAGACCATCCCCTCCGTAAGATTTTCGAAGGAGTGGAGCACTCGGGTAGACTGGCCAAATGGTCTATCGAGTTGAGTGAATTCGATATTTCGTTCGTACCAAGGCTTTCCATCAAGGCACAAGTAGTGGCCGACTTCCTGGCAGACTACGTTGTGGAGGTCGGTCCCGAAGAGTCGCGGCCGCAGGAGGCATGGAAGATGACGGTTGATGGAGCATCGGGAAAGCACTCCCTCGGAGCGGGGGTGGTATTGACAAGTCCTCAAGGGGTCACCATAGAACAGGCGGTGGTCTTGCACTTTCCTGCAACTAACAACCAGGCAGAGTACGAGACTGTGATAGCCGACCTTCGTTTGGCAAGGGAGCTCGAGATCCAGGATGTGGAGGCTTTCACGGACTCATTGGTGGTGGCATCGCAAATTCGAGGAGAGTTCGAGGCTCGGGAGCCCACCCTTGTGAAGTACTTGTCCAAGGTGAGGGCGATCATCGGGGGGTTCCGAACGTTCTTCATCCAACACATTCAAAGAGAAGAAAGTACCGCTGTCGATCATTTGGCTAAATTTGGACCTCGGGTAGGGGGAACCTTGATTGATCTGTTCCATCCAGCGATCGAGGAAGGGGAGCTCATGGAAGTAGATCGGCGACCCTCATGGGTGGATCCCTTCGTGACCTTCTTCGTCACAGGCGACCTCCCTGAGGGGATCAAGGAGGCAAAGAGCTTTCGGCATAAGGCGGCTCATTATCTCATGCATAAAGGAAGCCTACATCGAAAGATGCTTTCGGGTCTTCTGGCACGATGCGTAACGGAAGGAGAGACCCGACAGATTCTGGAGGAGGTGCACTCCGGGGAATGTGGAAGCCATTCCGGAGGTAGGATGTTGGAAGCAAGGGTGGTCAGGCAGGGGTACTTCTGGCCCACCCTAAGGAAGGATGTTGCGGAATTTGCGAGGAGGTGCCAGAAATGCCAGCTCTACGCCCCCCTCCAGCTCCAGGCAGCTCAAAGGCTTCAAAGCATCACGGCACTGTGGCCGTTCGCTATCTGGGGGATGGATTTGGTTGGGTCTTTCCCTCCAGCTAGGGGCAAAGGAGGTTCCTCCTGGTTATGATCGACTACTTCTCAAAGTGGCTGGAGGTTAAGGCGCTGGCCAAAGTCACCTCCCAAGTCATCAGAAACTTCGTCTAGGGAGAGATCATCTGCAGGCACGGGCTGCCTCAGGTCATTGTCACGGACAATGGTCCTCAATTTGCAAGTGAGGAGTTTATAAGTTTCTGCACCCAGCTGGCATCGACCTCAGGTTTGCCTCCATCCACCCCGCCAGGAGCAACGGCCAGGTGGAGGCGGCGAACAAAATTATCGTGAACCTGCTCAAGAAGAAGGTGGAGAACTTGAGGGGGAGCTGGGTGGAGCAGCTCCCCTCGGTTTTGTGGGTCTTGTGGACAACCCCAAACACGGCCACTAGCGAGACCCCCTTCAAACTTTCCCATGGGTGTGAGGTGGTCCTGCCTGTGGAATTTGAGGTCCGATCCCCACGAGTTGTGGCTGCAGGTGATGGAGACGAGGCTTGGAGGCTAGAAAATGATGGTGGCTTACGCCTCTCACTGGACATGGTGGAAGAGCTACGCGACGTAGCAGCTATCAGGCAGGAAGAGGTCAAGCGACGAATGGCGAGATACTTCGACAAGCATATCAGGATCAAACAATTTGCGGAAGGAGATCTGGTACTAAAGAAAGTTGATGCTGCGGGGAGGTCCGCTCCCGTGGGCAAGCTCAACCCAAATTGGGAGGGGCCTTATATTGTTGAGAAGGTCCTGAAAACAGGAGGTTACCACCTCCAGGATGTAGAGGGTAGGACCATGAGCCACACCTGGAGTGGCGATGACTTGAAGCGATTCTACCCGTGAGAAGGGAGAGCAAAAATTGTATATTAAAATCAAGTTCATTTTCTCAAATTACTTCTTGTCTTTATCTACCATGAAGTTCTAACGACAGGAAGATGATCGCTTTTGCACTACCCCGAGCGCGGCTCGGCCCCAGGTAGACCCGCTGCGCAGGCTCTCATTAGCTGGCAGGTCCGAAGGCTCGCCTGCGGGGGAGAGGTCTGGTTCTTGGTCCTTGGTTCTGCACTACCCCGAGCGCGGCTCGGCCCCAGGTAGACCCGCTGCGCAGGCTCTCATTAGCTGGCAGGTCCGAAGGCTCGTCTGTGGGGGAGAGGTCTGGTTCTTGGTCCTTGGTTCTGCACTACCCCGAGCGCGGCTCGGCCCCAGGTAGACCCGCTGCGCAGGCTCTCATTAGCTGGCAGGTCTGAAGGCTCGCCTGTGAGGGAGAGGTCTGGTTCTTGGTCCTTGGTTCTGCACTACCACGAGCGCGGCTCGGCCCCAGGTAGACCCGCTGCGCAGGCTCTCATTAGCTGGCAGGTCCGAAGGCTCGCCTGTGGGTGAGAGGTCTGGTTCTTGAAGTTTTAATTCTTGGTTCTTGGGTATGGTTCTAGGTTCTGGGGAATTCTACACCACTTCGAGCTCGGTCCGGTCCCCGGTGGACTCGTTGCTCAGGCTCTCATCAAGCTAGCAAGGCAGTAAACTCACTCGATGGCAGAATGGTTGGGAAAAGCTCCTTAAAACAACATCCCAGTTTAAACTTAGGAGAAAAGAAATAAACTAAGGCAAAAAACTTGAAGCAGTGCGAGTGGAGGCACTCGCAGCTGGCAGTTACAAGGATAGTCTCGCTTACGGCGAGTGGGCACTCGCGCGAGACGAAAGGCTCGCTCTAATAATAGGAGGGCAGGTTGCATCACCAAGAGCCACTCGCGCAGGGAGTACCTAAAGGCAAGGCAAGAAGATTATACCAGTCAGATCTCGTGCGTAAAGGTAAGGCAAGTGACAACTCGCGCTCTTAGAAAAGCCAACTCTCCAGCAGGGTAGCGAGACAGGACACGGCACCGTCTCGCGGGCGTAGGCGCGTCAGAGGGTCGTCTCGCAGTGAGCAAAATAAAGTAAAGTAAAGAGGGTGAAGGTAAGTCGGCGAGGCGGAGGAATAACATCGCCTCGCAAGCAAAGGAAAGCAAAAAAGAAAAGCATGCGAGTGGAATAAAAGGACAATAAAAATGTACATTTGATCAAATAGCAGTTCATTACAGAGGTCAGATCTTTGATCAAAAAATAATAATAATAATAATAATAATAATAATAATAATAAGTTTTACAAGTAGCAGCAAAAAGAGGAGGAGAGAGGGATTCTGGATCTTGGAGGTGGCGCGTCATTCCTCCTCGCCGGAAGAAGAATCCTCGCTTTGCTCGCCATAGAGCTGGGGGACCAGGTCCCGGACTGTCACGGTCTCAGAGTCGTCCTTCACAACCCCTAGGTCTTTCATCATCTTCAGGACTAGCTCCGCTGCCCTGATGCCAGCATCTCGGCATTGCTCCTCAACCTCGTCAAAAGAGTAGTGCGGCGGAGGTGTCTGAAAGGGCTCGCGGCGAGACGTTGACGCGGCATCGGCCTGAAGGCGAGTATTCTGGGCTTTCAAACCCTTGACTTCCTCCTCCAGGGCCGCTACTCGCGAGTGAAGCCGCTCCGCCGTCTCGGCATCCTGCGAGACGCCTGGTCATTAGTTAATCGTTAAAAGCTTTTTGAAGGAAAAGAGTAAGGATAGGGCTTTACCACGCCGCCTTGGGCTTTTGCGAGGAGGCTCTCGGCATCAAGCAGCCTTTTTGCGAGACCTTCTGACTTCTCCCGCTCCGCCACCAGGCTCGTCTCGCTCTCCGACCATTTTTTGTTGATATATATTAGACGGCGCGCGCCGCGGTGCGAGAACTCCAAGGCGCGCATCTGGGCGTGGGAGGACTTCATGACGATATCTCGCGTAGACTCGCTCTCAGGAGAGACTCCGTCAAGACCACCATAAAGGCCGTACCCCACGGCGAAAGCATGGCTGGTGGGCTCCTTCCAAGGGGGGAGGAGAGTGGAGATTGACACGCGATTGACGTCCCGCCCCCACAGCAGAACAAGGTCGCCAGCGGCATCTGAAACCACTGGGCCCAGGTTGAAGTTCATGTGGGAGGAGGGGGCGGGACGGCTGGAAGAGGTGCCTTCGCGAGAGGTGGTGGCGGCTGGTTGATTGGAGGCGGCAGCAGGCTGATTGGGAAGTGCCGTCTCGCGAGTAGGCGAGACGGCCTGTTGACGAAGCAAGCGGGGCGATTGAGACCCCTCCACAGAGGTAGGGCTCAAGGACCCTGATATCTCCTTCTCCTTCGTGGTCATCTTCTTCTTCCCCTTGGAGACAACCACAGCCTTCTTCATTCTCTTTGGAGGGTTGGAGCGAGAGGGGGCCGTGTCGCCTGTAGGCCTCTTGAGAGGGGTAGGAGCCAGGGACTCTCTCGCCGCCTCAGTTGTCGCGCTGGCGAGACCAAGGAAGGCCCTTCGAGGGGTGGATGTTGCTTTTATATGGAGGGTGGACCGGGACGACTCGCTCCCCTGGAAAACAAGAAAGTGATAAGATGGCGAGACGAAAAAAAAAATGAAGTGCGAGACAAGAGAGCGAGAATACCTTCACCAGGGAGCACCGGAGGCAGCGAGTCGAGCCCTCGCCGCAAGTAGTTGACTTCGAAGTTTTTGTCGACGAAGTAATCATACAGCAGCTTGTCCGTGCCGCCAACCTGCGGGGTGGCATAGAAACTTTCGGGGGGAGACACGGGCGCGAGTGGGATGCCCCCGAAGTAACCACGGTCGCCACGGATGAAGACAAACCGCGTGAACCAGTGGTGATTTTTGTTGGGCGTCTCGCACACCTTGAGCCCTTGCCCGGTGAAGTACGAGACGCCGTCAGCGTTTGCGTGATAGATAAAGAGCTTGCGGAAGACCGTCAAGCTGAACTCAATGCGCTCCCGGCGCATGTAGCAGGCGAAGGCGATCAACACCGAAATAGCGTCCGGGTTGAACTGCGTCGGGACGACGCCGAAGTACTTAAATACCTGCTTTACCTCAGGCCATAGAGGCAACCTCAACCCCGCCTTAAAGTGCGAGACGGGGAAGGCGAGCTCTCCCGGGTAATAGGTGTTGATAGACTCGCCAACCTTGGGGGGCCGCGAGTCGATCCCCTCCCCCAGGTACTCGCGGACGAATCCGCGGTAATCTTCCTCAGGAAGTCGGCCGAGCGGGAAGTCATGGTCGGTGAACCGCTTCCCGCAGCGGCTGCGCCCCTCGCCTTCCTCAACTCTCTTCTTACCCATCCTTGGCGAGACGATTTTTGCGAGACAGTTTTGGTGAGACGGCTTTAGGCGAGACGGAGAGAAAGGAAGAGTAAGAAAGAAGACGGCGAGAGGGTCGGGAGAGAAAAGTGCGAGAAGAAGCGGCGAGACGAAAGAAGCAAAGGGGCAAGAGCTTGGGTGCGGCAGGAGTGAAGAGTGCGGGCGTCCTTCTGATCCAGGGTCGGGCGTATTTATAACGGATACAGGGCAATGATTGATGGGCGGGAAAACATACAGAGGAAGGGGAAGAGTCGACAGTAGGTTTTTTCTCTCTCTCTCTCCTAAACCTTGATCGGCGCGGCCCGTCGCAATCACAGGGTGATTAATTAAAGAAATTAAAAGAAAATGAAATTAACACAGCAGTAATGAATGTTCTCCCACATATGGTGGGCACCAAGTTCTGACAAAGCCGGCGAGACGGCAACACAGCATTATTTAAATTATTATTACAGCATTCAAATAGAAAATGAAGGAAGAAGGGGCGAGACGGACGGCCTTCAGTACGGGTGTCATTGCCAGCGGCCACCGCGAGCTCCCGCACAGGGAGGCCTACTGCGCGAGTGGAAGGCGCGAACGGACTTCAGCCTACGGCGAGCGAGACGAAGCTGCATATCGACCTCGCTAATGATGGCGTCAGGGTTGGTCTCATCGACGTCTAACTCGGTATCTGCCTCGGAAGATAGGCGAGCGCACTCGTTCTCCAGTCATTCGATGCGTCGATCCGCCGCCTGCTTATCCAGCGTCAGCGAATGGATAAGGCGCGCGTGTTTCTGGAACAACTCGGCAGTCTTGCGCCTCATTTCCGCCGGGTTCGCAGGGTCGCCAAGGTAATCTTCAATCCCGTCAAGGGGAGGAAAAGGCAAGACGGCAGGTTGCTCAGGGTGCTCCTCAGCAGGCGAGTCGGTCTAGGCGCCTGCGGAAGGAGCAGGGTGAGAGAGGCTCCCGCAGGAGTGTGTGGGAGTAGCGAGTGGGGCAGATAAGCGAGAGGGAAGGTTTCTCACCGGGAGGACGGGAAGTCCCGGCGACCTGGGAGGGATCGTCTCTCCTCTCGCAGGGAGGAATAGATAGAGGAGTGTAAGGTGGTTGCGAGTCGGAATCTTCGCGACGGGCGGCGGAGTCATCTCGCGGGCTTTCCTGTCGTTGCATAGCCGCGGGAGCTCCCTGAAGAGAAACAATTAAGAAAGAAAATACAAATACTGAAGAATAGAGATAAAAGCAAAAGCTCACCTCTTTCTCTTTGGGAGACGCGGGAGGAGGGGTGGGGCAGGTCTCCTGGACTGCGCGAGACGGATCCTCTGCAGAGGAGGGGCCACCTGTTTTTTCCCTCTTCAGGCGAGACGGAGAGGAGGGTACAGAAGGAAGGGGGCGAACTAAGGTTGAGGTATAAGCGGCCACTGCGGTCTTGTTCTGTCGGCGCACTTTGACACGGCGCTCGCGAAAGCTCTGGCTGTGAGACATGATGAACAGTGCTGCAAGGAAGGAGGAAGTGTGCAAAGGGGCAGCCTCTATTCGGGATAGGAATCCCATATTTATAGGTTTTGGTGGGGGACTCATAGAAAATTCTCTCATAAATGCGTCAATAAATACGTTTTAATGGCGAGCCTCGGTTGGATGATCTTTCCGAGCTTAGAATAATCTCGAAAAGAGCGGGGATTGTGTACAACATTGGGCTCGCGAGAGGTCCTCAAAGCGCGAGTAGTCGAGGCGGGCGAGTGGAATTGATGGGCGAGTGGGACCATGTGGTCCACTCGCAGGTGGCGAGATAAGTGGCCTCTGCAGTAGGCGAGACGCCCCTCCTGAGGGCGCGAGAAGGCCTATGACCGCGAGAAGGCCTCACGGCATATAAGGTTGGCGAGACAGGAGGAAGATTCGTCTCGTCGATAGATGCTCCCCCACTCGCCATACAGAAGAAAGGCCATTTTGACAGATCTATAACCGAGAGGGATTTTACTCTTCTATCCCGGGTAATTTTACCCTTTTGTCCCTGGAGGTCTGCATATAGCTCCTCAGAACAGCGGAGTTTGGCTGTTGGCAGACCCAACCAGGAGTACTTTGGTAATTTCAGGCCAGCTCAGTATGGTTATTTGCAGATCCAACTCAGAAAACTATAAATAGACTCATATGGGTTCTTCAGAAGGGCATACAGATATCTTTCCCGGGCCTTGAGAGGCTTTTTTTTGTGCTTTCTGAGGAGTTCCGAGCTCAGCTTTTGGCTTTGGAGGGGAAGCTCTCAGAGATCTTCCGGGTAAGCGGTGGGACCTCCCTGCTGAGTCCTTGGGTCAGTTTCTAGTCCTTCACGACCAGTCGGAGGTCGGAGCTTGGGACGAGTAAGTGTTGGTTACGCCCCTATTTTTCGAACTCTTGTCAAAGTCAAGTTTTGGCTTCAACAGTTACGATTATCCACATAAAATGGGCGGCTCCGGTCGTTGTGTAGGCCGATGTGTATCGCGGTCCTCATCCCATTGTATCTCCAATTTTGTTTATCTTCATCCCCATCACATTGTATCTCCAATTTTGTTCATCTTAATCCTCATTTTCACGTTACAAAATCGATTCATAACACTCATATAAAAACAAAATGTTTTTTTAATAGCTTAAGAAAATAGAACGTTATCTCCAAGAAATTTAGAATACATTAGGAAAAACGCGAGTTTTCCCAAATGGCATATGAGGTACTTCAATTTGATCAACATAGTATGCATAAAGTGTTAGAAAACTGCCCAAAATTGATTGAAAAATGAAGCAAATTAGAAAAGACAAATTCATTGCTTTTCAAATCTGGTGTAATCATGAAAAGATAAGGGTTATTTAACTACCTGTAGGGCGAAAGATGATAGGGTCAGTATAAAGATTTGTAAAAACGAAGCTACTATTTGTCCCCTGCAACAAACAAATAAAATATATATAAATGAGATAAACGTAAATAGGTAATGGAATAACCGCTAGTTTACAACTGAAGTTCCTTATTATTCTAATAATCAGACCAAGAAAAGAAACTCAATTTGTCATTGGAAGGTATGCAGAACTGATGAATATAATATGCCAGTAACCTGATACTTCTTATTAGATGGTCGTAGTGGTGCCTCCACCAAACCACCAAACACGGCTCCCTTTAGATCCCCAACAACCTAAGAAATTAATGTTAATTAACAAAATCAGCACTGATTAAACTTGACATGTGAGCCAGCTTAATTGTAAGCATGGAAGAACACGGAAGTGAGAGAAATAAAATAAATATTTTATTAATTTCTCACAATGCACATCAATAGTTACAAGTATTTGTACATTTATAAATGAAGAAAGGGAGAAGCCACAATCCCATTCTAAGATGTGGGACTAAATTTCAAGAAAATAATGGACTCTAGCTAGGCCTTATTATAGAACTCTGTACGGATTCATTTAACACTTCCTCGTAAGCTGGAGCATACAAATCATAGGCATCAAGCTTGGACAAGAACTAATAATATAGCGGACACGGTAAGACCTTAGTAAGAATGTCAGTAATTTGTCCATCAACGGGAACATATTTTAATTCCAATTTCTTCAATTGAACATTCTCCTGAATGAAGTGAAAATCGACTTCGATGTGTTTGGTACGTTCATGGAACACGGGATTCTGAGTAATATGAATAGCAACTTGACTGTTGCAAAATAGAGTGGCCAGAGAGGAGAGTTTGACACCTAGGTCTCTTAGAAGGCTTTTCAACCACGTAAGCTCAGAAACAACGAAGTTCATTAAACGATACTCAGCTTCGGCAGATGAGCATACAACCACATATTGCTCTCGCTCCGCTAGGAGTCCACCAAAGATTTGGGTAACCTCAGATATTTCTTGGGCATCAAGGTAGCTCGTCGACCCGATTGACTCGTCGTGTCTCAACGAAAGTACTGTCTAGACCTTCGTCACAATATAAGCTACTCTGGATGCAAATCTGCAGACACATCAATGGATGTTAACGACAAGCTCCACGCTCATACGTCCAACTCAGATTTGCTTCTCCCTAATCTGGAGTACTATCGTTGCCTAGTTAACAAGCTTACCTATTTAACTGTCACACGGCCCGATATATCCTTTGTTGTTGGCGCGTCAGGCGGTTTATACATGCTCCTCGGATGTCTCACCTCCAGGATGTCAAGTGAATTCTTCGGTATCTAAAGAATGCCTCGGGACAAGGGCTTGTGTATAAGCCCTCATCTTATCTATCCTTGGTTGGTTGTCTACTCTGATGTAGACTCTGTCGGTTCTCTTGATGATCGTAAGTCTATGGTGGCACGCTCGTCTGTAAAGGCCGAGTATCGTTCAATGACATCTAATATTTTTTGAGCTCACGTTGTTGGAAAGTCTTCTTAATGATTTTGGTGTGAAACTCCCATTTCCGACAGTTCTCTGCTGTGATAGTCGGGATGCTATCCATATGGCCGAGAATCCCATTTTTTATGAGCGTGCCACACATATCGAAGTTGATTGTCATTTCATCAAGGAAAAGGTTCAGCTAAGCAAACTTGATTAACGATATGTGTCCGCTGCTGAACAAATTTTTTATGTTCTCACCATGGCCTTACCACGCTCCACTAAACCGGCAGTTCGTTTCCAAGCCTAGCACTTATAATCTGTATGCTCCAAGCTTACGGGGGAGTGCAGAAAATTTGACTTAGCCCACGTAAAAGCCCATGTAAAGGCATGTTATTCACATCTCTTGTTTAGTCTCACACCTTAGTTTGGAGTTGAGGCTTCACTCCGCCTTTTTATATATCTATATACAAATACTTGTATTCATTGAAGAAGTAGAAAAGAAATAAATTCTTTTTCTCTTTGTATTTTGAATTTCTACATGATTTCAGAGCGACACGATTCAAATTGGAGGACTCTTCGCGATTAACCTCTCCTTGCACCATTGATACTATCTCATTTTGGATTTTTGCAGGTATTAAGTAAGCTTAGTAGGACATGTTCTTAGAGATTTTTCCATTTAATCAGAAAATTAAACTCTTTAACTAAATAAAACTAGAAGTTCATGTAGAACGAGAGGAAATTTCAATCAGTTGCCCTAATTCGAGCCAAACATACATATATATAGGATAAAATACACGTGACATATCGCGTGTTATGAGCAGCAGTAAATTAACAACCTAAAAAATAAAATCTGTATATTCAACTCTCCCCCTCAAGTTGGAAATATATATCAATCATTCCCAACTTGACTGTGTCATTCATAAAGTTGTCACAGCTTGATCACTTGGTGAAGACGTCGGCCAGTTGATCATGAGAATTCACAAAAGGTGTGCAGATATTTCCCTTGTCTCGGTGATCTTTGATGAAATGTCTGTCAGCTTCAACATGCTCTCGCTTAATTTGGTATCAGAGGGAAAACGACCCCCGGCCCGCTTCGCCCTAACCCCGACGCCACTTCGTTCTCCTGCTGCCGCGATTTATTCCCGCATCGCGCTGTCTCCGCGCGATGTGAGGGCCTCGCGGATCCAACGCCTGTCGACGTCCTCCGCCTTCTCCATAGGGCCTCGTGGATCCAACGCCTGCCGCCGTCCTCCGCCTTCTCCTCTGCTGCAACCGGCTTCTTCTAGGCCGTTGTTCTCCTCTTTTGTTGCTCCGTCGTTATCTTTTATTGTCGTTGATCCTCTGCTGCAGTCGTTCTCCTCTGTTGCAGCCGACTTTCTCTTTCTTTTTTTTCCCTTTGATTGCTTCTTCCACTGCCGATTTGGTTGGTGTTCACCGTCTCTTCTCTCACTTCTTTTCTTCTCATGACCTAGATCTGTGATTTACGATCTTCCTTCCTTTTTTTTGGGATGGGTTTTTCCTCTTTTGTTTAAGGGTTTTTCTTCTTCCCATCTCATGGATTCCTCCCTCTTTGGTTCGAATGATGGATTTGTTCGGCGCATTACTACCGCCCTTCTCAATGAAAAAAACTTTATCGCTTGGTCCAACTCCGTGCGAGTCCATCTTGCCGGGCATGACAAGCTTGATTGGCTTGAACCTAATGGTGTTCCCAAGCCTTCCGACGAAAAGGCTATCCGTCAATGGCGCACGGAAAATTTCAAGATTCTCGGGTGGCTTCAGTGCTCCATGGAGCCCCGCATTTACGAGCAGTTCATGCGATTCGATTCAGTGTTGTCTCTTTGGGCTGATTTGACGCGTACCTACGATCACACACGCGTTGATACACGGATTTATTCTGTCTTCCAGAAGATTTCTACTGCTCGTCAGGGGGACCGTTCTGTGCACGAGTACTTTACCTTTCTCTCAGGGAGATTCCAGGAGCTTTCTGACCTTGAGCAGCTCAGTGCTTTTCCACATTCAGAGGATCTTCTTGTTGTCAAGCGGCGGCAGGAGAAGCGGGAGACCTATCAGTTCCTGATGGGCTTGAGGCCCGAGTTTGAGCAGATTAGGGTTCAGATTGTCAGCATGAACCCTCTTCCTGATATCTTGGATACTTATTCCATGGTGGAGGAGCATGAGCATCGTGCCCGCCTGACTGCTGTTTTGCCTGTTCAGCTTCTGTTCCTATTCCAGACCAAATGGCTCTGGCTTCAGGTCGTCCTTCTTCTGCGCGCGGGAGGGCGTACTTCTACCTCTAAGGGTCGCGGGGGTGGCCGCGGCAGCCCATTTGCCTCTATTCAGTGTCAGCACTGCCTCTGGACTGGTCATGAGAAGGCCCGATGCTGGCTGCTCTTTCCTCACCTACGCCAGCAGTCCCCCTCCACGCATATTGCCGCCACTATTTCTTCCGACTTTGGGGGCCAGATTGATTCCAGTGCCTCTTTCGGGGCTCCTTCCGTCGACTGGAGTCGGCTTATGGCTCAAGTGCAGCAGCTCCAGTCTCAGCTTCAGCTGCACTCTCCGTTTCAGATTCTGCACTAGCCTCTTCCTGCTCAGTCGTTACCTGCCTCCTCGTCGTCCCCGTCGACTTCAGCGTCTGCGTCGGGTACCCCAAAGGCCTTTCATGTCACTCAAGAGGGGTCCTCTTCTCCCTGGATGATTGACTCCGGGGCCACTGATCACATGACAGGTGAGACACGCTTATTCTCCTCTTGAGTCTCCGAGCGTCCATCGGCAGGTTCGCCTTGTCGATGGCTCTGTGACCCCCATCCTTCACCGGGGCACAGTTTCTCTCACTCCCTCCTCCTTGGGTTCAATTCTTCATGTTCTCAAACTTGCTTTAAATCTTCTTTCTGTTAGTCAATTGACTCGTTCGTTGTACTGTTCGGTGACATTTTTCCTTCTGGCTGTGTTTTTCAGGACTTGACCATGAGGACTTTTGGCTACGGCCGTGAGCGCGATGGGCTATACCAGCTGGATCTTCCACCTCCTTCGCCCTGTCTCTCACCTCCATCCATCGTTGCTACTACTACTTCACCTGCTCTTTGGCATGCTAGATTGGGGCATGCAAGTCCTCAGATCGTGTCGTCGTTTTTTCCGAGTGTCTCATTTGAGAACTCTTTTCAGTGTGATGTGTGTCAGCTTAGTAAACATACACGCACTACCTATCCTATTTTTGTTTCTCGTAGTTCTGCACCATTTGATATTATTCATTCAGATGTTTGGGAACCTACCCCGGTTGTTTCTTATGATGGTTTTTGGTATTTTATTACTTTTATAGATTCTTTTACTCGTTGTTGTTGGGTCTATCTTATACGTGTCAAATCTGATGTCTTTGATTTATATACTCAGTTTACTAATATGGTTACGACTCATTTTTCCTCTCGTATTCGGGTCCTTCGCTCCGATAACGGGGGTGGAGTATACGCCTTCCTCTTTCACTGCTTTCCTTGCTACCTAAGGAACCCTTCATCAGTTCTCTTGTCCCTATACACCAGAACAGAACGGCGTGACGGAACGCAAGAATCGTCATCTCTTGAATGTGACCCGGTCTCTTCTTCGTGGGTCTCATGTCCCCAAGTCGTTTTGGAGTGTTGCCCTTCTTACGGGGACCTTCTTGGTCAACCGTCTGCCTTGTCAGTCTTTAGCAGGTCGAGTACCCCTTAGTCTTTTATATCCCCACCGCCCTCTGTGTCATGTCCCTCTCCGGGTGTTTGGGTGTGTGTGTTTTGTCCAGGACCGTCGTCCGACTCAGACAAAGCTTGATGACAAAGCTATCTGGTGCTTATTTTTGGGGTATTCCTCCTCTTCCAAGGGCTATAGGTGTTTTGACCCCTCTTCTCGCAAGACTTTACACTCCTTGGATGTTACGTTCTTTGAGAATGTCCCCTTCTATGGTACCTACTCTGTCCCCGTTGCTCCTGCTCCGCCACAGCCGGCTCTGGTTGCCCTTGCTCCGCTGCACGACTCTCTTCTGTTACAGACCTACACTCGTGGCCCACGCGGGCCCTCCCATGTTCACCCCATCCTTCGGGATCCACTGGTTATGCCCAGCTCACAGGACCTTGTGGCACATCCTCTGGCAGGTGATATTCTTCCCTCCTCTGACTTACCCATTGCACTTCGCAAGGGCAAGCTATGTGTCTTACCAGCGTCTTTCTCAGGGTTATCGGGCTTTCCTGACTGCTACCGACCAGATCATAGTTCTGAGTTCAACGACTGAGGCATTCCAGCACCCTGAGTGGGTGACGGCCATGGAGGATGAGATGTCTGCACTACTGAAGGCGGGCACCTGGCGTTTGGTCCCTCTTCCTGCAGGTCGGAAAACTGTTGGATGTCGTTGGGTTTACACTGTCAAGTGTAATGTCGATGGTTTTCTTGGCCGCTACAAGGCCCGTCTTGTCGTGAAGGGCTTCACTCAGACTCCTGGGGATTATGGCTTGACCTTTGCCCCAGTTGCCAAGTTATTCATTGTTTGTCTGCTTGTCTCTCTCGTTGCCTGCCATGGGTGGCCTCTTCATCAAATAGACGTGAAGAATGTCTTTCTCAATGGCGACCATGCTGAGGAAGTTTATATGGATCCGCCCCCCGGTTACATGCTTCAGGGGGAGTATTTGGGTTGTGTTTGCCTTTTACAGAAGTCCTTGTATTCAGGGGGAGTGTTTTAGTACTGTTGTGCTTCAGAGTGGGTTCACCAGATGTCATGCCGACCACACATGCTTTGTTCGGTCTGCTGTGGATGGACGTAGGGTCATTATTCTTGTCTATGTGGATGATATCATTCTTACCGGTGACGATAGCTCGGGGATACTTCAGATCAAGGGGGTTCTTCAGAAGGCCTTTGAAGTGAAAGATTTGGGGCATCTGAAGTACTTTTTCGGGATTGAGGTTGTCAGATCTCAGCAGGGGATCTCTTTGTCTCAGCGCAAGTATACACTTGACCTCTTAAGTGATACTGGCATTCTTGGGTGCTCTCCTGTGTCTACACCCATGGATCCGAACCACCGCCTTCATGCCGAGTCTGGCGATCCTCTCCCTGAATCGGGCAGATATCAGCGTCTTGTTGGCAGACTTATCTACTTGACCAACACTCGCCCTGACATTAGCTTTGATGTGAGTGTGTCAGTCAGTTCATGCATGCTCCCCGGACTTCTCACCTAAATGCAGCATTTCGGATCCTCCACTACTTCAAGGGTTCTCCTGGCTTAGGGCTCTTCTACCGTTCATCTTCGGCCCTTGATCTCACTTGTTACACGGATTCTGACTGTATTGGTTCTCTTACTGATCGACGTTCTAACTCGAGAATGTGCACTTTCTATGGTGGCAATCTTATTTCCTGGAAGAGCAATAAGCAGAATATTGTCTCCCGCTCGTCTGCTGAGGCTGAATACCGGGCTATGGCCCACGGCGCTACTGAGCTCCTTTGGCTGCGTACCCTCTTGACCGAGCCTGGCTCTCCTCCCTCTGGTTCTTTGACTCTTGTGTGCGACAACCAGTCCGCTCTCATGCTTGCCTCCGACTCAGTTCTGCACGAGCGGACTAAGCACATTGAGGTTAATATTCACTTTCTCAGGGAGCACATCCGTTCAGGGACACTTGAAGCGTCTTATGTTCCCTCCGTAGAGCAGATTGTTGATGCCTTCACCAAGGCGGTTGGGCCTTCCAGACTTCTCTCTACATGTGGCAAGCTGGGCTTGCTTGACCTTTTCGCGCCAGCTTGAGGGGGAGTACTGACGTGTTATTTATTTTTAGTTTTTGTGCCTCTTGTATTTCCTATATATATATATATATATATATATATATATATATATATATATATATATATATATATATATATATACCTATACATATTCCCCTTAGTGGATGAATAATAATTTTCCCTTTGCTCTCGCTTAATTATTGTGAGCAATACTGATAACAACTTTGTTGTTGCAATAGATAGTAACAATTTGTTCACTTGGAGACTCATATCTTGGAGAAATGTCTTCAACCACAACCCCTCACATACTCCTTGTGTCATAGCCATGTACCCCGCTTCGGCACTTGAGGGAGCAACAACATTTTGTTTCTTGCTCTTCCAAGATACAAGATTTCCACCCACAAATGAGCAATACCCGGTAGTATATTTTCTATCGTTTTGGCTACCAGCCCAATCAGCATATGTAAACACTTCAATATTTAAAGATTGGTTTGCAGAAAACATAATCCCACGTCCTGGAGGCTTCTTGAGGTATCTCAATACCCAATATGCAGCCTGCTGATGGTGAATTGTGGGAGAGTGCATAAATCTACTTAGGACACCCACGGCATACGTAATATCAGGGCGAGTATGAGATAAGTATATGAGTCTCCCAACCAATCGTTGGTACTTTGAGACGCCAACTTTCTCCCCACGTATCAGCATCAATCTTGTGATTAGCCTCAATAGGTGTATCCACGGGAGCACACCCAAGCATACCAGTTTCCTCCAAAAGATCAAGAGTATACTTTCCCTGATAGATGAAGATCCCCCGACGAGACCTTACTACTTCAATACCCAAGAAGTATTTCAACTTTCCCAGATCTTTGACTTCAAATTTTTTTGCCCAACTGTTCTTTCAAGTGCATGATCTCCTCCAGGTCATCTCCTGTAATGATAATGTCATCCACGTATATAATAAGTATCGATATTTTAGTTCCTCTACTCTTGATAAAGAGAGTATGATCAGTTTGTTCTTGAGTATAGCCTAGTTGAAGCATGGTTTTGTTAAACCGTCCAAACCAAGCTTTGGGGGACTGTTTCAGGCCATATAAGAATGTTTGCATACGGTAGACCATTTCATTGGCCCCTCCTTTGGTAAAGCCAGGTGGGATAGTCATGTAGGCTTCTTCCAGATCACCATGCAAGAAGGCATTTTTTACATCAAGTTGTTGTAACTCTCACCTAAGACATGCAGCGCAAGAGAGAATCAAACAAATAAAGTTCATCTTTGCAACAGGGATAAAGGTTTCTTGGTAGTCAATTCCTTAGGTTTGGGTATACTCTTGAGCGACCAAGCAAGCTTTATACCGCTCCACCATTCCATCTTGATTTTGCTTAACAGAGAAAATTCAGCGTGATCTAACTGTTTGCTTCCCAGGGAGGCGACTCGCAAGTTGTCATGTTCCACTTTTTTCTAAAGCGCACATCTCTTCTTCCATAGCCTGTTTCGGTTCAGGTATCCGAACAGCCTCCTGTCAGGTCTTTGGGATCATAATAAAGGAAATAGATGAGATAAAAGTTGTGTGAGCATAAGAGAGGTGATGGTAAGAAATGTAATTAGCAATAGGGTGTTTGGTGCTACCAATATTACCTTTAAGAAGAGCGAGGGGAACATGGAGATCATTATCCGAATCTGGAGCAGAGACGGGCACCGATATTGGTGGGTCATCCACGAACGGTACTTGCTCAGCGGTCCAAAGTCTGCAAGAGTATATATACAATATAGGAGGAATAGAAATAGGAGGAACAGTACTGAGAGGAATAGAAGCAGTACTGGGAGAAATAAGAGCAGATGGAGGAATATGAGGAGAAACAACTATCGGGAGAGGACAGTCCGTAGTCCCGTCAATATTACTACTCGTCTCCTCCTGACGAAGACCAAAATATGACTCCCCCTCACGAAAAGTAACATCAACAATACAGTAGCAGCGACGTGTAGGAGGGTGATAACACATATACCCTTTGATGGTAGGAGAGTAGTCCACGAAAATACATTTAAGAAAACGAGCATCCAATTTATCACGATGCGGGGTATGAACATGAACAAGCAAACAAAATCAAAGATGCGAGAAGAGATGCGAAGTGTGGACAATGTGTTTCTGGGATAAACAGGAAAGGGGCGTGTATCATAGGAAAGGGAGAGCGGCGGTAGACAATTAATAATATGAGCTGCAGTCAAATCCGTATCACCCCAATAGGACTTGGGAAGGTTCATGCCAATTAACAAACACTAAGCAACCTCCAGTAAGTGCCTATTTTTTCGTTTGACTACGTCATTTTGAGTAGAGGTGTGGACACAGGTGGTTTGCTGAAGAATGTCAGGTTCAGCAAGACAGGCATCAAACACTCCCAGATCATCATAATCTCCACCATCATCACTACGCACACGAATTGTGTCACTGAACTTGCTTAGGAAGGGTTGGAATATCTTGTTCATCAAAGCTTGAAAGTTGAAATGTCGAAGGTGCGTTCGTTAGGCCGAACGGCATAACCAAGAATTCAAAGAGACTGTGGTGTGTGCGGACTACGGAATAAGGTTTTTTCCACGTCAACATACGTCATCCAAACCTGATGGTACCCGGAAAACAAATCGAGCTTAGAGAAGAAGCACGCCCTATGTAACTTGTCAAGGAGTTCCTCCACCATCGAAAGGGGAACTTATCCTTGACTGTAATGGCGTTAAGAGCCCGATAGTCCACGTTCATGCGCCACGAGTTGTCCTAGTTGTGCACCACCAATACTGGGGAGCAGAAAGGAAAGACGTTGCGCCGAATGAGACCCTATTGGAGGAGGAGATCGCAATGTCACTCGATCTCATCCTTTTGTAGAAAGGGGTATCGGTATGGCCACACCACCAACGGGGCCGCCCCTCGAAGGAGACAAATGCGATGGTCCTGCTGACGTCACGGCAGAAGGCCCAAGCTTGGGCAGAATATCTCGGAGAATGACTGCATATGGTGAGCAAGATCCGCAGGATGGTCAGCCGACTACGGGGTCAGAGCGGCCAGCGGCTCAGTGTGAACTAAAAAGGAGGGAAACTGTTCTGAGGCCTGCCCTTGACACTATATCAAGCGAGAGCCCGCGTGCCATGAGATGGTCAGACAATCAAAATCTCACGTGAGGGGCCCCAAGGTGCGTAGCCAACGAACACCCAGCACAATGTCAAAGCCTCGAAGGTACATGACAAAGAAATCAGTCTGTGAAGAATAATTGTCCACGGCGAAAGCTACATGTCGACATACTCCCAAACACGCCATCTGTTGGTTGTTTGTCACTGCCACCTTGACGTGACTACGAGGAACATAAGGTAGGTGAAGCTAGAGGGCTCTGTCCTGTCGAATGAAACTGTGAGTACTGTCGGTATCCATGAAAGCTAAGATTGGTGTGCCTGCAACGTCCACAAAGAGCTGAATGGTGCATCCCTCCTGCGGCCCGGCTAAGGTATATAGAGAGAGTTGTGGTGTGCCAAAATCGTCAGACCCATCATCCTCATCCTCCGCTGGGTTGTCAACTTCCAACCAAAATAGGCTCTTGCACCAATGATTGGGTGTGTATAGTTCGTCATAATTGAAGCAGAGGCCCTTCTCACGACGGGCCACCATCTCTGGCTGGGACAAACGGCAGTGGTAAGTGAGTCGTGGGGGTTCTTCCCCATCCGGCGGCTTGGAAGTGGAGAAACTAGATGGTGGTCGAGGGCCAAAAACTTCACGGCGGCCCGAGGGTGGCCGATCCAAGGCGAGCTGGCACTCATAGGCGCAGGTAAGACTCATAGTTGTCAAGAAGTCAGGTGGCTTCTGAAATTCCACATCCTAACGGAGCCGGTTGGGCAACCCGGCGGTGAAGAGTGGAACCTGTTGCGACAGTAACACGAAAGTGGCATGGGAGAGTAACAACTGAAATTGCTCCAGATAAGTCTCGATGGGGCCGGTTTGCTTGAGAGTGATAAGGTCTCCTAGAGGGTTGCCCGACATTGCCAGTCCGAAAAGGAGAGAGCAGGCTGCCCGGAAATCCTCCCAAGAGGTGTTGGGTTGCTCCCGAAGGAGTTGAGTGACCCAAAGTTGCGTCGGTCCAAGGAGGTGGAACGAGGCTATGTCGACGCGTTCCTCGTCCGGAGTGTGTTGATTGGTGAAGATGAACTCGGAGCACGTAAGCCATGGAAGGGGATCTTCGCGGCCTTCATAGATCGGAAAATCCATACGGACGGAACGGGGTCCGTAGAACAAGTCTCCGTGAGGAGGAGCCGACTCAACCCGGCTCGCGGTCGGGGAGGCTGCATGGTGTGGCGGCGGTGGTGGAGTGACCTGAAGGGAGTCCAAGCGCGCATTGAGGGCCTCCATCTTGTCATTGTGGGGGCGAACATAGATTGGAAAAGCTCAATGATTTGGGTGAGAGAGGGTCCATCGTCGACCATGTTGGAAGGCAGCACAGTCGGTGAAATCCTATGAGGGCGGCTCAGTAGGTGCTGAGGAGGTAAGTGTCGGCGTTTGGCTCTGATATCAAGTTGTTATGACCACCCGACCTAGATCTCGTGATAGGACCGACTGAGGAGGAGTTCCCCGGTGGTGTGATCAAATCCTTCGGTGGTGCTATGGTGGAAGATGCTCAAACTTGTGAGGGGGGTGGAGAGGAGAAGAAGAGGAGAAGAGAGAAGAGATCGAGAGAGAGGGAGAGAGGTGGAGGCGGTAAGAGAAGGAGGAGCGCAGGCGGCAGCGTCGCGTGAGGCGGGGACGCGGGCTGCTAGGGCTCAGGCGAGAGATTAGAAAGAGAGAGAGCGGGAGTTAGAGAGAGAGGGAATTTTAGGGAAATAACTTGCTTGCCTCTTTCAATTCACCCCAACCGAACCCTATAGGTCACACAAGCCCAAATCAAAGTTAGATAGTTTGCATAGTTGCGCCCCTCACCTGGGCATACTACACGTACGACCAGATATAACAAAAGCTACGAAATAAGAAAACATCAAACATAAAATAAATTTGGTCGGTCCTAGCCAGTGGGCGGCGCTGATAAGTGCGGCCCCAATATGGATCTGGTGCATCGAGAGCCGTAGTAGGACGCCGCTGGGAAAGGAAGCGGGGTCGAAATCGGCGAGGGGAACGCGAGATCGAGCGCGCGAGACGAACGATGGAAGCGGGATCGAAGGCGAGATCGAACACGGCGTGCGAAGCTATCGGACAGGCGAGCGTAAGGCTCTAATACCAAGTAGAACGAGAGGAAATTTCAATCAGTTGCCCTAATTCGAGCCAAGCATACATATATATAGGATACAATACACATGACATATCACGTGTTAACAAACTAAAAAATAAATTCCGTATATTCAACTGTTCACAACTAGAATCTTCTTCTTTTTAAAATTTTAAGTATACTATATTTCCAGTGTTCCTTTGCCTATAATCCTAAATCTCAATCATGTTTTTAAATATCGTTTGACAATGCCATTATAGGTTCTTGGAGATTCAACAGAGCTACAAAAGCTAGAATTATCCTATCTAGCTAAATTTTATGAAAGTTCCACTATTGTCACCTTTAACCATAGGAAATTGTCACCTTTAACCAGAGGAAACAAAGAAGAAAACTATAAATAAATGATGCAGTCATTCAATCTAATAGAAAAACTCATTTTCATACCCCATTCAGAAAATTGTAGCTTGTAAAACCAAAGTAGTGATCCCTACCAAATGTTGAGGAAGCCTTCATCAAAACTTCATTAAAATAATTATTTTGTATTCGTTGAAGTGTTAGTGAGATGTAACATCATCACACAGTTTTATTTTCTGGAAATTATGGAGGTGAAAACAAATCTGTTGGATACGGAAAAGTAATAACATTCAATAAGTAAAGGCATCTTAACCAGTAGACAGTAACCAGGGCAAAGCAAGCTTCTTCTGTACATAGTTGATAGTGATATTCCATGCCTCCAAGTACTGCATCAAAAGAAAATAATTCTTACAATATCATTATGCCAGGATAACCAGGTTAAAACTTGATTTGTTATGGCAGGAAGATACAACAATATGTGCATGTGTGTGTGCGCGCATGTGTGCGTTGTACATATATATCATAGCAAAAATATTGATATTCATACACACCTATAAAGTAAAACCCAGTTCCTCCCTTGAGCCACTGGTGGCAAAGAAAAATACAGAAATCTTCTCAGATCTTCTGACATAATTGGAGAAGGTTCAGATATACACGGCAGTTTAAATTTAGACCTTCTGTCATCTGGAAAATTTCCAATCGCTTGTTGAACAAGTTCAGAACCATTTGCAGTATCAACCTCAGTTTTTGGTTCTGAATTTTGTTTATATCCACCAATTCTCACTACTCTTTGAATGACTTTTCCAACAGAATGCTTGCCTCTTGATAGTAGACTTTTCTTACCATTATATTCCTGCATTTCTGATCCAGAAACTGCTTCTCCCTTTCCTTCTTTTGGCCCCTTTGATTCTTCAGTAACATGGCCACTAGAATCTGTAGAAGAGAGAAGTGAGACAAGGAAAGCTGTAAAGGATGACGTGTCAGGCCCATCTGGTAGCTCAGAATCCTTGTCCGAATCTGTATTTTCTGGACTTGTCATCCCAGGATCATCCTGAAAGCAATGAACCAAATATCGACAGTAAGTGTAGTGAATAGTTCCTCATGCTCAATTTTTGCCTCAAGGAGTATTTTTTCATTTCAAACAAATTCTCACATACTTCTTTTTCCATTTCACAAAATTCAATTCATGACAACAGTTATAAGCTCAGATAAATCAATGGAATAGAATTTAGGGCAACAAGAAGTTGACTTACATAAATTGAAGAAATATAAAAAGGAGGACATTAATGTAAAGTAACTCGTTAAATATACTTCTTCTGAATGTACTAGGATAACACAAGAGGTTCGGTAAAGTTTTAAAGATTCGAAAAAATGGATTTTCAAGATGGAGGAAATAAAGATTTAACGGGAATAAAAGAGTTCTGCTTTGTTTCAAAATTGATTGGTGCATCCAGAAACCTAGCCGACCCCACTATAGTGGGATAAAGGCTTGAGTGTTGTTGTTAATAGAAAGACAAGAAATTATGTCTCAAAACTCTGAATTTGGAAACCATTATTCAAAACGACTATGCTTCAACCACTAACACGCAGCACACCAACATATCTCAATAGACATTCATTTACAGATCCATCATGAAAGCATAAATAAGAGATGCTTCACATTCAAATGTGCCTTGAACAGTATTCTGCCATTTCACTTGCACAGAGAATCTTTAACAGAAAGCAAGAAAATGGCCCAATATGATTCCCTAACAAACCAAATTTAAAAAGATAAATAAAATGGATTAACAGTATTTTATTTTCCGTAATTACTTCCTTAAGGAGATTGATTACGCATCAGTCCGGATATTTGTGAAATTAGCATTTTTGGATCGATCACGGCTCGAATTTTCATATTTTTATATATTTTTAAGGTGTATTTTGAGATTTAGGTTAAGTTATCCGACCGAACAATCATGACCATCGGATATACTCAGTGGCGGAACTAGGATTTTGAAGTCGCACGGGCACAATCTAAGTACTGTCAATTAGGGGGGTTCGGGGGCAGCGCCCCCAAAAAAAATTTTTTTGCAGGCGGGTGACCCTCCTAACTCCTAAGCAAACTAAAACAGAAAACCGGGGAACAAGAGTAATTACCAATGGTGTGTTCCAGCAACAAAAGACGATTGGAGCTCCAAATCAACCCTTCACGATGGATTCCAGCAACACAATGGTGTGTACCTAATATTAAAATGCTCGAAGATTAGCACAATGGTGCGTTCAAATCAACCTTTCACAGAAATCTGGACTGAAATCAGTCCAGATTTCAAGAAGAAGAAGAAGAACCTCCTGTCCAGGGCTAGTTCGGCCCAAAACCGGTCGGGCACGTGCCGGAAGAAGAAGAAGAATCTCATGTCCAGGGCTAGTTCCGCCCAAAACCGGTCGGGCACGTGCCCTACCGTGCCCAGGGCTAGTTCCGCCCATGGATATACTTAACCTAAACCCTCCTCAATATATAATCCATTAGGTTTTGGTAGACGCCTAGACGGTATTGAAGATTGGTTGAAACAAAAAACAGCCGCTCGGTCCTTCTTCCCTCAGTGCGATACCAAGGAAGCGGCAGGGTGTTGACACCTACGAAACACGGATACTTAAAAATGCTCTACGTATCGACACGAACGCGTATCGGATAGGGAAAATGCCCGAAAATGCGCAGAAACGTGTTTCCGAAACTCTAGGAAACACATTTTTAAAAAAATAAAAAAATTAATTCGCGGGATATGCGATTCCCATGCGGTAAAGTTGCGCTCCTATCTATTTCATTTCACACCCGTCAAATTTTAAGTTTACGCGATTCACAAGTTGTCGCGCTGCTCCAGATCCCACTCCATGCTCTTGATCCCTCTTCAGATCCTGCTCCCTGCTCTTCTTCTTCCTCTGTCTTCCTCCTCTTCTTCTGATAACTCTGAGATCATTTTGTGTTGTTTTTATCAATATTTATCAGTCTTAACAACCTGTCTGGCTATCTCTATATTTTTCTTTTGATGCGTTTATTGCTAGATAATGAAAATTATGAAAGCTTTGTTATTGGATGCTAGTGATTAATAAATACAATTCTATGCATGCTAGTGTTCATGTATTGGTAATCTATATTCATTTTTTCATTACAATATATGTACAATTAGTTTGTTAGTTATCTTATTTTTTCATTACAGACGGTCCCAACTCACGGAGGTGCCGACGCCCCCCACCCACTGTCTCCCTCCTCTTCGACCTTCAACAACCCTCTCGCCGCCTCCTCAGCCTTCTCCCACATTCACAACACCACTGCTTGTTGTCCCTCTTCCAACTCTCTTCTACCCCATATATAGCCCCGCCAACAGTAATCTAGTTCATCCTACCTCCTCCAATAGCCACATCAAACCTCTTCACCCCATCCCCAACCTCAAGAACCCATAGCCAACCCTCCCAAATCATCACCCAGCCACAACCAGTTCCCCACTGCCACAAACACCATCGTACCTTGCCTGATCAGCCACCGCTACTTCGCCAAATTGCATCAACCACGCTAACGGCCACCCCACTTGGTGAGTTTTACATTTTAGTTTTCATTCCCGTGTATTGTGTGTATGCGCTTTTATTGTTGGTAACATCGTGTTTAATTAATTTGGCTCTTCTATTTTTATGTTTGTATGCTCTAATCGTCGTGAATTAATTCTTATTCTCTTATGTAATTGCACTTATCATTGGCTTATTACATTGTAATGTTTGATCAATTGTCATGATAGTGCAAGGTTTTAAAATTAATGTTGTTTAAGTAATTGCATGACAGAAGTACTCGCATGATTGAGATATTGCAGTTGCATTAAGATTTATGTTGTGGGCTTTCCATTCATTAGATTGTGTGTGCGTGATTGCTAGCTCTTGAACTTTCATTTTAGGGTTGGTCTTAGATACATTGCATTTGTTTTTGATTGCTCGCATTGCAGTTATGGTTACGGCATCGCAAGTTCGTCGCCTCTAAATTCGTCTTTCTTCTGTTTCACCCTACCTCTAACTTTTAAAGCTCACAGACAGGTTTTCATAAGAATAACGTTAGCACAATCTCTCAATACTAGAACATATTTAGCTTATTTATCATTAGTGTCATTGGTGATGGTATTCCACATTATAAGGTGAATATATTGCAATGTTTTCCTAATTTGCTCTATATATTTGACTATATATAGGCCAAGTAATAATTATTATGACAAGTATACAATATTTTAGGAATATTAGTTCCTTACCTCCTTTTCTTTGCTAACATGATATCAGAGATCTAGGTTTTAGCTTTAATAGCCCCTTTCCTCAAGCATTCTTCATTCCCGAGTCCTTTGCATGATCCATGAAACACGTTAGCCAAAAATATGTCGTTGGTTACCTCTTTCACACTAAATTTCATATGCACAGTGTAAGTTTCTACGAAAAAATCAAGCCCAACTGTGACTTCATGCCCAACATCAAAGCAAAGTACTTGAACAAATGCATTAGCATGACAACATCCACTAGATCTTGGATCAAACAACATCACTGCCACCACAAGAGTTCACCCAATGTGCTTATCAGTGCATTATCAATGACCTTTCTTGTCTCTCCAACTCTTAAACTTTTTGTGCACTTCATCAGGCAGAGAGCGTCTCCTCCGGCTCTGTCTCCTCCAGTAATATCTACATCAACAAGAATTGTTGTATAACATGGATTCGTCTCCAACATACATCATTTCTACAAGATTCATTGGCCACAATTAGCCATATCTTGATCTTATATGGCTTCTCTAGGATCATCTTGAACCGCATCCCCTCATACCATTCTATTCTGCCAACTAACATCATTCTCTAACTCAACCTTCACTTCTTTAGCATCCATCTCGTTGATATCCATGTCGCAGCTTCTATCCAATCAGCATTCATCTACTACGGATTTCCTACATCATCTACACCGAATAAATCTAACGTGACATCTTTGAGAAGGTCCCTTATCATCTCAAACCTCATTTCGTTGATTTCAACTTCTCTCAGATTTTCAAACATACTCTTAGGTTACATAACCTTTCTCTAAATAAATGAACTTCCTCTCAACCCATAGAACCTTTCTCTCAAATTATGAAGCTCCCTTTGAGCTTTTCAACCGTGCACTTTAGTTATTGAATCCCATTCTTGGATGAATAAACCTAACTACTTTTCAATTCAGCCTCCATCTCCAATGGCCTTCATATATCATCTATGAGGACCAAATATAATGTGCCTTCTTTAGGAAGATCTCTTATCGTCTCAAACCACATCTCCATTGATTTCATCTCCTCTCAGGTTTTTGAACCTACTCGTAAGTTACAGAACATTTCTCTTGGGAAAAATAGTTGCTATTTGGCTGCAAAACATTTCTCTCAATTGTTAAAGCTCACTCTCAGCTTAACCATTTTCTCAGACTATTGAACCTCCCTATCAGGTTTTGACTAATACTCTTTAGTTATTGAATCTCCCTCTCGGATTAATAAACCTCGCTACTTTTTTAATTTATCTTTTTTGAACTGAATCTCCTCAACTGAAAAGAACTACTCGTCAATCTACCTGTCAGACATACAAACTCATCTTGTCTTACTATGCTCACCCTTGAGTTGCAGGTTTTCACTCATTCTCATCATTAGTGTAATTAGTGAGGAAATTACTGCATTATGAGATGAATATATCGCATTATGTATTTTCATATTTGTTTTCTGTATTTCTATAAATAACAGCCAAGTAATAAATTGAATAACAACAATTCAATATTACAAGAGTATTTTCTCTTAGTCTCTTCTTCTTTCCAGCAAATATTTTCTATCAACCAAGCATTTAAAATAGCTCAACAATTAAAATGCAAGGCAAATCCAAAATGAACCACTAAATGATCAGAAGCTTTGTGGGGATATTCATATAGAAGAAAAATAAAAATGACTTAAAAACATGAAGAGATCTATTGCTTTGCATAATTGTTGTACAGGGCAAGAAATCATACATATAATTTAACTAACTTGAATGATGGAATTTAAACTATTTTGTTGACTTCATAAGAAAATTGAGTAAAACCAATTAAAAGTGTTGGGAAGATGAACTTAAAACACTATTATCACGCTACAGCTTGATCATGAGAGCGAAAAAAATCATCACATGAAGGCATTTTTGTCACGGTTAACTAGCAACCCGTAAAACCCCAAGAGAGTTGATGTCTAACTTCTGTAAAAATTTTGAAACCGGGCTCCCGATCTAAATTTTCATCCAGGTATCTAAATTTTCATCCAGGTAGGAGATCAAAATGATCTCCTAATTCATTCACTTCCCCTCTTTTGCATGTGAGCAAATTAGGAGATTGAAATGATCTCCTAGAAGATCAAAATGATCTCCTAGGTGATCAAAATGATCTCCTAGGTGATCGAAATGACCTCCTACCCGGACGGAAATTTGGATCCAGAGCCCAATTCCAAAAATTCCTCCTAACTTCCTGGAGACATTTCTCTCACGATATGAAAACATTTACCATGCTTTTTATAGCACAAAGAAGTGAAGAACTACCATATAACTCACAAAAAGATCAGAATCTCAACTCATTTTTTCACAATCATATAATGTCCAAAATCATAAATTCTACAAGCCAATGTGAACAGATTATCAATGGTGCCGAACAAGAATTCGTAGAATAAAACCCTATTACACCTCCTAAACCAGATTCCCCATCAACCAGGTCAGAGCTCGCAAAGAAAAGTTCGAAAATGACAACCAAAAGAGCGCCATGACTGAATTTTCAGTTTACAATAACATAACCTAGCAGCACAAGTTCGAAACATCAAGAAACAGAGACCGACGTCAAACAGCGTTTCTCGTAGCAATTGAGCGAAACATAAGGTTAAGCGAGGAAAGGGGGAAACAAAAACTGACTCGTCCGTCGGAGGATTGGTCGGAGATTGGATTGAAGATAACAGTGGTGAGATCGGAAACCAGGTGCACCGCCTTCTTGCGAAGAGAAGGCAAGTAACCCATTGTATCCGCCGCCGATCAAAATCGGAGCTTTGAAAGACTGATACAAGGTAATTTCTACCCGTTCTTTCCGTCCCTCGGGAACTTGATGGCGACAACAGCAGTAGAGCTGAAAAAAAAAATCATTTTAGTAATTGTAAGCAACTTTTTCAAAACCGGATGGTCATTGAACCGGTAAGCGAAATGTTCAAGATTCAACCGGTTCAATAGGGTCGAATCGGTATATATAAATATATTATTACAAATATATTTTAAATATGAATATGTATATTATATATTTGAATAGTATATATAATTTTATACGGTATATATATTCATTATTGCACAAGCAGTCGTGCACGGGGGACCCCGTGCGGGCAACATTCGTCGTGGGTGCGACATTTGTCAAGGGTGCGACATTTGTCGAGGGGGCGACATTTGGCTGAGGCGGCAACATTGGTCGTGGGTGCGACATTTGTCGAGGGGGCGGCATTTATCGTGGGGGCGACATTTATCTTGGGGGCGACATTTGTCGTGGGAGCGACATTCGTTCTCAAAATCTATCGTCTGTCGAACATGGTGGTTAAATCAGACTGAATCATTTTTTTCGTCTGCGAGTTGGGTGATCTTCGACAACATCTATAAGAAGAGTTCTCAAAATATAAGAAGAAATGACTAAAAAGACCACCCAAGATCATGCCCAAACAAATAAAAAGGAGGGGAGAGCTCTTGGGTGGTCTTCGGACGCATCTAGGCGGGCTTCGCCCGCCTCCGCACGGGCTTCGCTCGTGTTATATGTGTCGTTGCGGGCTATGCCCGCAACATATACATATGAGTACTCAAAATGACTGTAAAAAAATCTAAATCACGATTATATTTTTTATTTTGTAAAAAGTATACGTTTTCACATACAAAACGTAATTTCTATCTCTCCTCTCTAAATATAAGAAAAATGACTAAAAAGACCCAAACAAATGAAAATGAGAGTTGATTATATGAGGGGTGTTTAGGGAATAAATGGTACACCATTGTGGAGGGTATTTTGGGCATCCAAATGTTACACCATGACTCTTTTGCTCTTTGCTTATAGTATAAAGATATATTTTGAATATATTTAAATAATATATATTATATATTTACACATATTTTAAATTTACAAATATATTTTAAATGCATCATAATTTTTTAAAAAAATTTATCATAAAATTACAAATATATTTAAATTTATCATAAAATTATTTTAATGAAATTAAATATTAATTTCATATTAGTATATATATTTATATAATATATTCCGAAAAATTACATCAAAATTCAAATGCTCTAGTGGTCTTCAACCTTATTTGAGCTGGAGGTGGTTTGGGTTCAAATTCCAGTCAATTCATTTTTTTAGATGCATTAATAATTGGGCTTGTGGCCCGCCCAGTTCCACAAAACCGTGCCCGGTTTCCGGTTACCCGGTCCGCCCGCCCGGTTTACCGATTCTTGGCCGGTCCGCTGCCATACCGGATTTTCACCCTTGATCGGACCGGCTGGGGGTCCGGTCGGCGGTCCGACCGGTTGAACCGGCCGGTCCGGTCCGGGTTTTAAAAGCTTGATTGTAAGTGTAAATTAAATTTGGCTTTTTAAGTGCAAATTAAATTTACAAATCACAAAATTAGATTTGATTTCATTCAAAAAAATCATTATAGATTCACTAAAAACCTGCATTTAAGCATAAAATAAAATGATGTTAGAGTTGAAATCATCACAAAATGAGCATAATTCCAAAACTTGTGTACATCTAATTCTTCCGCAAAATTTGATTTCATCCAAACAGTCATTATTTAGTTTTCAAGTACCTAGATTAAAACAAAAAATTATGTTAGTGGAGTACGTAGATTTATAACTTGAAACTTAAAGATATTCAATTACTTATTTTTATCACAGAATGTCTCATTGCTCAGCACTTGCTTCTCTATATCTTCCCCAAATTGATATTGTCGGAGGCAATGAAAAATCTTCACGCATTTCCATTTGAACAAAATGATTCTTATTGATAAACCTATGTATATAATCAAACAAGTAACCAGAGGGGGTGAATGCAATGGTAGTACTGTGAATGATTGATATCAGGATAAGTGAACAAAAGCAAAATTATAGCAATAAGCAACTATCAATCCAATAACTAGTATGGACATCCACTTGTCATATCGAGCTAGAGTCAAAGTACAATCTGATTTCTAACGATGGAGCTATGGGAAAAAGAACGCTTGCATACCAGCATATTTATAAAGGAAAGAAGGTTGAAGTTATTCGGCAACACATGGAGGCATTTCTTTTCACACACAACATAATAATTTGCTCTCTTTCATAGCCACCTTTCTTTTGAAGCGTATAGTAGTTGTTATCATTGACATCTGGTCACTCATCAAAACATGCTCAAATAGGGATAGATTGCACTTAGTTGATTTTATATCATCCTTGAACTTCTTGTAGCAACACATAAGCCTACCCTTCAATGTTTTTGGTAACAAAGGTTCCAATGTCTGACTTGAAGGAGGATTCATTATTTCACATAATTTTTTATTTATTTCTATATGTTGTAAAGTAGTAGTGATATTGTATCTCTTTAAAACATCTTCAATTTCAATGTTAATTTCATTGTCTATCTCCTCCTCAAACCTTACATTCTCATTAGCAATGTTGTCATGTAATACCAAGTACTCCCAATGATTGTGAATCATCCATAATGAGAAAGAGTTAGATTGTGAAACATAAGGAACCAAATCATGTGCACATGTTAATCCAAGCACATGTCTATTTCTATGTGTGCAATTGCCCACATCTATACACTCGGATATTGTTGGAAGTTCTTTTTTAATCAAATGCAAAGTTACGGAAGAGATGCGCCCTACAAGCTCAAAGTACAAGGTCCCACAAATTTTTATTCAACTGAATTGTGCTTTTTGCAAATGCTCTTTTGATCTTTGTGTGTTGTGAAGTAACAAAATTATTGAATTGTTAGGTTTCCAACGGAAACTAAGATGTTTGATTAGTCGAAATAACTCCAACAATGGATAGTAATGACAATCGATACATATTTTTCTTGTAAGTGCAGCCCATGATAAAGACTGTAATATCCTTTATTGCGTTGATTATCACGATAATATCCTGCTCTATCACATCCAAGAATAACTCTAGTTTTGATCCTACTTGTTAGTTTGTTAGCACTCTGAATAGTAATGACAGATCTCAAAATGCTTTGCAATTTTTCTAGCCCAATCCACCAATTCTTCCTTACTCAGAAATATAGTAGACGTAATAAAATGAATGTTAAGATCAATTTGTGAAAACGAATTTGACTCTTCACAACATAACATGTTGATATCTACACAAGAAATTTATATTAAATATTCAAATCACTATTACATTGATGATTTAATCAAGGCGAGATGACAATACCATTGTTGCGGGTCACTCGATTTTTCCCCGGTCCGGAGAATCGGACCGTCTTGGCTTGGAGTCGGACCGAGCACACAATTAGTTAAAGAAAAATAATAGTAAATGACAAAAGATTTTTTTAACGTGGAAAACCTAAAGAGGGTGAAAAATCACGTGGTTGGATCTATGTCGAGAAAAAATCCACTATTTCCTTTAAGCTTACAAGAGTTTGGGGATAATTCCTCTGATGATGACAGACCGCATTTTCGTTACAAGTACTAAATACAAAAATGATGAAAAAGGGACTAAGTCCCTGGAGCCTTGATGGAAGTGCTCCGATTAAAAAAATGGCTAAGTTCACCGAACTTGAATAGAAGCGTTCCGACTGGGAGAAATCTCTAAGTCCACGGAATCTCGATGGTAGCGCTCCTGCTGAAGCAGAGCCTTGGTAGGAGCGCTCTCGCGGAGACGAATGACTTGTCTTAGAAGCTTAATGGAGCCTTTGCGCTAGAAGGGGAACATAGCAAATTCCTGAGCAGAGGATGGTCTAAGTTCACGACCTCGCCGGAAAACCTCAGAGCTCTTTCTATCCTTTGAATTTGATTGTCTTCAAATGAAGGTATGAGGGTCTATTTATAGTTTTCTATAGGGATATGTCGGTAATTGCGTTAGGGAGGAATTTGTGTTGACGAATAACGTCGCTCTGTTTCGGTCGCCTGGATCATCAAATTTAGCAAAATGATGAGTGTCCCGCGGGCGATGGCGGACAGAGGGGGGGCATGCGCAAGGAGCGCGTGTGCTCACGCGCTGCGCTTGTGCGTTTACGTCTGGTTGCGCCCTTCCTTCGGGGAGGTCCTTCCCGCACAACTTCTTGGGTCTCTCGGCTTGACTTGGAAATCTAGAGAGAGGACCCCATCAAATGCCCCCAAATTTTTGTGAGTCATGACCCGCAAAGCGATGAGCGTAGAAATTTTTTGTCTTTGCTCGGGGCGTCCCAGAACCTTGCGATCATTAGGCTCGGTCGTGAGTAATCATTTGCTGAAAATCAGGGAGAGTAAAAAAGCTAAATATTTCTCGGCATAGTGTGTTTAATGTTATCTACCATGTGTGCGAGATATTTGTCCAAGACAGTCTTTATTCGCTGCATATTTTGAGACAGGATAATTTGGCATAAGATATTTTATTATCTCGGACGCCTTCAATTACGAGCTCTCCTTTGAGGTCTATATATTGGAGAGGGTCATCCGCTCCTCTTTCGATGTTGTCGCGATCTTAGAGTTTGTGGGGCTTTTGCTTGGAGTTTGCGTGGTCTTGTCGTCGTCATGTCACCCTCGAAAAAAGTTAACTTTTTTCATGAAAAAATGTTATGTCTTGGTGATGGGGAGCAAACAAACAGAAAAAGTCGCGTGCAGAGAACCCCGCACGTGGCGGTGCCGATGTGAAAGAGCACGAAAAAGGCAGCATATGCGGGGACGATGCGTCCGAGGGAAACCCTTGAGGGGGCTGTCGTGTGCGGCAGCACCCGTGGGGGCGCGCGCAGAGTGCCAGCTATGCGGGGGCGCACGCGGGGCGGCTAGCATGGGGGCCGCGGGGCGGCCCGCACAACGGAAGCACAGGGTGGAAATTAGAATGGCAGAGGCTGCACTTAGGTTTTTTTTAAGTTTACGGGAGTTTCGTTTTAATTGAGATGGTTTTTAGGGTTTGAATGTAGTGAAAATAGCTCTGCACCTAAAATCACGCTTTTCTTTTTGGTTATTCTTCATTTTTTCTCTTTCTTTTTATTCTAATTTTGTTAATTTTATGTTTTTACTTTCACTCTAATTTAATTGACGGGTCTGAATTTGTTAGGTGTAACCCCCAGAGGAAAGTAGGAAAGAATTGTAGGTCGTTCGTTCAATGATTCAACGTCTCACTGAATTTGATCGTATTTACAAAAATAGATTGTAAAATCAAAGGAAAAATACCGTAAAAATGTCAGCAACTTGTCTTTCTGTTGAAGTATACTGTAAGCTAATATTTTTTTCAACATTTTCTCTGAGAAAGTGATATCATATTTCTATATGTTTAGTTCTACTATGTGAAACATGATTATTAGCAATAGAAATTGCACTAGTAGAATCATAAAACATAATAGATTTACTTAGCAGTATATTGTAGTCCAGTAATTGATGATGAATCCACAGCAACTGTGCACAGCAGCTTCTAACAGATATGTACTCAGATTCTGCTGTAGAAATTGCAGCACTTGTTTGCTTTTTGCTGCTCCAACTTATGAGTCTTTTCCCTAGAAACTGACAAGTTTTAGAAGTACTCTTTCTGTTTTCTTTACACCCTGCAAAATCTGTATCTGTGTATCCTGTGAGTTCAAAATCATTATCCTTAGGATACCAAAGCCCAAGATTGGGTGTACGTGTCCTTAAGATATCGCAATATTCTCTTTATAGTAGTGCAATGAGACTCTTTGGGGCATGCTTGGTACCTTGCACAGACACATATTGGGAACATAATATCTGGCATACTACCAGTCAAATACAGGAGTGATCCAATGATGCCTCTATATAAGGTTTCATCAACTGATTTCACAGATTCATCCTTGTGTAGTGACACGGAAGAACCCATTGGAGTTCTCATGGTAGAAAAATTCTCCATATCATACCTCTTAATCAACTTCTTAGTGAACTTAGACTATGAGATGGATATACCATCCTCAAATTGTCTAACTTGGAATCCCAAGAAGAACTTTAGCTCACACATACTGCTCATTTTAAACTTGTCTTGTATAAGTCTGGCAAATTTTCCACATAGCTTCTCATTAGTAGACCCAAAAACTATGTCATCTAAATATATCTGAACTAGGATGCTTGAACTTTTAATGTCCTTAAGAAATAATGTTTTGTCTATCTTTTCTCTAGAGAACTTGTTCTCTATAAGAAAGGTAGACATGGTCTCATACCAGGCTCTAGGTGTCTGTTTTAACCCATACAAAGTCTTGTGCAATCTGAAGACATGAGAGCCGGGTTTAGAGTTTACAAAACATAGTGGCTGCTCTACATTAACTTCCTACTTCAGTGTACCATTGAGGAATGCTGAATTTACATCCATCTGGTAGACCTTGTATCCTTTGTATGTTGCATGAGCTAAAAACAAACTTATGGTTTATAGCCTAGCTATAGGTGCAAATGTTTGGTCAACGTCTATCTCTTCCTCTTGTCTATATCCTTTAGCCACTAATCTAGCTTTATTTTTAACTATAACCTCATACTCATCTAGTTTGTTCCTATAAATCCACTTAGTGTCTATGACATTGTGATCACTAGGTCTAAGAACTAGACTCCAGACTTTGCATCTCTCAAATTGATTGAGCTCTTCTTGCATAGTCATTATCTAGTTGAGATCTAATTTGGCTTCCTCAAACTTTTTAGGTTCTACCTGAGAGAGAAAGCTTGAGTATAGAATCTCATTGTGATGTCTACTTCTAGTAGTTACTCCTAGTCTGACAACACCTATCATTTGATCAATAGGATGATCTCTAAGGTGTCTAACTGCTACTGGCAGGTGCCTACCATCGCCTAGTTCTGCAGGAGAATTAGGATGATTCTCTTCCTCCCCCTGGGCAGTTATTGTATCTTCTATAAGAATTTCTACATTGTCTCTAGTGTGTAACTCTAGATCAGGTGAATCACCTAAATTTAACTTTTCCATCCTAGGGTCTACATCACCTAGACTAGAGTTGTTAGAAATCTCATTATATAGTACAGAAGTTTCATCAAAAACTACATTAATATATTCCTCTACGACTTGATGTTTCAATTTGTAGATCTTATATGCTTTGTTGTGTACTCTATACCCTACAAATATTCCTTCATAGGATTTCTCTGAAAACTTAGTTAGATGAGTTTTCCCATTGTCTAATACATAGTACTTACTACCAAAAAATTTAAAGTAGGACAAATTTGGTTTTTTGCCTTTCATTAGTTCATAGGAAATTTTGTTGCGATTCTTGTTGATCAAGGCCCTATTTTGAACATAGCATACTGTGTTCACAGCCAAAGCCCAGAAATATTCTGGGAGAGATGTATCACTCAGCATTGTTCTAACTGTCTTAAATTGAGTTCTATTTTTCTTCTCAGCAACTCTATTTTGTTGTGATGTTCTTGGTGAGGAGAACTCCTGAAAGATCCCTAGTTCCTTACAGAAATTGGTAATCTTTTCAGATTGAAATTATGTACCATGGTCACTCCTAAGCTTGAACACAGAACATCTCATCTCATTCTGAACTTGTTTGACAAAATCAGCAAGGATGTTTAGTATTTCTTACTTTCTCCTTAAGAAGAATACTCAAGCAAACCTAGAATGATCATCCACAATCACATAGGTATAGGACTTCCTACCCAGACTAAGAACTTGCATAGGACCAAATAGATCCATATGAAGTAAGTACATATACCTCTCAGTGTCTTTGGATAGAATGCTCTTAAAGGAGACTTTTGTCTGTTTGCATTTTTGACATGCTGGACATAAGCCTTCTTTGGAGCATTTGAGCTGTAGACTATTTTTAACTTAAGTCCATAGAGAATAGCTTGTGCATAACTTTATAGTTTAAGTGAGTCAGCCTCTTATGTCATTGCATACACGGAGAGTCTTTCTCACTAGCTACTAGGCATACAGGTGATTTCTCATTTGCACTTAAGAAATTTAGAAAATAAATGTTCCCACTCCTAGTGCCTGACAAAATGATCTCTTGATCACTTGAATTCCTTATCAGACACTTGTCATTGTGGAAAATAATTTCATAACCTATATCACAAAGCTGACTTATGCTTATCAGATTTTGTTTCATTCCTTCCATATATGCCACTTTTGTGATGGTGACTAGGCCATTAGAAATGTTACCATATCCCTTGGTAAGTCTTTTCTCTGACCCTTCAAAGATGACTTTTGGTCCATTGCTAACTGAAGAGTAATCCCTTAGCAAACTCCTTGTTCTAGTCATGTGTCTGGAATAGCCACTATCCAAAAACTTTCGAGGGAGTGTTTTCTAGAGATTGGAGAGATCTTCCTAGTGAGAGAAAGTGAGGGAGGTGTGGGTGTTGTGCGGCGGTGGCAGCGTGCTGCCGGCAGGGGCGTGCAGCGGGAGTGGCGTGCTGCTGGTGTGTGTGGGGTGCTGCGATGGCGGCGTAGTGCAGGTGCTGCGGTGGCGGCATTGTGCGGGAATGGGTTGCACGGTGGCGGCGTGCTGTGCGGGTTTGGTGCGGTGGTGGCAGCGTACTGGGCAAGAAGAAAAAGAACTGAAAGGTTCTTGTTGACAGCAAGCCAGTTTCTCCTTCTCTAAATCAGCATTCAGTGCTTGGTGGTGCTGCACCAAGAAGACCTTTTTTCCCCGTTCAGGACCTAGTGGCATCCAGTCGGGCTCCAGTTATTGCAAACAAAAAGTTATTTTCTTCTGACCATGTTTCCTTGAATCTAATCGAGCATTCCGGGGCTGCTAACCCTGGCTCAGATAGTTCTCAAGAATCTGATTCGGATAGCTTTTGGGGCTCTGAAAAGTCTGCAAATTCTGTAAGCTCTTCAAGCTTCATATTTGGTGTTCGAGGTAATGACGCTGCGAAATCTGTTAGCAACTCCAGCGGTACTCGTGCTGCTAAAGATAATGTTTCTGTGAACTCTTCATCGCCTCAAGCCCATCAATCTAAAGATAATCAGGTTTTGTCTAATCAGGCTGCTAGCTCTCAAGGTGTCCGACAAATTACCACAGTGAACTCACCTTGCCCCGATGGACGGCAGGTTACCACTTATCTTTCTCCGCTCAACCATACTACACAGCCTTTTGTCCCAGGTTCAATCGATGCTATCATGAACCTTTGTGGTGTCGCGCAGGTTCCGCCAGCGCCCACCCGGGCTGTCCAGACAGCTAAAGAGCCATCCGGGGCCAACAAGGCACATGATTGTCCTGCCCGCCCTGCTGCTCCTCTACCCAAGGTATGGTCAAAAAACATACCTGCTCTATTCCCCAAGCTTGACCTTCAACAATCAGATTTTTATGATGACGGAATTGTGAATTTGGATGACGAGGAAGCTGAAAGCATCAAAGCTGAGTATGAGAATGCTTTGGTTGGTAGATCAGTGGGCGCGACTTTTCGTTTTGAATGGCTTGCGGCTCAGCTCCATCGTAAATGGGGGACGCTTGAGGGTTTCCAAATCTGTGATCTAGGTGAAGGTTGTTTCCTACTAAAATTTTCCAAAAGAGAAGATCGTGACCATGTTTGGCTTGGCGGCCCATGGCATGTAGCGGGCAAAGTTATCGGGGTCGACCTGTGGTCAAGTAATTTCATTCCAGCTCAGAATCCTCACTTGCTTGTGCCGACGTGGGTGAGAGCCCCAGGTCTTCCCCTCAGCTTTTGGGGCGACAAGAATCTTTGCTGCATAGCCGGAATCATTGGGGAGCCGCTGTTCATCGATGCATTTACTAAATCAAGATCGCGGACTAGCTTTGCTAGATTCTGCGTTCGGCGAGATTTAGCGACTCCACTGCCTGGCGGTCTATGGCTAAATAGCGCAAAGACCGACAAATTCTTCCAAAAACTGGTTTATGAAGGTATTGGTTCACTCTGCACTTCATGCGGTTTCGTAGAGCATGGCGACGCGACATGCGCTTCAGTTGCTCCAATCAAAAATGCCGAAGTTCGCAACCCACATGAGGGTTTAGATGGCTGGACCCTTGTTCTACCTCGAAAGCCGCTGCGACAAAAAATTGCTGACAGCAACAAGGCAAATTGGCAATGGCGTAAGGTAGAGAAGCCAGCTGCCCCTATTCCAACGTCTCCAGCTACAGATGCGGTCATTCGCAATGCCCGGACTGAAGCCCCTATTGTGCCCGATGTCATAAACTTCCATGAGCAGCAAATGGCAATTGATTTCCATGTTCAGGAAGGAAATGCTTTCATCAGCAAGCAAGATAATGCCGCGGAGCCCAATCAACAACAACCACCTAAAGATATTCCAGACCCTTGCCAAGAAAAGTTTTCTAATAATCATGCTAATCTGGATGTACGAAGACCGAGATCTCCCACGAGGAAAGTCCGTACAAGATCAAACAATAAGGCTATTTCTGCACGGGGTATGGAGGAGCATGCAGCGGGGGCTTCCCCTTACTTGCAATGACAATGTTTATCATTAGGAATTGTCGGGGAGCAAGCAAGCTCACTTCACAGGCACTTTTGCAAGAGCTTGTCCGTTCGCGCAACCCGATAGCTGTTGTTCACTTACCGTCCTCCCTCAATGTAAGAAAATATCATATTCATGGCGAACCATATATGAATCCCGTTACCATTCCCATCAATGCATTACAAGATGCATCGCGCGAACACTGGGCACCTACATGTAACCCACAACCTACTTGGGTGCCCCACCCCGCTGGATGGATCAAAGTAATTTTTGATGGATCGGTAATGGTGAATATCATTGCCGGCTGTTTTGGTAATCTTGGAGCTGAAATGGCCCGCCTCCTTCCAATGTTCCCAAGAGTGGAGATTTCTTATGTTAACCGGAAGGCAAACTCGGCGTCCAATCATGTTTCTAAGAATTGTTTTAATGAGTTCAAGTGGGAAAGGGGTATGCCCCTTACCATGTCGCCTGCGCATCTCTTGATGCATGATGCCACCTCTATGTAATTTTTATTTACCTACACTATATATATATTAGGCCACTGCCAAATTCAAGGAATAGCCACTATCCAAGTACTATATTGGGCTTCCTGTGGTACTTGGTTCCACCTACAAACACAAACTTAATTCACCTTAGGCACCCGAATAGTTTTGGGGTCTTGGTTCTTGTTAGGCTTTGTTGTGTGAAACACAGCAGGTTTTCTAAATAAAGCTGGTTGAGTCTTATATGAAAGTGTTATTGGATTATACCAACAATCTAAGGCAAAATGTTCAACCTTCCCACCACACCAAAACTCAAAATTGTTGTATGTTTTCTTTGGTTGCACATTTGAAGTTGTTCGTTTGTGCAACTTAGACTTGACATCCAGCTTCCAAGGTAATGGTCCAAAATTTACACCTTTACCTTTCAGGTTTTGATGTGGTGAATTGGGACCAGCTCCAAGAACTCCTTGACTTCTTTGATTGATCACTCTTTGTGATGGTTTTTGGCCTTTTGTAACAACCTCATCCGTTCATATGGTATATACTAGAAGGTCCGGCCGGGGCCCCACAACATATATCACAAAACAAGTGGAAAAGTTACGGGATGATACAAGAGTAGCGCAGCGCACCTTAACATATTGCATTCTAGCGGAAGAATATACTAACACTTGAACTCCACACGTGAATGTCCAACATATAAAACAACTCCACATTGTATATATAATAGGAATGTCTTACAACAACACAAAAGTTGGCCTTATGGCCTTACAAGGCTTACAAACAGTGACCTAAACATTGACGTGCAAGACGACCACATTAAAAGAAAACACAACAGTCATTCAAAATAGCCTTCGAGGGCTAGCAGCAGCAGCAGCAGGGACATCAACCTTTATGCGTCCCGCTTGGCTCTCCAGCACCTGTACAGGGACAATCCACCCAACGGTGGCAAACACACGCAACGGTCAGCATTCAGCTGACCAAATTATAACGACCCTACCCCTTTCCCGGGGCAGCGGTATTCTTACCTGCAGGCATAGCATTCACAAGCATGTATATAATTCATACAAATGTGCTCTCACGGACACACATGTCATCACAACCGTCAGCCACCCGGCCCGACAATCAGTGCACTCAGGGCACATTCTTGGTGTACCGGCGAACCAGTTTCCCACCACCGTATCAGGGCCACAACCCAACGACAACTCTCTTGAGCATTTACTCTATGGCGTGCAACCAGAGTTCTAGTCTTCAAATACAGGGATGGCCCGTAGCCCCCCATTGTGTCAAAGCACGCATGCCTAAGACTCTCGCTATGCGCTCCAATAGACTGCACCTTATGGTCCACGTCGGACGGACATAACGCAGGTCGGATCCTCCACCCCCCGTTGCTCAAATCGTCTTGCCTTCACCGAGTACGGCGTACTCACGACTTAATCAAAGGCGTGGGTCGGTCTCACAAATCCTGTTCTTGGCATTCAAGCCTGAGCATTTCTATTACACCCATTCATCTCACAACATCAGCGGGTCTTTCCTGGGCACACCAGTACTTCATGTTACTCGTTCACAGGTACGACACCACAATATTCCAAATATCAGGGGTCTTTCCTGGGCACACCAGTACTTTCTACTACTCTCTTCACAGGTACCACCTACGACATCAAGCATCACAAAGGGCCTTTCCTGGTCACACCAGTACTTCCTGTTACTCATTCACAGGTACGACCCAATAGCACAAGCATAACACGGATATTTCCTAGACTACCACTCCAGTACTTCCTGCTACTACCCTTCACAGACATAACTCGTTGACTCCTTAAACTACACGTTTATCACGGAGTCTTCTCCGATTCATATGCAACATCACCAATCCAGACCAACCTGTCCAGATGGGCTTCACACAGCATGCCTATTCCGTACTCCATTTCCGGATCTATATGCCAACAAAAGGGGATTCCATGAATCACCCAAAAGACTCCCAAAATCAGCCACCTTTTGGTGGGGGAAATCACATGCATATGCCAAAAGGAAGCCTTCACATGGCTAGGAAGAAATGTCATTACCCTTGAAGACCACTTTGGTGCCATGAAGTTCCTAGCTGGCTAGAAAGAGTGTTTCCTTCGCAAAATTAGCCTTGGATTACCGCTTGACACTCACAAGCTCCACCACCGAACATCCCCTCTTCTTCTTCTCTGTCTTCCTTTCCCTTTCTCTCTCTAAACTTGTAGAAAGATGAAGACAATAACAAATGAGAATACGTTCTCTATTTTCGGCCTTAAGGAAGCAGGAAAGAAGCTCAGCCCTTGGATCCAAGCTGAGAAAAATGGACGGCTATGAAAAATCGGGAAAATTGATTTTCGCGTCCGACACGCCCTGTGACACGCCCGTGTCACAGGCCGTGTACTCAAAGAGGTGCTCAACCCGCCTTATCCCCCAAAATAGGTCACTGCCACGGGACACGCCCAAAGTCACGCCCGTGACACAAATCTGCGCTCGACGATCTGCGTTCGACGATCTGCGTTCGACGATTGGGAAGCGATCATCGAGCTCACCAGCGATCGTCGAGCCTGCCAGCGATCGTCAAACAGCACGTTCGATGATTTCCGTTCGACGATTCCGCGCGTTCTACGATTTTTGCTCGATGATCAGCGCGTTCGACGATATCCGTTCGACGATCGGGCAGCGATCGTCGAATTGGCCCAGCGCTCGACGATTGGCCTAGCGTTCGATGATCTTGGTTCGACGATTCCGCGCGTTCGACGATTTCCGTTCGACGATTTGCCAGCCCACGAAGCCTTTGTTAAATCGTCGAGCTCAATTCGTTGAACACATCATTTTGTCAACCTGACGCCAAACCCGAGCGAGATACGCCCTCTGCCACGCCTGTGATCCAGGGCGTGACCACCCAAACACTTTCCGTCAAATGACTTTCGTCGATCTCGGCACGACTCCGCACCCGAGCAGGACACGCCCTGGGACACGCCCGTGTCCCAGGCCGTGTCACCCAAAATTTTGCCTGCTGAAAAATTGGGCTGTTACAACCCTCCCCTCCTACAAGAAATTTCGTCCTCGAAATTAGTATAGAGGTTGGCAACCAGCAAGTAAGAGGTTATAACATTAAAATTCTCATGTTACAACAACATATTTTCACTCTCCACTCATTACAGAAATAGCTCGGGAAACTCCACTCGCATGGTTTGCTCTCGCTCCCATGTAAGTTCCTCACGGCCGCAGTTGTCCCACCGGACTTTAACCATTCCGACCGTCTTGTTCCGCAACTGTTTCTCGGCTCGATCCTCGATCTGAATGGGTCTAACTCTCGTTGTTAGCTCATACTCCACCGGCACATGATCATCCGCAATCACTTGAGCTATATCTTTAACGGCTTTCCGAAGCACCGAGATGTGAAACAAATCATGTAATCCACCCAAGTCCGCCGAAAGAGCTAGTCGATATGCCGCTTCTCCGACTCGCTCAACCACTTCAAACAGACTCAAATATCTTAGACTCAACTTTTTCAAACGTCGAATCTTGGAGACACCTTTGAAGGGCTTGATCTTCAAGTAGACTCAATCGCCAACCGCGAACTCCACGTTCCGGTGCTTGGCGTTGTAGTACTTCGCTTGTCGATCTTGAGCAATGAGTAGTCTCTCTCGAATCGTCCGTATGGTTGAGTTTGCTTCATCTACTTCATTTCAATTATACACTCGAGCTTCGCCCGCTTCTACCCAAGCCAAGGGAGTACGACACTTCCTTCCATATAGCGTTTCATACGGTGTCATCCCAATGCTCGCCTGGTAGCTGTTATTATAGGCAAACTCCACCATGTAGAGATGATCTTCCCATCTCTTTCCGAAGTCGAGGGCGCACATCCGGAGCATGTCCTCCATCGTTCTGTTGGTACGTTCGGTTTGGCCATCCGTTTGGGGATGAAAGGCCGTACTGAATGTCAATTTCGTGCCCAACAGTCGGTGAACTAGCCTCCAGTCATTTGACATCAATCGCCCATCTCGATCACTTACGATGCTCCGAGGAACACCGTGAAGCCGTACAATTTGGTCAACATATAATTTTGCCAAACTTTCGACCGAATCATCCCGCATGTTCGGGAGAAAATGTGACACTTTAGTTAGTCGGTCAACAATCACCCAAATGGAATCATTTCTTCGCTGAGATCTTGGCAATCTGTGCACAAAATCCATGGAAATATCATCAAACTTCCACTCTGTGATCAGCAGCGACTTCAAATAACCACCCGACTTTTGGCATTCTGCCTTCACCATCGCACATGTTTGGCATTTGGCCATATAGAGGGAAACATCTCTCTTTAGCCCTGACCACCAGAATAGCTTTTTATATCATTGAACATTTTTGTGCTCCCGGGGTGAATGGAATACTTTGTATAATGCGCTTCATACATCAGTTCTTCCCTCAATTTACCCACATTCGGGACGCACAAACGGCCCTCTTTTCGCAAAAGACTGTCATTCCAGGAGAATTTGCCCTCTGGCCCCTCGTTAACATAGCATAAGAGATCTTCATCTAACCTCGTTGCTTGTCGAATCCGGTCTGCAAGGTCACATTGCACCTCCGTCCAGTTCAGACTTGCATTGGTGGTAGAATTCTTGTCAACACAATAAATCTCCAACGCTTCTAGCTCCTGGATGAGACGTTCATCATGCCTTTATAACCAACTCGCTCTAGCCAGAGCTCTCCGACTCAAGGCATCCGCGACTATGTTTCCCTTCCCGGGAGTATAGTGGATCTCGAAAGTGTAGTCCCCAAGGAATTCCAACCACCTTCGTCGTCGCATGTTCAAGTCATGCTCCAATAGGTACTTTAAGCTCTTGTGATCTGTATAGATCTCCACCTTCACTTCATAAAGATAGTGTCGCCACAACTTTAGTGCAAAAATCATCGCCGCCAACTCTAAATCATGGACGGGATAATTTCCCTCGTGCACCTTCAGCTGGCGTGAGCCATAAGCAATGACCTTTCCATTCTGCAGAAGAACGCTGCCTAAGCCGCTCTCTGAGGCATCACTATAAATAACAAATCCATCGGTCCCACTTGGCGAAGACAACACCGGCGCCGTGGTCAACCGAACCTTCAGCTCTTCAAAAGCTCGTGCGCACGCGCACTCTGGCGTCCAAACGAACTTCAGATCTTTTCTCGTCAGCATGGTTAGCGGCAAAGCGATCCGCGAGAAATTCTCAACAAATCTTCGATAGTTTCCCGCAAGTCCAAGGAAACTCCTGACCTCATCCACAGAAGACAACAATGGCCACTCTTGTATGGCTCTTATCTTTGCTGGATCCACTGCAATGCCTGCTCCACTCACCACATGCCCCAGAAAAGCCACCGATGATAGCCAAAACTCGCACTTCGAGAGCTTGGCATAGAGCTGATTTTGCCTAAATGTATTCAACACCAATCGCAAATGTGTCTCATGTTCAGCTTTCGACTTCGAGTACACCAGGATGTCATCAATGAACACGATCACAAACAGATCCAGGTACTCTCGGAATGTACGGTACATCAAATCCATAAACACTGAGGGCGCATTGCACAGTCCAAATGGCATGACTGTGTACTCATAGTGCCTGTAACACGTTCCAAATGCGGTTTTGGGAATGTCACCTTCCCGAATTCTCAACTGGTAATAACCAGACTTCAGGTCCAACTTCGAATAGACGGTCGAGCCCACCAGCTGATCGAATAAATCATCAATCCGGGGTATCAGATATTTATTCTTCTTGGTCAACTTATTCAGTTCACGGTAGTCAATACATAACCGTAACCCACCGTCTTTCTTCTTCACAAAAAGCACAGGCATGCTCCAAGGTGACATGCTTGGGCATATATAACCTTGCTCCAGCAATTCTTGTAGTTGGACCTTCAACTCAGCCAACTCCTTTGGCGCGACGCGATATGGCGAGTGGGTCACAGGTTTCACACCTGGCACCAACTCGATCGTGAAGTCAATCTCCCGCTGGGGTGGTAGCCCAGGGAGATCCTTGGGAAACACATCTGTAAATTCCGACATAATCGGAACCTCGCACACACTGGCCTTAGGCTCAACAGCCTGAATCAGTGCGAAGTAACACTCCGCACCCTTCCGAACAGCCTTGACTACTTAGAGTGCATACAGCAACATCCCGCCCACTTCTCGCATACCCGCGAACTTTGTCTCCTGTTCGGTATTCTGGCCCAACGTGATTTCTTTGGACTAGCAATCAATCAAGGCATGCTGCTCCGCAAGCCAATCCATACCAAATATCACGTCGAATTTCGATATCGGTAATACAGATGCAGTCAAACTGAAATCCCGACTTCCTATTTGGACCGCCACATCACAAGTTTGATCCGCAAGCATCCAACAGCCATTCGGCAACACCACTCTGACACTATCTGTCTCTGCACGACTAGGTATCCCAAGCCGCGCTATGAACTCGCTAGACAGAAAAGAATGCGACGCACCCATATCAAACAGTGCTCGCTCCAGCATGTCCCGAATCATCACAAAACCTGTGACAATCATGCCACACACACAAACCACAAACACATAGGCACTAAGCAAAGCATACAAGCAATATAATATGCCAAACAAAACTCATACCTGTGACGACATCACTCTGCTTGATGGCCTCCTGCAGGCCAAGATTGTAGACCTGGGGCTGCTTCTGTGAGGCAGAGGAGTCCATTACTGCCTTGCCCTTCTCCGCATACGACGCTCCCTCCTTCTTTTCATTCTTTGGCGGCACCCGACACTCTCGAGCTATATGCCCCACCCATCCACAATTGAAGTATGTACGAGTATCCGACCTTGAGGTAGCCCCCGACGTTGCTCCCGATGCAACTGATGAAGGAGCTTGTCCACTTGTCTTGGACTTCTTGCCCCATTTCTTCTTATAAAATGGTTTCCTAGATCGGGGCACCTTCCACTCCGGTTGCGTCACAGCCAAAGCCCTCTTCACCTGCACCCTCTTCATATCTTTTTCTAGCGCTCGCAGTGTCGACCAACGCCTGAAAGCCTTGGTTCACAGAACTAGAAACCAGGAACCTCAGCTCGTCCCGCAGTCCTTCATAGAACCTATTTGTCTTCCTCTACTCATCAGCAAAAATAGAACTCGCATACCGCCCCAAGCATGTAAACTCATGCAGGTATGCGTCAACACTGTCATCACCTTGCGTTAGCCTTTGGAATTCATTCTCCATGACAATCTGTTGCACCGCAGGAAGGTGCTTCGCTAGGAAGAGTCGGGAGAATTCTTCCATGGATAGTTGTGTTAAGGGTCGACCCGCCAAGTGATGCAACTCCATCTCGTCCCACCACAATCTAGCTTCTCCTTCAAGCAGGAAGGTAGCTAAGGTGACTTTCTGATGCTCCTCCGATCCAATCACCATCATGATTCGCTTGACGTGCGATAGCCAATCCTCAGCCTGCGTAGGAGTTCTCGCTCCCGAAAACGTAGGCGGATGGAAACTCATAAATCGCGTCAAATGCTTCTCATTCGCTCGAGGAGCCACATCCACTACAGGTTCAGGCCATGCCGCCACCTGTTCTGGCCTCACAGCCGGTTTTTCCTGCCTAAGTGGCTGGCCTTGGATCATGGCAAACAAAGCCTCAGCAACTAAACGCACATGTTCTGCAGACGGTGGAGGTGTAGGCACCGCGGCTGGTGTCATACTTTCATCAGAATGCTGGGGCTCTAACTGCCCAGCTCCACTCCGTGTCACCTAAAGGTGGACAAGACACACACATTAGCGGTCTTACACAAGCAAACAACACAAAATAAGAACACGCAGGTTCCTCAAACACAAGAATTTGCATTCCTATCATGGATATTTAGGAGTTCAATCGTAGAAACGTGGCTTGCACAGACACATGCTTGCCACCCCACAAAAGAAGTCGACTACGACTTCAAGAGGGAAAGACCAAGACCTCTGATACCAAAAATGTAACAACCTCATCCGTTCATATGGTATATACTAGAAGGTCCGGCCGGGGCCCCACATCATATATCACAAAACAGGCGGAAAAGTTACGGGATGATACCAGAATAGCGCAGCGCACCTTAACATATTGCATTCTAGCGGAAGAATATACTAACACTTGAACTCCACACGTGAATGTCCAACATATAAAACAACTCCACATTGTATATATAATAGGAATGTCTTACAACAACACAAAAGTTGGCCTTATGACCTTACAGGGCTTACAAACAGTGACCTAAACATTGGCGCGCATGTCAGCCACATTAAAAGAAAACACAACAGTCATTCCAAATATCCTTCGAGGGCTAGCAGCAACAACAACAGTAGGGACATCAACCTTTATGCGTCCTGCTTGGCTCTCCAGCACCTGTATAGGGACAATCCACCCAACGATGGCAAACAGAGGCAACGGTCATCATTCAGCTGACCAAATTATAACGACCCTACCCCTTTACCAGGGCAGCGGTATTCTTCCCTGCAGGCATAACATTCACAAGCATGTATATAATTCATACAAATGTGCTCTCACGCACACACATGCCATCACAACCGTCAGCCACCCAGCCCGACGATCCGTACACTCAGGGCACATTCTTGGTGTACCGGCGAACCAGTTTCCCACCACCGTATCAGGGTCATAACCCAACGACAACTCTCTTGAGCATTTACTCCATGGCGTGCAGCCGAAGTTCTAGTATTCAAACACCGGGATGGCCTGTAGCCCCCCATTGTGTCATGGCACGCAAGCCTAAGACTCTCGCTATGTGCTCCAACAGACCGCACCTTCTGGTCCACGTCGGACGGACATAACGCAGGTCGGATCCTCCACCCCCGTTGCTCAAATCGCCTTGCCTTCACCGAGTACGGCGTACTCGCGGCTTAATCAAAGGCGCGAGTCGGTCTCACCAATCCTGTTCTTGACATTCAAGCCTGGGCATTTCTATTACACCCATTCATCTCACAACATCAGCGAGTCTTTCCTGAGCACACCAGTACTTCCTGTTACTCGTTCACAGGTACGACACCGCAATATTCCAAATGTCAGGGGTCTTTCCTGGGCACACAAGTACTTCCTGCTACTCTCTTCACAGGTACCACCTACGACATCAAGCATCACAAAGGGCCTTTCCTGGTCACACCAGTACTTCCTGTTACTCATTCACAGGTAAGACTCAATAGCACAAGCATAACACAGATATTTCCTGGACTACCACTACAGTACTTCCTGCTACTACCCTTTACAGGCATAACCCGTTGTCTCCTTAAACTACACGTTTATCACGGAGTCTTCTTCGATTCGTATGCAACATCACCAATCCAGACCAACCTGTCCAGATGGGCTTCACATAGCATGTCTATTCCGTACTCCATTTCCGGATCTATATGCCAACAAAAGGGGATTCCATGAATCACCCAAAAGACTCTCAAAATCAGCCACCTTTTGGTGGGGGAAATCACATGCATATGCCAAAAGGAAGCCTTCACATGGCTAGGAAGAAAGGTCGTTACCCTTGAAGACCGCTTTGGTGCCATGAAGTTCCCAGCTGGCTAGAAAGAGCGTTTTCTCCGCAAAATTGGCCTCGGATTACCGCTTGACACTCACAAGCTCCACCACCGAACATCCCCTCTTCTTCTGCGTCTTCTTTTCCCTTTCTCTCTCTAAACTTGTAGAAAGATGAAGGCAATAACAAATGAGAATACGTTCTCTGTTTTCAGCCTTAAGAAAGCAGGAAAGAAGCTCAGCCCTTGGATCCAAGTTGAGAAAAATGGACTGCTACGAAAAATCGGGAAAACCAATTTTCACGTCCGACATGCCCTGTTACACGCCCGTGTCACAGGCCGTGTACTCAAAGCGGTGCTCAACCCGCCTTATCCCCTAAAACAGGTCACCGTCATGGGACACGCCCAAAGTCACGCCCGTGACACAAATCTGCACTCGACGATCTGCGTTCGACGATTGGGAAGCGATCGTCGAGCTCACCAGCGATCGTCGAGCCCGCCAGCGATCGTCAAACAACATGTTCGACGATTTTCATTTGACGATTCCGCGCGTTCGACGATTTCCTCTCGACGATCAGCGCGTTCGACGATATCCGTTCAACGATCGGGCAGCGATCGTCGAATTTGGGCAGCGCTCGACGATTGGCCTAGCATTCGAGGATCTCGGTTCGACAATTCCGCGCGTTCGACGATTTCCGTTCGACGATTTGCCAGCCCATGAAGCCTTTGCTAAATCGTCGAGCTCAATTCGTTGAACACAGTATTTCGTCGACCTGACACCGAACCCGAGCGGGACACGCCCTCTGCCACGCTCGTGATCCAAGCGTGACCACCCAAACACTTTCCGTCGAACGGCTTTCGTCGATCTCGGCACGACTCCGCACCCGAGCAGGACACGCCCTAGGACACGCCCGTGTCCCAGGCCGTGTCACCCAAAATTTTGTCTGCTGAAAAATTGGGTTGTTACACCGTTATTGTCTTTAGATATTTGTCCCTCCCAGCAAGGCTCTTTATTGACATTGCTGGTAGTGTACTCAGAACTCATGTGTCCAGGAACACATGATTCATTGCATCTGTTAGAAGTTAGATGCTTGGAAGGTAACTTAACTGGACCAATTGGGGCTTTACCCTTAGGTTCAGACTTCTTAAAAAACTTTTTATTTTTTCCATAACCTACACCACTTCTAAATGGTACAGAAAATGTATCTATGATAGTTAGCAGCACTGACTTGGGTTTTGAGAACTAATTTAGGATCTGACTTTCCTAGGTGAGCTTTGCTTCCAGGTCTTTGACAGTCTTGACCTGTTCTACTATTATTTCTGTTTGATTATCTATCTTGTTTATTAGTTCTATAAGCTTTAGTTTTTGAAGGTCCAACTTTATGTTGACCCTCTCCAACTGTAAAGATATTCCCCTCAGAGATTCTAATTCAACAACACATCAAAACTATAAAGCAGTGGCTAAATAGAACGGGGGTGGTGAGGTATGGGGGTAACGCATTTGATTGACCCTAGTGTTACTCACGCGTCTTGCTTCTGTGCATTTTGGTGAGTTTATAAGATTCCTGTGTGAATCTAAGTGTAGGATCTGTGTTTAGATCTGAGTTTGTAGTGCTTAAGGAAAGCCTGAGTTTATAGGGCATGTGTTGAAAGCCTGAAGTGTAGGATCTGTTTAGAGATCTAAGGTATAGGATCTATGTGTAAGGATCCGATTTTGTAAAAATGCCAGCAACTTGTCTTTCTGTTGAAGTATACTGTAAGATAATATTTTTTTTCAACATTTTCTTTGAGAAAGTGATATCTTATTTCTATATGTTTAGTTCTACTGTGTGAAATAGAATTATTAGCAATAGAAATTGCACTAGTAGAATCACAAAACATAATAGATTTACTTAGCAGTACACTGTAGTCTAGTAATTGATGATGAATCCACAGCAACTGTGCACAGCAGCTTCCAACAGATATGCACTTAGATTTTGTTGTAGAAATTGCAGCACTTGTTTGCTTTTTGCTGCTCCAACTTATGAGTCTTTTCCCTAAAAACTGACAAGTTTTAGAAGTACTCTTTCTGTTTTCTTTACACCCTGCAAAATCTGTATCTGTTTATCATGTGAGTTCAAAATCACTATCCTTAGGATACCAAAGACCAAGATTGGGTGTACGTGCCCTTAAGATATCTCAACATTCTCTTTATAGTAGTGTAATGAGACTCTTTGGGGCATGCTTGGAACCTTGCACAGACACATATTGGGAACATAATATCTGGCCTACTACCAGTTAAATACAGGAGTGATCCAATGATGCCTCTATATAAGGTTTCATCAACTGATTTCCCAGATTCATTCTTATAAAGTGACACGGAAGAACCCATTGGAGTTCTCTTGGTAGAAGAATTCTCCATACCATACCTCTTAATCAACTCCTTAGTGAATTTACAATGTGAGATGGATATACCATCCTTAGATTGTCTAACTTGGAATCCCAAGAAGAACTTTAGCTCACCCATACTGCTCATTTTAAACTTGTCTTGCATAAGCCTGTCAAATTTTTCACATAGCTTCTCATTAGTAGACCCAAAAATTATGTCATCTACATATATCTGAATTAGGATGCTTGAACTTTTAATGTCCTTAAGGAATAATGTCTTGTTTATCTTTTCTCTAGAGAACTTGTTCTTGATAAGAAAGGTAGACAGAGTCTCATACCAAGCTCTAGGTGCTTGTTTTAACCCATACAAAGCCTTGTGCAATCTTTTGACATGAGAGCTGGGTTTAGAGTTTACAAAACATGGCGACTGCTCTATATTGACTTCCTACTTCAGTGTACTATTGAGAAATGTTGAATTTACATCCATCTGGTAGACCTTGTATCCTTTGTATGCTGCATAAGCTAAAAACAAACTTATGATTTATAGCCTAGCTATAGGTGTAAATGTTTGGTCAAAGTTTATCTCTTCCTCTTGTCTATATCCTTTAGCTACTAATCTAGCTTTGTTCTTAACTATAACCCCATACTCAACTACTTTGTTTCTATAAATCCACTTAGTGCCTATGACATTGTGATCACTAGGTCTAGGAACTAGACTCCAGACTTTGCATCTCTTAAATTGATTGAGCTCTTCTTGCATAACTATTATCCAGTTAGGATCTAATTTGACTTCCTCAAACTTTTTAGGTTCTACCTGAGAGAGAAAGCTTGAGTATAGAATCTCATGTGATGTCTACTTCTAGTAGTTACTCCTAGTCTGACATCACCTATCATTTGATCAATAGGATGATCTCTGTTGGGTACATTGGTTCAAATGTACCTGATTTGAAGAAGCCTCACACAACTCAATGATATACATCAAAATGTATTTGATGTATTTTGAGTTTACTTGTGCAGGTTAAGTATTTGCAGGAAAGATGTAAAAGTTTATAAGTCCATGTGTCGACACCCAGAGGGAAAGTGTCGACACTTAAGAAGACTTGTGTCGACACCCAGGCAAGCAGTGTCGACACTTGGAGTATTTGTGTCGACATCAGGGATGCAGAGTCGACACCAGACAGAAAGTGTCAACACAAGCAGCTGTGTCGACACTCAATGAAGAAAAGTGCAGTGAAGCAGAGTCGACACTTAGCAGTTGTGTCGACACCCAGAGAAACTGTGTCTACATCAGAAAGTGTCGACACTTGGAGGCTGTGTCGACACTCAGCAAAAGTCAGCAGAGACTAAGTATAAGTGTCGACACAAGAAAGATGTGTCGACACTCAGCAGAAGACTCAACACTTGAAGAAAGTGTCGACACCCAGAACAATGTGTCGACACACTGCAGAAGAGTCAACACTTGAAGAAAGTGTCGACACAAGAAAGAATGTGTCGACACTTAGCTGAAGACTCGACACTTAGCAAGGTTCAACAAAATTCTAAGTACAAGTGTCGACACTAAGGAGATGTGTCGACACTCAGCCAGAGTCTCAACAGAAGAAGAATGTGTCGACACAAGGAGCTGTGTCGACACTCAGCAAGTATCAACACTGAAGGCTTGTGTCGACACCAAGAAGAAGTGTCGACACTTAACAGATTCAACACATGAAGATGTGTCGACACAAAGGAGTTGTGTCGACACTTACAAGAATTCAGCAATAGACTGAAGTACAAGTACTTGTGTCGACACACATTATCAGTGTCGACACATGAAGAAGAAGCAGTGTCGAGATATAAAATCTACAACACAAGGAGTTGTGTCGACACCTTGTAGTCTAGTGTCGACACTTAGACAACTTGTGTCGACACTTGGTATATAAGTGTCGACACTTAAAGACAGACAGTCTCGACACTTTCAGACAGTTATAGAATTTTCAAGAACTGACTGGATGACTTGACAGCTGTCATACCAGCCGGTCTACTGCACCTGTCAGAGTTGTCAGAAATCAGTTATGAACCGGACCAGCCGGTTACCATGAAGAAGGCCTATAAATAGGCTTATACTGTCTACAGAAACAGATGATTTTAAAAGAGATTGTCCAAGTTGTTCAAGTAATTGAAAAGTAAAGAAGATCTAGCTATTCCTTGAAGAATCTAGTGAAGATCTAAGAAGTTGGAGAGAGAGAGCTCCATCCAAGAAGTCAGCTGTTGGAACCAGGCTGAGAAGAAGGGTTCAGATTTGTTCTGAATCTTAAGTTGCAGAGATCAAGGATCAACTGCAGAAGAGATTAATCTTATTGTGTTCTACTTTCAAGAAGCTTTGAAGAAAGCCAAGTCAGATTGATCTCAGCTGAGTTCTTCCAAGAACTCATCAAGAAACTCACAACTCTTCTCTCTTTTCTCTGAGTTGTAGAGTTAACATTTTGTATTCATATTATCTTGTAGGATCCTTAGGGATCTGAGTTTTGTAAGCCTGTAATTATAAAGGCTGAGTGTAGGGCCTGTGTGCCTGAGTGTAGGAGAGTTGTATCTCTAAGTGTAGGCCTGTTGTGGCTGAGTGTAGGACTTGGTGGCTGAGTGTAGGCCTTGGTGGCTGAGTGTAGGCTTTGTGAAGAAGCTGAGTTGTAGGGCCTTGGGCCTGAGTTGTAGGAACCTTGTTTTGGGGTTCTGAGTGTAAGATCTGAGGATCTGAGATAGTGGAGGAGTTTGGCCGAATCTAGTACACTACTAGATAGGCGAAGGGAGAAAGTGGATATACCCAAACCTTGGGGAACCACTATAAACTGTGTGTCTACTGGTTGCTTGTGGAATTCTGTGATTGCTGAATGTGTGCTGTGATAAAGTAGATATAATTCTGTGTTTTAATCTGAATTCTGCCTAAAAAGTTAAAAAGATTTAAGTCACCTATTCACCCCCGCCCTCTAGGTGATTAGGTACAATAACTTTCAAGTGGTATCAAAGCGAGGTTACTCAAAAAGGACATAACTGTCTGAGTAGATCCTGTTGGCAGATTCAGTCTTAAGTAAAATTACAGAATCAAGAAACTCAAGAACCATGGGTTCCACTGAGAATCATAAGGAATTGGGATCCATGAAGTAGAAAGGAAATCTTTGGCATTTGGAAGGAAAGGGTGAGACTGTTTATGGAAGGCTCAGACCCTAGGATTTATATCACAGTGAAAGAAGGGCCATATGTGCCCATGAAGGTTTCAGTCTTAGATGCAAATCAGAGAACACCAAAGGATTTCTCTGAAATGACAAAGGATGAGATTGTTCTAGCCACAATGGACAAAAGGGCTCAGAACATCATTGTGAGTGTTATAGATGATGCAACCTTTCAGAATCTGATACACTGCAAGACATCCAAGGAAATGTGGGATACCTTGATAGTGTATATGGAGGGTTCTGAAGAAGTGAGGCAAGACAGAAAATCTTTGCTCAACCAAGAATATGAAAGTTTTAGACAAGGTAAAGCTGATAGCATAACTGAATGCTATAAGAAGTTCTATAGGATTGTGAATGAGCTAATGTCCTATGGCAGAGAGTTCAGTAATTATGAGCTCAATGATAAGTTTCTAAGGTTCCTAACAAAAGATTGGGACACCAAGATCTATGCCATTAGGGAAATGACAAAGTTGGCAGAAATTCCTCCACCAACACTATTTGGAAAACTGCTATCCTATGAGATGCAGTTGATGGTGAGGAAAGAAGAGGAGAAATCAACAAGAAGTGAACATAAAGAAAGAACAGTGACATTCAAGACAGAAGCCCCCAGAAAGTACAGAAGTAAGTCACCTACTCCACCACCAAAAGTAGCTGAAACTGAGTCAGATGAGTCAACCAGCAGAAAGTCTGAAAGCAGTGAAAGTGATGAGTACTTTGATGCATTTACAAGATATTTTCAGAAGTTCTTAAAGAAGAAATAGTGGAGGACAAAACCATCTACTTCACAGGAGTCTAATGACAAGAAAAAGACTCAATACAAGGGCAAGAAGGAAAAGTCTTTTGTTGCCAAAAAGGATAAGAGCCTGTCAGACATTTCTTCATCAGAAACTGAGTCAGATGCTGAGGCATATATAGGACTGTTTGCTGAGGAGGAAGAAGAAGAGTTCATTCAGATCATGAACTCTATATATGAACAAGAGGACAGTCAGTGCCAAGGGCTAATGGCATTGACAGAAAGTGACAAAATCCTGGAGCAGCCAGGACCTAGTAAGGTACAACATTGTTCTTTCAGTTCAATTTCTTGTGCTAGTACAGAATCAGATTCATCATCATCAAGTGATGAGAGTGCATCTGAGTCTGAAGAGGATATTCATCAGTTGATAGATGAATATAAAGTTCTGTTGCAAGCATTTAAGAAATGCAAATCCTTGGCCAAGAGTCAAGCTAAGGAGATTGCAAGTCTGAAAATGGCTGCAACTGATTATGAGAAGATGTTTGATCAAAAGCTAAATGAGATAGCCAGACTGAAGCACATAACTGTGATTCATATGTGGACTATATCATTTAAGAATGATCAAATCAAGAGTCTGAAGATTAATCTTAAGAAGGAGAAAGACTTAGTTGCTAGGTTTTCTAAACCAAAGTCTGTTCTACCCATAATTGATGAATTTGTTCATCACAAAGGTAAAGCTGGACTGGGGTTTACTAAACCTGCAAGGACTGTCATGTCCAAGTCCAAGGGCAAAGCCCCAACTCTCAAAAAGTCAGCTGTAGATAAAACAACTAAGACTGTACCTAAGCAAAGGTTCAATAAGTTTGAGTGTTGGTGCTGTGGCAAGGTAGGCCACTTTGTCATGGACTGTTGGCACAATGCTAGTGCCAAAGTGAGTAGCAAACTGCCTGTTGGAAAACCTGCAGGTAGCTTTGTTAGGAAGCAAACTAACCAGTACCAAGGACCCAAGAATTCTTTGGGTTCTAAGGTTCACTAATCTGTTTTGCAGGTGAGTCCAAGTGACCATGCCCCAATATGGTACTTGGACAGTGGATGTTCCAGACATATGACTGGAACAAGGGGTTTACTAAAGGACTATACACCCATCAAGGATGGTCCAAAAGTCACCTTTGGTGGTTCTGAAAAAGGGATCATCAAGGGTTTTGGTAACATTTCTAACTCCTATATTACAATTACTCAAGTGGCCTATGTTAAAGGTTTGAAACATAACCTTATTAGTATAACTCAATTGAGTGATGTAGGATATGACATCTCATTTGTGAAAGATGGTTGTCATATCAGGAGGTCAAATGATCAAGAGATCATTTTGACTGGCTATAGAAAAAGGAATGTCTATTGCTTAGACATTATGGTTGAGAACAATGGTTCTCCAGTGTGTCTTGTAGCTGATGAGACAGTCTCTCATTGTGTCAAATGGCAAAAGAGGATAGCCCATCTAAACTACAAGACAATTGGAAAACTCTTTAGTAAAAAGCTAGTGAGGAATGATCCTCAAGTTAAGTGTATTAAAGATGGAATATGCTCAGCTTGTCAAAAGGGCAAGCAGACAAGATCCACCTTTAGTAGCATTAAAAACAAAGATGCTGTGAGGTGTTTATACCTCTTACATATGGATCTCTTTGGTCCTATGCCAGTTCACAGCCTAGGTAGGAATGTCTATACCTTTGTAGTTGTAGATGACTACTCAAGGTTTTCCTGGGTGTTCTTCCTTAGACAGAAATCTGAAACACCTAGTGTCTTCTATAGCTTTGTCAAACAAATTCAGAATGAACTAGATAGTACAGTGATCAAAATAAGAAGTGACCATGACACTGAATTTCAGTCTGATAGTATGACAAAACTATGTGAAGAATTTGGGATATTTCAAGAGTTTTCTTCACCAAGGACACCTCAGCTAAATGACATTGCTGAGAGAAAGAATAGAACCTTGATTGAGGCTGGTAGGACCCTATTAAGTGATACATCACTACCAGAATACTTCTGGGCTGAAGCAGTCAATAATGCATGCCATGTTATTAATAGGGCTACCATTACTAAAAGCCTCAACAAGACCCCCTATGAGGTTGTGAAAGGCAGGAAACCAAACCTATCCTACTTCAGGATCTTTGGTTGTAAGTGTTTTATACTTAACAATAGAAAGTCTTACTTGACTAAGTTTGCTGCCAAGTCCCAAGAGGGAATTTTTATTGGGTACATCAACAACAGTAAGGCTTATAGAGTCTACAACTTGTCTACACAAGTTGTAGAAGAGTCTGTACATGTAGTATTTGATGAAACTAGACTTATTAATAATGAGTTGTCTAGTAGTATATGCAGCTCCACAGGTATAACCAAGAAGATGGACAAGTTCACTATAAAAAAAGAACTTACTGCAAGACAGCAAGTAGAAGATAGTGGTTGCTGTCCAGGGGGAGTACTACATGTATCTAATGCAGATGAAGTTTAAGGAGTACAGCAAGATGAAGAAACTGAAGAAGTTCAACCTGAAGTCAGGATGCCTCCAGCCAATAGGCATCTTAGAGATCATCCAGCAGAACAAATCATTGGTGATCCAAGACAAGGGGTACAAACAAGGAGTAGAAATCTGAATGCAGTGCTCTTCTCCAGTTTCCTATCCCAAGTTGAACCAAAGAAGTTTGAAGAAGCCATCCTAGACCCTCATTGGATTGAGGCAATGCAAGAAGAGCTGAATCAGTTCAAGAGGTGAAAGGTCTGGTAGCTTGTTCCTAAACCAAAAGACCACAACATAATTGGAACCAAGTGGATCTTTAGGAATAAGATGGATGAACATGGAGTCATCATTAAGAACAAAGCAAGATTGGTTGCTAAAAGATATAGGCAGGAAGAAGGTATTGACTTTGATCAAACCTTTGCTCCAGTAGCCAGACTTGATGCCATAAGAATGTTCCTGGCCTATGCAACCTTTCAAGGATTTAAAGTTTACCAAATGGATGTCAAGTCAGCATTTTTGAATGGTAATCTAAAAGAGGAAGTCTATGTGGAACAGCCATCAGGTTTTGTTGATTCAACTCAACCTAATCATGTCTATAGACTTAGGAAAACATTATATGGGTTAAAACAAGCCCCTAGGGCTTGGTATGAAACTCTGTCTAGTTTCCTCATTGAGAATAAGTTCACAAGGGGGAAAATAGACAAGACTCTATTCCTTAGGGAATCCAGAGGCAAAGTAATATTAGTCCAAATATATGTAGATGACATAATATTTGGGTCTACTAAAAGTAGTCTTTGCAAAAAGTTTGCAAAACTAATGCAAGGACAATTTGAGATGAGTAGTATGGGGGAGCTTAAGTTCTTCTTGGGTCTCCAAGTAAGACAGACTGAGAATGGTTTATCCATATGCCAGTCTAAGTTCACCCTAGCACTCATAAGGAAGTATGGTATGGATTCATCCTGTACCATGAATACTCCTATGAGGTCAAGTATATCTCTTAGCAAGGATGTTGCAGGGAAACCTGTAGATGAGTCTTTGTATAGAGGGATAGTTGGCTCCCTATTATATTTGACTGCAAGTAGACCAGATATCATGTATGCTACATGTGTCTATGCAAGGTATCAAGCATGCCCTAAAGAGTCTCATTTGACAGCAGTCAAAAGGATATTGAGATATCTAAAGGGCACTCCTTATCTAGGCCTCTAGTACCCTAGGAATGAGGATTTTGAACTAACATGTTATTCAGATACAGACTTTGCAGGATGCAAAGAAGACAGAAAAAGCACAAATGGAACCTGTCAATTCCTAGGTGGAAGACTGATTTCATGGAGTAGCAAAAAGCAAACAAGTGTGGCTATCTCCACTGCAGAGTCAGAATATGTGGCTGCAGGAAGTTGCTGTGCTCAACTTCTATGGATACAACATCAGCTTGAGGATTATGGATTTCAGGTAAGTAGAACTCCACTATTTTGTGATTCTACCAGTGCTATATCAATTGCACATAATCCTGTTTCCCATAGTAGAACTAAATATATTGAAATAAAATATCATTTTCTTAGGGAACATGTAGAAAAAGAAGATATTTTACTGGAATATGTTAAAACAGATAATCAACTAGCTGATATGTATACTAAGCCCCTAGAAGAAACTAAGTTCAATAAGTTTAAAATTGAATTAGGTATGATAAACTTAGAATAAGTTTATAGAAATGGCTAAGTAAAAAGGTGTCGACACACAGAGATATCTGTGTCGACACAGAAAAGTGGTCTCGACACTTCAGGGAAAAGGTGTCGACACATCTATGAAGTTGGTGTCGACACTTCAGAAAATTAGTGTCGACACATGACAAGTAGGTGTCGACACATCCAAGGTGGTGTCGACACTTAGGCTTTACTCAGAATTCTCTAAGTAAAGTCTCGACTAAATGTCGAGTTATGTGGTGTCGACACAAAAAAACAAGTGTCGACACATATATATGTTGACTAAACTTGTGTCGACTCATAGGTGTCGAGACATTATAAGTCAGTGTCGACACTTATCGACAGTGTCGACACAATTTAAGTTAGCTGCCCGCCCTTTCATCTTCAAACCTAGAAAGGTATAAATAGGATTTTGCCGTTGTCTGTCGACACGCTTTCAAAAGTTTCAAGACCAAACTTGTGTGTCGACACCTCTCTTCTCTCAGTTCAAATTCTTCAAACCCTAATGACGCCAAAGCTCGAGGAGAACGTCAATGAAGACTATGAACTGGTGCGAGACGCGTTTGGTGATGCAGACCCAGAAATCAAGAATGTGATAACCCTAGTTGCAGACTCGGGGTTAGAATTTCTTATTTCAGAGCCTACAAAGATCTATAAGAAGGAAGTTCTAGAGTTTCTGAATGGAGCTAAAATAGACGAATCTGGATTCAAGATCAAATCCAGGGTACATGGAGAAAAGGTGAAGGTATCACCAAAAAGCTTAAGAAAGGTTCTAAACCTGCCTAGAACCAAGGAAGAAGAAGAAGTAACTGCTTCTAAGACCAGAGAAGGATTGACATGGTGTGGTCTGGATTCAAAGATGAAAATTAGATCTGTGTTTAATAGAAAGGGCATGAACAGACAAGAGAAATTCCTCTCTGAAATTGTTGGCAAAGTAATTTTGAGTAAGCCAGGAGGGCATGATAGGGTATCAGCCCATATGTTCAGTATTATGACAAGGATAATCTTCACTTTGAAAACAGATTGGTCTGTTATAGTCTTTGAAAAGATCAAAGAAAGTCTGAAGAAACCCAACTTGGGTAGGATCTTAAGTTTATACCTAGCTGGTAGCATACCTGAGGTTATGAGTCAGGCTGCTGGCACTAAGATCAATCATATGAGAAAGATGGACATGAGGATCTTCTCCAGATGGGACAGGGTTTTGTCTAAGAAGATGCCAACCCCTGAGAAAATAACTTCTGAGAAGGAAACTCCACTGAAGAAGAAGAAGAAGATAGCCCCAGTGGCTCAAGAGTCAACTAGCAGCTCCGATAGTGAAGAACAAGTTGTCTTTACTCCAAAAGATGATGTAGAAGGAACTGTTGATTATAGTGCTCTAATGGTTGCAATGCAAATTAAGCTTGATGAGCTCAGGCAGGCCATTGAGAAGTATGTGGATGAAGAGCAAAAATCATTACAGTTTGATTTGGCCCAGGATATTAAGTCTATAAGATTTGAAATGAATCTTAATAAAAAGGAGATGACAGACTGCTTCCACAAGGGAGGGAATGCAGTAGTATATTTGACAACTCATCAAGAAAAGATAAAAGCTCAAGTAGATGAACTTGAAGTAAAGCAAGGCTATGTACTGGAAAATCAAATCAGGATGAATGATAATTTGACAGAGTCTCACAATGCCATTATCAATGAGATGCAGAACATAGCTGCTGGACTGACTACTTCTACTGCTACTGCTAAAGCAGAATTTGACAAAGCATTCCAAGAAGAAATAACTGCTGTTAAGACTGCCATACAAGACTCTCAGAAGATCATCACTGACAAACTCCAAAGGTTGAAACCTTATTTTAAAGATGGAGTCAACTATTTGGATGCCCAAATAAGATTTCAAAAGTATGATTTGAGGGATCACATGGTTAGAGAAGTCATAAAGGGGGAGAGGGTGTTAGTCAAAGCCAGCTCTGATCATGCCAAGTGGATATCTAATTCTATCAGATCAACTCTTGGTTATCCTCCTTTATGTGATGATGATAATGTTGCAGAATCTGGGATTACTCCTGCATATCTAGGAGGGGAGCAACCTGAAGTGGCTCAAGTCATCTACCCTCCTCCAGATTTTGATATGATACATGCTGATATCCAGACAATGTATAGCCCACCTGAGAATAAGAAAAATGTTATCATAGAAAAGGTGGTTCAGCCAGTATCTGAAGCTATGCAAGAAGCTCTGCAGAAAGAAGAAGAAACCAGATTGTCTAAGAAGAGGTTCAGGGAGCAAGCTGAACAAAGACCTGACTTTGAGCAGTGGAGCCCCACTTCAAGAAACATAATCTTAACTGCATGGAAAGCTGCAAAAAATAACATTCAAGACAGAAATAAATGGTTTTCTGAATTGGAATGGAGAAAGCATGAGACAAGGCAAGAAGCCATAGTCCAATATAGAAGAAAGGCCAAGATGAGAAAGCTACCTCCTACTGCCCAGGAGCCTAGCAAGTAATTTCCCAAGCCTTATCATTATTTTGAGAGGCAAAAGATTAAAGCAGAAGAGCTAAAGAAAAAGGATCTGAAAGGCAAGAATCCTGCTGATGCTGAAGTTGCTGAAGCTCCTGTTCAAGCCAAAGTACAATCTGGAAAAGGAATAGTGATCAAGGAGGCTGAACAAAAATAGAATAGAATTTTCTTAAGTTTACTATGTAATCTTTTGATGTAAAATATTCTGTAAACTTTAGAATTATGAATATGACAAAGTGTTAGAACAATGTGCTGTGTGATAAATTTGCTGTGTGATGAATTTATTTCATAATTGTTCTGAGATAATGTCTATGTATACATGTTTGATTGATACATGTTTATGTTTGCCCTGATATATAATCCTGCTTTACATCATTTTGTAATTTTATTATGAATGGTGTATATCATTGACTAAGGGTTATGACTTCTCCAAATAGGGGGAGATTGTTGGGTACATTGCTTCAAATGTACCTGATTTGAAGAAGCCTCACCCAACTCAATGATATACATCAAAATGTATTTGATGTATTTTGAGTTTACTTGTGCAGGTTAAGTATTTGCAGGAAAGATGTAAAAGTTTCTAAGTCCATGTGTCGACACCCAGAGGGAAAGTGTCGACACTTAAGAAGACTTGTGTCGACACCCAGGCAAGCAGTGTCGACACTTGGAGTATTTGTGTCGACACCAGGGATGCAGAGTCGACACCAGACAGAAAGTGTCGACACAAGGAGCTGTGTCGACACTCAATGAAGAAAAGTGCAGTGAAGCAGAGTCGACACTTAGCAGTTGTGTCGACACCCAGAGAAACTGTGTCTACATCAGAAAGTGTCGACACTTGGAGGCTGTGTCGACACTCAGCAAAAGTCAGCAGAGACTAAGTATAAGTGTAGACACAAGAAAGATGTGTCGACACTCAGCAGAAGACTCAACACTTGAAGAAAGTGTCGACACCCAGAACAATGTGTCGACACACTGCAGAAGAGTCAACACTTGAAGAAAGTGTCGACACAAGAAAGAATGTGTCGACACTTAGCTGAAGACTCGACACTTAGCAAAGTTCAGCAAAATTCTAAGTACAAGTGTCGACACTAAGGAGATGTGTCGACACTCAGCCAGAGTCTCAACAGAAGAAGAATGTGTCGACACAAGGAGCTGTGTCGACACTCAGCAAGTATCAACACTGAAGGCTTGTGTCGACACCAAGAAGAAGTGTCGACACTTAACATATTCAACACATGAAGATGTGTCGACACAAAGGAGTTGTGTCGACACTTACAAGAATTCAGCAATAGACTGAAGTACAAGTACTTGTGTCGACACACATTATCAGTGTCGACACATGAAGAAGAAGCAGTGTCGAGATATAAAATCTACAACACAAGAAGTTATGTCGACACCTTGTAGGCTAGTGTCGACATTTAGACAACTTGTGTCGACACTTGGTCTATAAGTGTCGACACTTAAAGACAGACAGTCTCGACACTTTCAGACAGTTACAAAATTTTCAAGAACTGACTGGATGACTTGACAGCTGCCATACCAGCCGGTCTACTGCACCTGTCAGAGTTGTCAGAAATCAGTTATGAACCGGACCAGCCGGTTACCATGAAGAAGGCCTATAAATAGGCTTATACTGTCTACAGAAACAGATGATTTTAAAAGAGATTGTCCAAGTTGTTCAAGTAATTGAAAAGTAAAGAAGATCTAGCTATTCCTTGAAGAATCTAGTGAAGATCTAAGAAGTTGGAGAGAGAGAGAGCTCCATCCAAGAAGTCAGCTGTTGGAACCAGGCTGAGAAGAAGGGTTCAGATTTGTTCTGAATCTTAAGTTGCAGAGATCAAGGATCAACTGCAGAAGAGATTAATCTTATTGTGTTCTACTTTCAAGAAGCTTTGAAGAAAGCCAAGTCAGATTGATCTCAGCTGAATTCTTCCAAGAACTCATCAAGAAACTCACAACTCTTCTCTCTTTTCTCTGAGTTGTAGAGTTATAAAGGCTGAGTGTAGGGCCTGTGTGCCTGAGTGTAGGAGAGTTGTATCTCTGAGTGTAGGCCTGTTGTGGCTGAGTGTAGGCCTTGGTGGCTGAGTATAGGCCTTGGTGGCTGAGTGTAGGCTTTGTGAAGAAGTTGAGTTGTGAGGCCTTGGGCCTGAGTTGTAGGAACCTTGTTTTGGGGTTCTGAGTGTAAGATCTGAGGATCTGAGATAGTGGAGGAGTTTGGCCGAATCTAGTACACTACTAGATAGGCGAAGGGGGAAAGTGGATGTACCCAAACCTTAGGGAACCACTATAAAACTGTGTGTCTACTGGTTGCTTGTGGAATTCTGTGATTGCTGAATGTGTGCTGTGATAAAGTAGATATAATTCTGTGTTTTAATCTGAATTCTGCCTAAAAAGTTAAAAAGATTTAAGTCACCTATTCACCCCCCGTCTAGGTGATTAGGTACAATATCTTTCAAGTGGTATCAAAGCGAGGTTACTCAAAAAGGACATAACTGTCTGAGTAGATCCTGTTGGCAGATTCAGTCTAAGTAAAATTATAGAATCAAGAAACTCAAGAACTATGGGTTCCACTGAGAATCATAAGGAATTGGGATCCATGAAGTTACCCATTTGCAGAAAGGAAATCTTTGGCATTTGGAAGGAAAGGGTGAGACTGTTTATGGAAGGCTCAGACCCTAGGATTTATATCACAGTGAAAGAAGGGCCATATGTGCCCATGAAGGTTTCAGTCTTAGATACAAATCAGAGAACACCAAAGGATTTCTCTGAAATGACAAAGGATGAGATTGTTCTAGCCACAATGGACAAAAGGGCTCAGAACATCATTGTGAGTGTTATAGATGATGCAACCTTTCAGAATCTGATACACTGTAAGACATCCAAGGAAATGTGGGATACCTTGATAGTGTATATGGAGGGTTCTGAAGAAGTGAGCCAAGACAGAAAATCTTTGCTCAACCAAGAATATGAAAGTTTTAGACAAGGTAAAGCTGATAGCATAACTGAATGCTATAAGAAGTTTTATAGGATTGTGAATGAGCTAATGTCCTATGGCAGAGAGTTCAGTAATTATGAGCTCAATGATAAGTTTCTAAGGTCCATAACAAAAGATTGGGACACCAAGATCTATGTCATTAGGGAAATGACAAAGTTGGCAGAAATTCCTCCACCAACACTATTTGAAAAACTGCTATCCTATGAGATGCAGTTGATGGTGAGGAAAGAAAAGGAGAAATCAACAAGAAGTGAACATAAAAAAAGAACAGTGGCATTCAAGACAGAAGCCCCCAGAAAGTACAGAAGTAAGTCACCTACTCCACCACCAAAAGTAGCTGAAACTGAGTCAGATGAGTCAGCCAGCAGAAAGTCTGAAAGCAATGAAAGTGATGAGGACTTTGATGCATTTACAAGACATTTTCAGAAGTTCTTAAAGAAGAAACAGCGGAGGACAAGGTCATCTACTTCACAGGAGTCTAATGACAAGAAAAAGACTCAATACAAGGGCAAGAAGGAAAAGTCTTTTGTTGCCAAAAAGGATAAGAGCCTGTCAGACATTTCTTCATCAGAAACTGAGTCAGATGCTGAGGCATATATAGGACTGTTTGCTGAGGAGGAAGAAGAAGAGTTCATTCAGATCATGAACTCTATATATGAACAAGAGGACAGTCAGTGCCAATGGCTAATGACATTGACAAAAAGTGACAAAATCCTGGAGCAGCCAGGACCTAGTAAGGTACAACATTGTTCTTTCAGTTCAATTTCTTGTGCTAGTACAGAATCAGATTCATCATCATCAAGTGATGAGAGTGCATCTGAGTCTGAAGAGGATATTCATCAGTTGATAGATGAATATAAAGTTCTGTTGCAAGCATTTAAGAAATGCAAATCCTTGGCCAAGAGTCAAGCTAAGGAGATTGCAAGTCTGAAAATGGCTGCAACTGATTATGAGAAGATGTTTGATCAAAAGCTAAATGAGATAGCCAGACTGAAGCACATAACTGTGATTCAGATGAGGACTATATCATTTAAGAATGATCAAATCAAGAGTCTGAAGATTAATCTTCAGAAGGAGAAAGACTTAGTTGCTAGGTTTTCTAAACCAAAGTCTGTTCTACCCATAATTGATGAATTTGTTCATCACAAAGGTAAAGCTGGACTGGGGTTTACTAAACCTGCAAGGACTGTCATGTCCAAGTCCAAGGGCAAAGCCCCAACTCTCAAAAAGTCAGCTGTAGATAAAACAGCTAAGACTGTACCTAAGCAAAGGTTCAATAAGTTTGAGTGTTGGTGCTGTGGCAAGGTAGACCACTTTGCTATGGACTGTTGGCACAATGCTAGTGCCAAAGTGAGTAGCAAACTGCCTGTTGGAAAACCTGCAGGTAGCTTTGTTAGGAAGCAAACTAACCAGTACCAAGGACCCAAGAATTCTTTGGGTTCTAAGGTTCACTAATCTGTTTTGCAGGTGAGTCCAAGTGACCATGCCCCAATATGGTACTTGGACAGTGGATGTTCCAGACATATGATTGGAACAAGGGGTTTACTAAAGGACTATACACCCATCAAGGATGGTCCAAAAGTCACCTTTGGTGGTTCTGAAAAAGGGATCATCAAGGGTTTTGGTAACATTTCTAACTCATATATTACAATTACTCAAGTGGCATATGTTAAAGGTTTGAAACATAACCTTATTAGTATAAGTCAATTGAGTGATGTAGGATATGACATCTCATTTGTGAAAGATGGTTGTCATATCAGGAGGTCAAATGATCAAGAGATCATTTTGACTGGCTATAGAAAAAGGAATGTCTATTGCTTAGACATTATGGTTGAGAACAATGGTTCTCCAGTGTGTCTTGTAGCTGATGAGATAGTCTCTCATTGTGTCAAATGGCACAAGAGGCTAGCCCATCTAAACTATAAGACAATTGGAAAACTCTTTGGTAAAGAGCTAGTGAGGAATGGTCCTCAAGTTAAGTGTATTAAAGATGGAATATGCGTAGCTTGTCAAAAGGGCAAGCAGACAAGATCCACCTTTAGTAGCATTGAAAACAAAGATGCTGTGAGGTGTTTATACCTCTTGCATATGGATCTCTTTGGTCCTATGCCAGTTCACAGCCTAGGTAGGAATGTCTATACCTTTGTAGTTATAGATGACTACTCAAGGTTTTCCTGGGTGTTCTTCCTTAGACAGAAATCTGAAACACCTAGTGTCTTCTATAGCTTTGTCAAACAAATTCAGAATGAACTAGATAGTACAGTGGTCAAAATAAGAAGTGACCATGGCACTGAATTTCAGTCTGATAGTATGACAAAACTATGTGAAGAATTTGAGATATTTCAAGAGTTTTCTTCACCAAGGACACCTCAGCAAAATGGCATTGTTGAGAGGAAGAATAGAACCTTGATTGAGGCTGGTAGGACCCTATTAAGTGATACATCACTACCAGAATACTTCTGGGCTGAAGTAGTCAATAATGCATGTCATGTTATTAATAGGGCTACCATTACTAAAAGCCTCAACAAGACTCCCTATGAGGTTGTGAAAGGCAGGAAACCAAACCTATCCTACTTCAGGATCTTTGGTTATAAGTGCTTTATACTTAACAATGGAAAGTCTTACTTGACTAAGTTTGCTGCCAAGTCCCAAGAGGGAATTTTTGTTGGGTACATCAACAACAGTAAGGCTTATAGAGTCTACAACTTGTCTACACAAGTTGTAGAAGAGTCTGTACATGTAGTATTTGATGAAACTAGACTTATTAACAATGAGTTGTCTAGTAGTATATGCAGCTCCACAGGTATAACCAAGAATATGGACAAGCTCACTATAGAAGAAGAACCTACTGCAAGACAGCAAGTAGAAGATAGTGGTTGCTGTCCAGGGGGAGTACTACATGTATCTAATGCAGATGAAGTTCAAGGAGTACAGCAAGATGAAGAAACTGAAGAAGTTCAACCTGAAGTCAGGATGCCTCCAGCCAATAGGCATCTTAGAGATCATCCAGCAGAACAAATCATTGGTGATCCAAGACAAGGGGTACAAACAAGGAGCAGAAATCTGAATGCAGTGCTCTTCTCCAGTTTCCTGTCCCAAGTTGAACCAAAGAAGTTTGAATAAGCCATCCTAGACCCTCATTGGATTGAGGTAATGCAAGAAGAGCTGAATCAGTTCAAGAGGTGCAAGGTCTGGGAGCTTGTTCCTAAACCAAAAGACCACAACATAATTGGAACCAAGTGGAGCTTTAGGAACAAGATGGATGAACATGGAGTCATCATTAAGAACAAAGCAAGATTGGTTGCTAAAGGATATAGGCAGGAAGAAAGTATTGACTTTGATCAAACCTTTGCTCCAGTAGCCAAACTGGATGCCATAAGAATGTTCCTGGCCTATGCAACCTTTCAAGGATTTAAAGTTTACCAAATGGATGTCAAGTCAGCATTTTTGAATGGTAATCTAAAAGAGGAAGTCTATGTGGAACAGCCATCAGATTTTGTTGATTCAACTCAAGCTAATCATGTCTATAGACTTAGGAAAGCATTATATGGGTTAAAACAAGCCCCTAGGGCTTGGTATGAAACTCTGTCTAGTTTCCTCATTGAGAATAAGTTCACAAGGGGGAAAATAGACAAGACTCTATTCCTTAGGGAATCCAGAGGCAAAGTAATACTAGTCCAAATATATGTAGATGACATAATATTTGGGTCTACTGAAAGTAGTCTTTGCAAAAAGTTTGCAAAACTAATGCAAGGACAATTTGAGATGAGTAGTATGGGGGAGCTTAAGTTCTTCTTGGGTCTCCAAGTAAGACAGACTGAGAATGGTTTATCCATATGCCAGTCTAAGTTCACCCTAAAACTCATAAGGAAGTATGGTATGGATTCATCCTGTACCATGAAGACTCCTATGGGGTCAAGTATGTCTCTTAGCAAGGATGATGCAGGGAAACCTGTAGATGAGTCTTTGTATAGAGGGATAGTTGGCTCCCTATTATATTTGACTGCAAGTAGATCAGATATCATGTATGCTACATGTGTCTATGCAAGGTATTAAACATGCCCTAAAGAGTCTCATTTGACAGCAGTCAAAAGGATATTGAGATATCTAAAGAGCACTACTTATCTAGGCCTCTGGTACCCTAGGAATGAGGATTTTGAACTAACAGGTTATTCAGATGCAGACTTTGCATGATGCAAAGAAGACAAAAAAAGCACAAATGGAACCTGTCAATTCCTAGGTGGAAGACTGATTTCATGGAGTAGTAAAAAGCAAACAAGTGTGGCTATCTCCACTGCAGAGTCAGAATATGTGGCTGCAGGAAGTTGCTGTGCTCAACTTCTATGGATACAACATCAGCTTGAGGATTATGGATTTCAGGTAAGTAGAACTCCACTATTTTGTGATTCTACTAGTGCTATATCAATTGCACATAATCCTGTTTCCCATAGTAGAACTAAACATATTGAAATAAAATATCATTTTCTTAGGGAACATGTAGAAAAAAAAGATATTTTACTGGAATATGTTAAAACAGATAATCAACTAGCTGATATGTATACTAAGCCCCTAGAAGAAACTAAGTTCAATAGGTTTAAAATTGAACTAGGTATGATAAACTTAGAATAAGTTTATAGAAATGGCTAAGTAAAAAGGTGTCGACACAAAAAAGTGGTGTCGACACTTCAGGGAAAAGGTATCGACACATCTAGGAAGTTGGTGTCGACACTTCAGAAAATTAGTGTCGACACATGACAAGTAGGTGTCGACACATCCAAGGTGGTGTCGACACTTAGGCTTTACTCAGAATTCTCTAAGTAAAGTCTCGACTAAATGTCGAGTTATGTGGTGTCGACACATAAACAAGTGTCGACACATATATATGTTGACTAAACTTGTGTCGACACATAGGTGTCGAGACATTATAAGTTAGTGTCGACACTTATCGACAGTGTCGACACAATTTAAGTTAGCTGCCCGCCCTTTCATCTTCAAACCTAGAAAGGTATAAATAGGATTTTGCCGTTTGTCTGTCGACACGCTTTCAAAAGTTTCGAGACCAAACTTGTGTGTCGACACATCTCTTCTCTCAGTTCAAATTCTTCAAACCCTAATGGCGCCAAAGCTCGAGGAGAACGTCAATGAAGACTATGAACTGGTGCGAGACGCGTTTGGTGATGCAAACCCAGAAATCAAGAATGTGATAACCCTAGTTGCAGACTCGGAGTTAGAATTTCTTGTTTCAGAGCCTACAAAGATCGGGAAGAAGGAAGTTCTAGAGTTTCTGAATGGAGCTAAAATAGACGAATCTGGATTCAAGATCAAATCAAGGGTACATGGAGAAAAGGTGAAGGTATCACCAAAAAGCTTAAGAAAGGTTCTAAACCTGCCTAGAACCAAGGAAGAAGAAGAAGTAACTGCTTCTAAGATCAGAGAAGGATTGACATGGTGTGGTTTGGATTCAAAGATGAAAATTGGATCCGTGTTTAATAGAAAGGGCATGAACAGACAAGGGAAATTCCTCTCTGAAATTGTTGGAAAAGTAATTTTGAGTAAGCCAGGAGGGCATGATAGGGTATCAGCCCATATGTTCAGTATTATGACAAGGATAATCTTCACTTTGAAAATAAATTGGTCTGTTATAGTCTTTGAAAAGATCAAAGAAAGTCTGAAGAAACCCAATTTGGGTAAGATCTTAAGTTTATACCTAGCTGGTAGCATACCTGAGGTTATGAGTCAGGCTGCTGGCACTAAGATCAATCATATGAGAAAGATGGACATGAGGATCTTCTCCAGATGGGACAGGGTTTTGTCTAATGATATGCCAACCCCTGAGAAAATAACTTCTGAGAAGGAAACTCCACTGAAGAAGAAGAAGAAGATAGCCCCAGTGGCTCAAGAGTCAACTAGCAGCTCTGATAGTGAAGAACAAGTTGTCTTTACTCCAAAAGATGATGTAGAAGGAACTGTTGATTATAGTAATCTAATGGTTGCAATGCAAATTAAGCTTGATGAGCTCAAGCAGGCCATTGAGAAGTATGTGGATGAAGGGCAAAAATCATTACAGTTTGATTTGGCCCAGGATATTAAGTCTATAAGATTTGAAATGAATCTTAATAAAAAGGAGATGACAGACTGCTTCCACAAGGGAGGGAATGCAGTAGTCTATTTGGCAAAGTCATCAAGAAAAGATAAAAGCTCAAGTAGATGAACTTGAAGTAAAGCAAGGCTATGTACTGGAAAATCAAATCAGGATGAATGATAATTTGACAGAGTCTCACAATGCCATTATCACTGAGATGCAGAACATAGCTGCTGGATTGACTACTTCTACTGCTACTACTAAAGCAGAATTTGACAAAGCATTCCAAGAAGAAATAACTGCTGTTAAGACTAACATACAAGACTCTCAGAAGATCATCACTGACAAACTCCAAAGGTTGAAACCTTATTTTAAAGATGGAGTCAACTATTTGGATGCCCAAATAAGATTTCAAAAGGATGATTTGAGGGATCACATGGTTAGAGAAGTCATAAAGGGGGAGAGGGTGTTAGTCAAAGCCAGCTCTGATCATGCCAAGTGGATATCTAATTCTATCAGAGCAACTCTTGGTTATCCTCCTTTATGTGATGATGATAATGTTGCAGAATTTGGGATTACTCCTGCATATCTAGGAGGGGAGCAACCTGAAGTGGCTCAAGTCATCTACCATCCTCCAGATTTTGATATGATATATGCTGATATCCAGACAATGTATAGCCCACCTGAGGATAAGAAAAATGTTATCATAGAAAAGGTGGTTCAGCCAGTATCTGAAGCTATGCAAGAAGCTCTGCAGAAAGAAGAAGAAACCAGATTGTCTAAGAAGAGGTTCAGGAAGCAAGCTGAACAAAGACCTGACTTTGAGCAGTGGAGCCCCACTTCAAGAAACATAATCTTAACTGCATGGAAAGCTGCAAAAGATAACATTCAAGACAGAAATAAATGGTTTTCTGAATTGGAATGGAGAAAGCATGAGACAAGGCAAGAAGCCATAGTCCAATATAGAAGAAAGGCAAGATGGGAAAGCTACCTCCTACTGCCCAGGAGCCTAGCAAGTACTTTCCCAAGCCTTATCATTATTTTGAGAGGCAAAAGATTAAAGCAGAAGAGATAAAGAAAAAGGATCTGAAAGGCAAGAAGCCTGCTGATGCTGAAGTTGCTGAAGCTCCTGTTCAAGCCAAAGTACAATCTGGAAAAGGAATAGTGATTAAGGAGGCTGAACAAAAATAGAATAGAATTTTCTTAAGTTTACTATGTAATCTTTTGATGTAAAATATTCTGTAAACTTTAGAATTATGAATATGACAAAGTGTTAGAACAATGTGCTGTGTGATAAATTTGCTGTGTGATGAATTTATTTCATAATTGTTCTGAGATAATGTCTATGTATACATGTTTGATTGATACATGTTTATGTTTGCCCTGATATATAATCCTGCTTTACATCATTTTGTAATTTTATTATGAATGGTGTATATCATTGACTAAGGGTTATGACTTCTCCAAATAGGGGGAGATTGTTGGGTACATTGGTTCAAATGTACCTGATTTGAAGAAGCCTCACCCAACTCAATGATATACATCAAAATGTATTTGATGTATTTTGAGTTATCTTGTGCAGGTTAAGTATTTGCAGGAAAGATGTAAAAGTTTCTAAGTCCATGTGTCGACACCCAGAGGGAAAGTGTCGACACTTAAGAAGACTTGTGTCGACACCCAGGCAAGCAGTGTTGACACTTGGAGTATTTGTGTCGACACTAGGGATGCAGAGTCGACACCAGACAGAAAGTGTCGACACAAGGAGCTGTGTCGACACTCAATGAAGAAAAGTGCAGTGAAGCAGAGTCGACACTTAGCAGTTGTGTCGACACCCAGAGAAACTGTGTCTACATCAGAAAGTGTCGACACTTGGAGGCTGTGTCGACACTCAGCAAAAGTCAGCAGAGACTAAGTATAAGTGTAGACACAAGAAAGATGTGTCGACACTCAGCAGAAGACTCAACACTTGAAGAAAGTGTCGACACCCAGAACAATGTATCGACACACTGCAGAAGAGTCAACACTTGAAGAAAGTGTCGACACAAGAAAGAATGTGTCGACACTTAGCTGAAGACTCGACACTTAGCAAAGTTCAGCAAAATTCTAAGTACAAGTGTCGACACTAAGGAGATGTGTCGACACTCAGCCAGAGTCTCAACAGAAGAAGAATGTGTCGACACAAGGAGCTGTGTCGACACTCAGCAAGTATCAACACTTGAAGGATTGTGTCGACACCAAGAAGAAGTGTCGACACTTAACAGATTCAACACATGAAGATGTGTCGACACAAAGGAGTTGTGTCGACACTTACAAGAATTCAGCAATAGACTGAAGTACAAGTACTTGTGTCGACACACATTATCAGTGTAGACACATGAAGAAGAAGCAGTGTCGAGATATAAAATCTACAACACAAGGAGTTGTGTCGACACCTTGTAGGCTAGTGTCGACACTTAGACAATTTGTGTCGAGACTTGGTCTATAAGTGTCGACACTTAAAGACAGACAGTCTCGACACTTTCAGACAGTTATAGAATTTTCAAGAACTGACTGGATGACTTGACAGCTGTCATACCAGCCGGTCTACTGCACCTGTCAGAGTTGTCAGAAATCAGTTATGAACCGGACCAGCCGGTTACCATGAAGAAGGCCTATAAATAGGCTTATACTGTCCACAAAAACAGATGATTTTAAAAGAGATTGTCCAAGTTGTTCAAGTAATTGAAAAGTAAAGAAGATCTAGCTATTCCTTGAAGAATCTAGTGAAGATGTAAGAAGTTGGAGAGAGAGAGCTCCATCCAAGAAGTCAGCTGTTGGAACCAGGCTGAGAAGAAGGGTTCAGATTTGTTCTGAATCTTAAGTTGCAGAGATCAAGGATCAACTGCAGAAGAGATTAATCTTATTGTGTTCTACTTTCAAGAAGCTTTGAAGAAAGCCAAGTCAGATTGATCTCAGCTGAGTTCTTCCAAGAACTCATCAAGAAACTCACAACTCTTCTCTCTTTTCTCTGAGTTGTAGAGTTAACATTTTGTATTCATATTATCTTGTAGGATCCTTAGGGATCTGAGTTTTGTAAGCATGTAATTATAAAGGCTGAGTGTAGTGCCTGTGTGCCTGAGTGTAGGAGAGTTGTATCTCTGAGTGTAGGCCTGTTGTGGCTGAGTGTAGGCCTTGGTGGCTGAGTGTAGGCCTTGGTGGCTGAGTGTAGGCTTTATGAAGAAGCTGAGTTGTAGGGCCTTGGGCCTGGGTTGTAGGAACCTTGTTTTGGGGTTCTGAGTGTAAGATCTGAGGATCTGAGATAGTGGAGGAGTTTGGCCGAATCTAGTACACTACTAGATAGGCGAAGGGGGAAAGTGGATGTACCCAAACCTTGGGGAACCACTATAAAACTGTGTGTCTACTGGTTGCTTGTGGAATTCTGTGATTGCTGAATGTGTGCTGTGATAAAGTAGATATAATTATGTGTTTTAATCTGAATTCTGCCTAAAAAGTTAAAAAGATTTAAGTCACTTATTCACCCCCCCTATAGGTGATTAGGTACAATATCTTTCAATCTCTAAGGTGTTTAACTGCTACTGGCAGGTGCCTACCATTGCATAGTTCTGCAGGAGAATTAGGATGATTCTCTTCCTCCACATGGGCAGTTATTGTATCTTCTATAAGAATTTCTACATTGTCTCTAGTGTGTAACTCTAGATTAGTTGAATCACCTAAATTTAACTTTTCCATCCTAGGGTCTACATCACCTATACTAGAGTTGTTAGAAATCTCATTATATAGTACAGAAGTTTCATCAAAAACTACATTAATAGATTTCTCTACGACTTGATGTTTCAAGTTGTAGATCTTGTATGCTTTGTTGTGTACTCTATACCCTACAAAGATTCCTTCATAGGATTTCTCTGAAAACTTAGTTAGATGAGTTTTCCCATTGTCCAATACATAGTACTTACTATCAAAAATTTTGAAGTAAGACAAATTCTGTTTTCTGCCTTTCATTAGTTCATAGGAAATTTGGTTGTGATTTTTGTTGATCAAGGCCCTATTTTGAACATAGCATACTGTGTTCACAGCCTAAGCCCAGAAATATTCTGGGAGAGATGTATTACTTAGCATTGTTCTAGCTATCTCAATGAGAGTTCTATTTTTCTTCTCAGCAACTCCATTTTGCTGTGGTGTTCTTGGTGAGAAGAACTCCTGAAAGATCCCTAGTTCCTTACAGAAATTTGTCATCTTTTCAGATTGAAAATTTGTACCATGGTCACTCATAATCTTGAACACAGAACATCTCATCTCATTCTGAACTTGTTTGACAAAATCAGCAAGGATGTTTAGGGTTTCTTACTTTCTCCTTAAGAAGAATACTTAAGCAAACCTAGAGTGATCATCCACAATCACATAGGTATAGTACTTCCTACCCAGAATAAGAACTTGCATAGGACCAAATAGATCCATATGAAGTAAGTACATACACCTCTCAGTGTCTTTGGATAGAATGCTCTTAAAGGTGACTTTTGTCTGTTTCCATTTTTGACATGCTGGACATAAGCCTTCTTTGGAGCATTTGAGCTGTGGACTATTTTTAACTAAGTCCATAGAGAATAGCTTGCACATAACTTTATAGTTTAAGTGAGTCAGCCTCTTGTGTCATTACATACACAGAGAGTCTTTCTCACTAGCTACTATGCATACAGGTGATTTCTCATTTGCACTTAAGAAATTTAGAAAATAAATGTTCCCACTCCTAGTGCCTGACAAGATGATCTCTTGATCACTTGGATTCCTTATCAGACACTTGTCATTGTAGAAAACAATTTCATAACCTATATCACAAAGCTGACTTATGCTTATCAGATTGTGGTTCATTCCTTCTACATATGCCACTTTTGTGATAGTGACTAGGCCATTAGAAATGTTACCATATCCCTTGGTAAGTCCTTTCTCTGGCCCTTCAAAGATGACTTTTGGTCCATTCCTAACTGAAGAGTAATCCCTTAGCAAACTCCTTGTTCTAGTCATGTGCCTGGAATAGCCACTATCCAAGTACTATATTGGGCTTCCTGTGGTACTTGGTTCCACCTACAAACACAAACTTAATTCACCTTAGGCACCCAAATAGTTTTGGGGTGTTGGTTCCTGTTAGGCTTTGTTGTGTGAAACACAGCAGGCTTTCTAAATAAAGCTGGTTGAGTCTTATATGAAAGTGTTGTTGGATTATACCAACAATCTAAGGCAAAATGCCCAACCTTCCCACCACACCAACACTCAAATTGGTTGTATGTTTTCTTTGGTTGCACATTTGAAGTTGTTCTTTTGTGCAACTTAGACTTGACATCCAGCGTCCAAGGTAATGGTGCAAAATTTACACCCTTACCTTTCAGGTTTTGATGTGGTGCATTGGGACTAGCTCCAAGAACTCCTTGACTTCTTAGATTGATCACCTTTTGTGATGATTTTTGACCTTTATTGCCTTTAGATATTTGTCCCTCCCAGCAAGGCTCTTTATTGACACTGCTGGTAGTGTACTCAGAACTCATGTGTCCAGGAACACATGATTCATTGCATCTGTTAGAAGTTAGATGCTTGGAAGGTAACTTAACTGGACCAATTGGGGCTTTACCCTTAGGTTCAGACTTTTTAAAAAACGTTTTATTTTTTTCATAACCTACACCACTTCTAAATGGTACAAAAAATGTATCTATGATAGGTAGCACTGACTTGGGTTTTGAAAACTAATTTAGGAGCTGTCTTTCCTAGGTGAGCTTTGCTTCCAGGTCTTTGATAGTCTTGACTTATTCTACTATTATTTCTGTCTGGCTATCTATCTTGTTAGTTAGTTCTATAAGCTTTAGTTTTTGAAGGTCCGACTTTATGTTGACCCTCTCCAACTGTAAAGATATTCCCCTCAGAGATTCTAATTCACTGGCCTGATTCTTAGCAAGCTCTTTGCTTGTAATCAAAGCCTTTAATAACTTCTCATATATGTTGATAAGACTATTGAAATCAACTTCAGTGTCTGATGTAGGTTCTCTATTATTTGAGGAGTAAGAATACGATTTATTTTCTAATACAGGAAAAGAAACTGAGGCAAAACTGAGAGAGGTTGGTTTTACCTTAGCAGGACTTGGACAATCCTATCTGTACAACCCATATTCGTCGAGAGTGGGTCCTACCACAGCCAAGACAACAGAGGCCAAGGTCAACAAGTCAAGGCAGAAGTCAAAGTCAGCATTTAATATCGCGGAAGGCATGTGCGAGTATAGGCGATCTCCCCTCGCATACTCGCCAGGTATGCGACTAGGTGAGATACTCGCCCAGCCCGTGCGAGTTCTCATAGAAGTCGCCTAGTCACCAGGGGGTAGGGTATAAATATGACCCCCCTCTCCCCTTGCTTTTGCCTATAAATAGGACCCCAGGGGTACGAGAGAGAGGACCGGGAAACCTTCGGCAGGATACTCGCGCGCCTCTTGTTTGAGATATTGTCTTAGTCTTCAGATTCCTTTTCCTCAGAGCAATTCGCGATTTTGCGACTTTGTCAGCTAGTCTCTCTCGTACTCAGTTCGGCCATTCTTGGTTGAGAAGGGGTTGCTCCTTACGAGCATCCGGGTACGTGGTGGGTCCTTCCTGCCGCAACGTCTGGGGTCCTGTTTGACCTGTTTCTTTGTGCTAGTCTTCTTTGCCGTCTTATCTAGCTTTTGAGCCAGTAACCTTAGGCAGCTTCGGTCCGAATTCTGAGGTTAGGATTTTCCTGGCTTCAACACTTGGTGCGGTGAGCGTGGATCGCAGCCAAGGAGGAAAGTTTGGAAGTTGGGAGAGATGGCCATTGGTGGCGAGCAAGGAGAGTTGGTCAGCAACTCGGCAGTAGGAGGAGACTCCGCGCGAGGTGGCGAGTTTGTAACAGTGGCCGCATTCGAAGAGTTCGCGAGGAAGATCGAGCAGACCATTCTCACTGGTTTCGCTCAGCGCCCAGAGGTCACGACGACTTCTCCTCGTCGCCTGACGCCGCTAGAAGAGGGAGCGCCGTCCGAGGCGAGCTAGGAAGGAGCCCGCTTGGGCAAGAGAAGAACGACCAACGCCGTCGCGGCTTTATCCGGCGATACAATGTCGCCGGCGAGATTCCGAGATACTCGCCAATACGAGTATGACGTTTCTAGCGAGGATGAAACTCGTCACCGCCAGGAAGGGAGGAGCCCCTTCTGTGACGAGATCCTCGCCGCTCTAGTTCCAGAAGGATTCCGGGAACCCATTCTTACTTACTACTCCGGCAGAGACGATCCTGTCAGACACCTCCAGTGGTTTGAGGACGTCGTCTCCATTCGAAATATGTCCGATGCCTTCAAGTACAGGTTCTTCTCCATCACCCTCAAGGGAAATGCTCGGTATTGGTTCCATCAACTACCGACAGGATCAGTATACTACTTCTCAGATTTACGTCGGGGCCTTATGGCAAGGTTCGCGACTTCGAAGAAGAGGAAGAAGGAAGCGACAACACTCTTCAAGATCGTCCAAGGGCAACACGAGAGTTTGGGACACTACATCGATCGCTTTCAAGGGGAAATTCTGGAGGTAGAGGAAGTCGACAGTTTTACCTTGATGGTGGCCCTCAAATTCGGGTTGAAGCAAGGTTTGTTCAGTCTGGAGATGAGGTCCAATCCCCCGAGATCCTTCGAATAGATGATAGAGAAGGCAAATACCTTTGTTCGTGGAGAAGAGAAGAATAAGGTCTTCTTAGCGAGGCTAGATGAGGAGATTGAGATGGAAAGGGGGAGAGCAGGGCCTTCAGGGTCAAAGTCAAGAAAGACGCCAGAAAGGAAGGAAGAGAGGAAAGAGGAAAGGAAGAAAGAAGAGCCAAGAAGGGAAGAGAGAAAGAAAAAGGAAGAACCCAGGAGGTTTGAAGAAAGGAGGCAGGAGAGGCCTCGAAGGCAGGAAGAGAGGAGGCCGGCGGAAGCACGAGAAGGACGAAGGGAGGAAAGGCGATTTCAGTATCCGGAGAATCGCCCCCAGTGGAGACCAGCGAGATAGCAGTATCAGGAAGAAAGGAGAGATGTAAATTGACAGGAGGGAGGTCGAGGAGGAGGAAGAAGAGAGACGATGACCATCGCTCGCCGAGACAACAAGAGACGTCGGAAGGAGCAGCGTGCGATGCGCCAGGAGGCGGCAATTCCCCTTTACTGCGATATTCATCGAGTAGAGGGACACGGGACCTTGGCTTGCCCCGAGTTTTGGGAAGCAAGGAGAAGGCTGGAAGCAGGCGCAGCAGAGAGAGAGCAGCAGAGGCAGGAGGCCCCGGTTGGACAGGTGGCATTTCAAACTCCGGCAAGAATAAGGAATGAAGACCGAGTTGACCTGAGAACTCGCGGGGAAGTGTTACATGGCCCAGGAGGTGGACATGTAGGAGTGATCAATGGATGGGCCGGGCTTGGAGCTTCCCGCAAGGGAAGTCTTCACCAGATCTATCGGAAGTACGTCGCTTCAACGTTGCAGATTCCGCCACCATTAGAGGAGATCACCTTCTCGGAGGAAGATATGCTGGGGAATGAGAACCCTTTCCATGACGCCCTAGTGATCCAAGCTGCCATCGAGGATTTCACCGTCGACCGAATCCTCGCGGATAACGGAAGTTCGATGAATATCATCTTCAAGAGAACTTTTACTAGACTTCAGGTGGAAGCGTCCCGAGTTCAGGCTGCGGATGGACCGCTCTTTGGCTTCTCAGGAGAGAAGAAAGAGGTGGAGGGAGCGGTGGAACTGCTGGTCACACTCGGGGGGACTTCGATTCGATGCCGCTTCATCATCGTCGACGCACCGAGTGGATACAACGCCATCTTCGGGCGGCCTCTTATCAACTATTTCAGGGCCGTTCCGTCTTCTTATCACCAGTGCCTAAAGTACTGCCGCGGAGATGTGCAGATCAGGATCAGGGGAGACCCTAAGGATTCTAGGGAGTGCTACTTGAATGCCGTCAGCACCATCAGCTGGATGGGTGACGCGGAAAAGCTGGAGGAGTTGCTGGAGAGAGAGAAAGGGCTGTGTGCTGCTGAGGAGGTGGAGGAGATAGAAGTGATCTCTCAAGGGGGAGAGATGGGACTGCTGAAGGTGGGAGGATCCTTGTCGGTTGGGGGGAAGATGGAGATGGCCGCTTGCCTGCAAGACAACGTTGATGTCTTTGCGTGGAGCGCCGCCGAGATGCCAGGAGTGGACGCCAATGTTGCTTGTCATCGCCTCAACCTGGATCCCGCGGCGGCTCATGTTCGACAAAAGCAGAGGAAGAGTGCCGCCATACTAGCTGAGCCGATCAGGGAAGAGGTGGATAAGCTACTGAAGGCAGGGTTTGTCTCGGAGATCCAGTATCCAGGCTGGGTCTCCAATGTTGTAATGGTGAAGAAGCCTGGAGGAGGCTGGCGGTTATGGATCGATTTTTCCATGTTAAATAAAGCTTGTCCGAAAGATTGCTACCCCTTGCCTCAAATCGACGCGTTGGTTGATTCCGCTGTCGGGTTTTCTGTGATGAGTTTTCTTGATGCCTTTTCAGGATATCATCAGATCCGAATGCATCCCCCCGACTGTCGGGACGTCTCTTTCATAACCAGCGACGGCTGATATAGCTACAAGATGATGCCCTTCGGGCTCAAGAATGCAGGCGCCACTTACCAGAGGATGATGGATCAGATCTTCAAAGGGCAAAAGGGGCGGAACTTGGAGGTTTATGTTGATGACCTCCTCGTCAAGAGTAAGAGCGTCGCGGAGCACATAACGGATCTGGAGGAGACTTTTGCCACCCTGAGGAAGTACAGACTGCGACTCAATCCGTCCAAGTGCATCTTCGGTGCAGGAAGAGGGAAGTTTCTAGGTCACCTCCTTACTCCCAGGGGGTGGAACCTAATCCAGACAAGGTGAATGCCATTCTGGAGATGGCATCGCCGCGAGATCCTAAGGAAGTCCAGAGGCTGACAGGAAGGCTGGCAGGCCTCAGCCGTTTTTTATCCAAGGCAGGGGAGAAGTGCTCTCCGTTCTTCAAGACCCTTCGGGGAAATCAGAAATTCGAGTGGACATCGGAGTGTGAGGAGGCTTTCCGAAAGCTCAAGCAACAACTAACTCAAGCTCCTCTCCTCCAGGGCCCACGGGGTAATGAAGATCTCTTCCTCTACCTAGGAGTCGGGACAGAAGCGGTTAGTTCGGTACTGGTTCGAGAGGAAGGCAAGAGACAACTTCCTATCTACTATGTTAGCAGAGTGCTGCGACAGGAAGATACGAGGTATCCAATCCTGGAGAAGTTGGTATTCGCTTTGGTCGTTTCGGCTCGAATGCTCCGCCCGTATTTTCAAGCTCACTCTATCAGGGTCGTCTCCGATCACCCTCTAAGGAGTATCCTTGATGGAGTGGAGCACTCTGGCAGGCTGGCAAAGTGGGCAGTGGAGCTTAGCGAGTTCGATTTTTCCTACTCTCCAAGGGTCGCAATCAAGGCGTAGGAGGTGGCAGATTTCCTTGCCGATTTCTCGGCCGAAGTGGAGGTAGAGGAAGGCTCCTCTAGCATAATGTCCTGGAAGGTGTTTGTGGATGGTGCTTCGGGCCGATACTCTATGGGAGCCGGAGTCATGCTAGTCAGCCCTCAGGGAACCAGGATCGAGCAGGCATTCGAAATTCATTTTCCAGTTACCAACAATCAGGCAGAGTACGAAGCCATGGTGGCCGGCTTGCGTCTCGCCAAGGAGTTGGGGATTAAAGACATCAGAGCCTTCACCGACTCGATGGTAGTCGCTTCCCAGATCAGGGGCGAGTTCGAGGTGAATGACCCGATTTTGCGACGGTACTTGATCAAAGTAAAAGGCCTGATTGGGGAATTTCAATCTTTTTTCGTCGAGCATGTACCCCGAGAGGAGAATTCGGAAGCCGATTATCTTGCCAAATACGGTCCCAGGGCTGGGGGAATCATGACAGAGCTTTTCCGACCGTCCATCGAGGAAGGGGAGATGATGGAAATTGAGCAAAGGGCATCTTGGAGGGATCCGTTCATTTCTTTTCTAGGGACGGGACAGATACCAGCCAGCGAAGGGGACCAAAGGAAGTTTCGCTACAAAGCCGCTTACTATTTACTTCAAGAAGGAGAACTCTACCGAAAAACCATCTCAGGCCCTTTAGCTCGGTGCCTATCAGAAGTTGAAATACCTCGCGTCCTGAAAGAGATTCACTCAGGGGAGTGCGCCAGTCACTCGGGAACTAGGACCCTCGAGCAAAGGATCCTAAGGCATGGGTACTTCTGGCCCACGATAAGGAAAGATGCAGAGACTTTCTCAAAAAAGTGCCTCCAGTGCCAGCACTTCGCGCCTCTTCAACTACATCCAACTCAACACCTTCGCTCGATCACAGCTCCATGGCCCTTCGCCATCTGGGGAATGGACTTGATCGGCCCTTTTCCTCAGGCCAGCGGACAGAGGAAGTTCGTACTAGTTATGATCGACTACTTCTCCAAGTGGATCGAGGTAAAGGCCCTAGCCAAAACCACGTCGCAGATCGTGAAGAATTTCATTTGGGGAGAGATCGCATGCAGGTTCGGGATTCCCCTGGCCATCGTCACCGACAACGGGCCGCAGTTCGCGAGTTTGGAGTTAGAAGATTTCTGCAAGCAGCTAGGGACGGATCTTCATTTCGCCTCTATGCATCATCCTCGCAGCAATGGACAGGTGGAAGCAGCCAACAAGTTGATCATCAACCTGCTAAAAAAGAAAGTCACCAACTTGAAGGGCAATTGGGCGGAGCAACTCCCCTCGGTCCTCTGGGCTTTGAGGACAACTCCAAACTCGGCAACAGGGGAAACTCCTTTCAAGTTATCCCACGGGTCTGAGGCACTCATCCCAGTAGAATTCGAGGTTCGGAGTCCGAGAGTTATAGCAGCAGGAGATGGCGGCGAGGAATGACGCTTAGAGAACGAGGACGCCCAAAGATTTTCATTGGATTTCGTGGAAGAAATTCGTGACTTGGCATCCATCCTCCAAGAGGAGATCAAACGACGCATGGCAAAGCACTTCGACAAAAATGTCCGCCTAAAGCATTTTCTCGCCGGAGACCTGGTTATGAAGAAGGTAGACGCTGCAGGAAGGGGAGCCACAGTGGGCAAGCTGCATCCGAATTGGGAAGGTCCCTTCATTATTCAGGAAGCCTTAGCCACCGGAGGCTATTATCTCCAAGATCAGGTTGGAGAGCAGCTGGGAGGCACTTGGAGCGGGGATGACCTGAAAAGGTTCTATCCTTAGCGGCCGATGATGTACTTTGTTTTCATGTTTTTACATATATGCAATGACAACTTTCACTTTCTATCCATCTTGTTTTTTATCGCAAACTTTCTGTGAGCTTAAGGTTTTACTTCAAGGTCGATCCGAGACGCTGGCCGTCAACTCGCTCCCCCTGGATAGCCCAGTTCGGACGATGGGACGATGCCTCGGGATATAAGCGCCCTTGTAAGACCGGACCCCTGCATTGACGGCCGAGAGCAGCTCCCCCCTTGCATGTCGGCCTAGCCACCCCCGAGTGCATCTCTCCTCCGACTGGAGGAACTATCAGGAACAGGGTTGGACGCCAACTTCCCAACTCGACGTCGGCAAGATCGTTGTTCGATTTCTATTTTCTTCTTCCTCAAAGGTGTGCTTAATCCATTTCCAAACTCTTGAAGTAGCAGGGAAAAAACAAAGTTCAAGTCCTCGAGTGCTAGGTCCCCGTAAGACCAAGTCCCTGCACGAGCTCCTCTCCTGCATATTGGCCGCAGACCTCCTCGAGTGAGTTCAAGTCCTCGAGTGCTAGGTCCCCGTAAGACCAAGTCCCTGCACGAGCTCCTCTCCTGCATATTGGCCGCAGACCTCCTCGAGTGAGTTCAAGTCCTCGAGTGTTAGGTCCCCGTAAGACCAAGTCCCTGTACGAGCTCCTCTCTTGCATATTGGCCGCAGACCTCCTCGAGTGAGTTCAAGTCCTCGAGTGTTAGGTCCCCGTAAGACCAAGTCCCTGCGCGAGCTCCTCTCCTGCATATTGGCCGCCGACCTCCTCGAGTGAGTTCAAGTCCTTGAGTGGTAGGTCCCCGTAAGACCAAGTCCCTGCACGAGCTCCTCTTCTGCATATTGGCCGCAGACCTCCTCGAGTGAGTTCAAGTCCTCGAGTGCAAGGTCCCTGTAATACCAAGTCCCTGCACGAGCTCCTCTCCTGCATATTGGCCGCAGACCTCCTCGAGTGAGTTCAAGTCCTCGAGTGTTAGGTCCCCGTAAGACCAAGTCCCTACACGAGCTCCTCTCCTGCATATTGGCCGCAGACCTCCTCGAGTGAGTTCAAGTCCTCGAGTGTTAGGTCCCCGTAAGACCAAGTCCCTGCGCGAGCTCCTCTCCTGCATATTGGCCGCCGACCTCCTCGAGTGAGTTCAAGTCCTCGAGTGTTAGGTCCCCGTAAGACCAAGTCCCTGCACGAGCTCCTCTCCTGCATATTGGCCGCAGACCTCCTCGAGTGAGTTCAAGTCCTCGAGTGTTAGGTCCCCGTAAGACCAAGTCCCTGCGCGAGCTCCTCTCCTGCATATTCGGCCGCAGACCTCCTCGAGTGAGTTCAAGTCCTCGAGTGGTAGGTCCCCGTAAGACCAAGTCCCTGCACGAGCTCCTCTCCTGCATATCGGCCGCAGAGCTCCTCGAGTGAGTTCAAGTCCTCGAGTGATAGGTCCCCGTAAGACCAAGTCCCTGCACGAGCTCCTATCCTGCATATTGGCCGCAGACCTTCTCGAGTGAGTTCAAGTCCTCGAGTGGTAGGTCCCCGTAAGACCAAGTCCCTGCACGAGCTCCTCTCCTGCATATTGGCCGCAGACCTCCTCGAGTGAGTTCAAGTCCTCGAGTGGTAGGTCCCCGTAAGACCAAGTCCCTGCACGAGCTCCTCTCCTGCATATTGGCCGCAGACCTCCTCGAGTGAGTTCAAGTCCTCGAGTGGTAGATCCCCGTAAGACCAAGTCCCTGCACGAGCTCCTCTCCTACATATTGGTCGCAGACCTCCTCGAGTGAGATCGAGTAAGACCAAGCTTCCCGGAGGGATAATGCGAGCGGTATTGGGGCGAGCAGGCATGTAGACAGCGATGAATATGCGAGTATGGTGTAGCAAAATGCGAGTATGGTCTGGCGAGTAGCTACGGAGCGAGTGCCAGGGCGCGATTTACAAAGGACGACTACGAGCATGCGAATATCAATTAAACGACTATCAACAATGTCGTCGTGCGAGCACATGTCGCGAGCACTCGTTCTCCCCGAGCCTATGAGCCTAGCGAGTATCATCCACCAACCAGCATGCGAAAAGAAAGAATGTGACAATGTGGTAGTTCAAACTTGCATTGATATATCAAAAATTTTACAAGTGTTGGTTACAAAAATTTCACTAGAGGCTATGTCAAGCGAGTATGAAGGATATCAGCGAGCAACTAGGACTCATCGTCGCCAGTATCTGGCCGATATTCCTCATCTCCAATGTCGACGTCATCTTCGTCGCCGCTTTCCTCCTCGCCGCTACCGCTACTGCTACTGCCACCGCTGCTGTCAGAGCCTGACGATGTCGGAGGCAGGCGATCTGGCGAGACCGTCTCGGCGAGCAACTCGGGGATGAGTTCGTCGACCGTGAACTCCTTCTCCCCTTCGTCGAGCTTCCCGCTAATCCTCAGCCTCGCGAGGACCACGTTACCTGCCGCCCGGGCTATCTCGCGGCGGACGGACGACCTCTCTTCCCACAGGATGCGAGATCGCTTGATGGCGTAATGAGGATCGTCCTCCGGGCACGACTGAGGAGCAGAGGAACTCGCGCCGGCTTCTAAAACGGCCAGGCGAGATTCCATCTCGGTCGCGCGAATCTGGGCTGCCTCCAAATCAGCCCGAGCTTTGGCTAGTTCTGCCTCATACTCGGAAAGCTTTTTTGCGGTCTCCACCTCGGCAGCCTGCAACAAACAACGAAGTCAGCCAAAGCACTAGTGGGACATCAACATCACGCGTAAAGTCGATATACCTCATAATCTCGCCAGCGAGTGGATTCCATGCCGAGATTGATCTCCTTCTGACTGACGATCTTCAGGGCCTGTGTCCTCTCCAGCATCCTCCTCGCCGCAAAGTGATTTAGCTCGACAGCCCGGGCGAGCGAGCAGGCCGCTTGCTGGGCGAGTTCCTGCTCGCTAAGATCCAGCATAGCCTCGGCGTCTTCACGCCCGTATATTGTATGGAGGACGGTGAAGGCCTCCCCCTTATCCTCCCCCTCCTCCGCCCAAGAGGGGAGGTTGGTGCTAAGCGTCACCAGGTGCTCGTCTGGTGCCCAGGTCACCAACGGACGACCATAGGCGTCCACCGCTTCCAACCCCAAGTTAAAATTGGGGTGGAAGTGGGGAAGGCGACCGTGGAGCGGCGAGTCCTGGTCGTCGAGGTGCGGCGATGATATTTTCTGCTTCTTGGCCGCGGGACCCGGCGACCTAGCTTTGCCTTTGCCCTTGGCGAGTTTCTTCTTCTCGCCGATGTCGGCTGGCGAGTTGGGCTCAAGGAGCGAGGTGGCGATTCCTTTGGCTGGAGGAAGTGGCCTCGCCGGGAGCTCGTTCGGTTCTACAAAAGGCCGAGTAGTGTAAGCAGGCGATTATTGCGGCGAGTATGCTATCGACATTCCTTGCTAATATTTACCTTCGTTATAGTGAACCTCGAGCAGCGTGTTGACGTTTAGTCTCCAGAAGATGACATCAAACCGGCGACCTCGAAACGCGTCGACGAGCTGCTCGCGCGCGCCTTCCAGTATCGGGGGAAGGAAGGCGACGTCAGCAGGCTGGTGCGGCCTTCCCTGGACGTCGCCGAAGTCGCCCTCGACGATGACAAGTTGCTCGCTCCACTTATGAACTTTGTTTGCCGTCCCCACCAGGGTGCAGACGTGGCTGCTGAAATAAATCACACCCTCGGCGGTCGCAAGGAAGGCGAATATCTTTCGGAATACGGAGAGATCGAAGATGATCCTCTCCTCGCGCAGGTAGCAAAGAAACCCCATGATGATGGCGACGCCGTTGGGGTTGATTTGCGCGGGGACTATGCCGAAGTATCGTAGGATGTCGCAGTACTCCGGCCAGAACGGAAGTCGCAGGCCGGCGTCGAAGTGTCGAAGAGGAAGGACAAGCGCGCCCTCGATAAAGGTGTTAAGTCGCTCACTGCGGGCCGGAAGTCTGGCCGAGTATCCTTCGGGAAGGAGTCTTTCCCTAAAATTTTCTAAGTCACGCACACTGGTGGTCGACTTCTTAAAAGCCGCATCCGCGAAGTTGGCGGCATGGGCTTGGCGGCGAGCACTGGCGTCATCTCCAACCATCTTGCGAGTTTTAAAGAGGAGGAGAAGAAGGAAGAGATAGCGAGTAGCTAAACAAATCGCGCTTTTAGCGAGTAAGTCAACGCGTTGCGTAAGTCGCATAGAACGGAGGGAGCATAATCGCAACCTACAGAACAAACTCAGCACAATCCAGACAGATATCGCTTAAACATTGAAAACAGGGAAAAATAAATAAATAATTGTGCGAGGTCTAAGCTCGCTTATTACAAGCCGGAAAATGTTTGTCAAAATCGCACTGTGGCGAGTTCCAAATAAAAGAAAACATCCTAAGGCCTAGGCCTCTCTGGGGGATGGGGATGTCGCCCGGCCCAACCCATCTCGCGTGCTCGCCGGAAATGCTCCGTCGCCACCGCTATCGCATCATCACCAAGCCGCAGCTGCTCCTCCATCCTCGACAACCTGCCAACAGAGCCCATACTCGCTCGTATGTCCGGCGACCTCTTCAAGAACGAGCTGGAGGCGATGATTGTTGATCGCGAGCTGACGATCATTCTCCCTTACCATGTGGAAGCGGGATTCGTAGCTCTCCAGTGTACTCTTGAGCTCTTCCATTTTCGCCATCCGCACTTCCAACGATGATATTCGGCGATGAGGCTCACAGATCGCCAGCTGGTCAAACTTGCTCTCCAACTCCAAGTAAGCGCGAGCAGCCGCACGACGATATTCCATGCCCGGCAGACCCATGGCGTCGATGAAGGCCGCCCCTGGAGTCGCCGGCCGATCTGACATCAAACAAAAAGTCGCCAGAATTAGACGTAGATGCATAACCACCATGTGCACATCAATAGCGACACATACCGCTGCGAGGAGACTTGGATCGGCGAGGAGATCTCGATCGGCGAGGAGGGGATCCGCGCATTGGCTCATCTCGCCGGCTTGACGATGGCCCACCAGCGAGCTCGGCTGCCTTGCCTCGCCCGCGCCCCCCTTGTCCAGGGTCCGCGTTCCTTGGCGGGAAGTAGCTCGGCCGCGGCTTTACCGGCTTAACACCCGCGGGATGTGATGAAGAAGGCGGAGGGAGCGACGAACTCGCCGGCGGCGGAGGATTCTTCGGCGGGGGTGGAGGAAGTCGCGTCGTGGTAACTTGAGAAGGCGCGATCAGAGGCGGTGGCGGCGACAAGGATACTGTCACCGATTGGATGGTGGCGATATTGGTAAGCGGCGGCGGCGGGGGTAAAGAGGAGCTCGCCTCGGGTAGAGAGGACCTCACCGAAGGCAGCGCAGAACTCGCGGCGGGCAGGGCGGAACTTCTTGCAGGTACCCCAGAACTCGCCGGGAGACCCTTGCTCGCCATTGTCTTACTCGGCGGAGGGTTCTTCGACGACGGTTCCCTGCTCGCGGAGGGAACCGAGGCCTCGCCCGTCTTTTTGGAACCGATATTTATCCGCACAGTGTGAGCGGTCTTTACTTGCCCACCGGCGGGAAGGGCGACGAGCGGCACGGAGCTCAACGGGACGACATTCAAAGCCACGCTCAAACCTCTCGTGGGAGAATCTGCGAGTATCACGGTCCGGTCAGCAAACAATAGAAAACCGTCAGAATGAGAAATCATCTAGGCAGAAAGACAACCTCGCAGGTCGACGATTTCCACCTGCTGAGACGTCGAAGTGGAGGCGAGTTCCGGGGCAGTGGAAGTGGCGAGTTCAGGAATGTTAGGCGGGTCGAGGAGACTCGCATCAGAAACGGTGACATTGGGAATGTCGTCGAGTCCAAAGTCGCTAAGCAATTGCTGCGTGCTGGTAGAGAGCACGAGATTAATGGTGGGGGCGCAGTGCGAGAAAGGGGCGGCAGCGAGATATCATCGCCAGAGGCGGGTTTGTTCTTGGACTTCTTTGCCTTTTTTCTCTTAGGCAGAGGCAAGTCGGCGACGGCATCCTCTTCACGCGGTCTCTTTGGTTTAGCGACTCTGATGGCGCTCGTCAACGCAGCAAGACTATCACAAAAGATCTTCTCGGCGTTTGACATTAAGCGCGAGTTATGAAGAACCGGCTAAAGAACTAGGCCCCCCCTATTTATAGAGATTGGCAGGCAGTCACAAGAGGCGAGCAACCCAGATACTCGGCAGAGCAGCTCGCCGAATAAGTGTTGGATGTTTCTTTCTGAGCTCCGATGTCGCTCCGAAAGAGCGGGGATTGTGTACAACCCATATTCGTCGAGAGTGGGTCCTACCACAGCCAAGACAGCAGAGGCCAAGGTCAACAAGCCAAGGCATAAGTCAAAGTCAGCATTTAATATCGCGAAAGGCTTGTGCGAGTATAGGCGAGCTCCCCTCGCATACTCGCCAGGTATGCGACTAGGTGAGATACTCGCCCAGCCCGTGCGAGTTCCCATAGAAGTCGCCTAGTCGCCATGGGGTGGGGTATAAATATGACCCCCCTCTCCCCTTGCTTTTGCCTATAAATAGGACCCCAGGGGTACGAGAGAGAGGACCGGGAAACCTTCGGCAGGATACTCGCGCGCCTCTTGTTTGAGATATTGGCTTAGTCTTCAGATTCCTTTTCCTCAGAGCAATTCGCGATTTTGCAACTTTGTCAGCTAGTCTCTCTCGTACTCAGTTCGGCCATTCTTGGTTGAGAAGGGGTTGCTCCTTACGAGCATCCGGGTACGTGGTGGGTCCTTCCTGCCGCAACGTCTGGGGTCCTGTTTGACCTGTTTCTTTATGCTAGTCTTCTTTGCCGTCTTATCTAGCTTTTGAGCCAGTAACCTTAGGCAGCTTCAGTCCGAATTCTGAGGTTAGGATTTTTCTGGCTTCAACACTATCCTTATTCTCCTGATTGGGTCTCCTCAATAGCCATCAGGCCCATGAGAGCCTCCTCCTCTTTTGATTTTGATGAATCAGACTCACTATCAGATAATGTAGACTATTTCTTTGCCAAGAGACTTTTGTCAGCCATCTTGAGCTGTCCAGTCTTCAAATTCACTATCTTTTTTCTCCTTTCTTTTTGTTGGGCAATCATCTATGTCATGCCCTTGCTTGTTGCAATAATAACACATAATATTAGTCTTAATATATTTATTCTGTGAAGATTCATACCTGTCCCCAGATTTCTTCTTCCTGGGTTTCTCTGGATGATTGGTAATTTTGAGAGAAGAGTTTCTAGCTGAACCCTTCCAGCTGCCATACCTTCTTCTCCTCAACATCTTCCTGAACTATCTAGAGAAGAGAGACAGTTCCTCCTTAGTAACGTCTCCTCCTGATCAGGATGATTCTGTACAGTCAGAGACTGTGTCTTGTCTCTCTAAGAGTGTTGACTTTTCACTGACCTTCCTAGTAGTCTCAGTCTTTAGGGTCAAAAATTTTTCTTTGTTGTGTGCTCTAGTTGTATCTTCTTCAGACTTTCTGAGATTGAGTTGTAACTCATGGGATAACAGCTTGCTAAATAGAGTTTGTGGGTCTATGTTGGCTAAATTACCCATTTCTCTTATTGAACAGATCTTGATGTCTCATTCCTTATTCAGGGACCTCAAGAACTTGTCATTGAGTTCATAGTTTGTGAAGCTCCTGACATAAGTCCTCAGGTTGTTTACAATTTTGAAGAACTTTTCAAAGCATTCAGTCATTGAGTCTTTCTTATACTGTCTGAAGGCTTCATACTGTTGGTTTATTATAGATTTTCTATCATCTCTGATCTCTTAAGTTCCTTCCATATAGACAATCAGTGACTCTCACATTTCTTTTGATGTTTTATAATGAATCAGATTTTGAAAAGTGGAATCATCTATTGCACTGAGTATAATATTCTGAGTCATCTTGTCCATAGAGGCCTGAATGATTTAATCCTTATCCATCTCCATGTATGTCTTGGGTTCCTTGATGTTTGCATCAAGAACTGACACTTTCATGAGAATGAAAAGTCCTTCAATCACCGTGATGTATATTCTAGGATCTATTTCCTCCATGAATAATCTAACTCTCTCCTTCCAAATTCCAAAATTCTCTTTGGAGCAGACTGAGAGCTTGATAGAATTGTTTTCCCTCTGAGCCATGATTTATCTTTCTCTGCAATCCTTTGGATTTTCACTAGGTTGTTATGCCTTTTCAGTGAACCTTCCTCTGATACCAATTATAAATGTTTGTTTTAGGATTGAGAGTGACCTAGATGGGGGTGAATAGGTCCATCTTGAACCTTGGCTACCTTTTTTATTCTGAGATATACTTTCTTTATGTTAATTATCTCAGTCAGATAAAACAAGATAAACTAAACAGCAACTTAAAACTATTACAGCACAACAATCACAACACAATACACATAATTTTATAGTGGTTCCCCAATATATGAGTACATCCACTTTCCCCCTTCGCATATCTAGCAATGAACTAGATTCGGCCAAACTCCTTCTTCTTTCTTTACTCAGATCCTCAGATCTTACAGCTTTGAGCCTAACTGGCACCTACAACTCAGACTATACAAGTCTTACCACTCAGATCACCAAGATCTTACACCTCAAGTTCTTCCCAAGAACTCTACCTCAGGATGTATCCACCATCCTACTCCTCAGACAAATCTTGCCCTACAACTCAAAGAAATACCCACTTCTCCTACCTCAGACAATTCTTGACCTACCTCGGCCTTTATAACACAGGCTTACAACTCAAAGAATTTGATTCTCTTACACTCAGATCTACAAGTACATCTTATAAGATTAATAAAGGTAAAAGAAATGAATTCTAAAAAAGTCACCCAGCAAGAGAGAAATAGGTGACTGATTTTTGAACTGATCTTGATAAGACAGCTTCCCTTGATCCTTGTAGTAATGAATTTGATCCAACCCTTCTTAGTTTTTCAAAGCTTCTTGAAGATGAAATTAGGGTAGATCTAGGCTGGAGAATGTTGAAGAAAATTCTTGATCTGCCTTCTCTCCACCTTCTGAATTCTAGCAGATTGCTTTTTAGATCTGGCTTTGCCATTTTTTTACTTCTCTTCTTCTTCTCTCTTGTAGAGTTAATCCCTTTATATAGGCTCTGTCAAAGATAACCGGTTGATCCGGTTAATAACTGACATTTGACAGTTCTGACAGTTGTCAGAACCTCTGGCTTGATTTCTGTACTTAGGAAACAATTCTGCTAGAAGTGTTGAAACTTGACTGTTGGATGTGTCGACACCAGTCCTAGGTGTCGACACTACTCTTGTAGTGATGTCTACATACTTCTGAATGTGTCGATACAACCTTCATCTTGTCTCGACACAGCTGATGTAGAATGTATCGACACTAGTCCTGAGTGTCGACATAGTTGTTCCTTGTCTCGACACAACTTGTGCAACGTATGTCAACACTAGTCTTGAGTATTGACAAAGTTGTTCCTTGTCTCATAGTGTCGACCCAAGTCCTGGGTATCGACACAACTTTCTCCTTGACTCATCATTTCTTATTTAAGTGTGTCGACACTGGTCCTGAGTGTCGACACGACTACTTCTTATCTCAGCACATCTTTGACAAAAGTGTCGACACTTGCCTAGTGTCTCGATGCTTTTGTACTTAGCTTTGTTTGTCTGCACACAATAACTTAACATTCATCTAATACAACTATGTGTATATTATTGAGCTGAAAGGACTTCTTCAAATCAAGTACATTGTGATCAATGTACTGAACACATTACATATTAGGGCATTTTGTGTGAAGCCTACTTGTGGCAGTAGACATCAATGATGATTAATATAACGTTGCATTTAGGTTTGACCTAGTGCGTGTGCCAGAGAATTATTCTAGTAAATGCATCGTATTATATGTGGAGTTTGGGAACTTGGAGATACGTAGTATTCCTAGAGAAAGCCCTAAGGTGGCAACCTTAGATTTGACCTTTAGAGGAAACCGCAAAATAGTCGTTGCTAGGCATTTGGAGAGTAGGTTGTTTCACTTGTGGATGATAATTTGGCCTTTAAAGGATTTCATTGTATAGAAAATGATTGAGGAATGATCATAGTTTGATGACCATAAGTATAAAGTTGTCGTATGATGGATCAGTGATAACCAGATTTGGAAACCGCTAGGATAGTAAATTGAGAATACCATAGAGTGGAGTGGGTTAGATGATAGTGTCAACCACCGATCGTGAGAATGAGAATGTGATTGAGGATGGACATGGACCTTTGTCGCATTTTGTAGTGGAGATGACTTAGACCTCATACATTGGGAACTATACCTATGTTCATTTTAATTGGTATTTAGAGTTGCTGTGGGCTTCCATTTGTGTTGTGCTTATGAATGAGGATGAACCTTAACCTTCATCACAGATCACATCGTGGGATGAACCTAAACCTCCTACGATTGGGTCTATAAGTCGGTAAGTATATTGTTGTACTTGCTTGTTTGCTTATATACATTGTATTTGAAGTGATGTCCTTAAGACCAAACTTTACTTGCGTTCTTGTTTTAGTGCAGTGCACATTCATGTATACAGTTATGCTTATGTTAGTGTTATACCATTCTTGTTATAGTTTTACATTTGTACATTTTATAACATTTAGGTTGTGTATTGGTAAGTTGTGGAGATTCGACCATACCTATGTTATATTACTTGTACATATGAAATGTTACAAAGATAAAGATGTTGGAATGAGTTCAACCTTTAGAAAAATTTCATTTTCTCCGTAAGAAAATCATCGACAAGTGAATAATATGATTTTAAGTACATAACCATTATTCTGAGAAGGTGAAATGCAACATAGCATGAGGAGAAGGAGAAGATAGGTGAAAGATAAGATCCAAAAGACATTCCCTTGGCCAACAAGCAAAAATGATATTTCAGGCAAGCAAAAATGATCTCTCAGAAGAGCAAAAATGAAAAAAAAAACTCCAGATAGAGTATAAATGATATCCCGAGAGATCAAAAATGATATTCCAAACGAACGAAAATGATATCCCAAGCGAGCAAAAATGATATCTTGGGCGAGCATAAATAATCTATGTGGAAAGTCGATGTCATATCTGCATTTTAAAAGCACTTTTACAGATTTCCATGTACCATCACTGCTACAACATCGTCCCCAAATCTAGAGACGGTGTCCGCATACAAAATTCTTGCTTTCTTTGGTGACTTGCTAGAACGTTTGAAAGAAATCAAAACCCTCAAATCATGTAAGGCTTTTGCCAATGAAAAAACATTAGGCTCTGCTTGGCTCAGCTAAAGCACTTTGAGAAGAAGTGGTGGGATGTATTGATAAGAAATCAGTTGTTTTACAAAGTTGTGAGAAAGTTGAAGAATTTTTTGGAAAAATTGCCTGGGTAGTGTTGTTTGAACTGTGTGAAGTTGTTATACAAAACTGTGTGAAGAAATTCTTCCAAACAATTCAGACACGATGACATAGGAAAGAACTATGTGTAATAATCAAGAGAAGTTGCTCATATAACGGGTTTTCAGACACTCAACCTTTCTTTCGCATGGTAGGCCCATAAATATTGTTCTATTAACCATCATCATTAAGAAAGTTGTTGCTCTATCACAAAAGCACGATTCTTCATGAATTTTTGGGTAGTTTTTAAGCTCCTCTAAAGATTTATTCAACAAGTATACATTGGGTCCTGAGAGGCTTAGTAGGTAATTGGACAATAATTGCAATACTTCGAGATGACTCCACTACCTATTTGACATGTTTGTTTTTCCTCACTATTGTTGAAGTTGGTAAATACTTTCGGTCCTTTTGTTTCTCACACCGGGTTAGCCCACGTGAGCTTGGGGGAATCAAAGTATGAACCACTTGGAAATATCTGTGGTTGACGACAGCGGGGGTCTGGATTGGATTTAAGGCCTCTTGTCAGGTCGGGTCTTCTCTCGACCCTTGTATTTTGCGGTTTCACTATGTTAAGAGACTTGGTCTATTAGGTTTTTTGTGTGAAAAATTGGGATCTGGAGAGAAACCGATGGAAGCAATGTGGAGTTCACCATTCTAATACGAGGAAAGTGAGTTTACTTGAGAGATTGTTCTCACTGTAAGTCTAGCCTGTAAACTCATCATTTATCTAATAATACAAGTGGAAGAGGCGTTGGGGGAGAAGACGTAGCCTGGAGTAGGGTGAACCTTTGTAAATCTGGTTTTTTGTTTGTTGTTATTCTTCTCTTCTGGGCATTTTTTCTCTACAACTACATGATCACTTAGAACCTTGTGAAGCAGTGGTGTTACTTTTCGGCCCTTTAGCACTTGATCCAGTGTCATCACATGTGAATGTTTGCATATTTATCACTCTCAAGAACAATGTCATGTTGATCAAATGCAGCTGACATAGTTCCCATGGAAGTGGTCCAAACATTCTCTCCGGTAGCTACAACCTGGTTAAATATGTGGTCAAAATTACATTTTAGTTCAGGAGCTATTTCCGCATGTCTAAATTTTGCAGTTAAGGGCGTCATCTAAACAAAGAAAAAAATATCCACTTTTATGTTCAAACTAGTTTTAATTTTGTAATGCTGGTTGTAACAATTGTCATGTCAAACATACATAATGTTATGACAATGGTGTTTTTGTCCAAACTCATGGGAGCAAAAAAAATGTCGCCCCAAACAGAGCCTTAGACTTAATGATTTGTGATTAAAATAAAAATAAATTGTTTCATATTAAAGGACCAATAAAAGTGACAATTATTGAAAATAGAATAACATATATAAATGGACTAAAGATTATATTAAGTGATTTGAGCATATACAGCAAAGGGTACAAATTATATCAACAAGCAAATTAGTATAGAAAAATTTAGTAGAAGGGTAAACAATAGATAATATTGAGAAAAGCTGTGTAGGATGATTTGCACAATGTAAAATGAAGAATAAAATTTACATTAATGAATAGATATAGTTAGTGTCGAAAAAAATTATGCCGCACGAGCAAACTAGAGGCGACATATTGAGCGGAATTTGCTCGGGATGATTTTTGCAGGTATATTCATGAGCGGATCCACATAGAGCTCAGTGTGAACGGTCCACCCACACTGAATTAATAATTAATTAAATTTTCAATAAAGTAGAATTGTCATAGTGTTCGTGGTCTCATGTTTTTCAATGAAAGATTGCGTTCGATTATTCATTGCATCATAATTTGGCAGAAATTTATTCGTACAAAAAAATATTTTAAAATGTAGATATTTTTTTCTATAAATAGACCTATGATATAAAAGATTTCATTGAAATATAGAAATTATTTTCTCATGTTTAAAAATTGTACAAAAAATAATTTCATTAAAACTATGAACATAATGTAAAAATAAATTTAACATTAATATAACATGTATATTACTTTATATTTGTTGATTAGATTTTTTTTGAAATAAATTAGTACCGTGGCTACACAAGAAAAAATTCTAAGCACATCAAATGGTACAAATAACACCAACGAGTAGAAAAAGTTCGTATCAAAGAAATATGTACCACAAGGGCAGAGACCAAAGATAGCACGGAAGAAAGTAGTTCACGATGATTTGCGCATTCACAATAGGGTAGAAATTAGATAGAGGCTTCGTTCGACACGGCTTATTTACTCTGATAAGTTTGGCCAAAAACGTCATTATCATAGAATGTATGTTTGACAAGACAAAGGTTATGACCGCTACCAAGAAAATTAACAAATTGTGTATAAAATGCATGAACTTTTTTAGGTGAGGTCAAGCGCACACGAACGACAGTTCATGATCACCGCATTCACGACTGCCACCACCACGCCAAACGAAGCCAAAATTAGTATCAATAAATAATTAAGCCATAAAATGGTAGATTAAAGATAAACTGACTAAAATTGTTTAGGATAATTGGTGCAATTTAGATTTACAACAATAGGCACATGAAAAACAAGGATGCATAAAGCCGACGACAATGCTTGGGATACGACCAATGATGAGGATTGATGACGAAACATAGAATCCAATGAATGAAGATTGCAATTGCATCCTTCACAGAGATAACAAACCCCAATACAAGTCTGGTGCAAGAACATAAAGAACAACAAAGTTTACAAAATTATCCAAATTGTGATAACATTAACACATATTAAAGCTGCAATCATCCAAATTCATGCAAGAACAAGTGTATGTGAGTAAATTTCAGCAGAAATTTTGATTAAAAATACTCAAATTATTATAATAAAAGCATTATTCTAAACTGCAATACTGTCAACAGCAGTAGCAAACAGGAGAAAGATACAAGCTGCACATCATGCACATCAAATGAACCCCTCCAATGCATTTCTGGAACATAAAGAGGTATATAGACCACAAACATGAAGAAAAACAAAATACAACACATCATAATTTCGACCTCTGAGAATGTCGATTAACGCCTGCTTTTTAGAACTCGAGAAAGTATGCGCCTGCAGTGTAAGGTGGCCTTTAACTTAGGCGCGAGGCGGCGGATAGCTTGAATAAGTGAAACATGCAGAAGAGAACCCTATAAAAAAGGTAATGAATAAAATAATACAGTATAGTTTTATAATTAAAAGTAAAGAACAGTTCATGAGAAGATGTTCTACCTTAGTATAAGCCAGGGCAGATTGGATGACATAATTTGCAAATGGATCTTGAACCAGCTGCTCGAAAACATCCCTGTGAAGTAACTCCGATACAATTTTTGCTCTCTCGTTGTGATTGAAAACCTGGAGGCATTTCTCCACTACATTACTGCCGAACTTTTGCATTGAAAGATCGACGAAATGCCCTTTGAATTGGGATTTAAGAATTTCATTTGCAGCAGGATTAGCAAGATCAAGAATGAATTGTACCACGTAATTCCTGAATCAACACAAATGTATTAGCCAAGATATAAATGTAAGTAGTATAAAATTGACCTCAGAATAAAGAAAACAGTGGATAATAGCCTACATTTGATCTGCTTGTCGAGAATTTGACAGATAGTGTTAATTATTATTTGAACAACACTGCAGAATATTGTGTTGGATTAAATCTCATTAGTGGGCCTACATGGGTCACATAGACCGTGTTCACCGTCAGCAGCACTTGATCAATACAGTAGACCCCTTAAGTTGTGATCGTTTATATGGTGTGGTCTAAGATTTTTTCGGAGCGCCTTTGCCATAGGCGCGGCTCAATTAAAATGCGGATAACGTACGATTATGCGTAGAACCTAAGTCAGGATAATTTCAGCCCTTGGATCTGCGATGGGTGGATGGGGCTGCGATTATCAAAATCCTTTGGGTTGGTTCCCCTCTATACCTATATAAGCTCTTGATTTCAATCCTTCCCATTAAGTTGAAATCAGCGAAAGGGGCGATCTTGTCGAGCCTCGTCTCCAGCTTTGCATTCGCCTTCCGACATCGTCGGCCTCGTCTCCAGCTTCATCTCCCTGTGCTGTCGACATCGGCATCCAGGTTTGATGTCGATAAGGTTGAAGCTGCTTACCATCGCGCCGGTCGTCGAAGAAGAAGTGTAGTCCGGTTGTAGGTCCATCTTGGATCGATTCTGTCTGTGATTCGTCCTGAGATTCAAATCTCATTCCAGCAGGTCATTAAGCTTTCATCCATACTCGCTATCGACCACCATGGCGTCAGGTATAACCTTTTATCGCTTCTGTGATTGTCTGCGAGCGATCCTGGGTTGTTTATAATCAGCTATATGTTAGAATTAACATACTGAACATGTCTTCCTTAATTTGTTCTGGCCTATAGTTTATAGAAGATCTAAATCAATTTTGAAGCATAAACTACAATTTTGAAGTTAATTAAAACACGCTAAACCATTTGTATGTACCATCAAAATTCATCATTGGAACTGTAGAAAGGTATAGAACCAGGACAAAAATCCTTCTTTCATTAAATTCATAATAAAAGTATGAGTATATATATATATATACCATATTATAAAGAAATACTGAGGTCTGCAAATAGCATGAGTTCGAAATTGAAAGGAAATTAGGTGGCCGTCGAATTTCAGAGTTTTGATCATGAACCGTTGGATCAAACCAATTCTCTCTCTTCACATTTTACCAGGGGTCCTAAATCTACTACTAGGGGATCTTAAAGTTAGGTAGATAACATAAAAAAGACCCGCTAAAAGCTTAGATTTAAAATCAGCCCACAAACCCGTCTGTTCATAGAATTAAAGATAAGCCCGGCAGCCCACAAGCTCACAAGCCCACCTAATTTCAAACATTCATTATGAAATTCTATATTTAAACCCAAAAGCTTCAAACCTACCGTCAGTGTGGGACTAAACCAAGCACAAATTTTAAAAAAACAAGGGGCGCGACTTTTTGGGGGTCAAGATGGTCTCAAAACGAAAAGTGATCATCATAAAAGTTGTATATCTAGGCGATACGAACAACTTTAATGTTGATCACTCTTTGATTTGGAGCCATCTTGGCTTCCGATTTGGGCCTCGAAATCAGGGGTGACGAGAGTGCTACAGTACAGCCTCTCGCCGCCCCCGATTTTGAGGCCCAAATCGGAAGCCAAGACGGCTCCAAATCAAAAGATGATGAACATGAAAGTTGTTAGTCTCGCCGAGATCTACAACTTTCATGTTGATCAATTTTTAATTTGGAGCCATTTTGGCTTCCGATTTGGACCTCGAAATTGGGGGCGGCGAGAGCCTGTAGCACTCTCGCCGCCCCCGATTTCGAGACCCAAATTGGAAGCCAAGACGGCTCCAAATCAAAAAGTGATCAACATGAAAGTTGTTCGTCTCGCCGAGATCTACAACTTTCATGTTGATCATTTTTCATTTTGAGACCATCTTGACCCCCAAAAAGGCTGGGCCGGGCGGGCTGGGGCAGGCTTCGAGCGGGTGGGCGGGCGAAGCCCGCCGTCGCCGGCCGGGTACTGTGGAGCGTGGCCATCGGGCCGGAGGCCCATGCCTGTCGCTCGTGTATATATATATATATATATATATATATATATATATATATATATATATATAGGAAGAGAGAGAGAGGAATCCCCAGTCCAAAGATGTGGGACAAAACATAAAGACTAAGGGGGCTGTTTGGCGCGAATTATTGAGAGTTGCACACCACTGCTTCTCAAAAATCCGCGCCAAACAAAAATCCCGACCCTCTACTCCCACTGTTGAAAGCCGCTGAAATGCTAAAGCCGCTTAAAAGCCCCAAATCGCGATCTTCGCACAGCGACAACAAAATTTCCCACAGCGTCATCTTCCTCGCACGACTAGGGTTTCGACCATTTTTATTGATCTCCTGGCCTGTCTCCGGCGACGCACAGAGGAGTTCCTTCCTCGCCATTTTTCTCGCTCGACTAGTGTTTCGACCCTTCTCATCGATCTCCCGGCCAGTCTCCGGCGACGCACAGAGGAGCTCCTTCCGTCGGTCCGGCAACATTCAGCTTCTTCCTAGCAGGTCTTTTCTCTTCCGAGCTCCATATTTGTTTTTTTTCGATCGAGGCCAATAGGCCATGCGTTTGAACCAAAAATTTCTTGTCGGTGTTGTCCATGCGTTTTTCGATCTGCTCTGTCCAGGCCATATGTATGAGCCCAAAATTTTTTTTATTTGCTTTCTTGTATGTTTTATCAAGTTGTTGTCGGTGGGTGGATCAAAGTCCAATTTGGTCCCAAAAATTCACATTTTATGGATTAGCATTGTGTGGATTCGCTTACTAATGATAAATCTGTTACGTTTCCAGTGACCTTGCTATTAGTGTGTTTCTAGATGGGTAAACAGAAAACAGTTGGTGTTTCAGCCTCATGGGAGAATGTCCAAGCTCATGTATTTTGTAATATATGCATCCGAGAAATCGACTTGGGAAATCGGTCAACCACTCACTTCAGCAAAGAGGTTGGAAAAATGTAATAGACAATTTCAAATCACACACGGGATTAACATATGATCGGACACAGTAAAAAATAAATGAGACCAATTAAAGAGGGATTGGAAGCTATGACATGATCTAAAAAGAGGGGAGACTGAGTTAGGGTGGAATCCAATTAAAAAGACCACTGATGCCTCAGATGAATGATGAAAAGAAAGAATAGAGGTTAGAAATAATTCGTTATATGAAGTTAATTTTGTTAATGTTTCTTTTAAATTAACTTAAATCCTTTCTTTCAGATGTTGCATGCCGCCAAAAAATTTAGATTCACAGGAATTGCTCCCGAACTTGAGGAGAAACTTGATCGAATGTTTAGTCAGGTTGTTGCTACTAGTGAGAATGTATAGATCCCTTCTACGGGAGCTATGTCACCTGCATTTGATCAACATAACCATATTTCCAATAATATTTGGTCTAGCAATGAGCATGTTGTAGAAGATTTAAATACGCCACCACCTGCTCTTGATGATATCTATTTTAGTAGGTTGAAGGATCCGAATAATAGTACAAGTTCACAAGGTTCCAAGAGATCACACAATGGGAGGAGCTTCAAAGACAAGGGTAAAAAACAAGCAATGAAATCACATGTTGAGAAGCTAGTGGAGTCCTCCAAGAGCGGTGCTAGTTCTTTCTTTATGCCCGTTAAACCACCAAATGTTTATTTGTTGAATGAAGCATTGGAAGAGCTTGTGAAATATTCTGAGATTTATGAAGATTCACGGTTCTATGATTGTGCTACAATTTTCCTAATGACGATAATCAACATGGCTACTTTTTTGGGCATTCTAAGTGACAAAAAGCTTGAGTGGCTGAAAAATCGCTACATACATAGCAGCTCTTGAATAGAATGTGCACTATCTTACATGTTTTGCAAACTCATATGCAGTTTCTATGTTTAAGTTATTGTATTCTCTTATTTGTCAGTACTTACATTTTGTTTCTATGTTTAAGCATGTTGCATGTTTTACTATCTTATATGTTTAAGATGTAATTTACCTCCTCAGATTGTAAAAAAAGAAGTATGTTTGCTGTGATTATAGGTAGTTTGCAATGACGGATGATAACGAAGAATTTGCTCTTGATGATGACGAGCAAATTTCAGCTGTTGATTTTGATCATGCCATTTTGTATTGTTCAACAATATAGTTACCACGACAGTGATTGTGGTCTGTGAATACATGTCGGCATACAGTGATAAAATATCATGCATGACGTCTACACAGACTGGAGATAAATAGGTCGGTGAGTTGTTAGTTGGTCATCCAACGAGGTTCCACATTGCATTCAGGAAGTCATCTCATATTTTCACGAATTTGTTATATCTACTTCAGACATCTTATGACTTACAAGGCTCACAAAGAACAACTGTGAGAGAGGTATTGGCTATTACCATATATACTTTAGTGCATAAAGGGTCAATGATGTTGACAAGTGAACGTTTTCAGCATTCTACTGAAACTATAAGTAGGTTTTTTGTGATGGGTCTGGATGCATTGACTCTCCTTGCTGTTGAAATGATAAAACCACTAGACACGTAATTTATGAATATACCTGCAAAAATCTTAAATGATGACCGATGCATGCCTTAATTTAAAGATTGTATTGGATCCATGGATGGAACTCATGTAGATGCTTGTGTTTCGGTGGATGATCAAGTGCGATATATAGGACGTCATGGTAAACCAACTCAAAATATAATGGCCATATGTGACTTCGATATGTGCTTTACTTATGTGGTCCCAGGATGGGAAGGTTCAGCTCATGACAGTCAGATCTTTCAACATGCAGTTAATGATCCAAGTTGTGAATTTCCCCACCCGCCTCCTGGTACGTAAATTTATTGGTATTCAAAATATATTACAATTTCACTTCATTTTAAAATTAATAAATTTCTTATGTAGGTAAATATTATTTGGTAGACGCTGGATATCCACTTCAGCGAGGAATTTTGAAACCATATCCATAGACTCGCTATCACTTACCTGATTTTGCGAGGGGTAACCGACCAGTTTCAGGATGACGTGAAATTTTCAATAAGGCTCACTCATCACTTCGTAGTGTGATTGAGAGAACCTTTGGTGTCTGGAAGAAGAAGTGAGGCATACTAAGAAAAATGTCACAATACACATTTTCAAAACAGTGTCATTATGGTGGCAAAAATGACCCTACATAATTATATTCGAAGGCACCCCTCATGCGTGGATCGAGAGTTTAATGTATGTGATATGGATGCTAACTTTGTGCATCGACATGCGTATGAGCTTCGAGCTACTCGTAACCGAAGAACCACGAATGCAAATCCAAACATTAATAAAGTAATAATTGAAGAAATTGGAGCTAATGAAATATCTGCATTACGAGATTTTATTGGCCAACCAGTTACAAAATGATCACAGGTACAATATTTTTTAGTAGTCAAAAAGAAAATTTAACATCAAAATCAGTGATCATATATTTTTTCATTGTGCAGGTAAACATCATCGGTGCAGAAGCGAGAAGATCCAATGTAACAACCAAAAAATTAGCTAAAGTTTATTTTTATGATGTCTAGACAATCTGATTATGCAATAATAATATTTGACAAAACATTAAAATTTCATATTCTGCTAGCAATTACTTTTGTTTTGAATAAGCCACCAAACAGCTACTCTGCCAAATAGTTTTAACAGATTTTCTGTTCAAACAACACTAGAAAAACAGATCTTAGAAACGGTTTCATTGATTCTCCGGTCGCTGCAAATCAGCAGATTTTCTCACCATTCTGCAAATCAGCTGCTTCTCCAATCGCTTCAGCTGAGTCAAACAGAGCCTAAGTGGGCTTATAATTGGGACACACTTATTTGGGTTTTTACAAAATTTTCTTTAACATTCTCTAACACTCCCCTGCAAGCTGGATCATACAAATCATAAATCAAGCTTGGACAGAAACTGATGATACATTGGTCGCGGTAATGCCGTGGTGAAAATGGCAGCAACTTGCCCAGTAGCCGGAACATGATCTAATTCTGATTTCTTCAATTGAACCTTCTCCCGAACGAAGTGACAGTCAATTTCAATGTGTTTTGTTTGCTCATGAAATACGAGATTCTTGGCAATATGTATAACAGTCTGACTGTCGCAAAACATAATTACTGGCGAGGACATTTTGACTCCCAAATCACCAAGAAGACTTTCAAGCCAGGTAAGTTCAGACACAAAGCCGTCATTGCACGATACTCGGCTTCAGCAGAAGAGCGAGCAACAATCTATTGCTTTTTTGCTACGCCAAGTGATAAGATTTCCTCCAAAATAGGTGGAACGTCGATCATCAAGTGAACCCGCTAATCAGCATCAGAATACGAAACAAGAGATAAAGGATGATGACTTATATACGAGCCCCTGTCCAGGAGCCGTCTTCAAGTACCTGAAGATGCATTCGACTGCCTGTAGATGAGAGATCTGTGAAGCATGCATAAAATGACTGACCACTACAACAACAAATGAGATATCAGGTCTTGTAACCATCAAGTATATTAGTTTTCCTACAAGATGCCGATAGTACTCAGAATTTGTAAGAAGTCAATCGGAGTCAGATTCATGAGCACACAACTTGTGGTTGATATCTAAAGGGGTTTTCGCAGGTTTGCACTCAGAGTAGCCAACATTTTGAAGGTCTAGACAATACTCATGTTGTGATAGGGCAAGGCCATTAGGTCGTCTTGCTACCTCAAGTCCGAGGAAGTACCGAAGATTTCCCAGATCTTTTGTTTGTAAGACGAAGTTTAAGTGTTGTTTGATTTGTTGTATCCATACAGAGTTCATCACCGGTTATCAAAATATCATCCACATAGAGCAGGAGAATGACAGTCCCGATTGAGCGATGACAAGTGAAAAGAGAGGAGTCAGCGCACAGGAACAAGGAAAGATAGTATGTTGGTGGTTTCATTGACACCTATGAGGAGAAAGGGAAGTATTACATGTTCGTTGTTACCCTATTTTAATCAGGACCTGATCTCAAAACACGAGTTATTAAATTTGCTTTGATCATTTAGCCAAGGCAGTGTCTGTTGTCAAGGAAGAAGACAATTGTTGTGTGATTGCAGTGAGGTGGTGGTTCCAACAAGCGGAGGGAGGATTCTCTATGGTGATCGCTAGTGTCAGCACTCATTAGTGCATTAATATTGACTATGAGTTTGTTTGACACGACATTTTTGCTCTAATGACTTTGGACAAAAACGCCACTGTCATGGAATATAAGATTGACAAGAAAACAGTCAAGACCCTAAACTCTAAAAAAACTAATTTGAACCTAAAACTAGATGTAGTTACTTAGATGAGGTCATGCTGTTCACAAACTACAGTTCATAACCATCGCGCTTACAACCCACACAATCATGCCAAATGGACCCAGCGGTAGTTTGTAGTGTAATGATGATGACAGTTCTTAGTGGGCTGATATTGTTGGTTTATATGTACCCTGCACAAATTTATATCATTAATTTATTTTGCCGAATCAACAATTTCCTTTGACCTTGTGTGCAATTCATGAGGGAATTATTTTGCTTGAATTTTAGTTCCCAACCACAAGAATTCATTATTTGCGGCATGAAGCTAAAATAAAATAAATAGCAAGCATCAAAAATAATTACCCAAAAGGATCTCGGGCAAGCAGAAGGCCGTTGGAAGAAATTTCATAAATCAGCTTCGTGTAATGATCCCCGGTGGAACGAGAAATGCAGCATTGCAAAACACAACATCCGTGTTGATGAGTAGCAATTTCAACGCAATGCCTAGCAGCAGCATCAAAGATGAACTGTTAGGAGAAAAAATATTAGGTAAACAAGGTCATGTACATAATTAAGCAATAATAATATGTTTAAAAATTTAAAACCAAGGTGTAATATCAAATAATAAAACAAATTTTTTAATAAATACCCTCTCAAAAACGTGGCAGCTTTTCATAGTTTTCCACCACCAACATAGGAAGAATCACATCTTGAAGTACAATCTTAAGTTTTAATATATCTATGATGCAGGACAGTCATCACACAAGCCTGCCACCCAGGAGTCTCATTGGGGGGTTCACCAAGGAATCCACAAGAGAGATTTTATCAGGGATGTAACCCACACACCCCAACCCATCTCCAGACCGGCCACAACCACAGTGAGTTGTTAAGGTCGGGAATCGAACACCCGAGCTCCTAGATAAAGAGTTCTCAATTGAACTCTCATCATCACTGAGTTGTAACTCAATTGATGATGTGAGTTCAAATAAGAACTCTTTATCTAAGAGGTTGGGTGTTCAAACTCCATCATCTGGACGTAGCTGAAGGTGAAGCTCCATAGGGGTGTCCACTGTATGAGAGTCAGAGAGAGCAGCCCGAGCTAGGAGATTAGATGTGTAACGCTACTGAGAAAGCTGAAAATCGCGGTCTGTAGAGCTGACCTCAAGGCCCAAGAAGTAGCTCAACTATCAAAGGTCAGTCATCTGAAACTGATACTCAAGTTGATGTTTGACGAAGGGCACGCGAGAAGGATTATCACCAGTAATGATCATATCATCAACATAAAGTAACAAAAGAGTCCGATCACGAGAGAAGGAATGCACAAACAGAGTTGGATTATGTGGACTTGACTGGAAACCGGCGGCTGTAATGGCTGAGCAGAAACGTGCAAACCACGCGTGGGATGCCTGCTTGATCCTATAAAGGGCTCTCCTCAAGCGGCAAACATGGCCTGGAGGAGAGGATGGACAAGGAGGAAGAAGCATGTATACCTCCTGCAGTCCTGCTGAAGATCACCATGAAGAAAGACATTCTTCACATTGAGCTGAGACTGAGACCAGTGGCGAACAACTGCAACTGCAATAAGTGTCTGAACAGCAGTCATATGAGTGACTTGAGCAAAGGTCTCGTCATAATCTCTCACATGCTTTTGCTGAAAACCACGAGCAACAAGCCGAGTCTTGTACCTCTCTACAGAACCATCAGAGTGAGTCTTGACTTTGAAGATCCACTTGCAAGTAATAGGGAACAACACCATGTGGAAGAGGAACAAGGTCTCATTTGCGAGTGCACTTAAGCGCCTCCAACTCAGCAGACATAACACACTGCCACTCAGGTATCTAGGCAGCCTCACGGTAGGAAGCCTGCTCTGAAATACTACAAGCAGTAGCAAGAAGCGGCAGGTAGGTCCAACGATAGTGTAGTAAGGCTAAGCCGGTTGGGAGGACGTCACTCACGAGGTGGGTTGTTGTTGATGCACAGGAGGATCGTCCACATCGACACTCTTTGGAGGAGGCAGGCACTGAGTTTGGGTGGTGTGAGACTGGAGGCGAGTGAACAAGAGGAGGATAGCGAGTGTAGTGATAGTGGAGATGAGGACAACGAACCCCGGTCATAGGGAGAAGTGGCAGAGGCGACAGATGGAAGATGAGACAGGAGGAGGCAGGCACTGAGCTGGAGGCTGGAGGAGCGTCAACGAACGAGATGGTGTGATGGAGAGGTCGGACAACAAGGGGAGAGAAGGTGAACATACCGGTGGAGATGAGACATGCGGCCGGGGTATGGGAAAGGTGAGAAATTGCACATCAAAGGAGGTCACAGATGAGTGCGGGGTCACGGGGACGGAGGACACAAAGAAAGGGTGAGACTCGTCAAAGGTGGCATCACATGAGATACAAAGTCGACGTGCAACAAGATCATAACATTGATAGCTCATGTACTCGGTACTGTATCCAAGAAAGACTCAAGATACAAATTTAGCAGAGAGATTGATACGCTTATGTGGAGGAAATAGAACATAACACTGACAGCCAAAAACACGCAGATGAGTATAACGTGAGGGTCGAGAGTACATACGCGCACCAAGGCACTAACCTTGAAGAAAAGTAGAGAGTTGCAGGTTAATAAGATGGACAGAAATGGAGACAGCCTCACCCCCAAAAAAGGAGGAACACAGGAGGAGATGAGAAGAGTGTGGGTTGTCTCAATGAAGTGGTGATGCTTTCTTTCAGCAGTGTCATTCTGAGAGTGGGCACTGGGTCATGCAAGCTGAGGGAGAGTGTCGTGGATAACTATCACGAAAAGCATGAGAGAGGTACACCTCTCCCCCCTGAGTCAAAAAAAATACGCATGGAATCAGAGAACTGGGTGCGCACCATAACAAAAAAACTAACATACAACAATATAAAAATAAATCAACAATAATGAAAGTAATCATCAACAAATATAACATATTACCGATGTCCGCTTTTGATACAAAAGGAGCGGGACCTCATACATCAGAATGAACTAAATTAAAAGGATGTTGAGACCTTGACTCACTAGACTGATATGGGGGTGCTGTTTACCAAGCTTACAACCCGTATAAGAGTGAGACTGATCAAATGAAACACGACCAAAGAGACCGGTACTGATGAGGGATGAAAGACGCGAACCACTGGGATGACAAAGTCGATGATGCCACTGAGAGAAGCCCACTGAAGGAAGACAACAGGATGAGGCCGTTGGTTACAATGAAGTAGATAAAAGATGGAGACGAACAAGGACGTATACCCCGCTACAATGACGGACAACTCCAAGGAGTGTATCTGTTAGACGATCCTGCATACGGCAAGCAAACTCATTAAAAATAACAAGATAGCCTTGAGACGTGAGTTGACTGTTGGATATAAGGTTTAAGGAGAACTTGGGTATATACATCATATCAGAAATATGAAAATGGATGGTATGAAGGAGGTCACGACTAATGATTGGGAAAATAGTGACATCTGTTGTCATTACACTAAAGGCAAACAAGACGGGCTGAGAGGACAAGAGGTGAGTGACATCATAGGTCTTGTGAAAAGAGGCTCCAGAGTCAAGTAAACAGTCAAAGGAAGCGATACCTGCAAGGGATGAGGCAACTGGCTGAGACACAGGCATCAGAAGCATCTGGTGAGGGCACAAAGGCAGAGGAGCGATGCAGTGAACCATGAGATAGTTGCTGGACAATCTGCCAGGCAAGCTTAAAAATAAAAAGTGACCGCGCAATAACAGAGAAGTGAGCTTGAGGAGCACCAGGATCGCGCTGCTGACCAGACTATTGAGCCCTCTGAAGCTTGCGACATTCAGATTTGACGTGGCCAAGACATTGACAGTAGTGACAGCGGACAGACGGGCGGCAAGGAGCACCAGACTAAGTAGTAGAGGGCACCGGAGGACAAGGAACATGCCATACTGGTGCATTATAACTCAGCGAAGGCAGCAGAGGAGTAATCACAAGAGAGGACTGCGGTGGAAACTCGGGAGCAGCAAGGACAGCATGAGTCAACATACTAGAAGGCGTAGCAGTGTCCAAGGAGTGGAGACGAGTCTCTACATTGATTACCAAGGCCAACATATCGCTAAAAAACTCATACATGCGCTGAAAGTCACGATCCCAAGATGTAGCAACACACTGAGGGCAAGTAGTGCAGGGGGAATGAGTCATCTCATCGTACTAATATCAGAGGTCCAGGAGCTCAGCAAAGAAGGCATGTACAGACCGATCATGCTGGTAGAAAATGGTAAGGGTCTGGAATAGAGAGTAGCGCATGACCTGACTAGATGGCAAGTATAAACAACGCAAGTAATCCCACATCGCCTTAGTCATAGGTAGCTCGTAGACGGTCATGCGAATGGGGAGCTCACATGACTGATAGATGATGACTATCTCGTGAGAGTCGTACGAGCTCCACTTCACCCTGTCGGAGCGCTAGATGGAAGCGGTTGTGCTGATAGTGGAAGAGTCATCTACAAGGCTGACAGCTCGTGGAGGCGGAGCAGGATCAGAGACGTCAATGTGGCCCCATAGATCTAGGCCACAGAGTATCACGCCGACGGTGATGGACCATGCCTTGTAGTTTCTTCCATCGATGATGACATCTGCCTTCTGGTGAAAGGCAGAGGAGTTTGACGAGGCCATCAGGGCTGCAAAATCAGCCTGCAGCAGGAATCGTCAATAACAACGTTGATTCAAATCAAGAATAACGGCAAGAGCATCCTGAACAAAGAGCTACGTCGATCGGGGATGAAGACATAGGCAGCGGAGGAGTTCCGACGACTGTAGGAAGCAGCAGAGAAGAAGAGACAGAGGTGAAGCTCCTGCAACGAAGAAGAGGCGTTCCGACCGTAGGAAGCAACGGAGAAGAAGAGACAGAGGTGATCTACAAGAGAGGAGGCAAATGGAAAAATGAAAGATGAGCGGGATCATCGAAACATGATCGGAAACCACCAAGAGGCGCGACCTGCGACGCAGTGTGAGGGATCAAAACCAGTTGTTGCTTGCGGGATCGGGGAGAAGCGCGAGAATGGCTCTCCCGATCGAGAGCGTGATCAGAACCCGGGGATTTGTGCGAGATCCGAACCACACGACGTTGTTTGCGGGATCGAAACCAGGCGGTGCTGCTTGCGGGATCGAAACCAGACAGTGCTGCTTGCGGGATCGTAACCAGGAGTGGCAATGGAAATCGGGGAGATCGGAGTATGGGACCGAGAGACGGAAGGAGGCGCACGGTAGACTCCTATGAAAACTCTATCGCTCTGATACCATGAGAGGAATAAGAATCAATTATTATATTCACATAAACCACAGTAATATATATACATGTACAAGAGAGAGGGTGCCTACAACACCCAAGGTGAGTCTAATCTAACTCTACCGTACAGAATGTACACTATATTTAACAATTCTCATTTGGTGTAAGGATGCATCAGACTTGGAGACCATATGAGAATGACTATACATTTTTTCTTAGATCTACCCCTCCTTTGAGCATAAAGTCAAGCTAATTTTAGAAGTTGGATAAAATATTATTGTTGATTTTGTGAATATGTATTATCTTAATTGCACATTAATGAATGATGGTGTGTATTAAATAATTATGTGCATGATATGCATACACATTAAAATAATGAGAATATGATATGCATGCATATTAAAATATTATGTGTGTGAATTGTATGAGTATTAAAATATTATGTGAGACATGCATGTATATTAAAATAATAAAAGTGTGATACATGTGCATATTAAAATATTAGGTGGAGAGTCACATATAAAGGGATGAATAGTTCATTTATAAGCATAAAGTTTGAAATAAGATCTTGAGTTCTCTTCTCTCTTGCTTTTTATGGTCTTGTGCTCTTGTTTTGTTTGTTCTCTCCCGCTCTTCCCACTTCTCTACAATAATAACTAGTATCAAAGCGAACTTCTAATCTTGGACTTAAATACTTCAACAAATTTTATGGTGAAAATTTTTGATGGGAAAGATAGCTCCAGCCTGTAGAGAATCAAGATGATTGCTTTATTGAAGCAACAAGATGTCTACAAGGTCGTGTTCGAGCCATAGAAATTTTCGAAAGAGATGGCGGTGGATACAAAGAAAAAATTGAAGATGACTTTCTAGCCCTGATGAAGTTTTTTGTGTAATCGTTGAAGAGGATACTACGAAATAACTGTTGAAGAAGCTCGAGACACTCTACTCGAAGAAGTCTCTCACGGATCGGTTGTACTTAAAGCAACAACTCTACACCTTCAAGATTAAGTAATATACGTCCATTAAGCCCACTTAAACAAGTTAAATCAAATAAAGGTGGATTTGAAGAACATCGATGTGAAGATAGATGATGAGATTCAAACGATGATCCTCTTGTGCTTACTCAATCATTTGGCCAATTCATGAATAGTATGATGTTTAGTTGAGACACACTTTCTATCAAAGACGTGAAAGTAGGTCTGCCCTCGGAGGTGTTGCGTCGAAGGTTCCATCGGACAAATCGGATGGGTGTTGCGTCGAAGGTTTCATCAGACAAATTAGATGGGCATGCCGATGGATTATTCGTGAGAGGACGATCATACAAGCGAGATTGAAAGAGTGACAGAGGAACGTCAAGATCAAAGTCGAGAAACCCCAAATGAGATCAATGCAATTACTGTAAGAAGAAAAAGAATTGAAAGAAAGATTGTCCTCTATTCAAAGAGAAGAAGATGAAGAATTCTTCAAATTCTGCGAGCATTGTGTCGAAGACATACAATAATGATGTCTTTGTTTTCTTGGTATATGCATTACATGACATTCAATATTATTGAATACATGATTCTGATTGCTCTTATCATATGACTCTAAATCAGAGTTATTCTGCAATATATCGTTCATTTGATGGAGGCTTTGTATCATGAATAATGATACTGTGTGCAAAATTACTGAAACTAAAACAGTCCAGATTGTGAGCGTGATGGTGCTGAAAGAACTTATAATGAATGTCTAACATATTCCGGACTTGAAAAAGAATATTCTTTTTGTTAGAACTTTGGACATGATTGAGTGCAAAATCGAGATCAATGCTGACGATATGAAGATTCTTTGTGATTTGATGATCATGCTGCAAGGACGCACTAATACTAGTATGTTTACATTTACATCTTTTGATTTAGATTCGTCATAATTGTGACAGTTACGTCTTGATCATATGAGTAAACAAAATATAAAAGTGGTTCACAAAAAAATTTGATTGATGGTGTTTAATTTGAGAAGTTGAACTTTTGTGAAGAATGTGTATTGGGGAAGCAGCATAAATTGAAGTTCAAAATCGGTAAGTATTAAATAAAAGAGATTCTAGACTACATTCACACTGATGTTTGGGACTCAACGCCTATTTCTTCTCGCTGCAGAGTCAGGTACTTTGTTTCTTTTATTGATGACTTTTCAAGAAAATTATGAGTTTGTTTTTTGAAAAATAATCTAATGTACTCGAGAAGTTCAAAATTTGAAAATCTATGTTGAAAAAATAGATAGAACAATATATGATAGTTGTCATGTCTGATACTGACGGTAAATACACTTCTGAAGAATTCAAAGAGTTATGTAAAGCTAAAGGGATCGTACATCAATACCAAGAGATCTACAATCGAATGAAGTTTGGAAACTGATAAATCAGACACTGTTGGAGAAGATGCGGTGCTTGAGGATCAATGTGGAGATTTTAAAAGAGTTTTGAGTGAAAGACATTAAATATCTTTGTCTATTTTATTAATAGGTCATCATCTTTGTCCATTAAATTAAGGACTCCAATAGAGTTATGAACTGAAAAAGCTACTGATTATTCGATACTACGAGTATTTGGGTATTCTGCTTATGCACTTGAAAAAAATAATAAGATCAAGATTGACCCGATGAAAAGAAATTGCTTTTCCTTAGGTATGCTGAAGGAGTTAAAGACTAGCCTCCTGAAGATTTTCTGTGCTGACCACGCTCCATGCTCACCGCACCAAAAATGTTGAAACCGAAAACTCGATCTCTGTGGAGTTTACCATTGGGGAAGGGGTGATCACACACTTACTTCTCTCATGCGAGCTGAACAACAAAGGAAAAAGAACAGGGGACAGACCCAAGGGATCGGCGTGGAGGTGATGCGACCCCAACTGGGCACTGCGCTGCTCGCAGGACCATCTAACCCAGGATCCACAGCCAGCCCCAGCCGGGCCCATCAGGTCCCGCGGACCATACACCCTAACCCTTCTCCTCAGGCCTGCTTGGCTGCTCACAAGGCCCACGACGTAGGATCAATAGCTGCGCGACGTCGAGGCGGGTTGTTGAGGTGGGGGCTCGATCCCCGTACCTCTTAGATAAGAGGAGCTTCCGCTGAGCTCTCATCACCGAGCCGCGGATCAGTTGGTGATGAGAGCTCATCAGAAGCTCCTCTTATCTAGGAGGTACGGGGATCGAGCCCCCACCTCAACAACCCGCCTCGATGTCGCGCATCTATGGATCCTTGGCCGTGGGCCTTGTGAGCAGCCAAGCAGGCCTGAGGAGAAGGGTTAGGGTGTATGGTCCGCGGGACCTGATGGGCTCGGCTGGGGCTGGCTGTGGATCATGGGTTAGATGGTCCTGCGAGCAGCGCAGTGCCCAGTTGGGGTCGCATCATAAAAGCGCGGCTCAGTTGGTGATAAGAGCTTAGCGGAAGCTCCTCTTATCTAGGAGGTACGGGGATTGAGACCCCACCTCAACAACCCGCCTCGACGCCGCGCAGCTATGGATCCTGGGTCGTGGGCCTTGTGAGCAGCCATGAGGGCCTGAGGAGAAGGGTTGGGGTGTATGGTCTGCGGGACCTGATGGGCCCGGCCGGGGCTGGTTATGGATCCTGGGCTAGATGGCCCTGCGAGCAGCCCAGTGCCCAGTTGGGGTCGCATCAGGAGGTCCCACCACACACCCAGAAGATCTTAGAGCGCTTCCCCTCCCGAGCCAAATGTCGAGCTAAGGATACCTCAGAAAGCGCAAGAAGACCGGGGCACAAGAAAGCATGCCTTCTGAGGTACTCCCTTGGGTATATTTATAGATATCTGGAAACGACCTGCAAATAGCCAACCTCCGCTGTTTTGAACAGCTATGTGCAGCCTAACTGGGTCTGCCAACAACGTAACTCTGCTGTTCTGAAGGGCTAAGGGCAGACCAACGGGGGAAAAATAGTGAAAACACATCACAATAGACTGGGCGAGTGACCCTATGGAACCTCCACTCGCTGAGGGCGGCGAGTGCTCGATGTAGCTGACACTCGCCGCCTCTATCTCCCCCCCCCCCCTCGAGCGAGTGCGGGCACGGCCTGCCCCACTCGCCCGTTGCCTGCAGAGCCTCCTGGGGCGAGTGCGAGCCGGCCTGCTCCACTTGCCCGCTGCTCATCGAGCCCCTTGGGAGAGTGCGAGCCGACCTGCTCCACTCGCCTCCTCGAACGGTCTACCCCACTTGGGCGAGCCGGACTGCTGGTCTTGGCCAATCTGGTTCCTGTCGCCCACTACTCGTCGGATATGGGGTTGTACAGCTAGTAAATTTAACGTTGCGGTCCGTAACGATAGTTTTAGGAATTCCATGATGACTAACAACCTCTTTAAAATATAATTTAGCAATATAAGAGGCGTCGTTCGTTTTGCTACATGGAACAAAGTAAGACATTTTGGAGAACCGGTCCACAACGACAAAAATAGAATCGTGACGATGAATGGTTGGAGGAAGACCAAGAATAAAATCCATACTCACGTCTTCAAATGGGACGGACGAAATAGGAAGAGGGGTGTATAACCCAACATTAGTCTTGTTACCCATAGCGAGTTGGCACATACGACAACTGTTACCAATTTTGTTAACAAGAGGTTTTAAGCGTGACCAATAAAATTTATCTTCCACTAGCGCAATCGTTTTGTCATGACCAAAATGACCGCCAAGGCCACCACTATGAGTCTCCCAAACTATGAAATGGCGAAGTGACGATTGCGAGATACATGGCTTGGAATGCTTGAATAGATATCCATCTCGAATATAATAAGCGGATATGGTAGAAGGGGAGTCATCTTAGGCGGATAAATATATGTCCTTAAAGTCCGGACGTTGTGCATACTCCTCTTTAATTCTTTCGAACCCAATAACCTTTACTTTCATCGTAGTTAGTAATAAAGAGAGACGACTAAGAGCGTCAACGACAAGGTTTTGTGAACCCTTAAGGTGCTTGAGAAAAAAATGTGTAATCTTGTAGGAAGGAGACCCACTTAGCGTGACAGGGGCTGATTTTATGTTGAGAATTAATGAACCTAAGGGCTTCATGATAGGAAAGGAGAACACACTCCTTGGGAAGGAGATAATGCCTCCAATATTGGAGACAACGGATGACCGCGTAGAATTCTCTATCATAATTGGAATAATTTAGTTTTGGGCCCGATAACTTCTCACTAAAATATCCAATGGGATGTCCCTCTTGGCTTAGCACACCACCAACACCGATTCCGTACGCATCACATGATAATTCAAATACCTTAGTGAAGTTGGGTAAGCGAAGAATCGGAGCCTCCGTCATTTTAGTTTTGATCGTTTGGAACACAACGGTGGCGGAGGAAGTCCACTTAAAATCTCCTTTCTTCATACACTCCGTAATGGGTGTCATAATACTGCCAAAATCCTTGATGAAATGGCTATAAAAAGTAGCTAAGCCATGAAAGCTTCTCACGTCACGGATGCACTTAGGCTCGGGCCAATCCTTAATGACTTGGACCTTTCCCGGGTCCACCTTCATACCATCCGAACTCACAATATAGCCAAGGAACTCTATAGAGTGGACACTGAACATACACTTTTTAAGATTCACAAACAACTTCTCTTCACGCAAAGTAGAGAAAATAATTTGTAAATGAGAGTAGTGATCCGACGGGGAAGTGCTATACACTAAAATGTCATCAAAGTATACGACGATAAACTTACCCATAAAGGGTTGGAACACGTGTGTCATCATACGGGAAAACGTACTTGGGGCATTGGATAAGCCAAATGGCATAACGAGCCACTCATATAACCTGTCCTTAGATTTAAATGTGGTTTTCCATTCATCCCCTTCACGAATCCGAATTTGGTGGTAGCCACTTCTAAGATCCAATTTAGAGAAAATCATGGCACTGGCTAGCATGTCTAATAAATCATCTAAGCGGGGAATCGGAAATCGGTATTTAATGGTAATCATGTTAATTGCACGACTAGCTATGCACATTCGCCAAGATCTATCTTTTTTAGGGGCAAGTAATGCGGGGACAGCACAAGGGCCCTTGCTATGCCTTATAAAACCCTTTTGTAAAAGTTCTGAAATTTGAGTTTGTAGCTCTTAGTGTGCCGCAGAGTTCAACCTATAGTGTGGGAGATTTGGTAGAGACGAACCCAGGATGAGATCTATAACGTGTTGGTTCTCTCTTAATGGTGGTAACGTGGGTGGCAACTCATCCGGATAGACATCCTTAAATTTTTTTAGCAACGTTTTCAATTCCGGCGGCAAATCTTCCAAATTAGGAGCATCGCCCTAAGCTTGAAGACACGCTAAGGCATACATAACTCCACCAAGAAAGGAATCGCGAGTGAATTCCTTATGTCCCATCAAACTTAACGTTTTCTTTTCTACCGAAAGGGTAGTATCCTTGGAGGGGGTGGAGTGGTCCATAGGAGGGGTGGGTTTGAGAATCACTTTCTTGGCATTAAATTTAAATTCATACGAGTTAGCTCTCCTAAAATGCGTCACGTCATGATCATAAAGCCAAGGATGTCCAAGCAAAACATGGCAAGCATCCATGGGGATCACATCACACCAAATATTTTCCGAATACAACTTGATGGTAAGGGGTACAAGACATCTTCGTGTAACGGGAAGGGACGCTTTGTTGACCCATGCTACTTGGTAGTAGTGGGGGTGGGGCTCTTCAGTAAGCTTCATACGCATGACGACACTCTCCAAAATAACATTCATGCAACTTTCACTATCGATAATCAACTTACAAAGCTTCTCATCTCTCTTAAAAATCAACGAGAAGATGCTGGTGCGGTGCCAATCATCCGTCGCACACGGGGTTGTTAAAATACAGCGCATTACCATAAGGTTGAAGTCATCTTCCATGTCACTCGGAAATCCTTCTGGTTCCGATTCATCCGTAGCTTCGTAGATAAACTCGGGTGTTTCACCAGTAGGCTCGACTACGGCCAAGGTCTTTGTCTTAGTTGGGCATTCAACGACGTAATGACCGGTTACCCCGCAAGCATAACAAGTGGCATTAGTCTTACTAATCTTGCCTACGGGAATGTGCTTCCCGAGGGGATACTTAGCGTCACTAGCCGTAATAACGATGCTAGAGGAATCCTTAGTCTTAAATTTTCCTTTGTCCTTAGAGGTAGAGGCAGAAGAGTTAAACGTAGCTTTAACTTTATAGGAGTTGTGTTTAGGTTTGGACTTAGCGGCTAAGTGCTTTTCAATATCGAGAGAGGCGTTGAAGGTGGTGCTCAAATCGGTGTGATCGTAGCGTAAGTGTTTCTTTTTGATGTCGTAGCCAAGGCCCTTACGAAACCTAGATAATGTAACATCTGACATCTCTTGGCCCTCACATCGGACCATCTTATCCTTAAGATCTCCCATATAATCGGCTACGGGCCGATCGCCTTGCCGAAGGGTGGCTAACTCATCGAACATTTGGGTGCGATGATAGGCGAGAACGTATTGATCCTTGAGAAGATTTTTCATAACGTGCCAGCCGACAGGCGGGACACCATTCTCAACTCCGAAACGTCGCTCCTCATTTAACCAAAATACTTTGACTCGTCCCGTTAACTTCATCCTAGCCACTTAAACTTTTTGTGGGTCCACTAGGCGATGTCATTCAAAATAGCACTCCATATCCATAACCCAATTTAGAAAAGTTTGCGGTTCTCCTAAGCCGTCGTAGGTGGGGGCATTAATTTTAATGGTGCGGGTAAGGTCGACGTCTCGTTCAGGGCGACGTGGTTGTGGACGTTGATGCGCTTACGACAAGTGTACCGCGCACATAAGTAATATAAAATGGGGAGCATTTCCCAAGTATCGATCTCTCAAGGAATACCGCAAGTGGAGTTGTCTTTCAAGGAAGACTTGAGATTGAAGTCCTTAGGTCGAGGTTATGAAGGGGTTTGATTTTAGATACAAGAAAATAAAAACTAATTAAATCTACTCCTATGCAGGCCGCTATGCGCTGCTTCGCTCAACGGAATGGAGGATTAGGCAGGCGCAGGGAACGAGTAGAACAGTGGATTGAGGGTCGCAAACACCTCGTCGCAACGCGCGCCCCTAGCGATCGCTAGTGTGGTAATACCAACTATGGTGGCGGGTGGAAATATCGGCGTTGCTCAAGCAACTAAAGCAGTAAAGCGATATACATTCACATAGACATAAAACAAATAATGTTTACAACTAAAGTGCAACATCATCTACATATGAAGATTTAACCACGCATATACAACAATAAAGCAAGAACAAGTTAAGAAATCGACCGAATCTGAAGGCTCGTCGAGGAGTCGTCGAAGGAATCGCCGGGTTGTCAGTCCGCGTCCAAGCTCGGTCCTCAACTACGTCTGGGGTAGAGAAGGTTGTCACTACTCTCCAATGGACCCGTCTTCTTCGTATCACGATACGGAAGAAGGTTGCAAGCTTCCCTTTGCTTGTTGGCTATGACGACAAAACTTGCAATAGAGCTAAGAGGTGAAGGAGAAGGCCGAGAGCAAGCACCGGGGAGAGGTAAGCTTCGCGAGCATGGCCGGAGCTTATCTCCTCGGTGGAAGATGAAGGGCGGAGGAGGAACGGCAGAGTTTTTTCCTAAAACGGCGGCAGGAACGACTGGAAATGATCCTCCTCAAATGGAAGGAAATCTGCGCTTAAATAGAAGCATGCCAGAAAAAAGGTCACGCACGGTTTGACGCACGACCGTGCGTTAACCGTGCGTTAATCACGCGCAGATAATGGCCTACGAGAAAGATGAGTTGGCCCGTGCGTTTTACTCCCGCACGGACGCTTCCGCCCGTGCGTGAAGGAAAATGCACGGGTAACCACATAGCGCTGAAAAACAGGATAACAAAGAGAAACCGTGCGTCTTACTCGCGGACGGGCGTGTATGCCCGTGCGTGAAGGAAAACGCACGATTAACCCCAGAGCGCTGGAATTCCGAGAACATTATGCAGACCGTGCGATTCCTTCTTGCATGGGTTGGCCGGAACCGTGCGGGAACAAAACACACGGGTAGATCAGACGTCCCCAGGATTGCTGTGTATAACGCACGATTACGCTGAAACAGTGCGCGAAGAAATTCGCACGACAGTGCGTTTTACACAGGAGCTGGAAATAGAATTCCGGACATCCCGACCACCAGGCGCAGTATTAAATCCAACTGAGGCATAGCCCCCAAATGTCCCAAACTATCGTATAAATCAAAAAAAACAAGTGCGAGGAGCTCACAGAACTTACCTTCAACACAAGAGTGCGCATTCGCACACAACAATGTGCCAAAACAAAGCACTTAGCGTGATAAACCGTATAAATTAAATATCAACGATAATATACTAAAAGTGAAGTGCAAGTGCGTGAAAACTGGCCCAAAAAAGTCCGAAAAACCCTATATAAATCAGACTCATGACACCACCAGACTTAAACATTTGCTCGTCCCGAGCAAACCATCTCTAAGCGGAGTGAAAGAAAGCTAGTTGGCTAAGCAATTGCATGAATAGAGTAGCATGCGAAGTCATACCCTCATGTACAAAAAGCAATAGTAGAAAACTCATCTATACATGCACAACAATTTCTAATTTCTGCAAACTTAAAGAAGATATTACTAATACTCCTAAAGTGAATCACTGTGAATCATTCGGTTACGCGTAGAACGAAAGCAGACGGACAATGAGGCGAGCATTGCCAAAGATCAGGTCTCAGGAGAATCTCCAAAGGAATCCACCAATGTCGATGACCATAAGCTCGCTTGTTCACACTCTCTCCACGGCAGTAGTTAGACTCAAGCGCGAATCCGTAGGACTTGGAGTATAACGAAGGCTTAGGCGAATGCGTGATATACAAAGATAAACACGACGAATACGCACACCCAAAATGAGACCGCCCAAAAACACTCACAGCTGCACGCAACGACAAACACGTGCAGCGCACCACCAGACTTGGATTTTTAATGGTGCGTGCATGCCCATAACGAACACAATACAACAAAATTTCACAACCATAAAACCACAACTCTACAACAAATTTTCTTTCTTTTTTTTTCTTTTATTCCACATTGGGAATTTTAATTTCCATTTCATTTCATTTTTTTTAACCAAATAACCAAAACGAGCCGAAAACACAGCAACAACACAAGCGGTACAAAGCTCCCACATAACAGCCACATATAACGGATACAAAACGACAATAAAACAAACCAACCGAGCGACCGCATTGGGTGTGCGAGCAGGAAAAGCTATATGACTTTGGTAGCGAGGCGTAGGGATGTCAAAGGAAGGGACAGGCTCAACGGGGATATCAACGGATCGACGTCGGGAATGGTACAAGGCTGAAACTAGAACAAAGTGACGGCCTACATCACGCTCGCACTTGACTAACCATGGACTCATGCTTCGAGAATATCTATGGGCAAGTTCTTAGTCACCGAGAAAGATCAACCCTTCCTCCCGACTCGAGCAATACAGGACTATTGAACTCCTGCACACAATCCTACACCACCGTTTGATTCATAACTGGATTCACCAATAAAGTACCGTAAACAAAATCTACGCCAATAGAAAAATAGAAACTATAATCATATAAAGAATTTTAATCTATACAGACACTAAGTGAGCATGAGTGCACACCTAGGAACACTCTTGGAGTCAACATTTTACTCAATCATGCAATCCTAAGTCAACACAACATTCTTTATTCTACGCACAAGTGATAAACAAGCTCGGCGCGTGCAAGCGCTAAAGTACGCGTTCTCAAGTAGGTGTTGTGGAGCGCGTTGCAAATGTAAATGATATTACAATAAAAGCTTCTAGTATGCGAGTGGAATGCGCACGTGAGCGGATAACAACTCGAGTCTATCCCCCACCGGACTTATTCTAAGCAACCTATCACAAGATTTGCAATAAAAATAATGAAATATAAGTTGGGAGAGAGGTTACCCCATACTCAGCAAATGAGCATACCAGAAGACACGGGAAAGCTTGAAGCTAAACTGACAAAATTTTAACTCACTCCGCCGCGCAAGGGAAGGGCAAACCTGCAAAAGAGCTCCAGCAAAAATTGTATATACTATGACAATATCAAATTTAATCGAAGCTATGCTTGCAAATGATTAAGCTAAACAAAATCATCACATATAACACACCAAAATCTCGCAAGCATGCACTAAAACTAAAACAAGCTATACAACAGGTAAAACAATATTTAAAACAGTAAAAATAACTAACTATACCTACTCCTAGATAAGTATTGGGGTTATTGTCCACCCAGCATGACTAATTCGGCTAACGAAAAGTTTTAGCTAATGGGCATATAAAATAAAAGATGCACAGGTAACTGGCAAAATATCCGTTGCGACAGTGAGTACCGATACGACGATAATGCAGTTACCCCTCTACCTAAATAATAATACATGTCTAACTCAGGTAGAGGAAATAAGAAACAAGAAGAGGAGCATTGGTTCTCGCTAATCTCATCACAAGCTAAATCGTTGCCTAGCAAGGCGTCGTCCACCGCAGGTCCGCAGGAGGCGATGACGATGACAGGGTCTTCCACTGCGAAGGAGGTAGGAACCTTCTCACACAAGCAGATGCACTCGCCGACGGCTTGAGCACAAGGCTCATCGTCATCCCAACGTACCCATGGAGACTCAACCCGCACAGGCTCAGATAATGAATGGGGGCAAGTAATAAATGAGAGGAAAAACTAAAATACACAGAATACAGGAGAGTGATCCCCGTATCACTCTCAGCAGGATCCGAGCACAGATCACTGTCGGTATCATATGAGTCGTATCGGGGAGAATCCGAGAACTCGAGGTCCGCAGTGGTAAGAGGGACCGCCTCGTCCAATAAGGAGGTGCAAACCTTCGCATCAGAAAAGGGATATTCCTCATCCCATCAGGGTGCATCATAGCGTTCCGAAGATCCACATTCTCCGTCGGAGATAGTAAAATCCTCATACCACTTCGGCGCAACCTCAGACACCGAATCACCCACGAATACGGCATCACCAGACGACTCACAAGAAAAAGGAGTAGCACGATCAAACAAAAATTGCGGAGGGGCAAAACTGCTCTCGAGACCTGGCATTGAATGAGCAAGCCCTATCGCAAAATTATCCGCTGACACCTCCCCGTCGACGGGAACAATCTTTACGTCCCATACAGGAGCGCCCATGTGTTCCTGATCCTCTTTTTGCTGGCTAACACCAGAGTGATCGTCATCACTCAAGGGAAGTTCGTAAAAAGGGAGTGAGGGACCCATGAAAGATCTGTATACTGCGAGAGATTCTTCGATAATCTCAACGGACAAAGAACGGGCAAGATGTGCGATGTCAGTGTGTGGGCCCGACAACACCCTGGTAGGCCTGTCCACAGTAGTCCTACGTAAACGGGAGGTTGCTGCGCACATGCACTCAAAGGAAGAAGGCTTGCACAGACGAGTGCAATCCTTCAACATGTGGCCAATACCTTGGCATAACAAACATCTAATACAATGCTCGGCATTTAAAACAGCTGTACAACCCGTATTCGTCGAGAGCGGGTCCTACCACTGCCAAGTCAGCAGAAGTCAAGGTCAACAAGTCAAGGCAGGAGTCAAAGTCAGCATTCAAGATCGCGGAAGGCCTGGCGAGTATAGGCGAGCTCCCCTCGCATACTCGCCAGGTAGGCGACTAGACGAGATACTCGCCCAGCCCGTGCGAGTTCCCCTGGAAGTCGCCCAGTCGCCAGGGGGTGGGGTATAAGTATGACCCCCCCTCCCTTTGCATTTGTCTATAAATAGGACCCCGGGGGTACGAGGTGAGGGACGAAAAATCCTTGGCAGAATACTCGCGCGTTTTTAAGATACTAGCTAAGTCTTCGGATTCCTTTTCCTTAGAACAACTCGCGACTTTGCGACTTTGCTAGCTAGCTTCCCTCGTACCCAGTTCGGCCTTTTTTGATTGAGAAGGGGCTGCTCCTTTCGAGCATCCGGGTACGTGGTGGGTCCTTCCTGCCGCAACATCTGGGGTCCTGTTTGACCTGTTTCTTCGTGCTAGTCTTCTTAGCCGTCTGATCTAGCTTCTGAGCCAGTAACCTTAGACAACTTTGATCTGAATTCTGAGGTTAGGATTTTCCTGGCTTCAACACTTGGTGCGGTGAGCGTGGACGCAGCCAAGGAGGAAAGTTTGGAAGTTGAGGGAGATGGTCATAGGTGGCGAGCAAGGAGAGTTGGTTGGCAACTCGGCAGTGGGAGGAGACGTCGCGCGAGGTGACGAGTTTGTAACAGTGGCCTCGTTTGAAGAGTTCACGAGGAAGATCGAGCAAACCATTCTCACCGGTTTCGCTCAGCGCCCAGAGGTCACGGCGACTTCCCCTCGTCGCCTGACGCCGCTAGAAGAGGAAGCGCCGCCGAGGCGAGCTGGAAAGGAGCCCGCTTAGGCAAGGGAAGAGCGACCAACGCAGTCGAGGCTTTATCCGGCGAGCAGCCAGGGGGTCCGTTTTCGGGATCCAATGTCGTCAGCGAGATTCAGAGATACTCGCCAGTACAGCGAGTACGACGTTTCTAGTGAGGATGAAACTTGTCACCGCTAGGGAGGGAGGAACCCCTTCTGTGACGAGATCCTCACAGCTCCATTTCCAGAAGGGTTTCGGGAACCCATTCTTACTTACTACTCCGGCAGAGACGATCCTGTCAGACACCTCCAGTGGTTTGAGGACGTCGTCTCCATTCGTAATATGTCTGATGCCTTCAAGTGCAGGTTCTTCTCCATCACCCTCAAGGGAAATGCTCGGGATTGGTTCCATCAACTACCGGCAGGATCCGTGTACTACTTCTCAGATTTGCGTCGGGGCCTTATGGCAAGGTACGCGACTTCGAAGAAGAGGAAGAAGGAAGCAACATCACTCTTCAAGATCGTCCAAGGGCAACACGAGAGTTTGGGACACTACATCGACCGCTTTCAAGAGGAAATTTTGGAGGTAGAGGAGGTGGACAGTTTCACCTTGATGGTGGCTCTCAAGTTCGGGTTGAAGCAAGGTTTGTTCAGTCTGGAGATGGGGTCCAATCCCCCGAGATCCTTTGAAGAGATGATAGAGAAGGCGAATACTTTTGTTCGCGGAGAAGAGAAGAACAAAGACTTCTTAGCGAGGCTAGATGGGGAGATTGCGATGGAGAGGGGAAGAGCATGACCTTCGGGGTCGAAGTCAAGAAGGACGCCAGAAAGAAGGGAGGAGAAGAAGAAAGAAGAGCCGAGAAGGGAAGAGAGAAGGAAGAGGGAGGAACCCGGGAGGGTTGAGGATAGGAGGCAGGAGAGGCCTCGAAGACAGGAAGAGAGAAGACCGGCGGAGGCTCGAGAAGGGGGAAGGGGAGAAAGGCGATTCCAGTATCCAGAGAATCGCCCCCAATGGAGACCAGCGAGGCAGCAGTTTCAGGAAGAGAGGAGGAGTGGAAATCGGCAGGAGGGAGGTCGAGGAGGAGGAAGAAGGGAGACAATGGTCATCGCTCGCCAAGACAACAATCGACGTCGGAGGGAGCAGCGAGCGATGCGCCAGGAGGCGGCAATTCCCCTTTACTGCGATATTCATCGAGTAGAGGGGCACGGGACCTTAGCTTGCCCCGAGTTTTGGGAAGCAAGGAGGAGGCTGGAGGCAGGAGCGGTGGAGAGAGAGCAACAGAGGCAGGAGACCCCGGTAGGGCAAGTGTCATTTCAAACTCCGGCAAGAAGAAGGAATGAAGACCGAGTCGATCTGGGAACCCGTGGGGAAGTAATACATGGCCCAGGGAGTGGGCATGTAGGAGTAATCAATGGAGGGGCCGGGCTTGGAGCTTCCCGCAAGGGAAGTCTTCACCAGATCTATCGAAAGAACGTCGCTTCGACGTCGCAGACCCCGCCGCCGTTAGAGGAGATCACCTTCTCGGAGGAAGATATGTTGGGGAATGAGAACCCTTTCCATGACGCCCTGGTGATCCAAGCTGCTGTCGAAGACTTCACCGTCGACCGAATCCTCGGGGATAACGGAAGTTCGGTGAACGTCATCTTCAAGAGGACTTTTGTTGGACTTCAGGTGGAAGCGTCCCGGGTCCAGGCTGCAGATGGACCGCTCTTTGGCTTCTCAGGAGAGAGGAAAGAGGTGGAGGGAGCAGTGGAGCTGCTGGTCACACTCGGGGGGACGTCGATTCGATGTCGCTTTATCATCGTCGACGCACCGAGTGGGTATAACGCCATCTTCGGGCGGCCTCTTATCAACTACTTCAGGGCCGTTCCGTCGTCTTATCACCAGTGCCTGAAGTACTGCCGTGGAGATGTGCAGATCAGGATCAGGGGAGATCCCAAGGCTTCCAGGGAGTGCTACTTGAATGCCGTCAGCACCATCAGCTGGATGGGTGACGCAGAGAAGCTGGAGGAGTTGTTGGATGAGGGGAAAGGGTTGTGTGTTGCTGAGGAGGTGGAGGAGGTAGAAGTGATCTCTCGAGGGGGGAACTGGGACTGCTGAAGGTGGGAGGATCCTTGCCGCTTGGGGGTAAGATGGAGATGGCCGCTTGCCTGCAGGACAACGTTGATGTCTTTGCATGGAGCGCCGCCGAGATGTCAGGGGTGGACGCCGATGTTGTTTGTCATCGCCTCAACCTGGATCCCGCGGCGGCTCCAGTTCGACAAAAGCAGAGGAAGAGCGCCGCCATTTTAGCTGAGCCGATCAGGGAAGAGGTGGAGAAGCTGCTGAAGGCAGGGTTCGTCTCGGAGATCCAGTATCCAGGCTGGGTCTCAAATGTTGTAATGGTGAAGAAGCCTGGAGGAGCCTGGCGTTTATGTATCGATTTTTCCATGTTAAATAAAGCTTGTTCGAAAGATTGCTACCCCTTGCCTCAAATCGACGCGCTGGTTGATTCCGCCGTCGGGTTTCCTGTGATGAGTTTTCTTGATGCCTTTTCAGGATATCATCAGATCCGGATGCATTCCCCCGACTGCCGGGACGTCTCTTTCATAACCAGCGACGGCTGCTATAGCTACAAGATGATGCCCTTCGGGCTCAAGAATGCAGGCGCCACTTACCAGAGGATGATGGATCAGATCTTCAGAGGGCAGAAGGGGCGGAACTTGGAGGTTTATGTGGATGACCTCCTCGTCAAGAGCAAGAGCGTCGCGGAGCACATAACGGATCTGGTGGAAACCTTTGCCACCCTGAGGAAGTACAAGATGCGACTCAATCCGGCCAAGTGCGTCTTCGGTGCGGGGAGAGGGAAGTTTCTAGGTCACCTACTTACTCCCAGGGGGGTGGAACCTAATCCAGACAAGGTGAAGGCCATTCTAGAGATGGCGTCACCGCGAGATCCTAAGGAAGTCCAAAGGCTGACGGGAAGGCTGGCAGGGCTCAGCCGTTTTCTGTCCAAAGCAGGGGAGAAGTGCTCTCCATTCTTCAAGACCCTTCGGGGAAATCAGAAGTTCGAGTGGACGTCGGAGTGCGAGGAGGCTTTCGGAAAGCTCAAGCAGCAGCTAACCCAAGCTTCCTCTCCTCCAGGGGCCGCAGGGTAATGAAGATCTCTTCCTCTATCTAGGAGTCGGGGCAGAAGCGGTTAGTTCGGTGCTGGTTCGGGAGGAAGGCAAGAAACAGCTTCCTATCTATTATGTTAGCAGAGTGCTGCGACAGGCGGAGACGAGGTATCCTATCCTGGAGAAGCTGGTGTTCGCTTTGGTGGTCTCGGCTCGAAGGCTCCGCCCATATTTTCAAGCTCACTCCATCAGGGTCGTCTCCGATCATCCTCTAAGGAGCATCCTGGATGGAGTGGAGCACTATGACAGGCTGGCAAAGTGGGCAGTGGAGCTTAGCGAGTTCGATATTTCCTACTCTCCAAGGGTAGCAATCAAGGCGCAGGCGGTGACAGATTTCCTTGCCGACTTCTCGGCCGAAGTGGAAGTAGAGGAAGGCTCTTCTAGCACAGTGTCCTGGAAGGTGTTTGTAGATGGTGCTTCGGGCAGATACTCCATGGGAGCCGGAGTCGTGCTCGTCAGCCCTCAGGGAACCAAGATCGAGCAGGCAGTTGAGATCCATTTTCCAGTTACCAACAATCAGCCGGAGTACGAAGTCATGGTGGCCGGCTTGCGTCTCGCCAAAGAGTTGGGGATTTGAGACATCAGGGCCTTCACCGACTCGATGGTAGTTGCTTCCCGGATCAGAGGCGAGTTCGAGGTGAATGATCCGACTTTGCAGCGGTACTTGATAAAGATAAAAGGTCTGATTGGGGGGTTTCAATCTTTCTTCGTCGAGCACGTGCCCCGAGAGGAGAATTCAGAAGCTGACTATCTTGCCAAATACGGCCCCCGGGCTGGGGGGATCGTGACTGAGGTTTTCCGACCGTCCATCGAGGAAGGGGAGATGATGGAGATCGAGCAGAGGACATCTTGGAGGGATCCATTCATTTCTTTTCTAACGACGGGACAGATACCAGCCAGCGAAGGAGACCAGAGGAAGTTTCGCTACAAAGCCGCTTACTATTTACTTCAAGAAGGAGAACTCTACCGCAAAACCATCTCAGGTCCTCTAGCTCGGTGCCTATCAGAGGTTGAGATACCTCGTGTCCTGGAAGAGATTCACTCAGGAGAGTGCGGCAGCCACTCGGGAACTCGGACCCTTGAACAAAGGATTCTAAGGCATGGGTACTTCTGGCCCACCATTAGGAAGGATGCAGAGACCTTCTCCAAAAAGTGCCCACAATGCAGCTCTTCGCGCCTCTTCGACTACAACCAGCTCAACACCTTCGCTCGATCACTGCTCCATGACCCTTCACCATCTGGGGGATGGACTTGATCGGCCCCTTTCCTCAGGCCAGCGGACAGAGGAAGTTCGTGCTAGTTATGATCGACTACTTCTCCAAGTGGATCGAGGCAAAGGCCCTAGCCAAGACCACGTCGCAGATCGTGAAGAATTTCATATGGGGAGAGATTGCATGCAGGTTCGGGATTCCCCTAGCCATCGTCACCGACAACGAGCCGCAGTTCGCTAGTTTGGAGTTAGAGGATTTCTACAAGCAGCTAGGGACGGACCTTCGATTCGCCTTTGTACATCATCCTCGCAGCAACAGACAGGTGGAAGCAGCCAACAAGTTGATCATCAACCTTCTGAAGAAGAAAGTCACCAATTTAAAAGGCAATTGGGCGGAGCAGCTCCCCTCGGTTCTCTGGGCCCTGAGGACAACTCCAAACTCGGCCACGGGGGAAACTCCTTTCAAGTTATCCCACGGGTCTGAGGCACTCATCCCAGTAGAATTCGAGGTTCGGAGCCCGAGAGTTATAGCAGCAGGAGACGGTGGCGAAGAATGGCGCTTAGAGAATGAGGATGCTCAAAGACTCTCACTGGATTTCGTAGAAGAGCTTCGTGACTTGGCCTCCATCCGCCAAGAGGAAATCAAGCGGCGCATGACGAAGCACTTCGACAAAAATGTCCGCATAAAGCATTTTCTCACCGGAGATCTGGTTATGAAAAAGGTGGACGCCGCAGGAAGGGGAGCGACAGTGGGCAAGCTGCATCCAAATTGGGAAGGTCCTTTCATCGTTCAGCAAGCCTTGGCCACCGGGGGCTATTATCTCCAGGATCAGGTTGGAGAGCAATTGTGAGGTACTTGGAGCGGGGATGACCTGAAAAGGTTCTATCCTTAGCGGCCAGTAATGTATTTTGTTTACATATTTTTACATATAGGCAATGACAGCTACTCTTCTTCTGTTCATCTTGTTTTTTATCGCAAGCTTTCTGGGAACTCAAGGTTTTACTTCAAGATCGATCCGAGAAGCTGACAGTCAACTCGTTCCCCCTGGATAACCCAGTTCGGATGATGGGACGATGCCTCGGGATATAAGCGTCCTTGTAAGACCGGACCCCTGCATTGACGGCTGAGATCAGCTCCCCCCTTGCATGTCGGCCTAACTACCCCCGACTGCATCTCTCCCCCGACTGGAGGAACTAGCGGGAACAAGTTTGGACCCCAACCTCTCGGATTTGAGGAAGGATCAACCTGGCCAGGCTTTCCCTCCAGTAGCCAGGGAGCCAGGATAGGCCCGGGGTAGTATGTTGGTCGCGAGTGCGTCCAGGAGGATCCTCGGGAAGGCATAACCCCTCGCCCATGCTTTTGCGCTCGTAGCCAGTTGGCAGAGCTAAGAACGATCGCAGCAGTTGGATTGGGAAACGTGCCTTCGCTCTGTTTCTCGTGGATAACCCAGTTCGGACGATGGGACGATGCCTCGGGATATAAGCGTCCTTGTAAGACCTGACCCATGCATTGACGGCCGAGATCAGCTCCCCCCTTGCATGTCGGCCTAGTTACCCCCGATTGCATCTCTCCTCCGGCTGGAGAAACTGTCAGGAACAGGGTAGGATGCCAACCTCCCAACTCGACGTCGACAAGATCGTCATCCGATTTCTGTTTTCTTCTTCTTCGAAGATATCGATGCGCTTAATTCAATTTCGAATTCTTGGAGCCGCAGGAAAAAGATGCTCGAGTCCTCGAGTGGTAGGTCCCCGTAAGTCCAAGTTCATGCACGAGCTCTTCTCCTGCATATTGGCCACAGACCTTCTCAAGTGAGATCAAGATCCTCGCTGGAGTGATGCCGTAGTCCGAGATCTCTGTACGAGCTCCTCTCCTGCAGACCGACTACTTGCCTCCCCGAGTCGACCTACACCACTCCAGTTGAGCAGGCCTCCTGAGAGCTGTCGACTTCAGCAATGCTCGAGTCCTCGAGTGGTAGGTCCCCGTAAGTCCAAGTTCCTGCACGAGCTCTTCTCCTGCATATTGGCCACAGACCTCCTCGAGTGAGATCAAGATCCTCATTGGAGTGATGTCGTAGTCCGAGATCTCTGTACGAGCTTCTCTCCTGCAGACAGACTACTTGCCTCCCCGAGTCGACCTATACCACTCCAGTTGAGCAGGCCTCCTGAGAGCTGTCAACTTCAGCAATGCTCGAGTCCTCGAGTGGTAGGTCCCCGTAAGTCCAAGTTCCTGCACGAGCTCTTCTCCTGCATATTGGCCACAGACCTCTTCGAGTGAGATCAAGATCCTCGCTGGAGTGATGTCGTATTCTGAGATCTCTGTACGAGCTCCTCTCCTGCAGACCGACTACTTGCCTCCCCGAGTCGACCTACACCACTCCAGTTGAGCAGGCCTCCTGAGAGCTATCGACTTCAGCAATGCTCGAGTCCTCGAGTGGTAGGTCCCCGTAAGTCCAAGTTCATGCACGAGCTCTTCTCCTGCATATTGGCCACAGACCTACTCGAGTGAGATCAAGATCCTCGCTGGAGTGATGTCGTAGTCCGAGATCTCTGTACGAGCTCCTCTCCTGCAGACCGACTACTTGCCTCCCCGAGTCGACCTACACCACTCCAGTTGAGCATGCCTCCTGAGAGCTGTCGACTTCAGCAATGCTCGAGTCCTCGAGTGGTAGGTCTCTGTAAGTCCAAGTTCCTGCACGAGCTCTTCTCCTGCATATTGGCCACAGACCTCCTCGAGTGAGATCAAGATCCTCGCTGGAGTGATGTCGTAGTCCGAGATCTCTGTACGAGCTCCTCTCCTGCAGACCGACTACTTGCCTCCCCGAGTCGACCTACACCACTCCAGTTGAGCAGGCCACCTGCGAGCTGTCGACTTCAGCAATGCTCAAGTCCTCGAGTGGTAGGTCCCCGTAAGTCCAAGTCCCCGCACGAGCTCCTGCGTATTGGCCACAGACCTCCTCGAGTGAGATCGAGTCAGACCAAGCTTCCCAGAGGGATAATGCGAGCAGCCTTGGGGTGAGTATGCATGAAGACAGCGATGAATACGCGAGTATGGCACAGCAAACGCGAGTATGGCATAGCAAAATGCGAGTACGACATGGCGAACAGCTACGATTGAGAACCGGGACACGAGTTAGGGAGGACGACTATGGGCGCGCGAGTATCGAATACGCGATTATTGACAATATCGGCGCGCGGGTAATTATCGCGAACACTCGTTCTCCCCGAGCCTACGAGCCTAGCGAGTATTATCAGCAAACAGGCGAGATCAGCAGATAAGCGAGTAAGAAATCAACAACATGGTAACTTAAACTTGTATATATATTTCCTTTGAAAAGTTTACAAGTTACAAAAATGCCACCAAAAAAGAGGCTATGTCGTGCGAGTATGAAGGATATCAGCGAGCAACTAGGACTCATCGTCGCCAGTATCTGGCCGATATTCCTCTTCTCTGATGTCAGCGTCCTCGTCATCGCCGCTTTCCTCGCTTTCCTCCCTGCCGCTACCGCTGCTGCCGCTACCGCTGCTGCCGCTACTGCCGCCGCTGCTACCGCTGCTGTCAGAGCCTGACGACGTCGGAGGCCGGCGATCTGGAGAGAGCGTCTCGGCGAGTAACTCAGGGATGAGTTCGTCGACTGTAAACTCCTTCTCCCCTTCGTCGAGTTTCCCGCTAATCCTCAGCCTCGCGAGGACCACGTTGCCCGCCGCGCGGGCTATCTCGCGGCGGACGGACGACCTCTCTTCCCACAAGATGCGAGATCGTTTGATGGCGTAATGAGGATCGTCCTCCGGGCGCGGCTGGGGAGCAGAGGAACTCGCGCAGGCTTCCAAAATGGCCAGGCGAGATTCCATCTCGGCCGCGCGAATCTGAGCTTCCTCCAAATCAGCCCGAGCCTTGGCAAGTTCCGCCTCGTACTCGGAAAGTTTTTTAGCGGTCTCCATCTCGGCAGCTTGCGACAAACAACGAAGTTAGCCAAAGCACGCATGGCGACATTGACATCACGCGAAGGGGCGACATACCTCATAATCTCGCCAGCGAGTGGATTCCATGCCGAGATCGATCGCCTTCTTACTGACGATCTTCAAGGCTTGTGTCCTCTCCAGCATCCTCCTCGCCGCAAAGTGATTTAACTCGACAGCTCGGGCGAGCGAGCAGGCCGCTTGCTGGGCGAGTTCCTCCTCGCTGAGATCCAGCATAGCCTCGGCGTCGCCTCGCTCATACATCGCGTGGAGGACGGCGAAGGCCTCCCCCTTGTCCTCCCCCTCCTCCGCCCAGGAGGGGAGGTTGGTGCTCAGAGTCACCAGATGCTCGTCCGACGCCCAGGTCACCAGCGGGTGACCATAGGCGTCAACCGCGCCCAGCCCCAAGTTGAAATTGGGGTGGAAGTGGGGAAACCGAGCGTGGAGTGGCGAGTCCTGGTCGTCAAGATGCGGCGACGAAACCCTCTGCTTCTTGGTCGCGGGGCCCGACGACCTGACTTTGCCTTTGCCCTTGGCGATTTTCTTCTTCTCGCCGATATCAGCTGGCGAGTTGGGCTCAAATAGCGAGGTGGCGACTTCTTTGGCTGGAGGAAGCGGCCTCGCCGGGAGCTCGTTCGGCTCTGCAAAAGGCCGAGTAGTGTAAACAAGCGATTATTGCGACGAGTATGCTACCGACATTCCTTGCTAAGATATACCTTCGTTATAGTGGACCTCGAGCAGCGTATTGACGTTTAGTCGCCAAAAAATGACATCAAAGCGGCGACCTCGGAACGCTTCGACGAGTTGCTCGCGCGCGTCTTCCAGTATCGGTGGAAGGAAGGCGACGTCAGCAGGCTGGTGCGGCCTTCCCTGGACGTCGCCAAAGTCGCCCTCGACAATGACTAGTTGCTCGCTCCACCTGTGAACTTTGTTCGCCGTCCCCACCAGGGTGCAAACATGGCTGCTGAAATAGACCACACCCTCGGCAGTCGCGGCGAAGGCGAATATTTTGCGGAATACGGAGAGATCGAAGATGATCCTCTCCTCGCGCAAATAGCAGAGGAACCCCATGATGATGGCAACGCCGTTGGGGTTGATCTGCGCGGGGACTATGCCGAAGTATCGCAGAATATCGCAATACTCCGGCCATAGTGGAAGTCGCAGGCCGACGTCGAAGTGGCGGAGGGGAAGGATCAGCGCACCCTCGATAAAGGAGTTCAGTCGCTCACTACGGCCCGAAAGTCTGGTCGAGTATCCCTCGGGGAGGAGTCTTTCCCTGAAGTTTTCTAGGTCGCGCACAGTGGTGGTCGACTTTTTAAAAGCCGCATCCGCGAAGTTGGCGGCATGGGCTTGGCGGCGAGCACTGGCGTCGTCTCCCACCATCCTGCGACCTTTGAAGAAGAGAAGAAAGAATTGCGAGGAGTAGAGCAAAGTCGCCGCACGCGAGCAGGAACAGATACTCGCGAGCAGGGGAATCAAAAGCGCAACAGCGTACTTTTGTCCCACCTACCCCCTCTATTTATAGGCGCCGGGGGGGGGGGGGGGGTATCCTCCTTACGGCGAGTATTAAACCAAGTCGCGCACTAACGAGGAAGCCAGCTCCATTGCGCAGGTCGAGCAGAAAACATAAAGCATTATCGTAACCTGCAGGATAATCTTGGCACAGACCAGACAAGATATCGCACAAAGCAGCACAGAAGAAACGAATATGATAAAAACGCGAGATTCAAATCGCTTATTACAATCAATAACAATCCGTTAAAATCGCACTAGGCGAGTTCTGAATAGAGAGAAGAAAATTCTAAGGCCTAGGCCTCTCTGGGGGATGTGGATGTCGCCCAGCCCAACCCATCTCGCGCGCTCGCCGGAAATGCTCCGTCGCCACCGCTATCGCATCATCGCCAAGCCGCAGCTGCTCCTCCATCCTCGACAATCTGCCGACAGAGCCCATACTCGCTCGAATGTCGGCGACCTCTTCAAGAACGAGCTGGAGGCGGTGATTGTTAATCGCCAGCTGACGATCATTCTCCCTTACCATGTGGAAGCGGGATTCATAGCTCTCCAGCGTACTCTTGAGCTCTTCCATCTTCAATGTCCGCACTTCCAACGATGATATTCGGCGATGAGGCTCGCAGATCGCCAGCTGGTCAAACTTGCTCTCCGGCTCTATGTAGGCGCGAGCGGCAGCACGACGATATTCCATGCCCTGTAACCCCATGACATCGATGAAGGCCGCCCCGGAGTCGCCGGCCGATCTGACAGCAAGTAAAAGTCGCCGGAATTAGACGAAGATACATAGCCGTCATGTGCACATCAATAGCGATACATACCGCTGCGAGGAGACCCAGGTCGGGGAGGAGACCGAGATCGGCGAGGAGGGTATCCGCGAGTTGGCTCATCTCGCCGGCCTGACGATGGCCCACCAGCGAGCTCGACCGCCTTTCCCCGCCCGCGCCCTCCTTGTCCAGGATCCGCGTCCCTTGGCGAGAAGTAGCTCGGCCGCGGCCTGACCGGCTTAACACCTGCGGGATGTGATGAAGAAGGCGGAGGAAGCGACGAACTCGCCGGTGGTGGAGGATTCTTCAGCGGAGGAGGCGGAGGAAGTCGCATCGTAGTGACTTGAGAAGGCGCGATCAGGGGCGGCGGCGGCGGCAAGGATACGCTCACCGACTGGATGGTGGCGACGTTGGTAAGCGGCGGTGGCGGAGGTAACGAGGAGCTCGCCTCAGGCAGAGAATAACTCGCCGGAAGCAGTGCAGAACTCGCGGCGAGCGGGGCGGAACTTCTCGCAGACGGCACAGAACTCGCCGGGAGACCCTTGCTTATTGGCGGATCCTTCTTGGGCAGAGGGTTCTTCGGCAAAGGACCCTTGCTCGCCAGAGTCTTCCTCGGCGGAGGATTCTTCGGCAGCGATTCTTTGCTCGCCAGAAGAACTGAGGCCTCACCTGTCCTTTTGGCGCCGATATTAATCCGCACTGTGTACGCGGTCTTTGCTTGTCTCCCGGCGGGAATGGCGACAAGCGGCGCGGAACTCAACGGGGCGACACTCAAAGCCGCGCCCACACCCCCTGAGGGGGAATCTGCTAGTATCATGGTCCAGTTAGCAAGCAATAGAAACAACCGACAGAATGGGAAATCATCTCGGCAAAAGACAACCTGGTAGGTCGACGACTTCAACCTGCTGTGGCACCGGAGTGGAGGCGAGTTCCGGGGCCAGGGCAGTGGCGAGCTCAGGAATGTCAAGCGAGTCGAGGATACTCGCATCAGAGACGGCGACATTGGGAATGTCATCGAGTCCCAAGTCGCTAAGCAACTGTTGCGTGCTGGTAGAGAGCACGGGGTTACTGGTGGGGGCTGCAGGGCGAGAAAGGGGTGGCCGCGAGATATCATCGCCAGAGGCGGGTTTATTCGTGGGCTTCTTTATCTTTTTTCTCTTGAGGGGAGGTAGGTCGGCGACGGCATCCTCTTCGCGCGGTCGCTTTGGTTTAGCGACTCCAATGGCGCTCGTCAGCGCAGCGAGACTATCCCGAAGAATCTTCTCGACGTTCGACATTATGTGCGAGTTATGGAGAATCGACTGCTAAAGAACTAGGCCCCCCTATTTATAGAGATCGGCCGATGGTCAAAAGAGGCGAGCAACCCAGGTACTCGGCAGAGTAGCTCGCCGAATAAGTGTTGGATGTTTCTTTCCGAGCTCCGATGTCGCTCAGAAAGAGCGGGGATTGTGTACAACCCGTATTCGTCGAGAGTGGGTCCTACCACTGCCAAGTCAGCAGAAGTCAAGGTCAACAAGTCAAGGCAGGAGTCAAAGTCAGCATTCAAGATCGCGGAAGGCCTGACGAGTATAGGCGAGCTCCCCTCGCATACTCGCCAGGTAGGCGACTAGACGAGATACTCGCCCAGCCCGTGCGAGTTCCCCTGGAAGTCGCTCAGTCGCCAGGGGGTGGGGTATAAGTATGACCCCCCTCCCTTTGCATTTGTCTATAAATAGGACCCCAGGGGTACGAGGTGAGGGACGGAAAATCCTTGGCAGAATACTCGCGCGTTTTAAGATACTAGCTAAGTCTTCGGATTCCTTTTCCTTAGAGCAACTCGCGACTTTGCGACTTTGCTAGCTAGATTCTCTCGTACCCAGTTCGGCCTTTTTTGGTTGAGAAGGGGCTGCTCCTTTCGAGCATCCGGGTACGTGGTGGGTCCTTCCTGCCGCAACATCTGGGGTCCTGTTTGACCTGTTTCTTCGTGCTAGTCTTCTTAGCCGTCTGATCTAGCTTCTGAGCCAGTAACCTTAGGCAGCTTTGATCTGAATTCTGAGGTTAGGATTTTCCTGGCTTCAACAACAGCCAAGGTGTCGATGTATCGGCGCAAAGTGTCATAGAGATGACACTCAGCTACAGAATACATTGTGTACAAAAATATTTGCCGAAAAGGTGCAACACAACTTAGAATAAAAATAACACGGACCCGCTTTCTAAACCAAAAATTAGAAAATGGACAAAAAGATATAAACAAAATAAATGGTAAGCAACAAATAATAATAAAAAAACAACAATCACAAGACTTCTTTTCAGAAAACTCACACGACTGTGTTCCCCGGCAATGGAGCCAAAAACTTGATGCGCTTACGACAAGTGTACCGCTCGCATAAATAATATAAAATGAGGAGGCTTTCCCAAGTCTCGATCTCTCAAGGAACACCACAAGGTGGAGTTGTCTTTCAAGTAGGACTTGAGATTGAAGTCCTTAGGTCGAGGTCATGAAGGGGTTTGGTTTTAGATACAAGAAAATAAAAATTAATTAAATCTACTCCTATGCAGACTGCCATGCGCTGCTTCGCTTAACGGAATGGAGTAGGAAGGCATATGGAACGAGTAGAACAGCGGATTGAGGGTCGCAAACACCTCTTCACAACACGCGCCCCTAGCGATCGCTAGTGCAACAATACTAACTATGGTGGCGGGTGGAAATATGGGCGCTGCTCAAGCAACTAAAGCAGTAAAACGATACAGATTCACATAGACATGAAACAAATAACGCTTACAACTAAAGTGCGACATCATCTACATATGAAGATTTAACCACGCATATACAACAATAAAGCAAGAACAAGTCAAGAAATCGACCGAATCCGAAGGCTCGTCGAGAAGTCGCGGAAGGAATCGCCGGGTTGTCAGTCCGCGTCCAAGCTCGGTCCTCAACTACGTCCGGGGTAGAGAAGGCCGTTACTACCCTCCAATGGATCTGTCTTCTTCGCGTCACGATACAGAAGAAGGTTGCAAGCTTCCCTTTGCTTGTTGGCTATGACGACAAAACTTGCAATAGAGCTAAGAGGTGAAGGAGAAGGCCGAAAGCAAGCACCGGCGAGAGGTAAGCTTCGCGAGCATGGCCAGAGCTTCTCTCCTCGGTGGAAGATGAAGGGCAGAGGAGGAACGATAGAGTTTTGCCCAAAAACGGCGGCATGAACGGCTGGAAACGATCCTCCTCAAATGGAAGGAAATCTGCGCTTAAATATAAGCAGGTCAGAAAAATGGTCACGCACGGTTTGGCGCACGACCGTGCGTTAATCACGCGCAGATAATGGCTTGCGAGAAAGATGAATTGACCCGTGCATTTTACTCGCGCACGTACGCTTCCGCCCGTGCGTGAAGGAAAACGCACGGGTAACCACAGAGCGCTGAAAAATAGGATAACAAAGAGGAACCACGTGTTTTACTCGCGTACGGGTGTGTATGCCCGTGCATGAAGGAAAACACACGATTAACCCCAGAGCGCTGGAATTCCGAGAACATTATGCAGACCATGCGATTCCTTCTCGCACGGTTTGGCCGAAACCGTGCGAGAACAAAACGCACGGGTAGATCAGACGTCCACAGGATTGCTGTGTATAACGCACGATTACGCTGAAATAGTGCGCAAAGAAATTCGCACAACCGTGTGTTTTACACAAGAGCTGGAAATAGAATTTCGGACATCCCGACCACCGGCACAACAATAAATCCAACTGAGGCATAGCCCCCAAATGTCCCAAACAATCGTATAAATAAAAACAACAAGTGCGAGGAGCTCACAGAACTTACCCTCAACACAAGAGTGCGCATTCGCACACCACAATGGGCCAAAACAAAGCACTTAGCGTGATAAACTGTATAACTGAAATATCAACGATAACATATTAAAAGTGAATTGCAAGTGCGTGAAAACTAGCCCAAAGGAGTCCGAAAAACCTTATATAAATCGGACTCATCAGACGTACATGTGGAGACAAATCATCGTGGTTGTCGTCCTCGTGGTGGTGGTGAGAGTTGGGTGGCCTATGACCTCTAGGTGGTGTGGGGGTTCGGTTGGCCAAAAGTTAGGTCATCATTCCCCGGAGTTCCCCTAGTTGTTGATTCATCTCAAAGTGAAGTTCATCAACCGGAGAGGGGTTTTGATTTGGGTGTCGTTCATCCGCCATACTCGACGAGGATGTGTGATACTCGTGACCGGAGTTGGTGTGATACTCGTGACCGGATCTAGTGAACATAAGATGGGTGGGAAAATAACATTTTTTTTGTAGGAAAATAAAATTTTAGTGCACAAGTGAGTCCTAGCGTAAAATAGTGCGGACTGAGGCCAAGTTAAGAAATTGGCCAACCTGGCTCTGATACCAAATTGATGCAGGTCTACGTGTCGAGGTGTGTTCGACGGTTTTAGCGACGGTTCACCCAAGCCCTATTCGCTCAATCACGTGCACACAAAATTTTTAACCACTTCATTATTGTTAACTTAATCGCAACACATGCACAATATACACCAAGAGAAACCCGACCAAAACGGCGATTCGGAAAAGTGGTCGTATTTACTCCCAAAAGAACGAAGCATAAGATTATCCTGTGTAAAACCCCAAATTTGACAGCAGACCTTTTGGTCGATATCGCCGGTCGATAGTGGGTATCGCCGACGGAGATAGCAGTAACACTCAATGCCTTGAAGCGTTGAGTGAGCTTAACACACTTGACGCCTTTCGACGAATCGTTGAGTAAGATACTATCGCGTGACGATAGTGGGTATCGCGTGGCGAAAGCTAGCTCTAAACGCTCTCAACGCCTTGATGCGTTGAATGAGCTCAACGCACTAAACGTCATGAAGCGTTGAATGAACTCAACGCACTCGACCACGTAAAGCGTTGAGTAAGCTATCGGAATAGGGACAGTGGATATCGCTAGGCGATAGTGCCACATCTGCTAGACACGTGTCAGATGGCCGGATGACGGCCGATGAGCGGTGGTTGACTAGGGTCAAGGCGGTTACTGTCGTTATCGCCAGGTGATAGCCGATATCGCACGGCGATATCCTTCTGTTTGACTTTTCAACCGAAATCATGGTCTTTGCTCCTTTTTGATGAAATGATCATGTGGTTGAGATTAATCCCAAGGCCACTTATACAGAGGAGTAGAGGAATGAGAATTCATTCTCTTCTTCTCACTCTCTCTCCTTCTTTCATCCATGTTCTTGAGAGAAAGAGCTAAGGATTGGAGCTAAGGGCTGGAACTGAGCTTCAATAGCTTGGTGAAGGAGATTCTGTAAACGGAATTCAGAGCCGAGGCTAGATCCGTGAAGAGGGAAGTGAGGTGCTCCTTTCCGTCCGGGTAAAAAGCTTCATCATGGCTCTGAAAAAAACTACAAGAGTAACGATCTTCCTTCTTGCACAATTGAAGTCCTTTTGGCATATGCATAGAATCCCCCACCAAAAGATGAAAAAGCGAAAGGAATTCCATTGAGTTGATACGTGATATCTCCGGGTAGTTTTGCAAAGAGATCCGGAAATCTAAGTACGGAATAAACATGTTGTGTGAAGCACATCCGACAGGTTGGTCTGGATTGGTGATGTTTTATTTTGCGTGCCACAGAAGACTCCGAGTATAAACGAGGCGTTTATGGGGTCTGATGGGTTATGTCTGTGAAATGAGAGTAATAGGAAGTACTGGAGATGCTCTCCTGAAAAATACCAAAAAAATACCACAGTTTACATAACTGTTGGATATCTCCAGGCAACAACGAGTATCCAGACCAGTGTTTCTGGCACAGCAGGATGCTGCAGGGTTTTGGGTTGAGTCTGGGTACAGAAAGAGAACTTCTGTTGGTCCCGCCAAGCGATCGTGACGAGCGCTGACGATAACTCCCGAATAACCTTTTAATTGTGAAACCTGTTTATGGGAGACTGTGAGGCTAATATGTGAGCTACGAGCTCCTAAAGGCCATGAGAGCCATTGTACATAACATTGGTTGTGTTTTGAGATACGGGAAAGGGGAGGCTGACCCGCGTCCTATTGACCAGCCTGAGAGTATGATTTTCGGCTAGGAGGCAAGGGATTTGAGCAACGAAAAAAGGCTGATCTGTACCTGCTCGATGTCGATTGGTTAAACAAACCTAAAGTACATGAGAGTTACTGGTGGCAACGAGATAGAGGGAGTCTTAGAGTATAAGCCGAAAAGACTAAAAATGCTTATAAATTGACTGTCATGTCTTGGACCTCTGAACGGTGGTGTAATCCGGGAAACTGACATACCAAAAATATGCCCTGAGTGCACGGAGCGTCGACGGTTAAGGCCGATGTTTGTGATATATTGAATTGTGTGTGAGTGCACGTTCTTGTGATATATCTGCTTGTGATAATGTTATGGCTGCAGGGAAAGAATATCGCTGCCCCGTGAAAAGGGTAGGGTCGTTATAAATTGGTCAGCTAAATGCTGAACGTTGCCTTGTTTACCATCCTTGTGGTGGATTGTCCCTGTGCAAGGTATTGGAGAGGCGAGCGGGGAGTAGCGGGCTAAAGCCCCAGAAGCTATGTCGGTCGTCGAAGGCCAAGCAAAGTTTTATTGCTTTCATGTGTGGCCGGTCTGCGTGCCGATGTTTGTAATCCACATCTTGCAAAAAGTAAATGTAAGACCATAAGGCCAGAACAGTTTTAAGCTACTGTTGACTGTCTTCGGACAACAGTGACTATCGCTGGGCGATAGTAACTTTTGTGTATTTTTGTAATAAACATTCATGTATTTATATAGTGGACATTACTGTTGTACTTGAGTTCAAATCTTAACCCCTGAAGCTTCCGCTAGAATGCTCTGAGTTAGGATGCGTGTAGTCTTTTGTTATTCATATGTAATCCCGCTGTTTGTTTGTGGAATATGGTGTGGGGCCCCGACCGGACCCTCTATTATATCTCATGTGACGGATGGAGGTGTTACACCCCAATCCTTTTAGCGTCAAAATAAGGAGTTACCCACTTCAATCAACGTCACAATAAGGATTTACCCAATCCTTTAAATCACAAGAACAATCGGAAAACACACAAAAACATTTTCGGACAAATCCCGCGAAGAAATCAAGGGCTTCGAAGGCAACACCAGCCTCTTTTACCACACAAAATCACGTATAAGGAAGCACACACGAGAGAGTAGAGAAATCGTTACCCCCAAGCTCAATTTTTTTGGTGGAGAGTCTCTCAACAACGGATCTACCGGATCACCCCGAGATAGGAAATGACACGCCAACACTTTGAAAGAGTCACACCGGTGAAGCTTCGACAGCGGAACAGCAGGTGATAGGTATAAGTATCCCCGTCGAATCGCACAACGGAGAGGGCGACATCGCCGAGTCGCGTCACGCGATGGGAGAAGGAAGGCGGCTGCACAAAGGAAACCGAGGGTTTCAGACTTTGCTCTTTTTTTTCTTCAAAAATCTGCCCATTCATTTCTCTCAACCGGTTATATAAGGTTTACAATAATGTTAATAAAAAGTTAATTTAAAACAACACCCAATCAACACTCTAATTAAACTAAACACACCAAAACAACACATTACACTAACAACACACAAAACAACCACCAAGCAGCGCACCAAAACTGAACATCCATGGGCTATGCGGCCGCACGTGGTCGTGCGCGAAGGTCGTAGCGGCGGATTTCTTTGTTCTTTTGATTGTTGTGGCGACGTGACCGCGAACGGAGATTGTGGTGGCGGGTATCTTCAAACATTTGCGGGACGGCGCCATCAAGGAGCTGCTCCGCCGGAAGACATATATGTAGAAGAGTCACTCCCGCCATAAAAGGCCCTAAATAGAAATCGATGGCACACACAAAAGATCACAATGGAGGACAAAAAATAAGGGTAGCCCTCGTAGAAAGAGGGGAAGAAACTATATGTCCAATAGAAATCAAAGGAAGAAGAAAATCGGATAGGGAATGCCGGAAATGAGGGAATCAAGACCTCAAGAGACTGGCTCCCCTAGATGACTGGAGAAGGCGCGGTGCTACTCTGAGAGAAGAGGCTAATGAGAGAGAATGGACGACGCTGTTGTGGAGGGAGCGACTGCTGCTGGTGGAGGGGCGGAAGAAGCGGAGCTGCTGCTGTGGAAGACGCAACTGCTGTGGGCAGGATGGGAGCAGCTAGCAAGCAGGATGTGAAAGGGGGATCACAAACGGGAGTGTAGTCAGGTTTCCGAGCGGGAGCGGAGTCGGCATCGCAAGAGGGAACAGAGGCGGGATCGAAGACCCGAGAACTCTACGACTCTGATACTATGTTAGGAGAGAAAATAATAGCTTGATTATTCAACTACATAGGGGGCTTTATATAGGTGAATACACAGACACATAACACTTAACTTACGATGTGGGACTAAACTCACACACATACTCATAAATATATATAAGAAATACATAAGTGATCATATGGTCCTTCGAAAATCCATCAAAACAACCGTGGCTGTTCGTTTCCAATCAGAGATGGAGAGAGAAAGAAGAGGGAGAGAGGGAGAAAGAAAGAGAGAGATAGAAGAGAGGGCGGCAGAAGAATGGGGGGGAGAAGAGAGAGGAGAGAGGGGTGGGACCCACTTCGATAAATAAAAAAAATAGAGAGGGGAGGGGGGGTGCGGAAAAGATTGGGGGGAGTAGAAAGAAAGAGAGACGAGAGAGGGGTGAGACCAAATTCAATAAATTAAAATCAAAACATTAGCGCACTCTGAATATGCGGATGCAGCCCGCCTTGATGCAAACTCAACCCGTCTTGATGCAAACTCAGCCCGCCTTGATACAGACGCATCCCGCCTTGATTCGGACGCAACCCGCATTGATGCAGTGGAAGGTCGCCCGAGTGCATCGAGCACGAGCAGAGCCCGTACAAAGATGCTAGTATATTCAAAAAAGAAAAAAGTTTTAGAACCATGAGGTAGCTAAATAACCAGATATTAAATCCCATCCGTCAAAAAAAATCACCAAGCCATCCAACGCTTATAATCGGCCTTAAGGAGAGAGAAAGGAATGTGAGAGAGAGAGCACGAGGGAGAGGGGAGAGGGCGGCGACAACATTTGAGAGAGTAAAAAGAGTGAGTGGGGTCCTCAGTATCATTGGATGGAGAAAAAAAGAGAGGAGGAGCGGAGGTAGTGGGGAGAGAGAGTAGAGAGAGAAATAGAGGAGAGGGGAGAGAGAGGGCGATAAGAGAGAGACGAGTGAGTCTTTCATCAAAGATGAGAGAGGGTGGGAGAGACGCGTGAGCCTTTCATCCCGACCGTGTGGGCTACAAATGTTCTCCATTGAGAAGCTAGCGAAACTAATGTCATGACATTCGAAGGAATAGATCAATAATGTCCTCCTAAAAATTTCCATATATAATTCTATGATTATGGTCCTAATTTCAACTAATAGAATGCATTCATTACAGCTAAACCACAAAAAGATTTATTCCCAGCACCAAGCACCTAATCATATTAAAAATGATTATAAACTTAGCTCATGCACACAAAATGTATTAGGATTCTCTCCATTTGAGTCCAAATGGATAGTATCCATTTCACAGTCGAGATTAATTTGTGGTTGATCCAACGTGTTCCCTACTTCACTAATCCCATCATTTTGTATTTTTCCTTAAATAAAACAAATTATGCATCTTAGATAAAGTGAGAATCTATCTTCACCATAAAATGGACCTTCATTTGAGGTCCCAAATGAAGAGGATCATGATCTCAAAAATAATGATCCTAAACCCTACTAAGATGGGACTATATTTGAGCACAACTTAAATGTGAAAGTGTATATAAATGTATATGAATGAATATATATAAGTATTATACATTTGTTTATGTATATTTATTTACATTTAAATTTATAGCGTGCATGCATCTATGAACTCACCTCTGAAGATCAAAAATATTGTCATATAAATGCATTTGTGATGTTGGACTAAGAATATGACTAAGGAGATCGTGTCTCTCTTCAGTACTTCAGTTTTTGCTTGGACGCAAAAAACATTTGATTAGCATCCATTTCTCAGGTGTGGGGAGAAAAGCTAAAGTTTTAATTTTGAACTTCATGTCCCACCACAGGATAAGAGCACCATTTCTGCTCCATTTTCATCGCATTTTTTTTTTGATTTGCTTGAATAAAAAAAAGTGAAACTCTGACTTAATGGTGATTGATGTTCTATTTTGTGCAATTTTTGTATACATAATGTCAAATGCAGTTTTGCAACTGCAGTGGTTCGGTGTTTTACCATTTTTTTGATTGCCAGGATTGACTCAAACAATTGGTACCCTCCCAAAATATCGTCCTGTTGGGATCCTCTATCTTTGGAGCCCCAAATGGTGGTTAGTTTCACAGTGAGGATTGATTTCCACTTTATCTAAAGGTGCATAGTTGGTACCCTCCCAAAATATTGTCCTGGTGGGATTCTCTATATTTGGGACCCCAAATGGAGGCCCATTTCAGATAAGAATTGATTCTCACTTTATCTAAATGTGCATAATTTTTTGATTGAATGAAAAGATTAATAAACCCATTAGATCAGAAGCCAATTAAGGCTTCATTTGGTACGGCGGTGGCGTTTGCTCCCGGCGGGTCGAAATGGAGAGTTGGAACCGGGGGGGGGGGGGGGGGGGGGGCGAGGCGGCGTTGGAAAAGCTGCGTTTGAGAGGTTTTTTCTTCTTGTGGCGGGTGCAAACGGAGCAAACGCCGTCGGCGTTCCGTTTGTTTACCCGCCGTCCGGTAGTGTTTGCTCCAAACGCCCGGCGAAAACGGCGAAACAAACGAACCCTAATTTGGACCGTGAAATGGATATTGTCCATTTGGACTCAAATGGAGGGAATCCTAGCACCTTTAAATGCATTGGGTAGTATTTTTCTCTTTGGGAAAATAAATCTCTAAGAATTGAAAAACAAAATCTGGTTGAATAGCAATTCGTGAAGCAGAAATATATGAGCTGTTCATGAACTAAAAAAAAGATGCTATTTAAACCATACCTGTTATCCTCCGGTTCCAGAGACAAAAGGCACATTTGCACAACATGATTGCCGTTGATATCTTTGATGAGCCTTAGAACGCCTGACCCGAGAGCAGCAGTAACCAATAGAATCTCTTGCCTTGTTTTAATTTTTTCAATCAGCTTCTGCACAGCCCTAGTCCTGAGTAAATCAAACCAAAAGCACATTTAGCTTAATTTCACCACTGGAATCTAAAGGCTACGTTTGGCGCACAATATTTTGTCTGGGACTCGACCGTCCGAGACCAATCAAATTGTGGCATGTGTACAAGGTATATCTCAAGTAAAGAAAAAATATCTCAGATATAAATGAATGGCTTGGATAGACTTCTGGTTATAACCGGGACCCGAACGCAAATATTTCGCCTGTTTGGCACGGCGTTGGCGGTCGTGGACATGTTGGCGGCATTGGAGGCCACGAATGCGGCATTGGCGGACGCAAATATTTCGCCCGTTTGGCACGGCGTTGGCGGCCTTGAACGCGTTGGTGGACATGAACGCTTTTTTGCGGACGCAAATATTTTGCCCGTTTGGCACAACATACGCAGTCGTGAACGCGGTGGCCCGACCTCACCTTGGAAAATTCAGGCTTTATTTAGCGCTGCTTATTTGCTCCGGTGAGTTTGGTCAAAACGTCATTATCATAGAATGTATGTCAGACAAGACAAAGGTCATGACCCGCTATCAAGAAAATAAATTAATTTTTGAGCTTAAAATGCTTGAATTTTTTTCGGTGAGGTTGGACATTCACGAATTACTGTTCATGACTACCGCATTCACTTGTTTGGCGCGCTTATTTGCTCCCGTGAGTTTGGCCAACAATGTCATTATCATAGAATGTTTGGCAAGACAAATATTATGACGCCAGTACTATTCCTTGGTGATCACAACCATAAAATATGTACAGATATTTATAGCTCATCCCTATTACATTCAAACTTTCGAACTAAATAACAGAAAACAGTAAAAAGATTAAACTACCCTCTTTACATATTTAAGATATATTTCAACAAAAATAAACTACTTTTTAGTATTAAACACATGAATTTTTTAGCATAAAATACATGATTTTTTTATGTGAGTTTGGGGTTCACAAATCACACTTCATAACCACCCCATACACAACCCCATCACCCTGCCAAATAAAGCCTCAATCACTTTTATGTTCAAAACAATTTCTTTTTTCTAGGAAAAATAATTTGATACGTTATATACGCCGTACTACTATTCCGTGCGCAAGAAGATCTAGTCATCTAATACACGATTCGATGGTCGGATTTTCCGTGTAAATACGACCATATTTTTGAATTCCAAATACGATCGTATTTTCACGAATCGAACAGCCAGATCTTCTAGCATAAATTACAAATACATACCAAAAAAAATTCTCCTTTCCCAGGTGATAGTCATAATTAACCAATGTCTTGTCAAACATGCAGTCTACCACTATGGCCTTTTTGTCTAACTTTGTGCCAAACATAAGCCTAAAATAATATAAAATCTTAAAACACCAACCAAATGTCCAAAACAAAAACAATTAAAGGTGGGAAAAAAGAAAACATCACCCATGAGTGTTCTGCGAGATCCTAATTAGCTCCAATGGGTTCTCTGTCACGAGGAGGACGATGGCCATCCTCTGTTGCAGGCTGCAAACATCAAGGAGTTTCTGCATGAGATAATTACCAAATGTGTTCTCCATTAGCTCCACCGCGTGATCAATTACTCCACAGAATATCAATTCAACTGCTTCAGCTCTCCCTTCCTCCATTTTTTTCTGCAAGTAGATACAGCCCTCTTGATTCCTGGCCAGATTATATACCATCATCTTCACGTGAAGATGATTGAGCCTTTGACATCTCTGCAAGATCTCCATATTAGCATTGTTTATCATCTGATTCATCCTCCTCACCGGCGTCGGATGATGAACTGCGCCTACAGTATTGAATCTTCTATGAAGGATCGGAGATCCGTATTGCAGATTGTTGTTGTTGTTGTTGTTGTTGTTGTTAAGTGGATTTACAGAGATCTCGTTGCCGATCAAACCGAGAGTCGGATTGAAACGAAGAGCATTAATCCTATGAAGGGGGAATGATTCGGCGAGCATGGCGTCGGTAGAGAATCCTGGCCTATCGCCGATCCAATCAATGGAATAACCCACTGGAAGTGTTCTTCCCTCGTAAGGATTTCGAAGAAAAGGAGTACTACCGCCATTGCTTGAGTAGGGGTCGGCCGTGGCAGGATCGGCAGGGGATAAGCGTATTTTAGTTTTACTTTCTTGAATCTGCAATAGATGGAGCTTCTCGAGCAAACCGAGCTCCTCGAACGTCATCTCCGGCACCGGAGAGTTGCTGTCGAGCTCCGGGGAGAAGAGCCGAAGGTCGTCTTCACCGGGAGTTAAGCTCGAACTAGAAGAGGGCAATGTCTCCGTGAATCTACATTCGTATATTCCCTCCAGATTGGCGTAGAAAGGAAGGCGGTATCCAGGCCGATCGTGGCCATTAATGGAGATGCATCCGACTGATGGGTTGTGAGAGGTGGAGTTTGAAATCTCTCCAAATGTCTTATACATCTTCGATTTTGGTAAAACTGAACTGGTTTCGAGCTTCGATTGTGAAAAATTAGAGATAAAAATCTGACAAATAATGGAAGGGAGACGACTATGAGATTAGAAAGAAGGATGACTCGGTGGATTGGATTTGATGGATGGAAGGAAGACAAAAATGGGGCAAGCTTTCCGCCATTGTTGAGCAGAGTGGGAAGAACAGAAAAAGGGGAGAGGAAGAAGAGAGGCGTGGAGAAGAAGAGCCTCTCCTGAGTGTGAAGAAGTTAAACCTTTAAGTTTTTTCCATTTTACCTCTTTTTATTAACAAAATTTTAGTTTTTAAAATTCTAGTTTTATTTTTTAAATTTAAAAAGGAGTGATAGGTACTTTTCGTGCGACATTATTCCGGCCATGACATTGTTCCGGCATGACAGCGCGGATCCGGATCCCCTGGACTTCACGCGAGAACTCCAGGGTGGAGTTCGACCCAACGTGTGAGATTAATTCATCTCGCCAATCCTGTGGCGAGATGAGTACAAGCGCTAAAAGACAAAACTATGAACAATAAAAGAAATTAAAAAATTGAGAAAAATAGGATTTTTCTGACATGTTGAATTTCAATCCAACGCGCGAGATGGTTCGAACTCCACCCTGGAGTTGTCCCTACGAACTCCAGGGGATCCGGATTCTGACAGCGCTCCCGCCGCTCGCAAACCCTTGAGTGTTAGATCGTCACTCATTTTTGCAATGTGCACGGGGATTTGCAAGTGACGGGAAGAACACACTTTCTTGTGGTTGGAGAATTTTGTTTATGAGACCCCATTTTTAAAATAAGCACAAAATTTAAAAATAATTTTTTTAATAAAATGGGGCAAGACCAGAAAACAAATGTTGGTGTTTTTACCTTTTAATATAATATAGATACGTTCTCATATAGATAAAGTCTTCTCTACCTCCAATAAAAAATATTTTTTCTCGTCACTACACACTGCAAAAATGAGCGACGAGTCAAGTATTATTCTCAAGAATTTGCGAATGACAGGAGTGTTATCACATCGAGACAATATCGTGGCTGAGAATATCGTGCTGGGCACAGAAGCCATCATGCACTAAGTGTACAATGTGTCCTACCAGGGAGTTTAACAGGCCTAAATACGATAAATCAGTCGAGCGAGCTAAGCAAGCGAGCTTTTTGAAGCGTTGAAATTGGTCCTAGAAGTGATGCGAATAGCTAAGAAGCGGATCGCTAGTTGACTGCGCATAGCTGTTCGTTTGGCTAGGGGTCTTTGGTACTAACTTTTATTGGCAAGATTCTGAGAATCTATAAATAAGACTATCAGAATTTCAGTTCCTTGTCTCATTTCATGTTCTCTGAACCTTAGCTTCTTGGCTAAGGAGGGGAAGCGCTTCACCTCCCTGCCGATTTCTTCTCCTTGTCTCTCTCCTTGCAAAGTAGGCGCGAGACTTCCCCAAGTCGAACTTTTCCGGTTTCACACTAAGACCTAGGCAAAAATAAATCAGTCCCTAAGGTTGTTAAATTGAAATGGTCTGTTTCAAAAAGTTGAAATCGGTACCTAACTTTTATAAGGGACTTTGTTGACTAGGAGACTGACTAGGAAATACTATTAATTCTTATTTCTTAATTTTGCTCTTCCTGGAGCAGCGATGTCTCCTCGAGCGGCCGGTCTTCTTCCTCAACTCTCTGGCCGAACCTGGAGCAGTGAAGCAGCGATTACCACACAGAGCGAAGAACACTCCTTGCCATCTCCGTCCAAGGTCGGAGATGAGATCCCCGATTTTTTATTCCGACTTCTTTCCCTCTATTATTTCCTTGCCATCTCCGGCCAATGCTTCTCTTTGATGTTGTCATAAATTTATAACATATTCCCTCGAAAGCATGGTCTATCTCTAAGAAAACCACAACTGATGCAAAGAACAGTTCTTCAAAAGAAGAGATCTCTGAAGAGCATCGAAGCCAGGTTGGGAGGTTAACCTAGGCACCGATATGGCGACAAGCGGCGTCGCCCGTCTCAGAGTTAACCCGTAGGCTTCCTCCATATCAAGCTTTCTGGCGGCTTCTCCCAGCCTCCAATCAAAAGCGTGAACCAGAGTCGCCATCATGAACTGCACCATCCTCAACCCCAGTCTCATCCCCGCGCAGATCCTTCTTCCGGCGCCGAACGGTATGAGCTCGAAGTCGCCGCCCTTCACATTGACTCCCTCGTGGAATCCACCGACGAGGAATCTCTCCGGCCTGAACGCGAGCGGCTCCTCCTACCACGACGACTTATCCCGCGAAATGGCCCAAATATTCACGAGCAGGGTCGCCCCCTTCGGAAAATTAAGAAATAAGAATTAATAGTATTTCCTAATCAGGCTTCTAGTCAGCAAAATTCGTTAAAAATTGGATGGAAAAGTTAAATGAGATAAATTTAGAGTAACTTATAAAAGTGATGAACCGATTTCAACTTTTTGAAACTTTTGGGACCAATATCAATTTAACACAAAACATTAGGGACTGATTTATGTATTTATTCATCCAAGAAAAAGATGGTTGGTGGAGAGAGAGAAAAAGATGACATAAAGGAGAGGGGGTGAGAAAGAGATGGATAGAGAGAGAGAAAATAATATTGTTATGTCAAATTATACATTTTTTAAAAAATAAAAATTATAATTTTGATTTCTATTTTTTTCAATTGTTTTGAGTACTCATATGTATATGTTGTTGGTGCAGCCCGTAATGACGGATCGAGCATGGGCGAAGCCCACCAGTATGCGACCGAAGACCGCCCGAGAGCATCGAGCACGGCCATAGCCCGTGCGAAAATGCTCGTGTGTGCGAAGATGCTCGTGTGTGTGTGTGTGTGGTGATATCAGGTACGGGCAACAGTGGATGCGGGCATGCGGGCAAGCAACATGACCCATCTGATTCAGCCATTGCGGAATCAAATGGCGACAACGTTTCCTGTACCCAGCGGTGGGCTCGCCGGCCACCAGCCTCCCTCGATTCGTCGGGGAGCGCGTCGGCGAATCCAGGGCGGCTGGAGGCCCGCCGACGAATCCAGGGCGGCTGGAGGCCCGCCGACGAATCCAGGGCGGTCAGGGGCCAGCTCGCCCGCGGCCGCCCGCCACCGCCCCTGTAGAAAAATTTGCAAGACTGTGCAATTTTTTTAATGGGGAAGTGGCCGGCGGCCGTGGGCTCGCCGACACCCGGCCGCCCTGGATTCACCGGCGAGCAGAATCCGGCGAGCACGCCGGCGAATCCGGGGCGGCCGGGGGCCGGTGAGCCAGCCGCCGCTGGGTACAGGAAACGCCGTCACCGTTTGATTCCGCAATGGCCGAATCAGACGGGTCCTGTTGCTTGCCCGCATGCCGACATCCACTGCTGCCCGTACCTGATATCATATATATATAGACACACGAGTGCCCGACACGGGGCTCCACCCCTACGGCCAAACGCGACAGTACCCAGCCGCCCACGGCGGGCTTCGCCCGCCCACCCGCCCAAAGATGGCCCCATCACGCCAGGGCGGGCTTCGCCCGCCAGCCCGCCCGAAGTCGGCCCCAGCTCGCCCGGCCCAACCGCATTTTCCATGGCATAAGGGTGAATCACCCTTTGGTGCAAGGGCAAAATTGGAAAGCTCAATGTTGCACCAAAGAGTTTTTGTACTTATAGAATAATATATATATGGACACACACACACACATACATATACTAGTGCTCGACACGGGGCTCCGCCCCTATGGTCATGGACGACAGTACCCGACCGACGACGACAGGTTTCGCCCGGCCCATCAAGGCGGGTTTCGCCCGCAACATATACATACGAGTACTCAAAATGACCGTGAAAAAATATACATAAATATTACAATTTCTATTTTGTAAAACAATATACGTTTTGACCTAAAAATATTAATTTTGACTTTAATAAACTTGATTTATTTAATGTTATCATCTCGAAAATACCACTGATATGCATAATGACAACCTTTCTTGAATAAACCGCTGACATGCCTAATGACAACCTACCATCGTAGTTGTAGGAGCTCTACTAAAAAACTTTTTGAATTTAAATGGAGTTTCATCATTACTTCTAATTCTTTGATAGTGTAGAATGAACATTGTATTTTAATTTCTTTGAAATATAATATAATATACGTTAAGTCATTAAAATGTAAAAATAAGAAGATAATTGATATTTTTGAATGTTTCACCAAAGACAACTTCTCTCTTATAATCAAGGTTTTAAAAATCGGACCGGAGGATGAACCGGTGAGTTCAAAGGTTCAAGGTCCGATCGGTTGGACCGGTCGGACCGAGGTTGAACCGTGATATTAGATAATAATATATTATATAATATTAGTTATAAATTTATAACAATTACATATCATGTAAATATCAAATTTAGCTCAAATATCAATAAATAATATAATTATAATATATATATATATATATATATATATATATATATATATATATATATATATATATATATATATATATATATATATATATATATATATATATATATATAATGGAAATCATACGTATACACGTAGTAATAAATATTGTAACAAAAATCGAATAATATTTAAAAAATGTTGAAAATTTATATTTTTATTTAACCTAAATAATAATATTGTAATAAAGTTTTAATTAGTTAATAACAATATTTATTTTTATACTTAATTTAATAATATATATTTTATTTATATTCTAAGTCTATATTTTTTATAAAAATATTATTATTATTATTATATATATTTATATATATAATAGTTTCATATTCAACAATAAAATATAGTTGGTGGAGTGATCATGATTACTTCATTAATAGAATAGGTTCTGAGTTCGAATCCCTGTAATAATATTGTAATAGGATAGGTTTTAAAATTTTTTTCGAAAATACCCTTTGTTGGCCCGCCCGGTTGCCAAATAACCGGCCCGGTTTCCGGTTAACCGATCCAACCGTCCGGTTAACCGGTTCCTGGCCAGTTCTTGGCTAAGGCGGTTTACTAGAACAGACTGGACCGCCCGGTGAACCAGTCGGCGGTCCGACCGGTTGGACCGGCCGGTCTGGTCCGATTTTTAAAACCTGGCTTATAATAGTGGAACACACACACACACACACACACACACACACACACACACACACACACACACACACACACACACACACACACACACACACACACACACACACACACACACACACACACACACACACACACACACACACACACACACACACACACACACACACACACACACACACACACACACACACACACACACACGGGGCTCAGTCACCACGGCCCCGTGCAAAAGTATCCGGTCTGCGGCGGGCTTCTCCCCGCGGTTATTTAAATTTTAAAAATTTGAAAATATTATATTCATTTAAAATATTATTATAAATTATTTTAAAAAAATTGAAAATAGAACTTTTAAAATTTATTAAATTTAATAATTGAAAGTTAAAACACACATTTAAAAAGATATAATTTTTTAAAAAAAATTAAAAAAAAATTACACGGGACGAGGGTGGGTTGGGGGGGGGGGGGGGGGGGGGTGGGGGGAGGGGGGGGGGGGGGGGGAGGGGGGCATGGTTTAGGAAGCCGCCGCCGGCCTGGCCGGTGCCCGCCTGCTAAGAGTTGGCGAGGACGAGGGGGGGCGTGGTTCAGGAAGCCGCCGCCGGCCTGGCCGGTGCCCGCCGGCGGATTCGCCGGGGTCCGTCAAACCTGCCGAGGGTTTTCTGGCGGCGAGCGGGCAGGACCACCGCCGGGTTCACCGGACCTCGGCGAAACCATCGGTGGGTGTCGGTCAGGCTGCCGGCCGCTCCGCCGACGACGACATTTGCAAGAGCCTTTTTTTGCTGATACATCAGAATCAATCTTTTCATGGATGGAAGAAAGAGAATTTAGTGGAAATTTTTATTTGCAGTACGATCTTACGATCAGACGGTCCATATTAATTTTATGAATTTTTAATTCATCGTAATTTGCAAACCTTATATTTCTTTTTAATATCGTATAAATATATATTGTTTGAAATCATATCATTTTATAAGTTTTATAGTTAATATTAAATTAGTCCTTTAAATTTAATTTATGTTAAGATAATTTGTATGTTTAGATTTTTTTTGTTTCGGACAAATAAAAATAATAATTATTTGATTATTTCAAAGATTTTACAAATTTGTTGATATATAAAATATTAAAAATACTCAAATTTGTTGATTTCTTTATTTTAGAGATTTTCCACGCGCGCACGATATTCTGAGAAGCTGTCCTCCGTACAGGTAGTGGAGACTGGAGAAGATTCGCAGTTCTGATTTCTGAAGTTGTATCCTTCCATTAATATTAATAAATAATAATTTCTTAGTAATTCTTTAAATTGTTATATACTTATATAGTTATATTGCTATTTAAGTCTAATAATTCCATTTCTTTTGCGATTTCGTGTTTTTACTTTTTCGGCGATTATTTGATGACAAGGCGAAATGGCTTCGAACAAGATATTTTGAAAACTTTTCAGTATTTTACTATTGGTATGTGTAACATTTTTTAAAGAATATTTATTTTTTATTTTAAATTTTAACGGGGATAAAATTATTTTAAATATTAAAACTAATTTTATTTTAAATTATTTTAATCTTGATAGGTTCCCGTGAATTTTGTAAGTCAAATCAGAAAGATTTCGACAAAATACGCGAGGGAAAGTAATCCGAACAAACGAGCCGCGCATACCAAACCGTGCTCGCCCAGAGACCCAGAAGCGCCCCGGAAGGAGGGCACCGCCACCAAGCCTCTGGCCGCCTCCGCCTCTTCCCACCGCCACCACCAGGCAACCTGCCCGGGCAACCGAGGGTGAGCGCTTCTATTTACGGCTTTTGCTTAATCATATTCCAGCACCAACATCATTTAATTACCTATATACCGTCCATGGTATTCGTTACACCACCTTTAAGGAAGCTGCTGAAAAACAAGGTCTACTTGAAGAAGATAATAACATTAGAGAATGCCTAGCTGAAGCCAGAAATTTCCGGATGCCCGGGGCACTACGAAGATTATTTGCAACAATATTATTGTACTGTCAACCAACTGGAGTAAGAACTCTATGGGATGAAAATCATGCTGCAATGATCGAAGATTACAGTAACACAAGCACTGCAAATAGTACTTTCTTACTGAACAGATTACTTTGTGATTTAAATAATATCTTTGAGCAATATAATAAAAGCACGAAAGATTTTGACTTGCCAAGATTAAGCGATAGCATACAATACTCAGTAGACATGCCAGGTTTGATTGACAATGAATTTTCAATTCCAATATCGTCTGTTGATCTGAATTCAACAGCGCAACTAAATCATGGACAACAAGAAGCATACAACACTATATGCACCTGCATAAGAGAAGGAAATGGAGGAATTTTCTTCGTTGACGGCCCTGGAGGAACTGGTAAAACGTTCCTTTATCGATCTATATTAGCAACTTTCCGTAACGAAGGTCGTATTGTAATTGCAACTGCAACCTCCGGAATAGCAGCAAATTTGCTCCCAGGCGGCTGTACAGCTCACTCCAGGTTCAAAATACCTATTAAGCTTGAGAATGTACTAAATTGCGGCATCAGTAAACAGTCCGATCTGCGAAAATTAGTTGAACTTTCATCAGCAATTATTTGGGACGAGGCACCAATGGCTAACAGGAAAACATTTGAAATACTAGACCGTACATTGCAAGATGTACTGGATATGAACAAACCTTTTGGTGGGAAGGTCCTTATAATGGGAGGAGATTTCAGACAGGTGACACCCGTTGTTGTGAATGGCACAAGATTGGAAATAATACGCTCAAGCATCGTAGAATCTTACTTATGGTCGGGTGTCAAAATACTTACACTAAAAGAAAATATGAGAGCACGCAACGACATCGAATTTGCGGAATTCTTGCTAAGGGTCGGAAATGGCGTGGAGCCAACAATAGAAAATGACATGATACGCCTTCTTGACTCAATTGTTATGCCTTGGGAGGGGGAGCAATCAATCGATGATCTAATTAATTTTGTTTTTCCAAATATGCAAACTTATGATGTCAACAGTACCGATGCTGAGTATATGGAGACAAGAGCTCTAATAACTCCATTAAATGAAGATGTTAACAAGTTGAATGAAAAATGCATGGAAATGTTTCCGGGGAATAGCACAACTTATTACTCTTATGACTCAGTTTCAGATGATAACCATAACTTATATCTCCCGGAATTTTTAAATTCTATTAATCCAGGTAATCTACCAACACACAAACTAACATTGAAGCGTGGTTGTCCAATTATGCTTCTCCGAAATATAGATCCCAAAATTGGATTATGCAACGGCACAAGACTTATATGTCGCAGATTTGGAAGAAATATCATTGAAGCAACTATATTGGTAGGACATTTCAAGGGTCTTAGAGTCTTCATTCCACGCATACCACTAAAAAGCGCAGAAGATTACAAGATGCCATTCGAATTAATGAGGAAACAATTTCCTGTCAGATTGAGTTTTGCATTAACAATTAACAAGTCTCAGGGCCAAACAATTGGAAATGTCGGAATCTATCTTCCAAATCACGTCTTCAGTCATGGTCAATTGTACGTTGCTTTATCAAGAGGAGTTTCAGCACAATCCACAAAAGTTTTAGTGAAAAACTATGCTATCGAAGGTCATGAGGGTGTGTACACAAAGAACGTCGTTTTCAAGGAGATTTTTGATCGGGTTGACCCGACGACAACAACAAGTACGGTATGACTTCAACTGCAACCAAACAACAGTTTAGTTCATTACATTTCACATGCGTATATCAGATTAGAAAGTATTATATTTCGTATGCTACAACAAAAAAATTATTTTCTTTTCCAGGCTACATAGACTCAACGGTGAAGCACTATGCAAAGTCAAAGAAGGATATGACATGCGAAGAAAAAAATGAATGTTCAAGTATGCCGAGGTCGGCGGCATAGTTCAAATGAACATGAGAGTTTGTCCTATAATTGTTAATTTTGTCAATTGTTTTTGTTTTAACTAATCTATTATTGTTCGGCAAATTGAGTGTATAAACATTAAATTTTTTTTTCATTTTTCAAATTATTAAGTTTTTGCACATATATTTTTTCATGTTTTACTTCCACTTTTGACTTTTTTGATGATCTCTACTCCACGACGAATGTTGCCATCAACAAATATGTCTCCCCTCACGACAAATGTTTCTCCCTGCGATAAATGTTCCAACCACGACAAGTGTCGCAACCACGACAAGTGTCGCAACCACGACAAGTGTCGCACCCATGACAAATGACGCACCCCCGACAACTGACGCCCCCACTACAACTGTCGCACCCACGACAAATGTCGCACCCACGATAGATGTCGCCCCACGACAAATGTCGCACCTACGACAAATGTCGCAATCACGACAAATGTCGCACTCACGACAAATGTCGCACCCACAACATTATGTCACACCCACGCTGAATGTCGCTCTCATGCTGAATGTCGCTCCCATGATAAATGTCGCAACCACGACAAATGTCGCAACCACAACAAATGTTGTTACCACGACATTTATCGTACCAATTACATTTGTCATACCCACGACAAATGTCTCACCCACGACAGATGTCACACCCACGACAGATGTCGCACCCACGACAGATGTCGCACCCACGACAGATGTCGCACCCACGACAGATGTCGCACCCACGACAGATGTCGCACCCACGACAGATGTCGCACCCACGACAGATGTCGCACCCACGACAAATGTCGCACCCACGATATTATGTCGTACCCATGCTAAATGTCGCTTCCGCACTGAATGTCGCTCTCATGACAAATGTCGCAACCACGATAAATGTCGCAACCATAACGAATGTTGCTCCCACGACATATATCGTACCCACGACATTTGTCGTACCCACGACATTTGTCGTACCCACGACATTTGTCGTACCCACGACATTTGTCGTACCCACGACAAATGTCGCACCCATGACAAATGTCGCACGCACGACAAATGTCGCACGCACGACAAATGTCGCACGCACGACAAATGTCGCACGCACGACAAATGTCGCACCCACGACAAATGTCGCACCCACGACAAATGTCGCACCCACGACAAAGGTTGCTCCCACGACAATTGTCGTGCCCACGACAATTGTCGCACCCACGATAAATGTCACACCCACGCCGAATGTCCCCCGGGCCGAAGGCCCGTGCCTGTCACTCGTATACTTATATAGTTATATTGCTATTTAAGTCTAATAATTCCATTTCTTTTGCGATTTCGTGTTTTTACTTTTTCGGCGATTATTTGATGACAAGGCGAAATGGCTTCGAACAAGATATTTTGAAAACTTTTCAGTATTTTACTATTGGTATGTGTAACATTTTTTAAAGAATATTTATTTTTTATTTTAAATTTTAACGGGGATAAAATTATTTTAAATATTAAAACTAATTTTATTTTAAATTATTTTAATCTTGATAGGTTCCCGTGAATTTTGTAAGTCAAATCAGAAAGATTTCGACAAAATACGCGAGGGAAAGTAATCCGAACAAACGAGCCGCGCATACCAAACCGTGCTCGCCCAGAGACCCAGAAGCGCCCCGGAAGGAGGGCACCGCCACCAAGCCTCTGGCCGCCTCCGCCTCTTCCCACCGCCACCACCAGGCAACCTGCCCGGGCAACCCGAGCCGCCCGGGGGGCACTTTCGCCATCTCATAAAAATTGGGATACATGTGATCAAAACAGAGCGTCATCATTCGCCACCTTAAAATCCGTCTAAGCGCAATTATCAGTATGATCCTCCAGAAAACTATAAAAGGGCCCCAGACCCTCATTTGAAGGCAGACACAACTCTAGAGGCTTGAGAGACCTTTCCTATTTTCCAGCAAGTGAATGAAACTTAGATCGTTCCTCCGCTCGAAATTCCAACGTTTTGAGAACCGGATCGAAAATGGAACGGGTGAATTCAAAGGCTCAAGGTCCGACCGATTAGACCGGGATCGAACTGATCTGCAAAATAATAAAATAAAATATATAATCATCATAGCAAAAATTATGATATATTATCAAATTATATTGCATATTAATATCATGAACCACAACATTAGATACTAATGTTTTTTATATTTTCTCACACAAATACAAAATAATAATAATTTTTCCAAAATAATAATGAACTACTAATATTTAATTCAAATCATAGCCTAATGAGTCAAATCCCCCGCCAAAGTCATTGATAACACCATTACAATTTGCAATATGTTCATCTCTAAAATTCTCCAAATATGCGTGTTCAACAAATTGTTCAATAATATCAATTTATTCATTACCCTGCATGATAAATATATATAATTAAAATATGAAATAACATTTATTTAAATTTTACAATTATATATAAACATTGTCATGCATATATACATTTTGAGTTTGTGATGTAATATTAAAGTTTTGTTCTGTAGCTATTGTGATAACGTCTTCATTATAAATCTTATTTTCTAGATCTTCATATGTGAGCTCCGACACAAGTTCTTCTCTACCGCTCAAAAGTTCATCAAATCAATACATGTGTAATCTAAATTATCGTAACTTCTTTTCTTAGAAGTAAACCTAAAGTCAACATAATTGAAAGACGCGTAAAATGTTATAAAGAAGATACAAAACTTTAAACTACTAAAAATTTAAAACCTAAATGAAATATCAAATATGAAATAAAGGTCATACCTATTTCTCATATTTAGATTATATCAAACATATACAAGTTTATTTAATCTTTGGTGCTCCAAACTATTTGTTCTTTTGGTGTGAATTTTTCAAAAACACTCTAATTTCTTTCACAACCCGATGAAGATGATGTTTGACTGATAATACGAATTGCCAATCTTTGCAATTGAGGTGCACTATATCAAAACATTTTTTACCATTCATCTAAATAAAAAATAATAGAAAGATAATTATTAAATTATGATAATTGAATATTCAAACAATATATTGAAACATTAAAAATACAAAATCAATTTGTGTTCTCACATGACTGCATTTTCATCGCTAATTTGATAGCAATGGACTTTCCAAAACTTTCTAGCTGATCACGAAAAAGTCTAACCTCCACCATTGCAACTTTCGGTTGTTACATACATTTTTGTTTCCAATTAACTCTTGCATCACTTCAGGCTTGTAGCTGTAGTTATCTTTATCATACTGAAACGTTGGATTCAGAAAATATTTGGCGGTGTGTATCTCTTGACGAAACTGACTATTTCATCTACTCTTGATAATACTTGTGTAGTAATCCACCATCAACCGCTACTCTGAAGCATCAACAATGCATCAACAATGCAATGCGCAATGGGGCGTGCATGACAACCATTAGGAGGCTTTGACTTTTATTTTTATTTCTACGCTCTCTCCATAGTCAGTTTTTATTTCAATTTTCCTAATAAAAATGGCATTCAAATTACCCATCCGATCTGCAACCGGAGCATCAACAAAACACGATGTCTGGTTCCGAATCACTTTCTTCCATATTTCAAAGGGATCTGGATCCAGATTCATGGAAAAAGATGATAACAATATTAATAAATGAATTAAGGGGTATCAATGTGGATTGTCCAATAATGCAGAACAGATCAAAGTGGGCAAACGACTATGAGAAAATGAACAAACGAGTTCTAAGTTCGACAATCAATCTGGATCCATAGGACGCTGACTACAGCGAGTACTGTTGCGGTTCGGCAAATGACTGGCAAAAATATACACGAATATGAGCAAATCGCAAAATTCTTACTAAAAATTTCTGATTTCTGATTTCTAAGTTTCTATGTTCTTAACTTCTAACTTAGATTCTAAGTTTTAAGTTTTAACTTCTAACTACAAGTTTAAAAAAGTTTCTATTTTCTAACTAGAAATTTTTACCCAGGATGAGCGACAGTGATACTGTTGCGGGCCTGCGGCTTCTTCTTCTTTCGACGACGAGACGTCGAGGAGGCGAGGACTGCTGCGGCACTTGCGGGATTGCGGCTCGCCGGCTTCTTCTCGAGTGTTATTCAAAATGAGATGCGGCCCGTGAAAGAGAAAGATAGGGTTTTGATCTTTAAAAAACAACTTTCAGTAGATTTGAAGCGCAGGATCAATTCCTACGGTGTAAATACAACACAATCAGTTACGGGGAATCGGTCCCGGTTCCAGATTTATCGGTTGGCCCGCCTAGTTCCCGGGCAGTTTGCATACGATAGGAATCGCAGCCCTGGATCGGACCGGCGGGGGGGGGGGGGGGGGGGGGGGGTGGGTAAGACCCCTCCCCTTACCAAGGAGGTTTCTCGGTCTTATGTACAGAACCACCGCCTTATTGTGATACTGCCGCACGACGTTGATCTTACCGGCTAGTACGATCATATTTACCTGTGGGTCAATTTGAGAAAAGAAACAAACCATAATATATATAACAAGTTCACCATCAAAGATACATCATATTAATATGACAGGTACTCCAACAATGATACAAAGGAAAAGAGAGTAAGGGCTTATGCCCTGTTACACGCCAAAATGAATAAATCTCTCTCTCACACACTCTAAGCGGAAGCTGAAACTAAAACACCCGTCATCACCTGACGCTGAGCTATAGTAGTAGTGTGCGGTGTTTGCTTCTCAAGTCTTGCCACCACGTCCTGCTGGTCGTGCTGGTGCTCCATATCCTGGAGCTCCTAAAATGATACAGTAACAACCGACAGTTAGTCATAAAGACAAAGTCATTTTGTCCTCGCTTTACCCCCGCGACTCCTAGGTACCGTGCGGGAGGACAACAAGGGCAGAATCAAAAGAATAGGTGACAGTGAAACTAATCTATTGTTGAAACCGAAAATCCGGCCTCTCGTGGAGTTCGACCCTTGGGGAAGGGGTGGTCTCGCGCCTACTTTGCTCCTGCAAGAAGAACAACGGAAGAGACAAGAAAGAACAGACCCAAGGGCTCGGCAGGGAGGTCCCACCACAAACCCGGAAGATCTCTGAGCGCTTCCCCTCCTTAGCCAAGAGCCGAGCTAAGGTACCCTCAGAGAACACTTAAAAATGAGAGCAAGGAGGTACTGAAAAAACGTCCCCTCTGAGGTACCCCTTGGGTCTTATTTATAGATTTTCAGAATCTGAACTGCCAATAACCAAGAGGACTGACCTGGAAATACCTAAAGGCCCCTGGCTGGGTCTGCCAACAGCCAAACTCCGCTGTTCTGAATAGCTATGCGCAGTCCAACCTGGTTTGCCAACAGCGGAGCTCCGCTGTTCTGAGTAGCTATTCGCACCCCTGGGGGTCAGCTCGCCTCCAGTTCCCCCGCAGGAGGCGGGCGCGGCCTGGTCTCGCGGCTCGCCTATCCTCCCTGGGCGAGCGCGAGACGATATGGGCGAGCTGTCCGTCTTCTACCGGGCGGATCGGCAGCCAGGTCGCGTGCGGAGGTTGGTCGGCGGTCGTCGCGACTTCGATCGACCCACCAATCGCGGGTCGCCAGCTCACTCGCCTCGTCGGCTCGCTCGCCTGAAATGAGCGGGAGCGGGCCAGCCCTTCCGCCGTATAGCCTGTTTCGTCGCTCGGGTGCGGGTCGCGGGGCCAGGCCTGCTGAACCTCCCTGGCGGGACCCGCTCGCCGGACACAGGGTTGTACACAATCCCCGCTCTTTTTGAGCTTGAATCAAGCTCGGAAAGAATCATCCAACCCGCGTGTTCGGCGAGCTCTGTGCTGAGCTGGCAGGGAATCTTTTGGTGGGCCCCCACTGTCCGGCTATAAATACATACCGCTGACCCCCGTAGGAGGCTCCCCAGATCCCTTTATTTTCTCTGAGCAGACTTTTGTTTCTCGATGCCGGTTAGCGAAGAGGTGCGAGCTCGCCTGGCGGCAGCGGTCCTGCAGACTCAGGAGGAGGCCCTCGAGGCCGCCCCATGGCTAGCACGCGGGTCTCCCGGCCCTCTCTTCAGGCCGGCGAAGGGAAAGATTGTTAGGCGTTCTCTGGCGGGTGACTGTCCGGCCTCCAGCTCGGCGGCGGGTGCTGAGGTCGTCCCTGGGGTACGTGGCCTTCCGCGAATTATCGCTGTCTCTCTGATTTTCTGTTTTGCAGGTAATTCCCTGTGAGGAGGTGGAGAACCGGGGAGAGGATCGTCCCCCTCCTCCGTCGCCTGAGAAGGTTGCGAGTTCTCCAGGTCTGGACCGCCCACCTCCGGAGACCCCCCACCCACCGGCTTCCCACGGACTGGGAAAATCCCTCGAGACCCTCGAGGGGGAAACCTTTCGGGGTCGGCCAGGCTCTTCTCGCCTATCCGCCGGTGCGGGCGACGTGCCAACCCCTGGTGAGCTGGTATTTACCGTTGGGCTTCGTCTCTTGCTCGCTCCTTCTGACTCGCCTCGTTTGCAGGCTATAAAAGGGCCTCCTCTGAAACCGAGATGAGCGAAGGATATTCGCCTCCGCCCGACGTGGACAGTGTTTCTGACTACCTGGGCGACCCGACCGATGCGGTCGGGATGAAGAGGCAGGTGACGCGGCTGTTCCAGAAATACACACTGCTGCTGCAGGAGATCATGAAGAGGGTCGATGAAGACAAGGCCGAGACTGAGGCCCGGCTCGCGGCCTTGGAGGGCCCTCCGCGTGAAGCGGAAGACGACGACGTCACCTCGCCGGGTGTGCATATAATGCGGGCCGAGGGACATCTTAGGAGCGCCACAAAGCAGGTCGGCCTGGCTCAGCGGGAACTGGTGGCGGTTCGCGATTACCATGATCCTCGCGTGCCGCCGCGATCGGGAATGAAGAGGCGGCACAGGTGGAAGTGGGTCGAGTGCTGACCCAGTTGTCTGCCCCTCGCTTGCGGGATACTGCGGGGTTGTTGTCATTTCGGAGTTATCTCGTATTCGTAATCGCTAGCGACTTTTTTAGCCCGCCTATGGGCCTAACTTATTACTGCTGAGGTTCATTGGAAATATCATGCTGTTTTTATTGTTTTCTGTGGGCGGGTTAAGGGAAAGGTCCGTTCTTCCCCTTGCGCTGATCGGGGCGAGGGCGAGCCGAGGGGCTCGCCAGATGGGATTCTCCCGACTCGCGCGGAACAGCGTGCGAGTGCGGGTTGAGGCTCGCCCGCACTGGTCTTCCACGGTTGCAGCCAGGCGAGAACCGCGCCGGATCGACCTTTGAGGTGCGGTCGCGCGCGGGAAGTCGAACCGTCGGACTGATTTTTGCTGTCCGCACCCCATCTTTCGGCGGGAAGTTTCCCGCCCTTTCTCTTTCCCTATAAATAGGCCTTGCAGGCCCTTATTTCTTCACCGAATCCAAACCCTCCTGCTTCCCGTTCCCCGCGGAGTACCGTCTGTGTTCGCCTTCTGTCTATTCTTCGCGCGTTCGGCGGCGACTCGATGGGAATGGGCGGAGGCGGCGGCGACGTGGACGGCCGAAGCAAGTGCGCTTGGACCTTCTCCGAGCACGATTTTCCTCGCGCCGTCCTCTCTGAGCGCGAGTACCTGGATGCCCTTGGCGACCACGTTCCGCCGGGCTTTTCTGCGAGGCGGCCCGGGGATGGGGAGAAGATCAACGACTTGTCTAGGGACGAGCTCGCCATCCCTCTCGCTCACTTTGAGGTGGGCCTGCGACTTCCCCTCTGGCCCGAGGTGCGACAGGTGTTGAAGTACTTCGGGGTTGTCCTGGGCCAGATGACCCCGAACTCCATCGCCGTCATGGTGGGGTTCGCCTGCTTCCTGCGAGAGGAGCGAGTGGAGTTCAGCCTCGCCGTGTTCCGGAAGCTGTTCTCCTTCCGGGCGAATCGAGACGGGACGGCCTACTTCTCCAGCGCCCACCTCAAGGTGCGGGAGACAGTTAACAAGAGTCACAATTGGCTCAAGAGATTCCTGTTCGTCAAAGGGGACTTCGGCAACGTCCCCTTCTCGCCGGTGCAACTTAGCGAGGCGAGCTACTGGCCCCCCAGCCTAGGCGGCCACGAAGCTGACCTGTGCGCGTTCTTCGCTGGGAAGAATTTTGAGGTTGCGTTCCTGCGCCGCCATCTTGACGACCTCGCCGCTGTCCCGCCGGGGGGAGGTTTGTCACTCGCCGCTGTTATACCTTATTCCCTTTCTTCCTTTATCTCACCCCTTCCTTCTGTCAGGCGAGCGCGACATCCCTCTTCACCCTCCTTACGAGAGCGCCCGTATTCCCCCCGGGGTTCTCGCCCGTGCGCAGGCTGCGGATGCCGCCCAGCGCGACATCCCATCGGTCCCGGCCAAGAAGCGGCCGGGTGGCGGACAGCCAGCCCCTCCGCCGAAGGTGGCGAAGACCGTGGATCAACAACTCACCGCGAGCCAAAGAAAGGGCAAGGCCCCCGCGGTCCTGCCGACTGAGGGCCCCTCGCCCCCGCTGGTTGCTTCGACCAGCGACTCCCCGGTCAGGGCGGCGGGCACCTCCGCGTCGCCGGGCGGGTCTCAAGCTGTTGCGGAGCCGGTGCCGAGAGGGCATCGTAACTTCGGCTACGGCGAGAGGTACCTGGACGAGCTCGGCATCCCGCTCCTAGCGTGGGATAAGGAGTCGAACCGCGCGATGATTTCGACCCTGCTGCCGAGCTGGATGGAGCAGGATACCATCGGCGGGGAGGCGTACAACTTCTCCTTTGGCCTGTACTCGCGCGAAGACGCCGCCATTTATGACAAGGAGGAGACGCGAGTGCTGATTCATGAGAGCGCGCGGGCCCAGCTGCGCGGTCTGGAGCTGGCTCACATGGTGGGGAGGCGCTGCACCCAGGTGGAGCGGAACGCCGCGTCCATCCAAAAGATGGCGGATGAGAAGGAAGTGGCCCAAAAGCTCGCTCAGGCGGACGCGGACCTTCACAGGGGGCGAGCCGACGCTGCCGAGGAGACCCTCGCGCAGTACCTGGGCGGGGTGGTATGTGCTCAACCTGAATTACCCTTCCCCCTTTTCGCGGGCACAGATCACGATTATTCTTATTCCTTTCCCCAGGACGCGGCGACGGCGAGCCGGATGGGTGCCGAGATCGCCACCCTTGGCCAAGAGAAGGCGGCGTTGGAGGCGCGGGTACGCGAGCTGGAGGCCGCCGCCGCTGTCCCTCCTCCAGACAGCAGGGTCTGCCCGCGCGAGCACCTCTCCGACTACGACCTGGAAGTGCTAATGCAAAAGAACGCGGCCAGCGCAGCGAAATACACGATGCAAACGCTGCGGCGCGCGGATCTGCTTACGAGCGAGGCAGCGGGACTCTCGGCGGAAGACGTGGTGCCGGCGCTATTTCTCCCCGTGCCGGAGCCTGGCGACAAAGGCTTCCAGCCCATCTAGGATTTCTCAACCCTAATCTCGCTTTTCCCCAGACTCGTAATTTACTCTTTTGGATGAACATTATCATGTATATCAATCTGTTCTGAGATGTACGCGCGAGTTGCGCTTATACTTCGTATTTTTTAGCTATTGTTCCTTTTATGAATGCCCTCTTCGCCCGCCTTATTTTTCCAACGCCGTTATTGCCGGACGGCGCGACCTGCCCTGCGGCCCGGCTCGGACGAGGCGGCTGCCCGTCCGCCGAGCGAGGCGAGCCGGTTCGTCCCTTGATCGAGGCGAGCCGGCTCGTCCCTCGGCCGTATGCCTAATTCCCTGCGGGCTCTCGCCCAGGCCTTTGCGTTTACTCGGCCGCCTTTCCTGGGGCTTGAGGGTGGGGCTATGCTAGGCCCTTTCTCCCTTTTTTCTGACTAACTCTTGTGATTCCGACCTGCTGCTCATGCCTTTCGAGTAATTCCCGGCCTCGCCGGCTAGGTGTGAGTCCGGCAACGTGACTTGTTCTGGGTTGCAGGTTATCGCCTACTGAGTCATTCCATCGAGTGACTTCTGGCCCTGCCAGCTAGGTGGGAGCCTGGCAGCGGGATCTTCTCGAGGCTAGGGATGACACCGAGTGACTTCCGGCCCTGCCAGCTAGGTGGGAGCCTGGCAGCGGGATCTTCTCGGGGTCCAAACACATTCCATCGAGTGACTTCCGGCCCTGCCAGCTAGGTGGGAGCCTGGCAGCGGGATCTTCTCGAGGCTAGGGATGACACCGAGTGACTTCCGGCCCTGCCAGCTAGGTGGGAGCCTGGCAGCGGGATCTTCTCGGGGTCCAAACACATTCCATCGAGTGACTTCCGGCCCTGCCAGCTAGGTGGAAGCCTGGCAGCGGGATCTTCTCGAGGCTAGGGATGACACCGAGTGACTTCCGGCCCTGCCAGCTAGGTGGGAGCCTGGCAGCGGGATCTTTTCGGGGTCCAAACACATTCAATCGAGTGACTTCCGGCCCTGCCAGCTAGGTGGAAGCCTGGCAGCGGGATCTTCTCGAGGCTAGAGATGACACCGAGTGACTTCCGGCCCTGCCAGCTAGGTGGGAGCCTGGCAGCGGGATCTTCTCGGGGTCCAAACACATTCCATCGAGTGACTTCCGGCCCTGCCAGCTAGGTGGAAGCCTGGCAGCGGGATCTTCTCGAGGCTAGGGATGACACCGAGTGACTTCCGGCCCGGCCAGCTAGGTGGGAGCCTGGCAGCGGGATCTTCTCGGGGTCCAAACACATTCCAATTCTCTGAGCAAGCTAGACATGACAATCCTGGGGGGGGGGGGGGGGAAGAGAAGAAAGACTTCATTATAATAAATCGCGTCGCTTACAGGAGCTTAGGGAAAAAACCTCTTCAAGTCGTCTCCACTCCAGGTGAGACTCAGGGCCTCGCCCTCTACATTTTGGAGCCGATAGCCCCCTGACCTCAAAGCTTCCTTCACGATGAATGGCCCCTCCCAGCTGGGGTTGAGTTTCCCTACGGATGCTGATCTCCCTGCCGCGTCCACCTTCTTCAGCACCAGGTCCCCTTCCGCGAACTGCCTGACCCTGACATGCTTGTCAAAGTATTTTGCCATCCTCCTTTTGACCTCCTCCTGTCGGATGGCCAAAAGATCCCTCAACTCTTCTACCATGTCAAGGGAGAGTCTCAGCCCCTCCCCGTTCTCGGCTTGCCATTCCTCTCGGCCCTCCCTGGCCATTCCGACTCGTGGCGTTTGGACCTCAAATTCTATGGGGAGCACCGCCTCGCACCCATGGGAGAGCTTGAAGGGGGTCTCCCCCGTGGCCGTGTTTGGGGTGGTTCTAAGGGCCCAAAGAACGGCGGGGAGCTGCTCCACCCAGCTCCCCCTCAAGTTTTCCACCTTCTTCTTGAGGAGATTGACGATGATCTTGTTCGCCGCCTCCACCTGCCCGTTGCTCCTGGGGTGGTGGACCGAGGCGAACCTGAGGTCGATTCCAAGCTGCTCGCAGAAGCTGGTGAACTCGGCACTGGCGAACTGGGGTCCGTTATCGGTGACGATGGCTTGTGGCACCCCGTGGCGACAGATGATCTCCCCCCAAATGAAGTTCCTGATCACTTGGGAGGTCACCTTGGCCAACGCCTTCACCTCCATCCACTTTGAGAAGTAGTCGATCAATACCAGGAGGAACCTTCTCTGACCGCTGGCCTGGGGGAACGGTCCAACCAAATCCATTCCCCAGATTGCGAAGGGCCAGGGGGCCGTGATACTCTTGAGTTGTTGGGCCGGCTGTAGCTGGAGGGGGGCAAACAGCTGGCACTTATGACATCTCCTTGCGAATTCCGCGGCGTCTCGGCCCAGGGTGGGCCAGAAATACCCTTGCCTGACTATCCTTCCTTCCAGGGTCCGACTCCCGGAATGACTTCCGCACTCCCCGGAGTGGACTTCCTCCAGGATCCTTTGCGCCTCACCCTCGGCTACGCAGCGAGCCAACATCCCGGAGAGGGTCTTCCGGTACAGCTGCCTGTCCTTAAGGAGGTAGTAAGCTGACTTGTGCCTTAGCTTCTTCCTGTCCACCCCCTCCGGATACTCTCCCGTGGAGAGGAAAACTATCACTGGGTCCATCCACGAAGGCTGCTGGTCGATCTCCATGAGCTCTCCTTCTTCGATGGAGGGGCGGAACAGGTCGGTGATGGTGCCCCCTGCTCGGGGGCCGTGCTTCGCCAGTTGGTCGGCCTGTTCATTCTCTCCCCTTGGCACATGTCGGATGGAGAAGGTCTGGAAGGTCCCTATGACCCCCTTCGCCTTGGCCAAGTATAATTGCAAAGTGGGCTCCCTTGCTTCGAACTCCCCGTTGATCTGGGAAGCCACCACCATGGAGTCAGTTAGGACCTCCACATCCAGCACCCCCAGCTCTCTGGCCAGGCGCAGCCCCGCTATCACTGCTTCGTACTCGGCCTGGTTGTTGGTAATGGGGAAATGCACCACCACCGTCTGCTCAATCTGAGTCCCTTGAGGGCTTTCCAGAACCACTCCTATCCCGAGAGAATGCCTTCCTGAGGCTCCATCCACCCTCACCTTCCAAGGAGTCGGGCAAGTGAGCTCCTCCTCTGCTACTTCTACCACGTAGTCGGCCAGGAAGTCGGCCATCGCCTGAGCTTTGATCGAGAGCCGCGGAACGAAGGAGACATCGAACTCGCTTAGCTCCACCGACCACTTGGCCAGCCGGCCTGAGTGCTCCACCCCCTCGAAGATGTTGCGAAGAGGATGGTCGGTCACCACTCGGATCGAGTGCGCCTGGAAGTAAGGCCGTAGCCTCCGAGCTGAGATGATTAGTGTGAATGCGAGTTTCTCCAAGATTGGATACCGGAGCTCGGCCTTCCTCAGGACCCGGCTGACATAATAAATGGGGACCTGCCTCTTCCCCTCTTCTCGTACTAAGACGGAGCTCAAGGCCTCTGCCCCGACCCTGAGATATAAGAACAAATCCTCACCCTCCTTCGGCCCCTGGAGCAGCGGAGCCTGTGTCAACTGCGCCTTGAGGGCCTGGAACGCCTCGTCACATTCCTTGGTCCATTCAAACCTCTGGCCTCCCCTCAGCGTTTTGAAGAAAGGGGAGCACTTCTCCCCTGACCGAGAAAGGAAGCGACTCAGTCCTGCTAGCTTCCCTGTCAACCGTTGGACCTCCTTTGCATTCCGCGGGGACCCCAGCTCCAAGATGGCCTTGACCTTGTCCGGATTCGGCTCGACCCCCGCAGGGGTGAGGAGATGCCCCAGGAAATTCCCCCGGCTTGCCCCAAAGACACACTTAAGGGGATTCAGCCGTATTTTGTATCTGCGCAGGGTGGCGAACGTCTCCTCCAGGTCCCGGAGGTGGGAGTCCACGTCCCGGCTCTTGATCATGAGGTCGTCCACGTACACCTCCAAGTTCCTCCCCCTCTGTTCCTTGAAGACCCTGTCCATCATTTTTTGGTAGGTGGCCCCAGCGTTCTTCAGCCCGAACGGCATCATCTTGTAGCAGTAGCAGCCGTCCCCTGTGATGAATGAGACATCCTTGATGTCCGGGGGGTGCATCCTGATCTGATGGTAACCTGAAAAGGCATCTAAAAAACTCATTACAGAAAAGCCGACGGCGGAATCAACCAGCGCGTCGATCCGAGGCAAAGGGTAACAGTCCTTAGGACAAGCTTTATTAAGAAGGGAAAAATCGATACACAACCGCCAGCGGCCGTCTCCCTTTTTGACCATCACAACGTTGGAGACCCAGCCGGGGTACTGAATTTCGGACACGAAGCCAGCTTTGAGAAGCTTCGCCACCTCCTCCCTGATGGGTTCTGCCAGCTTGTCCGCCGTGGATCTCTTTTTCTGCTAGACGGGGCGTGTCCCCGGGTCCAAGTTGAGGCGGTGGCAGGCCACATCCGCGTCAACCCCCGGCATCTCCGCGGCGTTCCAGGCGAAGATGTCCACGTTCTTCTGGATGCACTCCAGCATCCGGCCCTGGTCCTCCGGGGTCAGCCCTCCGCTAACGCGAACCTTCTCCACCCTTCCTCCCCGGGTGAGCACCTCCAGCTCCACCACCTCTTCCGCCGCCTCCAGCCTGGATCGTTCCCCCCATCCTTCGGCGTCCCCTTTCTCCGGAACGGGGACCTCTACCTCCATCTCCCCTCCTACGGCCCTTACTTCGGCCACTTCCTCCAGATCTTCCCCTTCCGCCTCCTCTGCGCAGTACTTCTCCCCCAGCTCCACCTCCCCGACTTCCTGCTCGTCCTCCTCCATCCTCCGCCCCATCTCCTCGGCTCCTTCCTGCCAAGAGATGGTGTTCACCGCGGTGACGTAGCACTCCCGCGCCACCTTTGGGTCTCCCCTAACCCTGACCTACACCCCCTCAGCGTTGAACTTCAGGCACTGATGGAAAGATGAGGGGACGCAGCGGAAGGCGCTGATCAGGGGCCTCCCGAAGATTGCGCTGTAGCTGCTGGGGGCGTCCACAATGACGAACTTGCAGTTTCGGGACTGCCCCCCCAGGGTGACATGGAGGCCGACTCCTCCCTCTACCTCCTTCATTTCTCCCGAGAATCCGAACAAGGGCCCGTCCGAGGCCAGCACCCTCTTAGCCTCCACTTGCATCGCGTCAAACGCCTTTTTGAAGACGACGTTCACGGAGCTCCCATTGTCCACGAGGATCCGAGAGACAGTGAAGTTCTCGATGGCGGCCTTGATGACCAGCGCATCACAGAACGGATCCTCGTGATCTGGCATATCACTTCTGGAGAAGGTGATCCTCTCCTCTGGCGGCGGGGTTTGGGACGTAGAGGCGACGCTCCGCCGGTACATGGTGTGGAGGCTTGCCTTGCGGGAAGCCTCGATCCCCACTCCCCCGTGGATCACTCCGATCCCTCCTCGGGTCCCCACATCCACCCGGTCTTCGCAGCGATCCTCCTCCGCCCGAGGCAGGACCTCCTCGATCCTCACTTCCTGCCGCGCCTCCTCCTGCTGCTGCTGCCGCCCCCTGTTCCCCCTCATTTCCAGGAACTCCGGGCACGTGGCTGTTGCGTGCCCCTCTTCTTGATGGAAGTCGCAGTAGGGCAGCTCCACCCTGAACTCCCTTCTCCTCCTTCTCATGATCCCACTCCTGGCTCCCAGAGCTATGGCCATGGCCTCCTCCTAATCGGGGAGCCGGGGCCTCTGACCCTGCCTCCAGCCCGGTGGGTGGAACTGGTCCTGTCTTCCCTGATAGTGACCCCTTCCGAAGTTCCCCCTCTGTGGCCCCTGCCCCTGCCACTCAGGCCTCCAGCCCAGCCGACGGTCGGGCTCCTGGTGCCCCCACCTCGGCGGCTGCTGCCATTGGGGCTGCCTCTGCTCCCTCTGCTCCCTTTGCCTAGGCTCCCCCTTCTCTCTTCCTGTCCTCTTCCTCCCTTCGACTCCTTTTCCTCCTCAGTCGCCCACCTGGCCAACTTCCTTGCAAATTCCGGGTTCGACGCCTCCCCGTCGACCTCTCTCGCCGCCCTCTCCATCAGCTCCTCGTAGGAGAGGGGGGGAATTCTCTTCAGCTCCATGCGAAAGAAACCCTACTGCAGGCCCAGGGTGAAGGCCATCATCAAACTGTGGCCCGGCATCTCCTAGACCTGGGTAACCTCCTCCTGGAACCGATCCACATAGCTCCCCAATGTCTTGTTCACCCCCTGCTTTATGTGGAACAGGGACTCAGACTCCTTCTTCCTCTTCTTTGAGGTGGTGAACCTCAACATGAACCCTCGGCGCAGGTCCTCGAAGCAATAGATGGAACTGGCCGGCAGCTGGTGGAACCACTCCCTTGCCTTCTCTCGGAGGGTGATGGCGAAGAGACGGCACTTGAATCCGTCCGACATCTGACGGATGGAGACTACGTCCTCGAACCACTGGACGTGCTGAACCGGGTCTCCCTTCCCGGTGTAGTAGGACATCTCGGGCTCCCTGAACCCTTCTGGCACTGGTGCTGAGGAGACCAGCTCGCTGAATGGACTGCTTCCAACCACCGGGCGAGCCGGCGAGTCCCGCGAGCCCAACTCGCCGAATCGACCTCGGCCTGCCGAGCCGGGGAAGAGCTCGCGCCCCGAGAGCTCGCTCCCCTAGCCTTCCTCAGCCACTTCCTTTCCAGCTCGCCGGCCAGGGGCGTCCTCGCCCAGAGAGGGGGCGGCCGCGATCTGGGCTGCCGGAGTCGAGCACTCGGCCCGCACGCCGAGTGCGATCTTGACGAGGTCCAGCACCTCGTTCCTGAAGTCTTCAAACATTCCCACTGTTGCGAGAGGCGGAGGGGGCGGCGAGTTCTGCCTGTCGGATCCTTGACCTCCCGTCATTGAGCTCGCCGAAGCTTTTCTGCACTGACCACTGTCCACACTCACCGCACTAGAATGTTGAAACCGGAAATCCGGCCTCTCGTGGAGTTCGACCCTTGGGGAAGGGGTGGTCTCGCGCCTACTTTGCTCCTGCAAGAAGAACAACGGAAGAGACAAGAAAGAACAGACCCAAGGGCTCGGCAGGGAGGTCCCACCACAAACCCGGAAGATCTCTGAGCGCTTCCCCTCCTTAGCCAAGAGCCGAGCTAAGGTACCCTCAGAGAACACTTGAAAATGAGAGCAAGGAGGTACTGAAAAAACGTCCCCTCTGAGGTACCCCTTGGGTCTTATTTATAGATTTTCAGAATCTGAACTGCCAATAACCAAGAGGACTGACCTGGAAATACCTAAAGGCCCCTGGCTGGGTCTGCCAACAGCCAAACTCCGCTGTTCTGAATAGCTATGCGCAGTCCAACCTGGTCTGCCAACAGCGGGGCTCCGCTGTTCTGAGTAGCTATTCGCACCCCTGGGGGTCAGCTCGCCTCCAGTTCCCCCGCAGGAGGCGGGCGCGGCCTGGTCTCGCGGCTCGCCTATCCTCCCTGGGCGAGCGCGAGACGATATGGACGAGCTGTCCGTCTTCTACCGGGCGGATCGGAAGCCAGGTCGCGTGCGGAGGTTGGTCGTCGGTCGTCGCGACTTCGATCGACCCGCCAATCGCGGGTCGCCAGCTCACTCGCCTCGTCGTCTCGCTCGCCTGAAATGAGCGGGAGCGGGCCAGCCCTTCCGCCGTATAGCCTGTTTCGTCGCTCGGGTGCGGGTCGCGGGGCCAGGCCTGCTGAACCTCCCTGGCGGGACCCGCTCGTCGGACACAGGGTTGTACATCTATCATGAGTAATCATCTAACATTATTTATAATATTATACTAGCAGTTATATATGAATAACAACATGTGAAGAACTGTAACAGTACAACAGTAATAAAGGGAGTAGTAAAGTAATATGTGCAGTGCAAAAAAGTAATCTACTACTACTAAACTACCATCACAGAAGCACCTTAACTTATATGAATGTCCATACAAACTTATAAGTTACGGTTCCGAGAAATATAACTTATCATATAAAAGAGCCCATACTAATTTATATGATAAGGATCTGCAGTATGAATGTCCTAAAGTACATATGCATGTTATGATGTGTTATGCATGCTATGATTCCTACAAGTGCAATTCACCCACACGACTCCGTGATCACAGACCTTTAGTTCTCACTTTTTGGGGTTAGCTAAACTCTTTGATATCACGGTGGTGGCTACAACAGCAGTGGAGCAGGCGTCTCCACTCCTAGACGGGTATACACACTACCAGACCAAGACCTCTCATACGCCTTTGTAGACATCCTAGGTGCAATCTAGAGTCTCTGCGTACTATTTGCTAGCTATCCCACTAGTCTTCTTGGTCGAGTGTATGTTTTTGTGGATCATCCTCCAGACCGCAATATAAACAACCTACGGACCCCTCCAACCCTCACACCTCGCCAGAGTTAACATACTACCATCAGTGTGACAATTGGCCCAGTATCGAATGACCTGCCACTGATTTGTTCTTATTTACATGCAAGTTATCTTAACCCGAGTCTCCAGCTCGTAGGACTAACCTGTCCTGATGTTAAACTCCCGAGCCTCCAGCTCGCAGGACTAACCCGTCCTGATGTCAAACTCCCGAGCCTCCAGCTCGCAGGACTAACCCGTCCTGATGTCAAACTCCCGAGCCTCCAGCTCGCATGACTAACCCGTCCTGATGTCAAACTCCCGAGCCTCCAGCTCGCAAGACTAACCAGTCCTGATATCAAACTCCCGAGCCTCCAGCTCGCAGGACTAACCTGTCTTGATATCAAACTCCCGAGCCTCCAACTTGCAAGACTAACACGTCCTGATATCAAACTCCCGAGCCCATTTCTCCATCGTTTTCCTTTATGCAGGGGTCGAATACAACTCTTTTCCACCTTCTGAAGCTAATGGGATGGTCGAAATGAGCTGATATTTGTTGTATAGTGAGTTGTCAACATGGGTAGTTCAGCCACCACCTTGGATGCTCCTCCTTGGATCCAAGTGGCACCTCCATTGCTGGAATTCTGCTGGAGATTAATTTGTGAGCTCAGAAATGAGCTTGGGAAGGGAGGAGGAGGGCCACATGGCCTCCATCCCTCATTTCCCTCATTTCTCTCTTTTGATTTTTGGGGAAATGGCCAAAATACCCCATGCATGTCATATCTCTCTAATTTAAGAGGGCATGGATGGTCATTGGGTTAATGGGTTACTAATGGGCCATGGTTCATGGCCTTAGCCTATTGAGAATGGGCTTGGTTCTTAAATTCACTATTTAGGCCTATGATTGACCAGGTTTGACTTTAGGGTTGACTTAATCAATTTGATGAGTGGGTTGGCCCCACATAATGGTCATGAGTCCAATGACACAATCCAACATTGGTTGGGTCGTGGTCCATGGCCTTAGCCCATTGGAATTAGGCTCGACTCCTTAATTCTCTATTTAGGCTTAGAGTTGACCAAGTTTGACTTTAGGATTGACTTGGTCAATTTGATGAGTGGGCTGGCCCCACATGATGGTCATGAGCCCCATAACACCACCCAACATGAGTTGGACCATGGTGATTCCCCACTTGGGCTAATAGAGCCTATGTAAGTGATTTTGACCAAATTTGGGTTAGGGTTGACTTTGATCAAATTGGACCAATAAGTGACCATGTGATGGGGCTTTACGGTCCAATGCACTCCAATTAGAGTTTGGAGTTTAGTGGTGGGGTCAAATTGGCCATGTGAAGCTTAATTGAGCAACTTAGGGTTAAGTTGACCCATGTTGACACTAAGGGCAGTTTGGTCAACTTGACCAATTTGGTGATCCTATGATAAGCTTCTACGTCACTTAAGTTTCTCTTAGGGTTAGGGACATAGTGGTGAGGTCAGCTTGTTCTTGTGGTTTCAATTTGGGCTAGATTGACTTGAGTTGAATTGAACACTCTAGTGAGCTCCATGTGAGCTCACTCTAACTCATTGGATCCTAAGGTCACTATCTGGCCTAACCACCACACTAACCACATGTCCAACCCTAATGTGTGTGTTAAGGGGTCTAGAAGAAAATAGGGATGTTACAGGGGGCGGTCAGCGGTCCGATCCGGCTATTTGCGGCAAACGCCGCCGCAAGGCGGGTAACCAAACGTCCGACAACGGCGTTTGCTACGTCTCTACCCGTCACGCCATGAGGAATGGAGCAAAATGTGGCGTTTCGAATGGCGGCCTCCCCCCTTCGGTTCGAGCGGCAACCCGACTCCTCCCGTCCCCGTCTCCAACACCTTACCAAATGAAGTCTTAGTGAATTCTCCGCTCCATTGGACGCTCTTGTCAGAGCATCATGGACATCGTTTATTTTTTTACCATTCTTGTATTCAAGGCTTTGTAACGAAGAAATAGCTCGTCACCCTCAGAGAAAACTTTCTACTCTTGTAAACTCAACGAAATGGTGGATTTTGGTCTGACACAGATCCGACCACATGATTTTTCACCATTTTCGGGTTTTTCACGTTAAAAAAGTCTCATGTCATTTGTTGTTATTTCTCATTGACTGTTTGCGCACCCGGTCCAACTCCGAGCTAAGGCAGTACGATTCTCCGGACCGGAGAAAAACCGGGTGACATGAAATAGTTTGGTGCAGTTTGTGAGAACGTGTTCCCAAAAGCTCTAAGAAATATCAAAGGACAACGCTTGCATTGCGCAAGCACACCCGATCAACAGCAATGGCTAGGAGAAACACACAAACTGCCGGTGATGCAACACTAGAAGAGCGCATCAATCCAGCCCCCGCTGACTCGCCTCGCTTCGAGAAGAAGCCACTGTCACCGCATCCCCAACATCTAGGGAAAAACGCAGGCACCTGATAAAGGAGCGCCACACAAAGATGTTTAGCTTGTTTGGAATAACGGGTAGAATTAAGACAGATATAGATGAAACTAAAGATATTAAACATAACAAACATGTTTTTCATGTTCTTAAAAATTAAATTGAAATGATAATAAATTATCAGATTGGATTTAGTTGTTTTTCTTAGTGAAAAATGAAAAAGGCGGAGAAATTAAAGAAATTCTTCTTTTTTTACTTCTCCTCAATCAAGAGTCTTTTCTTTCATTCTCCAATCAAATGAGAATACAAGAATTCTACTTTCGTACAATAACTTAATTGAATACTATGCAATGATCAATTCATTTTTTTATTTTGTATATATTGTGTTGAATCCTACTGACAACATGTCCTATACGTATTTTGGATAGTTATTGATGAATAACCAATATTTCGCGTAATTTTTTCTTAGACAAAATAAAAATGGGGTGCGGCCAAGCGGTAAGGCAATAGGTTTTGGTCCTATTACTCGGAGGTTAGAATCCTTTTGTTTCAAATCATTTCCATTAGAAACAAAATATTCTTCTCTATTGAAATTTAAAATTGAACGAAAAAAATGTTCTGTAAGACTGTAACATATTGCATACAATGTTTTTCAATATGAATTTGAAGAATGATTCTTAGAATCCTCTTTTTTTAGATGAAGAAAAAATTGGGGTTAAACTAAGTGAAATTCTTTTCGGATAAATCTTAAATCTTAGATAAGTGTGTATTATTATGTATCGATTCGGCCAATGACTATTTATGATTCTATATTGAATCAATTGCATAAGGTTCCAAATTCAAATAAAGAGGGTTGTCATATGCGAGATTGTTTGTTATGTGCATTATCTTTAGTTTCATCTGTATATGACTTATGGGCTCATCACGCCCCCAATGCAAACCTCGCTCCAAGAGGTCAATCACCGTTGATCCCAAGTCAGATAACGCCGGAAGATGATGCATGCTCCAAGGATCCCGTCGCATATAAGCCGCCCGACGTGAAAAACTCTGCTCGCCTTGTGTTACCTGATGGGCTTCCCGGGAATGCTTAGGGCAACTCTCTTACGATGAAGGAAGCGACCGCTCTGACCAATAAAGAACTCGCTCGCGACTACCCTCTGAAGCACATCTGACAACCAACAAATCATTCAACTTCGAGCCATTTGATGGGTCAGACAACCATCTAAAGCACGCCAAACACTCTGCAACTATCATGAGCATCTACAACGCTCCCGACCCCCTCCTGTATCGAGTGTTCCCGGTAAGTCTGTAAGGAGAAGCTCACACTTGGTTCCACTCCCTGAAGGAGGGGAAAATAAAAAATTTCACAGAGTTAGCCCAACTTTTCATAGATAAGTTTGTCGCTAACCAGCAAATCGTTCGAGACTCATCACACCTCTCCAGGATCCGACAAACCGAGAGAGAGTCGCTTAAAGATCTATTTCATCGCTTCACCATGGAGGTACGACAGATTCCGAGGGTTAACCCCAAGTTTCTAGGCGAAATTTTCCTCGGAGGACTCCAACCAAGAAAATTCCACTCCATGATGATGGACAAAACGACACACAACTACATTGACCTCATCCAACGAGTGAAGGCCCCAATCACGACAGACGAGACAATCGAAGCGCATTGCTTGCAGTTTAGAGGAAAATAAAAAGGTGGCATCAGGGTCCACTGCCAAGTCCCAGTCGGAGCAATAAGCACCACGACAACTCCCGCCGAGTCGGGGGGCACCACCACAATCAAACCTTCGCTCCCTCAATGCTTCACATACGGAAGTATTGCTCGCCATCCACAATCATCTCTCCCTTCAAAGGTCAAGAGATCTTGCTCCAAACTATACACACCAATTCAAGTACTGCAACTATCACCGAGGATGCCAGCATATCATATAGAGTTGCACACGACTAAAGACAGAAATCAAACAGTTTGTTCATCTGGAATCATTGGAAAGTTTCTGTAATACAAAAGTCCCAAATTAACCAACCTGGAGTGAGCTTTCATGGGGGCAACCACCAGGGCGACCATCATGAGGGAGAACTTGTTCTTCGCTCATGGAACGTCCAAGTCACCTGACACCTGTACTTGTATTTCATGCATTAATGCAACAAGACACGAGTTTCTCATCGTGTGCCCAAACAAAAGTGTTCGGATATCTAAAGTGGGGAATCTAACCTTTCCCAAATAGAGTGTCCAGATATTCCAGGTAAAGACTCCGACCTCTCTCAAACAGAGTATCCGGATATCCCAGATGGAGACTCCAACCTCTCTCAAACAAAGTGTCTGGATATCACAGGTGGAGACTCAGACCTCTCTCAAACAGAGTGTTCAGATATCCTAGGTGGAGACTCCTACCTCTCTCAAACAGAGTGTCTGGATATCCTAATTAGAGACTCCAACATTGCAAACAAAATGTTCAGGTATCCTAAAAGGAGACTCTGGCCAATCGCACGAACCCGGTTCTCTAAAAGCATGAATGAACAAAGGTTTTTCGCCACCTCCACCCAGACGGTCCCCGATCCTCCTGAGGTGCAAACGAACAAAGGTTTTTTCCCACCTCCACCAGGATAGACCACGGTCCTCCTAAGGTGTGAACAAACAAAGGATCTCTTCCACCTCCACCTGAACGTACCCGATCCTCCTGAAGCGTGATCGAACAATGGTTCTTCGCTACTTTCATCAGGATGGACCCCGGTCCTCCTGAGTCGTAAATAAACAACGGTTCTTCACCGTCTCCATCCAGACAAATCTAGGCACTTTTGAAGCCCGAGTGAACAAAGGTTCTTTGTCGCCGCGATTCAGACAGATCTAGGTCCTCCTGAAATGCGAATGAATAAAGGTTCTTTGCCACCTCCATCTGAACAAACCCAGGTCCTCCTGAAGAGCAAACAAACAAAGATTTTTTGTCACCTCCATCCGAAAGGACCCTGGTCCTCCTGAAGAAAGAACGAACAAAGATTCTTCGCCACCTCCATCTGGATGACCTAGGTCCTTGTGAAAAGCAAACGAACATAGATTCTTTGCCACCTCCACCCGGATGGACCCAATATCATTCAAAGGCACAAACAAACGAAGGCTCTTCACCACCTTCAAAGGAACATATCATGAATTCTTCCCAAGATAAGAGTGTGGCCTCGATCCTCTGAGGGATTTTGCAGGATGAACAACAAGTCCACCTACACCACTCTGCCAAAAGTGGACTTCAAGACCTCAGGCGCCATCTAGATAAAGGGGGGAATCTCCCATTACACTACACCCCGACGATAGCTCTCAGCGTTCACACTTAATGAAAATCACGAAATCAATATGTCGCGTCATACACATACATTTAAGCAAGGGTGCAACAAAAGGTGAAGCGCTCCTGATTCAGCGGGACACCCAAGACCATATAAAGATAGACAAAAGTACACACAATGCAAATAATCTCCGAACGTCAACCTCAATAGCACCTTTCGAGGCATCACCTATTCAAAGGACAGAATGCCCCCACAACCTTCACGTTGCGCAGAACCTCTCGCTAGGCCCTAGGCAGAGCGCAATGACGTGATCATCCTTCCATAAAGGAGTAACCACTGAAGCAGTCATCTCGGGGCCCCCGAATCCTACCGCATCATTTGAAAAGAGCAGGCTCTGAGTTCGCCCGCACCGCCAAGGCAAGGGGCAGACAACCCCACTCATCGCACTCAAATGACGAGTCTCTGACGCTAACGCTCGGAGACAGTTGTCAAAGATAACACATGATGCATAAGGAATATAAAGCACAAGACACATCCGGGTCATCACAACGCGCAAAGCTCAAAATAGGAGAACACTTCCATAAAGTGCAGCAAGGTCCGCTAAATGCACAAAAGTACATTGCAATGCCAAGACGTGCCCACCACTGCAAAAATAAAGCAATGAACAAGTTGCTCGCAACCTAGATCTCCCGCCTAACATCAACTACAGGAACTTCAGCTTGCAAGGCTGAAACACCAAGACATCAACATAGACGTCCATGCTCAATCAAGAGGACGTTTTCATGTTGTAAACAAAGATAACTTGTGATGCGTGCATACAAAAATAATCTTAAGTCTGTGACCCCCATGCCAAAATAATCGAGGTTAAAAATTTTCGGGCTCGTTGCTTTGCCGATCACGACCCATGAAAATTTGGGGTCATTTGATGGGGTTCTCACCAAATTTTCTAAGTCAAACCGGGAAGATTTCGACCAAGAATGTGGAGGGGAGGCAACTCGAACAAACGAGCCTCACACACCAAGCCGCGCTCTCCTAGAGACCTAGAAGCACCCTGAATGGAGGGCAATTCCAAGCACGCGCCCGCGCAAATAGTGTGCACATGCGCAAATAGCGCACTCGCGCGTGAGCATCTGACCCGCGTGCGAGCGCTTGCTAGAGCACATCGTACGTGCGCGGGTTAGTGGTCGCCTCCTCTCCAGCCACCTGTCTCCTCCGCATCTGGCCGCCACCAAACACTGATGCCGCCGGGCAACCTGCTCGGGCCACCCGAGTCACTCGGGAGGCACTTCTGTCATCTCACGAAACTTGGCGATCCAGGTGACCGAAATGGAGCTCTATCATTCGCCACCTTAAAATCCGTCCGTGCACAATTACCAGCATGACCCTCCAGAAAACTATAAAAGGATCGCCAAACCCTCCTTTAAAGGCAGACAACTCCATAGGCTTGAGAGAGCTCTGAGATTTCTCGATGAGAATGTGATACTTAGATAGATCCTCCGCTCGAAATTCGCTCCGCTCCCTCTATAGGTCATTTAGCACTTAACGCTACAAGGACTTAGCCATTTTTTCAGAAGATCACTCTCATCCATGACCAAAGGACTTAATGAATTCTCTGCTCCATTGGACACTCTTGTTAGAGCATCGTTGACTTAGCAATTTTTTGCCATTCTTGTAATCAAGGCTTTGTTACAGAGAGGTGGCCTGTCAGGCTGTCACTTTCCAAAGAAACTTTCAACTCTTGTAAACTCAACAAAATAGTGGATTTTGGTCCGACACAGATACGACCAAGTGGGGTTTCACCATTTCCGGATTTTCCACACTAAAAAAATCCTCCTAACGTTTTCTGTTGTTTTTTATTGACTGTTTGCGTACTCGGTTCAACTCCGAGCTAAAACGATCCGATTCTCCGGACCGGGGATAATTCAGGTGACCCGAAACAAATCTTGATGGGATTTCCCTAAAGATTTTAGAGTCAATCCAGATCAAAATATTCAAGCAAGTCGGTCCAACTGAGTGAACGGGGCATGCGAGCCGCGCCCACTCCAAGGATCCAAAGTCACCCCAAAAGGGGAGACAAAACAAAGCACATATGGGCCCCGCATGCGGCAGCTCGCAGCCAGCCCGCGCGGGCAGCCCATCCGCGCGAGGCCATTGTAATTAGCAATTGCGGCTAATTAGATCTGTGGAGAAGGGTTAGAGTCACTAGTCTGCAGACATGTAGTGCATCCATAATATACCGGGGCATAACAAAATGTACATTCAATAATGATGACACTTTTTTCCAAACTCATATGAGCAAAAATGTCACGTCAATCGCAGGCTAAGTCTCAATTGAAATGATGATCGTGTGGCTAATATCTGGTATCAATAGAGGAATTAATGTTGTGAGATTGCCTATGTGAGACAGGAAGATCTCTTCTCCTCGCAATGTCTCCTAGAGAGAAATTCTATCAATTATAATAACTAAGATAATAATCATTTTTCTGTTATTTTTATAATAGCTGAAATATTGGAGTAACTTTTTATTTTTTTTTATAATAATTGATGGGGTTCCCCCTGAATTTTCTAAGTTAAACCGAGAAGATTTCGAACAAAGACACGAAGAGGAGTCAACCTAACCAAACGAGCCGTGCACCAAGCCACACTATACCAAAGACCGAAAAACACCCCGGGAGGAGGGCAGAGCCAAACACACAGGGACGCACAAGCTATGAGCATGGGCCCGCACGTGCGGCTCGCAAGCGTGGGCAGCCGACACTCCACCCGAACGGACACCGATCCTCCTGAGGCGCAAACGAACAAAGGTTCTTCGCTATCTCTACCTGGACAAACCCCGGTCCTCCCGAGGAGCGAACGAACAAATGTTCTTTGTCACCTCCACCTGGATGGACACGGTCCTCCTGAAGCGCGATCGAATAAAGTTTTTTTGCCATCTCCATCAGGATGGACCCCGGACCTCTTTAGGCGTGAACAAATAATGGTTCTTCGTCGTCGCCATCCGGACGGATCCATGTCCTCTTGAAGTGAGAAAGAACAAAGTTTCTTCATCGCCGCCATCTGGACGGATCCAGGTCCTTCTGAAGCACAAACGAACAAAGGTTCTTTGCCACCTCCATTCGGACGAACCCAAGTCCTCCTACAGAGCAAACAAAAAAAAATTCGTCTTCATCTCCATCCGGACAGACCCTGGTCCTCCCGAAGAGGGAATGAACAAAGATTCTTTGCCACCTCCATCCGGACGACCCAGGTCCTCGTGAAGAGCAAACAAACAAAGATTTTTTGCTACCTCCACCCGGACGGACCCAATATCCTTCAAAGGCACACACAGACGAAGGTTATTCACCACCTTCAAAGGAACCATTCATGAGTCCTTCCAAGGACAAGAGTGTGTCCTCGATCCTCCGAGGGATTTTTTTCAGGATGAGCCACGAGTCCTCCACCACTCATCCAGAAGCAGACTCCGAGACCTCGGGCACTATCTGGATAAAGGGGGCAAACGTCCCATTATACTACACCATGATGTTAGCTCCCAGTGCTCACGCCTAATGGAAATCAGCCTTCATGCCGCACAGAATCTCTCGTCAGGATCAAGGTAGAGTGCATTGACGTGATCATACTCCCATAAAGTACTAACCACCGAAGCAGTCATCTCAGGGTCCCCGAATCCTCCCGCATCATTTGACAAAAGCAAGCTCTAAGTTTGCTTGCGCCGCCAAGACAAGGGGTCAGAAAACCCCACTCATTGCACTTAAATGACGAGTCCCTATCGCTAATGCTCGGAGACAGTTGTAAAAGATAGCACATGAAGCAAAAGGAATGTAAAGCACATGACAGATCCGGATCATTGCAACGCACAAGGCTCAAAGTGGGAGAACGTTTCCATAAAGCGTCGCAAGGGCCGCTAGAGGCATAAAAGTAAATTGTGGTGCCAAGGCGTGCCCACCATTGCAAAAACAAAAGCAATGCACAAGTTGGCAGAAACCTAGATCTCCCGCCTAACATCAATGCAAAATCTTTAACTTGTAAGGCTGAAATGCCAAGACATCAGCATAGACGTCCATGCTCAACCAAGGGGACGTTTTATGTCGTATGTAGCACCCAAGTTTCTCACAGTTGAAAACAACAAAATGTATTTTTGGAGCTATCGCTGGCGATAGCGATATCGTCCGACGATAATGATCAAGTCGATGAAGTCGATATGATATCGTCTGGCGATAGCTTGATATCGTTGGCGATAGTGTGTCATGTGACGGATTGCTACGTGTTAGTTGGTTGTGAAGAGGTCGTTGAGCGGTGCTGACTTGGTCAAGCGGCCACCGCTGGAGCTATCACCCCGCGATATCGAGATATTGCCTGAAGATAGCATTAAATTGAATTTTTTATCTGAAATCACGGCCATCCATTTTTTTGGCATGAGGATCAGATGGCTGAATTTAATCCGGTGGGTGATAAGGTGGCTGATGAGATATGACTTCTCATTTCTCTTCTCACTCTTTCTAAACTAAAGAAGAAGAAGAAGAGAGAAGGTAAAAGATAGGAAGAAGAAGAAGAAGGTTGTTCTCAGCCTTTGCAAGAGCTTTAGAGGAGTTCTTGTGGTCAGATTCATGAGTCGAGGCTAGATCCGCAGAGAAGAAAGCACTGCGAGTGATTCCATCCAGATCAAGTAAAAGTTCATGGCTCTGAAACATGCTTCAAGTGTAACGATTCTCCTTCTGAATACTAGGACATGCTAGTCTTTTTATTTGGGATGTTTGCATGAAAGTGTCACTAATTAGTGGGAGGTGAACCTTTCAATGAGTTGATTTGGTAGATCCCCGTTATGATTTGCATATAGAGCTTGGATCATTATATGAACATATACATGCTGTGTGAAGCCCATTTGGACTAGTTGGTCTGGATTGGTGATGATTGATTTGTATGCCGGAGAAGACTCCATAGAAAATGAATAGATTTCGAAGCTTTTAGAGTACTGTAGGTTGTTGTAGAAGTACTGGAGGGTATATTCAGGAAACACCCAAGTTTGCAATAGAAACGATGTTCTGTTTGAAGGATTTGTGTTTTGAAAGTTGTCTTTTATTTTATTAAAGTTCATGTTTTTGATGAATATTTGACTTATTCTGTTCCAATATCATATGATAATGCTTCATGATAGCTCAGGAAGATGCCCTTGGTCTTGAGCTGTAGAACACTTGAGTTTCATCATATGATCTTAGTTTTATTTGCTCACGATCCTGGTAGTCAAAGAGGGACATTGACCATCACTTTGGATTGTCATGTGGATTAAAGTACATTGTAGTTCTACAAATATTGATAATAGTTATCGTTTAATCACGTGAGTATGTATGCGTATGGTTTCATACATATTGAGGTTGGCCTATCTTAAGTTGTAATATTAAATTGGAATGTGTTTAGTGTCATTAGTACTTACAACATGTCTAGTGAGATATGAGATATGTAGATTAAGCGCGTCGGTGTGAGCAATGTGATTGTAGTTGAAGACTATCTTTTGATGGTGATATATACTGTGATTCGTTGTTCACACTTACGCGTAAGGGATGTATATATCAAAATATCATTTGTCCCCAAGCTATTTTGGATTATGATATAGTCGGGCCCCTTGGCAAAGCGAGTTTGTATAGCATGCATTATAACTAATGTAGTTATAAAGACACACTTGCTTATAAGACCAAGAAAGACAAATGTAGTGCGAGAATGACACGGTCCCAAATTCGCACAATATTTATGATATCATGTGACAAAAGTTAGACACTGGCCATTTAGTTCGGTTACCTCCTCTAACGTGTTGTTGTGGCGACTACAATGCCTTGATAAAGCCTCTTATAGTCGATAATACAAATTGGTGTATTATTGCCGTGACGACATGTTCCCTCTGCGAGGTCACCCAAACGAACGGGAACAGCCTAGATTCACCGTATTAGACTCGGTCAAAATATATGGTGACACTTCGTGCTTAGACCGTGTTTTTTCTCTGTGCAATTATTAAAAGAGAATTACGACGAGGCGAGTTGTCGTAATTATTTAATAGAGGGGCACAGTGATTGGAGTTTGTATAACCCCAACCTAAACAGGCTTGATTTGGAAATATACGGTATATATATAATACATATATGATAATATATATATATGTATATATATATATATACATATATATAGATATCGGGTTTTTCACGGGTAAGAGGAGCGAAGCAGAGCGAGGCAGAAGGAGAGTTTCGGCTAGGGTTTTCAGGAGGAACCCCGACGACGCGCCTCTGACAGCCTCCATTCTCAGTCAGGGCTTGCCCGCTCCTCCTTCAACCTCCTCGCCGGTGTTCCTTGTTCTCGCCACTCTTTCCTCGCCGTCGCTAGTCTGCACCTGGTGTAAGACCCCCCCTTTTTTTTTCTTTTTCGACACCGGGGTCTTAGGCCCAGAACCGCCGTTTTGCGGTGACTCCTTCACGCCCTAAAGGGTCATCACCACAAAGCGCCGATTCTGCCGGCCAATTCGATCACAGAAAAGTAGCATAATGAAGTAAAATGGAAACTATCTGTCCACAGAGAATCACATGACATAATAAATATAACTCCACGAAGGGAGTGTCCACAGAAAATAACATCAGAGTAGCAAAAACGGGCTTATGCCCGGTACATCATAACCTCACTACAAGATCTCTCATGCAGAAACAAAAGTAGAAACTACTCAAGGTCGAGACTCACGGTCCCGGCTGTATGAACTCCGGAGCTAGACTGCCCCACCTCCAAGCGCACCGGTCTCTGGGGCTGCTCCTCCATGCTGGTCTCCACGATCCCCTAAATGATGCGGTTCGAAAACCGTTAGTCTAAAAGACTAAGTCCTATCATCCCCCGCCCCTTCCCCCACGGCTCCTAAGCACCGAGCGGAGAGGATGAAAGGGGAGGACTTAATGGTGGAGAATAATCAAAAAGCAGATGACAGCGGACCTATACTAGCAATTCTATAGACATAAGCTGAAATATGAAATGTAACCTTCACTTATGTGAAAAACACATAAGCCAAGGGGTCTTCTGCAAGGCTCCCATCGTATAAAAAGTCTCATACCAATTTATACGATGGGGTGTCGGTTATCAAACAGCAGTAAATATATATATCCAAATTTAACCTTAATTTATAAACTTGCCCACACAAGCTTATAGACCAAGGGGTCGTTTTGCAGGTCCTAGAGTATAAGCGTCCCATTCCACTTATACTTTAGGTGTCAAGGTTAAAGGAGACGATTATGCTATGACATGCAAGTGAGTATGATGGACATGCAAGTGCAACACACACACCCGACTCTGTGCACACAGACCTTTAGTTCCCCCTTTCTGGAGCCTTTACCTCCCAGTATACCTCCGTAGTGGCAGACGGAAGCGGTGGGTTGGGCCTCGCCCACCTCTAAACCGGTAAAGCACTACCGGTCAGACCTATCGTACGCCTCAACGCTTGGTGCACTAAGCGGACTCCTGTGTACTCTTGCCGGCTGGCGCACCGGACTTCTGTTGGCGAATTGCTAACCACACTTGCCGAGTCAACGTATTGGCGTCGGTGCATCGACCCTCCGATACCGAAGACCCACCACCTTAATTTCCTTCCTGTTATGCACATGCAAATTAGCGTAATCAAGAACCGAGCCGAAGCTCCCCGGACCCAAAGTCCGCCTTTTAACCATCCGAGCCGAAGCTCCCAGCTAACATCCGGTGCCCTCAGTGTTTGTGAAATGTGCAACCCTAATTACTAAGTTACTCTTTTCAGCTTGTTAAAACAGTTTACGTTAACCCAGGACTGCCCCCGGTATTCCCTGTGAAGGGCTCTCAAGGGGCACTAGGAACTGTGTTGGGATTACGCTCAGCGTTCCCTTTCGCAAGGTACTTATTTATTATTGGTTGATTCCCTTACCCATTATTTTCTCATGTTCCGATAAGCTAATCCTAGGGTGATTTGACTCCACTCACCTCGGGGAGGACGATCTTTCGTCGGACCCGAGCGCCTCTAAACCCCAGACAAAATAACACCCTACTCACTTATCTTCCAAGATGCACCTAAATCTATTTATCCTTCCAGCAAACCAATCAAGACCCATCACATGTGCCCTAATTCATGTCCCAACTGCTTTTCTGCAGTATTACTAAATAAAACCCACTTAAGCTATATGACCCGTAAAAAGGGAAGTATGTCATATGATCATCCAATGCTCATATAAAAATTATTAGTAGTCCATATGGGCATATGCAGACTGAATCCACAATTTCCTAATTTTTATGATTTAAATACTAATTTATTTATCTATTTTAAAAGCCAAAAGTTCCAAGGTTGAACAGGAAGTACAAGATTTAAGCAATATAAAGCTCCACTAAAATTAGGATAAATGCAAGATGGGTAATCATCTAAAAATCCAGAAGCTCCAAAGTTTCCAGCAAGATTTTAGCCCTTAAATAGTATTTCCAATTTATTCCAAAATAATTCATAAAAAGGGGATTTACAATGAAAATACTTCCAACAATTCAGAGAAAATTCCCGGATGAATGTAAGGGCATATAAAACCTCTATGTAAACTTTCATAATTTGTTTGAAAGAATTATTGCCCAAATTAATTAATTATCCTATTCTCAAAAATATGGTCTTGTAAAGAAAGTTCTGAAAACAGACCTCTAAAAATTATAAATAAATTTATACAAGTACTTTTTGGCCTAAATACCTTAAAACCTAAGCCTCATGATTTTTAAACAGATATATCAACCATAATGAATTTTTCTTACCAAAGCCCCTTTCTGAAATTAATGAAGGAAGTACCAAATAAAGTTAATTGAAAATTGTGATAAAATTCAGAGATGATCAACTAGAACTATAATAACCTCTGACCAAGTTTCATCATATTTTAAAGCACATAACATCCATAATAAAATCAAACGTCATTTTGGGCCTTTTGGTAATTAACAAATGAAGTGCTACAAATATTGATCAAAATTTCTCAAGTAAATTATCAGAGATTTCAAATACCCTAATCCCCTCACTACCCAAATTTGGTTAAGTTTCAAGATGTTTAGCTAACCTAACCCTACACTACAAGTTTTAGGACCTAAGTTAGGGTTAGGGTTTTAGGGGCCCTACCATTTTCACAATTTGCTAATATTTTTACCAGAGGGTTTTATATATCCTAGGAACCTCCTTGAAAAATTTGGTGTTCATCCAAGGTGTTTAGGACTCATGCCCTTCACAAGGCCAAAGGGTCCCTCCTTAGGGTTTGACCTAGGAACTTAGGGCAAATCTATTCCTCTCTATCCCATATTCCATGGGGAGGTGATAAGTGCCATAGCAAGTCAGTGGCCCAAATTTCAGCCTCTGTTGAGGTGATTTGGTCACTCAAAATCAAAAGTGCACCTTTTGACCAAAATGCCCTTTTTAAGGTATAGTTAGGGTTGAGTCAAAACCATTTCAAAACACATCCAAATCAAATGAAATTTTATACAGATACCTAAAATGAACCCCGGGACCACTCAACAAAATTTGGGAGGGTTTGGAGATGTTTAGGACACCTATTTAATTTATTTATGGATTATTAAAATTTTATAAAAACTATAGAAATAGTTTCTCCAAAAATTCCCATTTTTGGACAGGCCCTAGGTATAGATAAGAATGATCCTCTGTACAAATTTCAGCCAATTTGGACAAGGGATGAAGGGTGGGCATCCATTTGAATCTCAGGTCAGCCCTAGGTACAGGTCCCACCAAAATGGGTTCGCTGGTCCAACCACATGGCCAAATTGGTGCAAATCAATTTTGTATTACAGTAGACCCATAGGGCTACAACTTTCATATTGACCGTTGTCCCACCAGGTGAGCCTAAGTATTTTTAATAATTAATGCAAAACAGCCCAGAAAACAGGACAGAAAATTCAGAAATCAAAATTAAATAAAAGAAATGATGCTGCACGAATCTTAAAGCAAATCGTGGGGCTCCTGGTCATCTTCTTCCTCCAGCCAAGGGCCATGATTGGCCGAACCTGGAGCTTATTCCAAGTGCATTTCCCGGCCACACGGCCACCTCCCTGGCCGGCCACCACCGCCACCACCTTCGTTGAGGTGGGGGCTATCGCCGGGCGGCGGCACGGCCGCCGGAGGGGTGGTTTCCGGCGAACCCGACCACCATTTTTTTTTTGGAAAAACCATGAAAATGAAAACTTGGATCGGCTCAATTGAGTCCGATTTTTGTCCTAAACGATTCCTAAGATCTACCCACGGAAGAAGGAGTAGAGGAGGACCTTTAACCGAGCTTGTCGTCGAGTGTGGTGGCGGTGCGTCTTGGCCGGTGGTGGAGCTTTCCGAAGCTTGCAACTTCACTACCAAACCGCCCGGTTTCTTTAGGTGAAGGGTGGAAACGATACCTCTTGGCCCAGGGAAGCTTTTAAAAGCATCAAATGGGTTGGGGGAGAGGGAGGGTCATGACTTCAAATCCATTAATGGTCATGAATTGGAATTTCGGTTTTGGAGAAAACCCATAGAAATTCACCTCCCCTTTGTCCCAATTCATTTGGAAACTCCTCAAAACTGATAGGGGAGATGAATACTAATTAATTGGTGAAGAATGGAGGGGTGATTCACCTTCCCCACCATGAATGGCCTTCTCTTTCTTCTTTCTCTCTCTTCCCTATTGGAGGAATTGATTTCAGCCACCTTGAATGGCTGACCATGGCTATTAAACTCCTTAAAACTGATGAGGGGGAATGTATTCAGCCTTTGGAATCAATTGGAGAGGCCCTTGATCTCCCTTGGCCATGAATGGCCTCTTTTCTCACTTTCTCTCTCCTCCATTAAAGAGAAAAATGGAGCTTTCTCTCTCCTACTCACCATGGCCGAACTTTAATCTCTCCTCCAGCCTATTGGCAGCCCACTAACTCATATTAATAATAAAATGAGGTTAGCCCAAGTGGGGGAAATGGGTTTGAGCTTGGGTTAGCCCATTTAGGCTAATTTGACCTAACACTAGAATAGAGTTGACCTTGGTCAACATGACCATTTGAGTTAACCCAAATGGGTCCTTGGTGACCCATTGGACTCCCTTGAGGTCTAGGAAGACTTGCGTAGGGTTGGTTGGGCATCTTGGGGGACATGTCCCTTGGTAAGGGCACTTTGACCATTTTAGGGCTAGAGTTGACTTGGGTCAACATGACTAATTGGGTTGACCATTATGGGTCCTGGGTGACCCATTGGCTTCCCCTAGGGTCTAGGTAGGGTTATGTAGGGTTACCCTGCACTTTGGAGGTCACATACCCTTAGTAAGGGTACTTTGACCAGATTAGGTGCTTGAGTTGACTTGGGTCAACCTGGCCTCTAGGGCTGACCCCAATGTGTCCTTAGCGGCCCATTGACCTCACTTTAGGGTTAGGAAGGCATAAGTGGGGTCCTCTAGGCTAGGAGTAGGTCAATTGACCCTAAGTAGGCTAGTTTGACCCATTTAGGGCTAGGGTTGACCTTGGTCAACTGAGCCTCTTGGGTTGACCCTAATGGGTCCTTTTGGCTCTAATGGTCCTCCCAAGGTATTAGGGGCATTGTGGTAGGGTCTTGGGGTTAGGGTGTGGCCCATGGTCATCCTAAACCATGCTTAGAGTTCTACTATTTGCAGACCATGATGATCTTCCACATTCTATCCCCTATCTCTTGGCCCATTTCTGGCTTCCTAGGGTTTTGTCATGACCTAGTCATGGCCAAAACCACTCTTAGGGGTCTAGTTGGAAATGAGATGTTACAAATCTCAATAAACAAAACAAAGATTTCGTCCCCGAAATCAAGATTGAGTCTACGGGACTTACTACCGAAGAAAAGAACCTTGTAACATCCCAGCATGGCGCCTTGCTTGCTAAAATAGGTTTTAAGGGAAACCTAAATCTATGACCATTACGCCCAATCGGCAAACCAAGATCCCAATAAACCAGGATAAGCCCCCAATAAACAAAAGATAAGCCTCTATTTGCCTAGAGCAGCCCTTAGTAAATTAAAGCAGGAGAATAAATTAACATCTTGAGGGGTCTGAGAGGTGTACCTGACTGAATAGCTCTGGGTACCTTTGTCGCATCAGGTCCTGCGGCTCCCAGGTATGCTCCTCCTGGCCGTGGTTCCTCCACAGGACCTTGACTAGTGGGACCTTCTTGCGTCGCAAGACCCGTACTCCTCGGTCATCGATCCTCACTAGCTCCAAAGGAACTGACCGGTCTGAAGCTACCGGCCCTTCGGGGGTCAAAATCTGCTGTTTCGGGCATAGCAGAGCCCTCCTCAGCGAAGAAATATGGAAGACGTCGTGCAGCGCTTCCAGCTCTAGTGGTAACTCCAGCCGGTAGGCTAGGGGTCCGATCCGCTCCAGGATCCTATAAGGACCCATGTACCTAGGGCTGAGCTTCTTCCTCCGACCACGCACCCGCGAGACTCCATGCATGGGTCGGATCTTCAGAAATACCCGGTCTCCCACCTGGAACTCCACCTGCCGATGTCGGGCGTCATAGTACTTAGCCTGTCTGCTCTGCGCCTCTAGCATCCTGTCTCTGATCAGCCTCACCTGTGCCTCGGTGTCTTCAACAAACTCTGACCCCAACACCTTCGGATCTTCGTTCTGAACCCAGGAAAGCGGGGTCCGGCATCTCCTACCGTACAAGGCTTCGTAAGGCGCCATCCTGATGCTGGACTGGTGGCTGTTGTTATAGAAGAACTCGACCAGGGGTAAGAGTTTCTCCCACGGTTCCCCGCGGTCCAAGATGCATAGCCTCAAAAGGTCCTCCAGCGTCCGGTTGGTGCGTTCTGTCTGCCCGTCTGTCTGGGGATGAAATGCAGTGCTGAAGGTCAATCGCGCGCCTAAGTAAGCCTGGACTGATCGCCACTCCGTGGATGTAAACCGCCCATCACGATCTGACACTATCGTCCTGGGCACGCCATGATAACGAATGAACTGCTCCACAAACTTCCGCACCAGTACACCCACTGAATAGTCCTTCCTGATTGGTATAAATCGAGCCACCTTGGTCAATCGATCAACGATTACCCAGATCGAGTCATTCCCTATCCGAGACCGGGGAAGCCCATGCATGAAGTCCATGGCTATGTCATCGAACTTCCACTCCGGCACCGGGAGTGGCTGCAATAATCCTGCGGGGTTCCTGCACTCCGCCTTCACTGGCTGACATGCCTCACAATGGGTCACGAAGTAAGAGACATCCTTCTTCATGCCCGGCCAGAACATCGTCTTCTTCAAATCAGCCGTCATCTTTGTGATCCCCGGGTGTACAGAATACCGGCTGCAGTGCGCCTCCGTCATAATATCCTCCCGGATCTGGCCTCCCTCCGGTATATACACCCGTCCTCTGAAGCACACCAAGTCGTCCCTCAGTGTGTAATCTCCTACAGTGCCTGCCTCCAGAGCTTGGAAGATGGGCTCTAACTTGGCATCCTGCCTCTGCCCTTCTCTGACTCGGTCTCTGATGTCATCGGTAACGCCCATCGCGGCCAAGTACTCCTCATAGAGCTCAGGATCATCAGACGACACCAGAGTAATGTGCATGTCCTCTAGTCTCTGCAGCAGCTCCATAGACATCAGCTGAGGCTCTGCTCCTGCTGTGGCGGCTCTCTGACTCAGTGCATCTGCTACCACGTTCGCCTTCCCCGGGTGATAGTGCATCTCATACTGATAGTCTGATAGAAACTCCACCCACCGCCTCTGCCTGATGTTCAGTTCCTTCTGCGTGTCCACGTACTTAAGGTTCTTATGATCGGAGTATATATCACAGTGGACTCCATAAAGGTAGTGCCGCCATATCTTCAGTGTGAATACCACTGCTCCCATCTCAAGGTCGTGCACTGGGTAGTTCTTCTCATGGGTCTTTAGCTGGCGGGAGGCATAAGCTATGACGTGTCCGTTCTGCATCAGCACCGCTCCCATCCCCTGATATGATGCGTCGGTGTAGACCTGAAATCCCTCCCTCCCCGAGGGGAGAGTAAGAATGGGAGCCGAGGTTAGCCGATCCTTCAGCTCCTGGAAAGCTGTCTAGCACTGCGGGGTCCATACGAACGGTACCTCCTTCTTCGTCAAGGATGTGAGCGGGAGGGAGATTCGAGAGAATCCCTCTACGAACTTCCGGTAATAACCGGCAAGTCCCAGGAAACTCCGCACGTCCGTGGCCGTCTTCAGCGGCGGCCAATCCCTGACTGCCTGAATCTTTGCCGGGTCCACCGCCAGCACGGCTCCGCTGATAATGTGGCCTAAGAAAGCCACCTCCTTCAACCAGAACTGACACTTGCTGAACTTCGCATAAAGGCGATGCTCCCACAGTCTCTCCAAGGTCAGTGTCAGATGTCGTGTGTGCTCCTCCTCCGTCTTAGAATAGATAAGGATGTCGTCTATGAATACTATGACGAACACATCCAAATAAGCCTCGAAGACCCGATTCATGAGGCTCATAAACGCCGACGGAGCATTCGTGAGCCCGAAGGGCATCACGATGAACTCATACAATCCATATCGGCTACTAAAGGCCGTCTTCGGAATATCCTCCTCCTGGATCCGCAGCTGGTAGTAGCCTGACCTCAAGTCCAGCTTCGAAAAATAATGGGCTCCCTCCAGCTGATCGAACAACTCGTCTATCCTGGGGAGCGGATAGGTATTTCGGACGGTCAGCCTGTTTAGTGCTTGATAGTCAATACACAGGCGAAGAGTGCCATCCTTCTTCTTCACAAATAGGACAGGAGCTCCCCATGATGAGGAGCTCGGCCTAACAAATCCTGCTTCCACCAGCTCCTGCAACTGTGTCCGAAACTCCGCCAACTCCTTCGGGGCCATCCGATAAGGGGCCTTGGATACCGGCTTAGCCCCTGGCACCAACTGAATCTGAAAGTCCTTCTCCCTATGTGGAGGCAGTCCTGACAGCTTATCCGGAAAAATATCGGCGTAGTCACGAACCACCGGAATGCTAGCAATCAGGTCCTTCTCCTCAGTCATCTCGAATAATACCTGATATACCTCGTCTCCTTGCATGTGAGCCTTAACGGCCTGAATAGATGAAAGCAGGCGGCGGGAAACCGGTGTACTACCTTCGAATGTTGCATAAGTATCGCAGTGGCTCAGCACGACCTTCCTTGCCGGGCAGTCAATCTGGGCATGGTTCCAGACAAGCCATGTCATGCCCAAGACAAGGTCGAAGTCCGGCATTCTCAGGATCGTCGCCGGGGCCTCAAGTGTCAACCTGTCTATGGTAACCTCCAGGAGGCACTTCTCTGTAGACTGGATCTCCATCCCATTGGGGAGGCGCACCCTCCTGGGTAATCTCGTATAATATCGAATCCGATCCAGGTCCTTGACGAAATCCTCCGACACAAAGTTGTGCGATGCCCCCGTGTCGAACAGGGTATGGGCAGGCTTGCCGCACACCATCACCATTCCTAAATCAGTTTGAAAGAAACTCTGGTGTAAGGTTTTCTAACCTAGGTCGTGTAGTAGTTCTATCAACACTGAAAGATATGGTACCTAAACACCTAGAGGGGGGGGGGTGAATAGGTGACCTAAACCTTTTTTGACTTTTGTTTGGCAGCACAACAGTTTATAACACAGATTTCTGAATAAGTTATCACAGCACACAGCAATTCTCAACACAGTACAATCACAGCACAGAATACACAAGATTTTATAGTGGTTCCCCAATCTTTGGGTACATCCACTTTCCCCCTTCGCCTATCTAGCAGTGTACTAGATTCGGCCAAACTTCTCCACTAACTCAGAACCAAACTAGGTTCCTACCTCAGGCCCAAAGCCTTACACTCAGCCAAAAGGCCTACACTCAGCCACCCAGGCCTACACTCAGCCAATTAAAGGCCTACACTCAGAGTTCTTCAACTCCTACACTCAGGCACCAAGCCCTACCCTCAGCCTTTATAAAATAGGCTTACAATCACTCAGATCCAATGGATCTTACAAGTTTAAAATAGAATTTACAAATGCTAACTCTACAACTCAGAAAGGATGAGAGGAGTTGAGAGTTTCTTGAGGAGTTCTTGGAAGAACTCAGCTTGATCCAAACTGACTTAGCTTTCTTCAAAGCTTCTTGAGTAGAACTGAATTAGTCTGAATCTTCTGCAGTTGATCCTTGATCTCTGCTTCTTGAAATCCAGATGACTCTGAATTGTTCTTCTCAGCCTTAGTTCCAAAGACTGAAACCTTGGTTGGAGCTCTCTCTCTCTAACTACTTAGATCTGCAGTTGGACTGCCTGATCTACTTGTGTTGATCCTCTATGTATCACTTCTTGATTTAATCTGATCAACCACTTCAATTATTCTCACAACAAGTAATGATTGTGAACAACTTAACCACTTAACAACTTGACTACTCATTCTGTAAACTGTGGGTGCCTATTTATAGGCTTCCTTCATGGTAACCGGCTGATCCGGTTTATAACAGACTTTTGACTTCTCTGACAGTTGCTGTAGACCGGCTGGATTGGCAGCTGTCATGTCAACCAGTCACTTCTTGAAATTCTCTAACTGTCAGTTAGTGTCGAGACTTTCTGTTCTTAAGTGTCGACACTTATAGACCAAGTGTCGACACATGTTGTGTAAGTGTCGACACAAGTCTACAAGGTGTCGACACAATTCCTTGTATGTCTCGACACAGTTTCTTCTGCATGTGTCGACACTGAAATTGAGTGTCGACACAAGTACTTGTACTTCATCCTTTAACTGTATTCTTCTAAGTGTCGACACATCTCCTTTGTGTCGACACATCTTCATGTGTTGAAACTGTCAAGTGTCGACACTGATTCTTGGTGTCGACACAAGTCTTCATTCTTGATTCTTCAGCAGAGTGTCGACACATTCCCTTAGTGTCGACACTTATACTTAGAATATTTTACAACTTTTCTGTTCTTTGCTAAGTGTCGACACAGCTCCTTGTGTCGACACTTTCTTCAAATGTAGAGTCTTTAACTAAGTGTCGACACATTGTGCTGAGTGTCGACACTTTCTTCAAGTGTTGACTCTTCTGGTTGTGTGTCGACACATTGTGCTGAGTGTCGACACATTCTTCAAATACTGAGTCTTTAGCTAAGTGTCGACACATTGTGTTGAGTGTCGACACTTACTTCCAGTGCTGAGTCTTCTGCATAGTGTCGACACATTGTGTTGAGTGTCGACACTTGTACTTAGATTCTGCAGACTTTTGCTGAGTGTCGACACTCACTTCAAGTGTCGACACTTTCTGGTGTTGACTCAGCTCTTCTAGGTGTCTACACTTCTGCTAAGTGTCGACACAGCTTTTCTGCATTCTTCTACACTGAGTGTCGACACAGCTCCAAGTGTCGACACTTTCTGACTGGTGTCGACTCTTCTTCCCAGGTGTCGACACAATGACTCCAAGTGTCGACACTGCATGTCTGGGTGTCGACACAAGCTTTCTCAAGTGTCGACACTTTGCCTCTGGGTGTCGACACATGGACTTAGAAATTTTCAGCTTCAGTCCAGTGTATACCTAACCTGCACAAGTAACTCAAACAAACATCAAATACATTCTGATGTATATCATTGAGTTAGGTGAGGCTTCTTCAAATCAGGTACATTTGACCAATGTACCCAACAATCTCCCCCTATTTGGAGAAGTCATAACCCTTAGTCAATGATATACACCACTCATAATTAAAAATTATAAAATGATGTAAAGCATATAAATGACAACAGGGTAAACTTGAACATGTAATAAAGCACACATGTATACTTATTAAAACATTGCAGAACAATTAAGAAACACACATATTTCAGAACATTCATACTATATTTAATATACTGTTCCAATAATGTTCCTTATACATTTTCAATGAAGTATTACAATGTTTTTCACTCAACAGATTACAACAAGCATCAAGTTAATTCCTAATCTAGTGCTGATCAGGTTCTTTAATAACAATGCCTTTTCCAGCTTTAACTTGAGCTTTCACAGCAGCAGCAGCAGCAGGCTCAGCTTCAGCAGTCTTCTTCCCTTTAGAGTCCTTCTTCTTCTGTTCTTCAGCCTTGATCTTTTGTCTTTCAAAATAATGATAGGGCTTAGGAAAGTACTTGCTAGGCTCCACAGCCGTTGGAGGTAGCTTTCCTAACTTAGCCTTCCTTCTAAATTGGACAATTGCTTCCTGCCTACTCTCATGCTTTCTCCATTCAGCCTCTGAGAACCACTTGTTCCTCTCATGGGCATTGTCCTTGGCAGCTTTCCAGGCTGTGAGAATTATGTTCCTAGAAGTAGGGCTCCACTGTTCAAAATCTGGCTTTTGTTCAGCAAGTTCCCTGAACTTCTTTTTTGACAGCCTAGTTTCTTCTTCTTTGTCCAAAGCCTCTTGCATTGCAGCTGTGATAGGTTGAACAACCTTTTCCAGAATAATATTAGGCTTGCCAGCAGGTGGACTATACATTGTGCTAATATCTGCATGAATCATTTCAAAGTCTGGAGGTGGATAGATTACATCAGCCACTGCTTGTTGCTCACCTCCAAGATATGCTCCTTGAATGCCAGATTCACCTACTTCATTGTCATCACACAGGGGAGGATATCCAAGTGTAGCCCTTATAGAATTTGAAATCCATTTTGCATGCTCAGAACTGGCTTTGACTAACACTCTCTCCCCCTTTATGACTTCTTGTGCTACATGATCTCTCACATCATCTTTCTGAAATCTGATTTGGCTATCCAAATACCTTATGCCCTCTTTAAAGAAAGGTCTAAGCTTTGTAAGCTGTTCTGAAATGACCTTCTGTGAGTCTTTTATTGCAGTCTGTACAGCAGCAATCTCTGCTTGAAATATCTTATCAAAATCAGCCTTGGCAGCAGCAGTGGAGGTTGAAGGTTCATCTGACTTATTCTTGAGTTCTGTGACTATTGCATTGTGAGATGCAGTCAGATTATCATTCATCCTTAACTGATTCTCCAGCACATAGCCTTGCTTGAGTGCTATATCATCCACTTTCTCTTTAATTGTTTCTTGATGTTTAGCCAGATATACCACAGCATTAGCACCCTTGGTAAAACAGTCAGTCATTTCCCTTTTATTAAGGTTCATTTCAAACCTTATGGACTTGATTTCCTGGCCCAGATCAGATTGTAGTGCTTTGTGCCCTTCATCAACATAAGTTTCTAAGGCTTTCCTTTGTTCATCCATCTTGATTTGCATTGCAAGTAGTAGAGCACTATAATCAGTGGATGGAGCTTGTTGGACCAGTGAGTGTTGAGCAACAGTTTGGAGAGCCTTCTTGTAGCTCTGGCTTCTCCTTTTGAAAACAAAGAACTTCTTTTTCTGAGCTTGCTCAGCTTCATCATCTTCAGACTCAGATGTACTGGCTATATCCACCCTATCCTTAGGGCAGGATTGTTTTTCAGTATGCACATCTTGTGCCTTCTCAGTATTTAGCCTTATAGGCTCTTCTTGAATTTCCAAAGTTTCCCCCTCAGCAGCAGCATCCTTTACTGCATCAGCAGCATTCTTGTCCATATCAAAATCTTCTTGATCTAAGTTCAAAAAGAGATCTTCCATTGTATATTCTGCTGGAGACTGTGCAGGAGATGTTCTGGTTTCTTCAACCACTGTATCAGGTATCACAACAGATGTGTCTGGAAGAACAACATCTGGTTCTTGGTTTGCTGGCTGATTTTGCTGATGGACATCAGACAATTCAGAATCTATTACAGAAAAATCTAAGGTATTAAGGTCAGAAAGTACCTCTTGGATGATGAGAGGAGCCTGCTCACTATCCAGTGTAGATGGATGTTCTACAGCTGGAGGCTCCCCCTGGATATCAGCTGGCTCCTGAGGAGCAGGTGACTTTTCTGCAGTCACATCTACTGGACTGTCAGGAGTGAAGACCACATGTTCTTCACTGCCTGAGCTGCTTGAGGACTCTTGAGGCACAGCAGCAGTCTTCCTCTTCTTCCTGGGAGGAGAGTCTCTCCTAGAAGCTTGTTTCTCAGGGGTGGTCAATTCCTTTGACACCAGCACCCTTTCCCATCTAGAGAATATCCTGGAGTCCATTCTCCTCATATGATTGATCTTAGATCCTGCAACAGAGCTCATTACCTCTGGAATTGATCCAGCCAGATAGAGACTTATTATCCTGCCCAAATTGGGCTTTTTCAGGCTTTCCTTTACTTTCTCATAAACCACCATTGACCAATCTGTCTTCAGAGTGAAGATGATTCTGGTCATGATATTAAACATAGAGGCTGACACCCTGTCATGCCCTCCTGGTTTGCTTAGAAGAACCTTGCCTACAACTTCAGACATGAATTTGCCTTGATTGTTCATCCCCTTCCTGTTGAAGACTGATCCCACTTTCATCTTTGGATCCAGTCCACACCAAGTAAGAGCTTCCCTGGTCTTAGAAGCAGTTACTTCCTCTTCTTCTTGAATCTTAGGTAGCTGAAGTACCTTTCTTAAAGATTTGGGTGATAGTTTGACCTTGGTGCCATGCACCCTTGACTTAATCCTGAAGCCTGAGTCATCTATGGACGCACCAGAAAGGAATTCAATGACTTCCTTCTTCCAGATTTTCGTTGGTTCTGAAACCAAGAACTCCAATCCTGAATTGGCAATTAGGGTTATCACTGATTTGAATTCCTGATCACTGTCGTCGAAGGCGCCTCGCACGAGCTCATAGCCCTCGTTGACGTTCTCTTCCAGCTTGGGAGCCATTAGGGTTTGAAGATTTAGTCTTGAGATGAGAGAAATGTCGACACAAGAGTTTAGGTCTCGAAATTTTGAAAGCGTGTCGACAAACACAAACAGAACCCTATTTATACCTTTCTTGATTGAAGACGAACAGGCGGGATGAATTTCTAATGATGTGTCGACACTGTCAATAAGTGTCGACACTGACTTATAATGTCTCGACACACATGTGTCGACACAAATTTAGTCAACAGATTTTATGTGTCGACACTTGGTTAAGTGTCGACACCACTATACTCGACATGTGTCGAGACTTTACTTAGAAAAATTCTGAGTAAAACTTAAGTGTCGACACTTTATTGGATGTGTCGACACCTACTCGACATGTGTCGACACTAACATTCTGAAGTGTCGACACTAACTTCCTAGATGTGTCGACACCATTTTCCTGAAGTGTCGACACTTACTATTCTGTGTCGACATAGACTTGTCTATGTGTCGACACCTTTTTACTTAGCCAATTTTTGTTCTGTATACTTAGTCTAAGTTTATCATACCTAGTTCAATTTTGAACCTATTAAACTTAGCTTCTTCTAAGGGCTTAGTGAACATATCAGCTATCTGATTATCTGTTTTAACATATTCAAGTGCAATATCATTTCTTTCTACATGCTCCCTAAGAAAGTGATATTTAATCTCAATATGTTTAGTTCTACTATGTGATACAGGATTATTAGCTATGGAAATAGCACTAGTAGAATCACAATAAAGTGGAGTTCTACTTACCTGACATCCATAGTCTTCTAGCTGATGTTGAATCCACAGAAGTTGAGCACAGCAACTTCCTGCAGCTACATATTCTGACTCAGCTGTGGAGATGGCCACACTGGTTTGCTTCTTTACTACTCCATGAAATGAGTCTTCCACCTAGGAATTGACAGGATCCAGTAGTGCTCTTTCTATCTTCTTTGCATCCTGCAAAGTCTGCATCTGAATAACCTGTTAGATCAAAATCTCCATTCCTAGGGTACCAGAGGCCTAGATAAGGTGTGCCCTTTAGATATCTCAAGATTCTCTTGACTGCAGTCAAGTGAGACTCTTTAGGGCAGGCTTGATACCTGGCACAAACACATGTAGCATACATAATGTCAGGTCTACTTGCAGTCAAGTAAAGTAGGGAGCCAACTATCCCTCTATACAAGGTTTCATCCACAGGTTTCCCTGCATCATCCTTGCTTAGAGACATACTTGACCCCATAGGAGTCTTCATGGTACTGGAGGAATCCATACCATATTTCCTTATGAGTTCTAGGGTGAACTTAGACTGACATATGGATAATCCACTTTCAGTCTGTTTAACTTGGAGACCCAAGAAAAACTTCAGCTCTCCCATACTACTCATTTCAAATTGACTCTGCATAAGCTTTGCAAACTTTTTGCAAAGGCTACTTTCAGTAGACCCAAATATAATGTCATCTACATATATTTGGACAAGTATTACTTTGCCTCTAGATTCCCTAAGGAATAGAGTCTTATCTATTTTCCCCCTTGTGAACTTGTTCTCAATGAGGAAACTAGATAGGGTTTCATACCAAGCTCTAGGAGCTTGCTTTAACCCATACAATGCTTTCCTAAGTCTATAGACATAATGTGGAAGAGTAGGATCAACAAAACCTGAAGGCTGCTCCACATATACTTCTTCTTTTAAATTACCATTAAGGAATGCTGACTTCACATCCATTTGGTATACTTTGAATCCTTGGTAGGTTGCATAGGCCAAGAACATCCTGATGGCTTCCAGTCTGGCTACTGGAGCAAAGGTTTGATCAAAATCAATACCTTCTTCTTGCCTATATCCTTTTGCAACCAATCTTGCCTTATTCTTAATGATGACTCCTTGTTCATCTAACTTGTTTCTGTAGATCCATTTTGTTCCTATCACATTGTGATCTTTAGGCTTAGGAACTAAGTCCCAAACCTTGCACCTCTTGAACTGGTTTAGCTCTTCCTGCATAGCTTCAGTCCACTGTGGATCTTGTATTGCTTCTTCAAATTTCTTTGGTTCTATTTGAGACAGAAAACTTGAATATACTGCAGCATTCTGATTTCTGCTCCTTGTCTGAACACCTTGTCTTGGATCTCCAATGATCAGCTCCACTGGATGATCTCTTAGATGCCTGTTGGCTGGAGGCATCCTTACTTCTGGTTGTACTTCTTCAGCATCTTCATCATGCTGAGTTCCTTGTACTTCTTCAGCTTCTGGTACATGTAGTTCTCCCCCTGGACATAAGCCATCTTCTTCTACTTGCTGTCTTGCAGCAGGTACATCTTCCATGGTTAGCTTGTCCATCTTCTTAGAAAGACCTGAGGGGCTGCACACACTACTAGAACAACTCATTGTTAATTAGTTGTGACTCATCAAAAACTACATGCACAGATTCCTCTACAACTTGTGTAGTCAAGTTGTAGACTCTATAAGACTTACTATTACTGCTGTACCCAACAAACACTCCCTCTTGGGATTTGGCAGCAAACTTAGTTAAGTAAGTCTTCCCATTGTTAAGTATGAAGCATTTACAACCAAAAATCCTGAAATAGGATAGATTTGGTTTCCTGCCTTTCACTACTTCATAGGGGGTCTTGTTTAACCTTTTAGTGATGGTAGCCCTATTTATCACATGGCATGCAGTGTTTACTGCTTCAGCCCAGAAATATTCTGGCAGTGATGAATCACTTAATAGAGTTCTACCAGCCTCTATCAAGGTTCTATTTTTCCTTTCAGCAATGCCATTTTGCTGAGGTGTTCTAGGTGAAGAGAATTCTTGAAATATCCCATAGTCTTCACATAATTTTGTCATGCTTTCAGATTGAAACTCTGTACCATGGTCACTTCTAATTTTGACCACTGTACAGTTCAATTCATTCTGAATTTGCCTAACAAAACTGTGGAAGACACTAGGTGTTTCAGATTTCTGCTTTAAGAAGAACACCCAGGAAAACCTTGAGTAGTCATCAACAACTACAAAGGTGTAGACCTTCCTACCTAAGCTGTGAACTGGCATTGGACCAAATAGATCCATATGCAAGAGGTATAAACACCTCACAGCATCCTTGTTGTCAATGCTTCTAAAGGTGGATTTAGTCTGCTTGCCCTTTTGACAAGCTGAGCAAATGCCATCTTTGACACACTTAACTTGAGGACCATTCCTCACTAACTCTTTACTAAAGAGTTTGCCAATAGTCTTGTAATTAAGATGAGCAAGCCTCTTGTGCCACTTGACACATTGAGAGACTGTCTCATCAGCTACAAGACAAACTGGAGAACTATTGTTCTCAACCATAATGTCTAAACAATAGACATTTCTCTTCCTATAACCTGTCAAAATGATCTTTTGATCACTTGACCTCTTGATATGACAACCATTTTTAACAAATGAGATGTCATACCCTACATCACTTAATTGACTTATACTAATGAGGTTATGTTTCAAACCTTTAACATAAGCCACTTGAGTAATGGTAACAAGGTTAGAAGAAATGTTACCAAACCCTTTGATGATTCCTTTTTCAGAACCACCAAAGGTCACCTTTGGACCATTTTTGATTGGGATGTAGTCCTTCAGTAGTCCCCTAGTTCCAGTCATGTGTCTGGAACATCCACTATCCAAGTACCATGTAGGGGTATGGCCACTTGGATTCTCCTGCAAAACAAATTAATGAACCTTAGAACCCAAAGTAAACTTGGGTCCTTGGTGATTGTTAGTTTGCAAATTGACATAGCTACCTGCTGTCTTTCCAACAGGTAACTTGCTACTCAACTTGGCACTGGCATTGTGCCAACAATCCAAAGCAAAGTGGCCAACCTTGCCACAGCACCAACATTCAAATTTGTTGTACCTTTGCTTAGGTTCTGACTTAGCTGTCTTAACTACAGCAGTCTTGTTGAATGTTGGGGCTTTGCCCTTGGACTTGGACTGATCCTGAACAGTCCTAGCTGGATTAACAAAACCCAGTCCAGTCTTTCCTTTATGATGAACAAAATCATCAATCAAGGGTAGCACTGATTTAGGTTTTGAATACCTAGCTGCTAGCTCTTTCTCCTTCTGAAGATTAATCTCCAGTTTCTTAATTTGATCATTCTTAAATGTAATAGTACCCATCTGAATCACAGTAATGTGTTTCAGCCTGGCCACTTCATTCAGTTTTTGATCATAATTCTTCTCATAATCTATTGCAGCTGCCTTGAGATCAGCAATTTCCTTGGCCAAATTTTTGGCTAGGGTCTTGCTTTTCTTATAGGCTTGCAATAGTACTTGATATTCATCTAGGAGTTGATGAATATCTCCCTCAGACTCAGATATATTCTCATCACTTGATGAAGAATAATCTGACTCTGAACTAGAACTGGAATCAGAACTTTGAGTTAAACCTTGTACCTGACTGGGTCCTGGCTGCTCCAGGTTTTTGGTACTTTCAGTCAAAGCCATCAGTCCTTGGCTTTGACAGTCTTCTTGCTCATAGATAGATTCCATGATCTGCATAAACTCTTCTTCTTCCTCAGCAAATAGCCCAATATAGGCTTCAGCATCTGTCTCAGTGTCTGAAGAAGACATATCTGAAAGAGTCTTCTCATTCTTTGCAACAAAGGACTTTTCCTTCTTTCCTTTGAAGTGAGTTTTCTTTTTGTCACTGGATTCCTTCCTTCTTTCAGGGCAGTCTGCAATAACATGGCCCTGTCTATTGCAGCAGTAACAAATTATCTTGGATCCAGTTGCCTTACTAGTCTTGGTCCTTTTCTTGTCCTTCTTTGAAGGCTTCTTTTCCTGATACTGACCCTCTTTCCCTTTGGAAGATGAAGGTCTAGACCTCCACTGTTTCTTCTTAAGGAACTTCTGAAAATGTCTGGTGAATGCAGCAAAGTCTTCATCACTTTCACTGCTTGTAGATTTTGTACTTTCTGACTCTTCAGATTCTGATTCAACTACCTCAGGAGGAGGAGTTGATGACTTGGTCTTGCTCTTTCTGGGTACATCTGACTTAAAGGCAACAGTCTTTTCTCTGTATTCAGTCCTTGTTGACTTTTCTTCTTCTTTTCTCACTGACAATTGCATCTCATAAGATAACAACTTGCCAAAAAGTGTGGGAGGAGGAATTTCTCCCAACTTTGCCATTTCTCTGATGGCACAGATCTTGGTGTCCCAGTCTTTGGTGAGGGACCTTAAGAATTTATCATTCAACTCATAGTTTGTGAACTCTCTTCCATATGACATGAGTTCATTTACAATTCTATAAAATTTCTTGTAGCATTCAGTGATGCTATCTCCTCTTCCTTGCCTAAAGCTCTCATATTCTTGATTAAGCAAGGACTTCCTATCTTGCCTTACTTCTTCAGAACCTTCCATATAGACAATGAGGGTGTCCCACATTTCTTTTGCAGTTTTACAGTGAATAAGGTTCTGGAAGGTGGCATCATCAATTGCACTAACTATTATATTCTGTGCTCTTTTGTCCATGGTTGCTAGGACAATCTCATCCTTGGTCATTTCAGAGAAATCCTTTGGAGTCCTCTGATTTGCATCCAATACTGAAATCTTCATGGGCACATATGGCCCTTCTTTGACTGTGATGTATATCCTAGGGTCAGAGGCTTCCATAAAAAGCCTAACCCTCTCTTTCCAGATCCCAAAGATCTCTTTTCTGCATATAGGTAGTTTCATTGAACCCAACTCCTTATGATTCTCTGAAGAACCCATGTTCTTGATTTTCTTGAAACTGTTTCCTGTTTCCTGACTTATACTGAATCTGCCAAACTGGATCTCCTCAGACAGTTAGTCCTGATTTTGAGGAACCTCCCTCTGATACCACTTGAAAGATATGGTACCTAAACACCTAGAGGGGGGGGGGTGAATAGGTGACCTAAACCTTTTTTGACTTTTGTTTGGCAGCACAACAGTTTATAACACAGATTTCTGAATAAGTTATCACAGCACACAGCAATTCTCAACACAGTACAATCACAGCACAGAATACACAAGATTTTATAGTGGTTCCCCAATCTTTGGGTACATCCACTTTCCCCCTTCGCCTATCTAGCAGTGTACTAGATTCGGCCAAACTTCTCCACTAACTCAGAACCAAACTAGGTTCCTACCTCAGGCCCAAAGCCTTACACTCAGCCAAAAGGCCTACACTCAGCCACCCAGGCCTACACTCAGCCAATTAAAGGCCTACACTCAGAGTTCTTCAACTCCTACACTCAGGCACCAAGCCCTACCCTCAGCCTTTATAAAATAGGCTTACAATCACTCAGATCCAATGGATCTTACAAGTTTAAAATAGAATTACAAATGCTAACTCTACAACTCAGAAAGGATGAGAGGAGTTGAGAGTTTCTTGAGGAGTTCTTGGAAGAACTCAGCTTGATCCAAACTGACTTAGCTTTCTTCAAAGCTTCTTGAGTAGAACTGAATTAGTCTGAATCTTCTGCAGTTGATCCTTGATCTCTGCTTCTTGAAATCCAGATGACTCTGAATTGTTCTTCTCAGCCTTAGTTCCAAAGACTGAATCCTTGGTTGGAGCTCTCTCTCTCCAACTACTTAGATCTGCAGTTGGACTGCCTGATCTTCTTGTGTTGATCCTCTATGTATCACTTCTTGATTTAATCTGATCAACCACTTCAATTATTCTCACAACAAGTAATGATTGTGAACAACTTAACCACTTAACAACTTGACTACTCATTCTGTAAACTGTGGGTGCCTATTTATAGGCTTCCTTCATGGTAACCGGCTGATCCGGTTTATAACAGACTTTTGACTTCTCTGACAGTTGCTGTAGACCGGCTGGATTGGCAGCTGTCATGTCAACCAGTCACTTCTTGAAATTCTCTAACTGTCAGTTAGTGTCGAGACTTTCTGTTCTTAAGTGTCGACACTTATAGACCAAGTGTCGACACATGTTGTGTAAGTGTCGACACAAGTCTACAAGGTGTCGACACAATTCCTTGTATGTCTCGACACAGTTTCTTCTGCATGTGTCGACACTGAAATTGAGTGTCGACACAAGTACTTGTACTTCATCCTTTAACTGTATTCTTCTAAGTGTCGACACATCTCCTTTGTGTCGACACATCTTCATGTGTTGAAACTGTCAAGTGTCGACACTGATTCTTGGTGTCGACACAAGTCTTCATTCTTGATTCTTCAGCTGAGTGTCGACACATTCCCTTAGTGTCGACACTTATACTTAGAATATTTTACAACTTTTCTGTTCTTTGCTAAGTGTCGACACAGCTCCTTGTGTCGACACTTTCTTCAAGTGTAGAGTCTTTAACTAAGTGTCGACACATTGTGCTGAGTGTCGACACTTTCTTCAAGTGTTGACTCTTCTGGTTGTGTGTCGACACATTGTGCTGAGTGTCGACACATTCTTCAAATACTGAGTCTTTAGCTAAGTGTCGACACATTGTGTTGAGTGTCGACACTTACTTCCAGTGCTGAGTCTTCTGCATAGTGTCGACACATTGTGTTGAGTGTCGACACTTGTACTTAGATTCTGCAGACTTTTGCTGAGTGTCGACACTCACTTCAAGTGTCGACACTTTCTGGTGTTGACTCAGCTCTTCTAGGTGTCGACACTTCTGCTAAGTGTCGACACAGCTTTTCTGCATTCTTCTACACTGAGTGTCGACACAGCTCCAAGTGTCGACACTTTCTGACTGGTGTCGACTCTTCTTCCCAGGTGTCGACACAATGACTCCAAGTGTCGACACTGCATGTCTGGGTGTCGACACAAGCTTTCTCAAGTGTCGACACTTTGCCTCTGGGTGTCGACACATGGACTTAGAAATTTTCAGCTTCAGTCCAGTGTATACCTAACCTGCACAAGTAACTCAAACAAACATCAAATACATTCTGATGTATATCATTGAGTTAGGTGAGGCTTCTTCAAATCAGGTACATTTGACCAATGTACCCAACAAACACTTAATATGAGTAAAGAATAAATCCAAAATTAAGATTACTCTCATACCTGCAATAACCCTGTCCGGGTTCCGGGGCTGTGCTAAGTCCAAAGCGTAAATCTGCTCCCCATTCTGCCTGCGGTCGCCTCCCTGGTAACCACGTCCTCAGCCGCGTCCTCGGCCTCCGAAATGCTGGGCCGGTGGGCCACCCCGTGGTGCTGGAGGTGGTGCCCCCCTCATAGGGCAGTCTCTCTGGAGATGTCCCACCTGGTGACAATGGAAGCACTCCGGCGGGGGATACGCCATACCCCAGGGTCTCTGCATCTCCTGGATCCGGAGAGGTTGAGGGGCCAAAACCACCTGCTCTCTCGGCTCCTGCCTCACCTCCTGACGAGGCTGCTCCTCTGTCCTCCTCCCATCTGGTATGGTGCCTCGCCGCTGATCATTTCGGGCCCTCCGGCCCTGGTCCTCTGCTTGCCGTTTCCGGCCCCGAGTGGTGTGCCAGTCGGCCTCAATCCTCTTCGCCATCTCCAAAATCCGGGAGATGGGCCCGTCAGAGACAAAAAGCAAGGCCTCCCTCAACTCCTCTTTTAGGCCCTTATAAAACCTCTTGACGTAACCTGCTTCGTCCAGCTGATAGGAGCCCGCATATCGGGCCAAATGATCGAACTCTCGGTGGTACTCCACCACCGTCCTGGTGCCCTGCCTCAGCTGCAAGAACCGCTCCTCCAACTCGTCCTTGGCCGACTGAGGAACAAAGTGCTCCAGCAGCGTGGCCCTGAATTCTTCCCAAGTGATTTCTGCAATCTCCCTATCAACAAAAGTCGTGTCCAACAGCGTCTTCCACCACCTCTTAGCATGTGACTCCAAGCAAGATACCACCAGGGCCACCCTCTCCTCCCAAGGGCATCGTATCCCAGTCAACATCTCGTACATAACATCCAGCCACTCCTCTGTCCGTACTGCCGACTCTGTCCCTAAGTATGATGGGGGAGAGAGTCCTCGGAAGGTGCTCATCCAGTTGGCCCCTGGGTTTGGCTGCTGGGCTGGAGCCTGCTGAGCCCGGAAGGCCTCAAGGATAGCTGTAAGGGTCTGCCCCATGTCTGACTGGAGGAAAGGTGTGGGGACCATGGGAGGTGGTGCAATATCTGGGGTCTGCTGAGCTCCACCTTGTGGGGTGGGCTGAGCTGGGGGCTGCAAAACGAACTACATTAGTAGGTAATCGACTCAATGCCTAATGAAAGTGGACAACTTACATGTGATTCCCCCTATATGGGCACACCATTGCTTCCGCTGCTTAGTTTGTCCCCAAACTAAACCCGCGCGGGGGTGACCCAGGGTTGTGGACGACTACTTTTCGATCGAGGTGCTCCGATACCACTTGTAAGACCCCCCTTTTTTTCTTTTTCGACACCGGGGTCTTAGGCCCAGAACCGCCGTTTTGCGGTGACTCCTTCACGCCCTGAAGGGTCATCACCACAAAGCGCCGATTCTGCCGGCCAATTCGATCACAGAAAAGTAGCATAATGAAGTAAAATGGAAACTATCTGTCCACAGAGAATCACATGACATAATAAATATAACTCCACGAAGGGAGTGTCCACAGAAAATAACATCAGAGTAGCAAAAACGGGCTTATGCCCGGTACATCATAACCTCATTACAAGATCTCTCATGCAGAAACAAAAGTAGAAAACTACTCAAGGTCGAGACTCACGGTCCCGGCTGTATGAACTCCGGAGCTAGACTGCCCCACCTCCAAGCGCACCGGTCTCTGGGGCTGCTCCTCCATGCTGGTCTCCACGATCCCCTAAATGATGCGGTTCGAAAACCGTTAGTCTAAAAGACTAAGTCCTATCATCCCCCGCCCCTTCCCCCACGGCTCCTAAGCACCGAGCGGAGAGGATGAAAGGGGAGGACTTAATGGTGGAGAATAATCAAAAAGCAGATGACAGCGGACCTATACTAGCAATTCTATAGACATAAGCTGAAATATGAAATGTAACCTTCACTTATGTGAAAAACACATAAGCCAAGAGGTCTTCTGCAAGGCTCCCATCGTATAAAAAGTCCCATACCAATTTATACGATGGGGTGTCGGTTATCAAACAGCAGTAAATATATATATCCAAATTTAACCTTAATTTATAAACTTGCCCACACAAGCTTATAGACCAAGGGGTCGTTTTGCAGGTCCTAGAGTATAAGCGTCCCATTCCACTTATACTTTAGGTGTCAAGGTTAAAGGAGACGATTATGCTATGACATGCAAGTGGGTATGATGGACATGCAAGTGCAACACACACACCCGACTCTGTGCACACAGACCTTTAGTTCCCCCTTTCTGGAGCCTTTACCTCCCAGGATACCTCCGTAGTGGCAGACGGAAGCGGTGGGTTGGGCCTCGCCCACCTCTAAACCGGTAAAGCACTACCGGTCAGACCTATCGTACGCCTCAACGCTTGGTGCACTAAGCGGACTCCTGCGTACTCTTGCCGGCTGGCGCACCGGACTTCTGTTGGCGAAGTGCTAACCACACTTGCCGAGTCAACGTATTGGCGTCGGTGCATCGACCCTCCGATACCGAAGACCCACCACCTTAATTTCCTTCCTGTTATGCACATGCAAATTAGCGTAATCAAGAACCGAGCCGAAGCTCCCCGGACCCAAAGTCCGCTTTTTAACCATCCGAGCCGAAGCTCCCAGCTAACATCCGGTGCCCTCAGTGTTTGTGAAATGTGCAACCCTAATTACTAAGTTACTCTTTTCAGCTTGTTAAAACAGTTTACGTTAACCCAGGACTGCCCCCGGTATTCCCTGTGAAGGGCTCTCAAGGGGCACTAGGAACTGTGTTGGGATTACGCCCAGCGTTCCCTTTCGCAAGGTACTTATTTATTATTGGTTGATTCCCTTACCCATTATTTTCTCATGTTCCGATAAGCTAATCCTAGGGTGATTTGACTCCACTCACCTCGGGGAGGACGATCTTTCGTCGGACCCGAGCGCCTCTAAACCCCAGACAAAATAACACCCTACTCACTTATCTTCCAAGATGCACCTAAATCTATTTATCCTTCCAGCAAACCAATCAAGACCCATCACATGTGCCCTAATTCATGTCCCAACTGCTTTTCTGCAGTATTACTAAATGCAGCCCACTTAAGCTATATGACCCGTAAAAAGGGAAGTATGTCATATGATCATCCAATGCTCATATAAAAATTATTAGTAGTCCATATGGGCATATGCAGACTGAATCCACAATTTCCTAATTTTTATGATTTAAATACTAATTTATTTATCTATTTAAAGCCAAAAGTTCCAAGGTTGAACAGGAAGTACAAGATTTAAGCAATATAAAGCTCCACTAAAATTATGATAAATGCAAGATGGGTAATCATCTAAAAATCCAGAAGCTCCAAATTTTCCAGCAAGATTTTAGCCCTTAAATAGTATTTCCAATTTATTCCAAAATAATTCATAAAAAGGGGATTTACAATGAAAATACTTCCAACAATTCAGAGAAAATTCCCAGATGAATGTAAGGGCATATAAAACCTCTATGTAAACTTTCATAATTTGTTTGAAAGAATTATTACCCAAATTAATTAATTATCCTATTCTCAAAAATATGGCCTTGTAAAGAAATTTCTGAAAACAGACCTCTAAAAATTATAAATAAATTTATACAAGTACTTTTTGGCCTAAATACCTTAAAACCTAAGCCTCATGATTTTTAAACAGATATATCAACCATAATGAATTTTCCTTACCAAAGCCCCTTTCTGAAATTAATGAAGGAAGTACCAAATAAAGTTAATTGAAAATTGTGATAAAATTCAGAGATGATCAACTAGAATTATAATAACCTCTGACCAAGTTTCATCATATTTTAAAGCACATAACATCCATAATAAAATCAAACGTCATTTTGGGCCTTTTGGTAATTAACAAATGAAGTACTACAAATATTGATCAAAATTTCTCAAGTAAATTATCAGAGATTTCAAATACCCTAATCCCCTCACTACCCAAATTTGGTTAGGTTTCAAGATGTTTAGCTAACCTAACCCTACACTACAAGTTTTAGGACCTAAGCTAGGGTTAGGGTTTTGGGGGCCCTACCATTTTCAAAATTTGCTAATATTTTTACCAGAGGGTTTTATATATCCTAGGAACCTCCTTGCAAAATTTGGTGTTCATCCAAGGTGTTTAGAACTCATGCCCTTCACAAGGCCAAAGGGTCCCTCCTTAGGGTTTGACCTAGGAACTTAGGGCAAATCTATTCCTCTCTATCCCATATTCCATGGGGAGGTGATAAGTGCCATAGCAAGTCCGTGGCCCAAATTTCAGCCTCTGTTGAGGTGATTTGGTCACTCAAAATCAAAAGTGCACCTTTTGACCAAAATGCCCTTTTTAAGGTATAGTTAGGGTTGAGTCAAAACCTATTCAAAACACATCCAAATCAAATGAAATTTTATACAGATATCTAAAATGAACCCAGGGACCACTCACCAAAATTTGGGAGGGTTTGGAGATGTTTAAGACACCTATTTAATTTATTTATGGATTATTAAATTTTTATAAAAACTATAGAAATAGTTTCTCCAAAAATTCCCATTTTTGGACAGGCACTAGGTATAGATAAGAATGATCCTCTGTACAAATTGCAGCCAATTTGGACAAGGGATGAAGGGTGGGCATCCATTTGAATCTCAGGTCAGCCCTAGGTACAGGTCCCACCAAAATGGGTGCCCTGGTCCAACCACATGGCCAAATTGGTCCAAATCAAATTTGTATTACAGGACACCCATAGGGCTACAACTTTCATATTGACCGTTTTCCCACCAGGGGGCCTAAGTATTTTTAATAATTAATGCAAAACAGCCCAGAAAACATGACAGAAAATTCAGAAATCAAAATTAAATAAAAGAAATGATGCTGCACGAATCTTAAAGCAAATCGTGGGGCTCCTGGTCATCTTCTTCCTCCAGCCAAGGGCCATGATTGGCCGAACCTGGAGCTTATTCCAAGTGTATTTCCCGGCCACACGACCACCTCCCTGGCCGGCCACCACCGCCACCACCTTCGTTGAGGTGGGGGCTATCGCCGGGCGGCGGCACGGCCGCCGGAGGGGTGGTTTCCGGCGAACCCGACCACCATTTTTTTTTTGGAAAAACCATGAAAATGAAAACTTGGATCGGCTCAATTGAGTCCGATTTTTGTCCTAAACGATTCCTAAGATCTACCCACGGAAGAAGGAGTAGAGGAGGACCTTTAACCGAGCTTGTCGTCGAGTGTGGTGGCGGTGCGTCATGGCCGGTGGTGGAGCTTTCCGAAGCTTGCAACTTCACTACCAAACCGCCCGGTTTCTTTAGGTGAAGGGTGGAAACGATACCTCTTGGCCCAGGGAAGCTTTTAAAAGCATCAAATGGGTTGGGGGAGAGGGAGGGTCATGGCTTCAAATCCATTAATGATCATGAATTGGAATTTCGGTTTTGGAGAAAACCCATGGAAATTCACCTCCCCTTTGTCCCAATTCATTTGGAAACTCCTCAAAACTGATAGGGGAGATGAATACTAATTAATTGGTGAAGAATGGAGGGGTGATTCACCTTCCCCACCATGAATGTCCTTCTCTTTCTTCTTTCTCTCTCTTCCCTATTGGAGGAATTGATTTCAGCCACCTTGAATGGCTGGCCATGGCTATTAAACTCCTTAAAACTGATGAGGGGGAATGTATTCAGCCTTTGGAATCATTGGAGAGGCCCTTGATCTCCCTTGGCCATGAATGGCCTCTTTTCTCACTTTCTCTCTCCTCCATTAAAGAGAAAAATGGAGCTTTCTCTCTCCTACTCACCATGGCCGAACTTTAATCTCTCCTCCAGCCTATTGGCAGCCCACTAACTCATATTAATAATAATATGAGGTTAGCCCAAGTGGGGGAAATGAGTTTGAGCTTGGGTTAGCCCATTTAGGCTAATTTGACCTAACACTAGAATAGAGTTGACCTTGGTCAACATGACCATTTGAGTTAACCCAAATGGGTCCTTGGTGACCCATTGGACTCCCTTGAGGTCTAGGAAGACTTGCGTAGGGTTGGTTGGGCATCTTGGGGGTCACATGTCCCTTGGTAAGGCACTTTGACCATTTTAGGGCTAGAGTTGACTTGGGTCAACATGACCAATTGGGTTGACCACTATGGGTCCTGGGTGACCCATTGGCTTCCCTAGGGTCTAGGTAGGGTTATGTAGGGTTACCCTGCACTTTGGAGGTCACATACCCTTAGTAAGGGTACTTTGACCAGATTAGGGGCTTGAGTTGACTTGGGTCAACCTGGCCTCTAGGGCTGACCCCAATATGTCCTTAGTGGCCATTGACCTCACTTTAGGGTTAGGAGGGCATAGGTGGGGTCCTCTAGGCTAGGAGTAGGTCAATTGACCCTAAGTAGGCTAGTTTGACCCATTTAGGGCTAGGGTTGACCTTGGTCAACTGAGCCTCTTGGGTTGACCCTAATGGGTCCTTTTGGCTCTAATGGTCCTCCCAAGGTATTAGGGGCGTTGTGGTAGGGTCTTGGGGTTAGGGTGTGACCCATGGTCATCCTAAACCATGCTTAGAGTTCTACTATTTGCAGACCATGATGATCTTCCACATTCTGTCCCCTATCTCTTGGCCCATTTCTGGCTTCCTAGGATTTTGTCATGACCTAGTCATGACCAAAACCACTCTTAGGGGTATAGTTGGAAATGAGATGTTACACCTGGGCTCGCCGACAGCTCGTGGGACGGCCGTGCATTTCCAGATCCGGCTAAAGGAGAGAGCCTCGGCCACGACAGAGATCTGCCTTGTTGGTCGTTCTCCTCCAGCAGCCCTGTTTGGGTATTTTCTACTCCGCTCTTCTCACGCAGATGACTAGTGTGATTCGACCTGTAACATCCCATTTCCAACTAGACCCCTAAGAGTGGTTTTGGCCATGACTAGGTCATGACAAACCCTAGGAAGCCAGTAATGGGCCAAGAGATAGGGGACAAAAAGGTGGGAGACCATCATGGTCTGCAGATAGTAGAACTCTAAACAATGGCTTAGGATGACCATGGGCTATACCTTAACCCCAAGACCCTACCACAACACCCCTAATACTTGGGAGACCCATTAAAGCCAAAAGGACCCATTAGGGTCAACCCAAGAGGCCCAGTTGACCAAGGTCAACCCTAGCCCTAAATGGGCAAACTAGCCTACTTAGGGCCAACTGACCTACTCCTAGCCTAAAGGACCCCTCCTATGCCCTCCTAACCCTAAAGTGAGGTCAATGGGTCACTAAGGACACATTGGGGTCAGCCCTAGAGGCCAGGTTGACCCAAGTTAACTCAAGCCCTAACCTGGTCAAAGTACCCTTACTAAGGGTATGTGACCTCCAAAGTACAGGGTAACCCTACATAACCCTACCTAGACCCTATGGGAAGCCAATGGGTCACCCAGGACCCATAGGGGTCAACCCAATTGGTCATGTTGACCCAAGTCAACTCTAGCCCTAAAATGGTCAAAGTGTCATTGCCAAGGGACATGTGACCCCCAAGATGCCCAACCAACCCTACTCAAGTAACACTAGACCTTAAGGGAGCCCAATGGGCCACCCAAGACCCAATGGGGTCAACCCAATTGGTCATGTTGACCCAAGTCAACCCTCATTTAGGTCAAGTCAAACTTAACCCAAAAGGGCTAACCCAAGCCCAAGCCACTTCTCCCCTAGGCTAAACCCATTCCCATGACCATCATAATCAAGTGGGCTGCATTTAGCTTGTGAGGTTGACTAGTCAACCAGGGGTGACTAGGAGAGAGAAAGGAGCCCCCCTCCATGATAATGGAGGAGAGAGAAAATGAGGAAGAAGAAGGGGAAGAGAGGGGCCGGCCAAGGAAGGCTAACAGCCACCAATTATGGCTGTAATCAACTCCTCTAGGGGAGAGGAGTTGATTCCAGCCGTTTCCCGGCCACCAAGGGGTGGGTTCAGCCCCCCTACACACAACCGAGCCACACCTTTAATGGTGTTAATGGCCATTGAAGGACCAACCTCCCCTCTCCCCCATTTGCCATTTAAACACCTTCAAGGAGCCGAGGGGATCATTTTAGAGCGTTTACCTGGAGGAGACGAGCCATTCCACTGTGTAGTTGCAGAAGCCGAGCGCCGCCGCCATCGTCCATGGCATCCCGCCGCTCCTCTCGCATCCAGGCCGCCAGGAAGGTCCTCCTCCTCTCCTTAACCCGCGGGTAGATCTTAGGATTAATTAGGCTTGAGTTTCGGGCTCAATTGAGCCCGATCCAATCCGGGATTTTTCCTGGTTTCGGCAAGAAAACCTCTTGCTATATCCGCCGGAAAACGCCTCTCCGGCGGCAGAGCCGCCGCCTGGCGATAGCCACCACCTCAACGGAGGTGTTGGTGGCGGTGGCCGGCCGGGGAAGGGGCTGGATCGCCGGCGGCAAGGCATGGAAATCGCTCCAGGCGGGATGAATCTCAGCCGTCGGCTCAATGAAGACGATGACCAGATGCCGTTGATCCTTGCGCCAAGATTCGTGCTGCATCAGTATTAAACTATAGGAAATTAATTTCAGTTATTTCAATCTGTCACACTTTTGACATTTAATGTCTTAAATTTTTAAAAATAGTTAGAGGCCTTGTATGAGAAAATGATCAACACATGATTTGTAGCCCTTTATGTTTACTTTATTTTAAAATTGGTTTGAACCAATTTAGGCTCCTGGTTTGATCAGGGCACCCATTTTGGTAGGACATACCCTTAGGGCTAGGCAGCCATTAAATTGAGTGCCCACCCTTCACCCCTAGCCCAAATTAGTTGAAATTTTGGAAGAGAGTCCATCCTAGCTATACCTAGGGCCTGCCCAAAAATGGGAATTTTTGGAGAAAATATTTCTATAGTTTTTGTAAATATTTAATAATTATTAGATAAATTAAATAGGTGCCCTAAACACCTCCAAACCCTCCCAAATTTTGGTGAGTGGTCCCTGGGTTCCAATTAGGTATCTGTATAAAATTTTATTTAATTTGGATGTGTTTTGAATAGGTTTTGACCCAACCCTAACCATACCTTTATAAGGGCATTTTGGTCAAAAGTTGCACCTTTGGTTTTGAGTGACCAAATCACCTCAACAGAGGCTGAAATTTGGGCCACTGGCTTGTTATAGCACTTATCACCTCCCCATGGAATATGGGGTAGGGAGGAATAGATTTGCCCTAAGTTCCTAGGTCAGACCCTAAGGAGGGACCTTTTGGCCTTGTGAAGGGTATGAGTCCTAAACACCTTGGATGAACTCCAAATTTTGCAAGGTGGTTCCTAGGATATATAGAACCCACTGTTAAAAATATTAGCTAATTTTGAAAAGGATAGGGGCCCCAAAACCCTAACCCTAGCTTAGGACCTAAAACCTGTAGTGTAAGTTTAGGTTAGCTAAACATCTTGAAACTTAACCAAATTTGGGTAGTGAGGGGATTAGGGTATTTTGAGCCTCTGATAATTTACTTGAGTAATTTTGGACAATATTTTTAGCACTTCATTTGTAATCAATAGTAATGCCCTAATAATTATTTTGGCTATTGTGGTCTCACTGCCCATAGAGAGGGTATGAAACATGGACAGAGTTAGTTTTAGGTTATAATAATCTTGTAGAAATTTTGTTAGAATTTTTGGATATCTATTTAGGGCATCTACTTCACAAGTGCTTTATTTTGATTACATATTAAATAATTCTTGTCAGAGGCCATTACTTACTGAAAAATCATGAAACTTGCTGCATAGTGTTTTTAGCTCAATGTTATCATATGGAAATTTTGTGGAAATATTTGATGTCTGATTAGCATACTTTGTTCATTAACCCTTAAATTAGAGAATTCATAAGAAAATCAAATATAGCCTTATTTCCAAATGATAAATATGAAACTTTTTCTAGGGTACTTGTAGGCCATCACAATCATCCCTGAATTTTCTCTGAATATTTTGGAGGTGTTATTACTATAGAATCTTTTAAAATGACTTTTTATGGGGCATCTTTGAAATTAAATTTAAAGGCCTAAACCTTGCTGAAAAATTGGAAGACTTAGGATTTAGAGTTGATTAAGCATTTTGTAGATATCATAAATTTAGTGGATTATTATCTTGTCTGAAAATGGTACTTCATGTTCAAACCTGGGCCTATTGGGACACTAGAATAAATAAATTAATTATCAGACAAATTAGAAAAATTATGGATTTCTGGATTTATGCTTCAAATGTCTTTTTAGATCTCTAATAATTATCCTAAGGGTACTGGATGAATATTTCATGTACTCCCCTTTTTACGGGTCATGTAGCTTAAGTAGTCTGCATATCGCAAAACTGCAGGATTTCATTTGGATGTGAATTAGGGCACGTATGATGGGTCTTGGTGGTTTGCTGTAAGGACAAGTGGAAGGGGCTGCATCTATGGAAGATGAGTGAGTAGGGTGTGGTTTTATCTAGGGTTTATAGGCGTTCGGGTCCGACGAAAGATCGTCCCACCCAAGGAAGAGTTGGAGTCAAATTACCCTAGGATTAGCATATCGAAATATGAGGAAATAATGGATAAGGGAATCAACCAATAATAAAATAAGTACCTTGAGAAAGGGAACGCTGGACGTAATCCCAACACAGTTCCTAGTGCCCCTTGAGAGCCCTTCACAGGGAATACCGGAGGCAGTCCTGGGTTAACGTAAACTGTTTAACAAGCTGAAAAGAGTAACTTAGTAATTAGGGTTGCACACTCCACAACACTGATGGCACCAGAGGTTGGTTAGGAGCTTCGGCTCGGATGGATAAAAGGCGGACTTTGGGTCCGGGGAGCTTCGGCTCGATTGCTTGAGTCGGACGTGTTGGTCCGGGGAGCTTCGGCTCGATCCTTGATTACGCTAATTTGCATGTGCATAACAGGAAAGGAAATTAAGGTGGTGGGTCTTCGGTATTGGAGGGTCGATGCACCGACGCCAATACGTTGACTCGGCAAGTGTGGTTAGCACTTCGCCAACAGAAGTCCGGTGCGCCAGCCGGCAAGAGTACGCAGGAGTCCGCTTCGTGCACCAAGCGTTGAGGCGTACGATAGGTCTGACCGGTAGTGCTTTACTGGTTTAGAGGTGGGCGAGGCCCAACCCACCGCTTCCGTCTGCCACTACGGAGGTATCCTGGGAGGTTACGGCTCCAAAAAGCGGGAACTAAAGGTCTGTGTGCACAGAGTCGGGTGTGTGTGTTGCACTTGCATGTCCATCATACCCACTTGCATGTCATAGCATATTATTCGTTACCTTAAACCTTGACACCTAAAGTATAAGTGGAATGGGACGCTTATACTTTAGGACCTGCAAAACGACCCCTTAGTCTATAAGCTTGTGTGGGCAAGTTTATAAATTAAGGTTAATTTTGATATATTTAGTTACTGCTGTTTGACCACCGACACCCCAACGTATAAATCGGTATGAGACTTTTTATACGATGGGAGCCTTGCAAAAGACCCCTTGGCTTATGTGTTTTTCACATAAGTGAAGGTTACATTTCAGATTACAGCTTATTGTCTTTATATGCTATAGAACTTGCTAGAATAGGACCGCTGCCATCTGCTTTTGATATTCTCCACCTTCAAGTCCTCCCCTTTCTTCCTCTCCGCTCGGTGCCTAGGAGCCGTGGGGGAAGGGGTGGGGGATGATAGGACTTAGTCTTTTAGACTAACGGTTTTCGAACCGCATCATTTAGGGGATCACGGAGACCAGCATGGAGGAGCAGCCCCAGAGACTGGTGCGCTTGGAGGTGGGGCAGTCTAGCTCGGAGTTCATACAGCCGGGACCGTGAGTCTCGACCTTGAGTAGTTTTCTACTTTTGTTTCTGCATGAGAGATCTTGTAGTGAGGATTTGATGTACCGGGCATAAGCCCGTTTTGCTACTCTGATGTTATTTTCTGTGGACACTCCCTTCGTGGAGTTATATTTATTATGTCATGTGATTCTCTGTGGACTGCAGTTTCTGTTTCCTTCATTATTCTGCTACTTTTCTGTGATCGAATTGGCCGGCAGAATCAGCGCTTTGTGGTGATGACCCTTCAAGGTGTGAAGGAGTCACCGCAAAAAGGCGGTTCTGGGCCTAAGACCCCGGTGTCGAAAAAAAGGGGGGTCTTACACGACCACTTGGAGTCCTCGGTGCTCTTGATGGAGTTGGTCTAAGCGAGTGCCCTCTTCTCCTATCAACGGACTTGGGTCGCTGTTCGAGTTCGAGGTGAACCAAGAGGCAAGACGATCGGTCTCATCGTTGCAGTGGGATTGCAATTTATCTCTTCGACGTGCCTCCTCTTCCGCCTAGGGATTTTGTTCCCTAGAGGTACATTTCTAACCCTTTGCAATGGTTAGATGTGATGAGTTAGTTTTTTTTTAATTGCTTAACTAGTAGGGCGTTTACATTGGATATCTGATCCCGTGTTTTGTTTGGTTGTTGGGAATTTTTTTTTAAAATTTGCCCCGCCACAGCACGTGAAATCCTACACTGTTGCTATCGACCGCGATAGTGATATCACTGACGATAGTGCTACTGTAGAGACCAGTGAGCAGAGGAATATCTGGGTGTGAACCCGAACTTAAGACAGATTTATGGTTATGTCGATATCACTGACAATAGCTCCCAGTGAGCTGATTTGTGATTGAGAGCCCAGGTGCTGGGGACAAGGTGGTAAAATGTTAAGTTGTGAGGGTTGTAGTGCCTAACTTGGTGGCCTTGAGTGCTGACCATATTTGATAATGTTGGTTATCTTTTTGATAATGGTTCGAGGTGAAGCCGTACCCACGTCATGCCAGCGTGATGCTGACGATTTGAACATGAGCAAAGCTGATCTGAACCCGTCCCTTACTGGTAGGTGAAGAGGTCGCTCTTCGGCGCACCTTCTGATTTTGGGAGAGCCCGTAAGGCAAGGTGACCTTGACAGTAAAAGCTCAATGTTCGTCTAAGTAGTTAATTCTTAGGACGGTGGCAGGACTTGAATTTCATTACACTGATAATGTGTCATGAGTGCACGAGACGCATTATCATGCATGCCTACGTCTATGATGGTTGTGAAATTATATAAAATATCATACTGCTTGCTTGCAGGAAAAAGTAGCACCGCCTTGAGAATGAGGTGAAGTCGTTATAATTGTGATCGACTAAAGCTGACCAATTACTTTGTCTTGCCACATCTTTGTGGGCTGGACTTGTGCAGGTACTGGTGAGCCGAGCGGGAAGTAGCAGATTGAAGCCCCTTTTTATGCTATCCCTCAAAGGCCCAAGTGCTCGTTTACTGCTTTCATGTGTTGCTGGGTTGCATGTCAATGTATGCAAATCACTCTTTTTGTATGATCATGTAAGGTCTTAAGGCCAAACATTGTGTATACTATCCTCCCAAGTTTTATATAGTGGACATTCAGTATTGTGGGTTATTGTTACTCTTTTGCTTCCGCTAGAATGCAACTCTGCATAAGGCTGCGATTATGTTTGGTATTTCAATTTCGCACCACCTTCGTATGTTCGTGGAATATGGCGTGGGGCCCAGACAAGACCTTTTGTTATATTCTTCGTGATAGGCAGGGTGTTGCATCGTAAACAAAGATAACTTGTGATGCGTTGATACTAAAATAATCTTAAGTCTGTAAACCCCATATGGATAAATAATCGAGGCTAAAAATTTTCGGGCCCGTCGATTTGCAGATCACAACCTACAAAAATTCGGGGGAATTTGATGGGGTTCCCCCTGAATTTTCTAAGCCAAACCAGGAAGATTTCGACCAAAGGTGCAAAGCGAAAGCAATCCAAACAAGCGAACCGCGCTCTCCTAGAGACCCAGAAGCACCCAGATAGGAGAGCAAATCCAAGCTCGTGCCTGTGCAAACAACGCGCACCCACACAAACAGTGCTCACACAAAGACAACACACCCACACAAATAACCCTCACACGCAGGCAGCGCGCCCACGCGCTGGCTACCGACCTGCGTACGTGTGGCCTCTAGCGCGCGTCACACTCGCGCACAGCGGCGGTCGCCTTCGGCTGTCTCCTCTGCCTCCGACCTCCGCCGTCGCCGGGCAACCTACCTGGGTCGCCCGAGTCGCACGTGGGCCATACCTGTCATTTTTTGAAAATTGGTGATTGTGCGAACAGAAAAAGTAGACCGGAAATTTGGAGTAACAAAATTTTTATTATCCAAAAAGGTATCTATTACAAATGTATAGCCTCCCTTTTATAGAATGAAGGAGATGAGAGAGATTACAAATAAGTAATGTGAGACTAAAAAATTACAAGTATATGCAGTTTTATAATTAGACAAACCAGACAAGTCGTGCGGTTAGACAAGGCGGCTAACCGCCCGACAACCAACAGTAGGAGAGAACAAGCGCCACAGAGAACAAGCCCCCACAGGAGACCGCTAAACTGCCCGATATCCAAGTCGCCTGAGACAAACCGTCAGGCCGCTGGGATACCAAACAAAAACAGCCCGGCAGACAAGCCGGCTAGGATAAACCGCCAGACCGTCCGGCCTCCAAACAGCAACAGACTGCCTGACCTCCATACTGCAACACTCCCCCTCAAGCTGGAGCATAAAAATCAATCATGTCCAGCTTGTCACAAATGTGGAAGAAGGAAGCAGACACTGGCTTGGTGAAGACGTCTGCCAACTCATTGTCGGAAGTGATGAACAAAGTACAAATCTGTTTCTTTAAGATCTCTTCCCGAATAAAGTGACAGTCGACTTCTATATGTTTTGTCCTCTCATGGAAGACAAGATTTTTGTAAATGTATATCGCGGCCTTGTTGTCACAGAACATATGAAGAGGATAGTTGTAGACCTCTCCTAAGTCAAGCATAAGAGCTCGTAACCATTTCAACTCACATGTGGTCGATGCCATAGTGCGATATTCTGCTTCTGCACTAGACCCGGAGACCATAGACTTTTTCTTGCACTTCTAACTCACAAGATTTCCTCCAACAAACGTGCAGAAACCTGATGTTGACTTACAATCACCTTTACCATCTGCATAGCTCGAATCTGAGTATGCTTCAACCCTTAAGTGACCATTCTTCTGAAAAAAGAGTCCTTTCCTCAGCGCTGCTTTAATATACTCCAATATTCTCAGGCAGATTGTAGATGACACTCCCTAGGAGCTTGCATGAACTGGCTCACCTTGCCCACAACATAAGAGATGTCGGGTCTGGTTACAGTGAGATAAATGAGTTTGCCAACCAGAAGTCAGTACCTCGTAAGATCGGATAGAAGGGGCGAGTCATCTGTTCAAGTTTTGTCTTCTCCATCAGTCATGGGACATCGAGCAGGTTTAACACCAGTCAACCCTGCCTCCTTTAGAAGATCAATAACATACTCCCGTTGAGAAAGGACCATGGAGTTGGGCTTCCTAGAGATTTCAATCCTCAGAAAGTATTTCGGGGAGCGCATATCCTTTGTGACCAAGTGTTGACGAAGGTGTTTTTTTGTCAAAGTTACCCCATCCTGGTCATCGCCAGTAAGAAAAATGTCATCCACATATACCATAAGAACTACCAGACCCGAGACGGTTTTTCGAACGAACAAGGAGTGATCGGCTGAACTTCTTGCAAAACCAATGGTTGCAACAATGCTGCTGAACTTGTCAAACCAAGCACGAGGGCTTTGCTTTAGGCCATAGATAGCTTTCTTTAGCAGGCATACTCGCGTCTCCCCCTGAGCAACATACCCAGGAGGTTGCTCCATGTAAAAATCTTCCTGAAGATCACCATAGAGAAAAGCATTCTTAACATGCAGCTGTGAAATTGGCCAATCCCTATTGACAGCGACAAAGAAAAGGACCCGAATGGTGCTGAGACGAGCAATGTGAGAGAAGGTGTCAAAGTAATCAACACCATAGGTCTGAGTGAAACCTTTGGCAACCAGGCGGGCCTTGTATCGATCCACGCTGCCATTCGGACGGAACTTTACAACAAAGACCCAGTGACAGCCAACCACATCAGTGCCCAAGGGGGGGGAACTAGGGGCAAGGTACCCCGTTCAGTGAGGGTAGCAATTTCCTCATCCATGGCGGCCTTTCAATGAGGAACAACAAGAGATTCCTGATAGTTGCGGGGAGTGGCAGTCGTAGAGATAGCCAATGCAAATGCCCTGCGAGAAGGAGTGAGACGATCATATAAAATAACAGCAACCAGCGGATGCTGGGTACACGTCCGCACCCCTTTGCGAAGAGCAATGGGAAGATCCAGGTCAGTGTGTTCCTCAGTAACCGGAGCATCCGTGGCGAAGAGAGCTGACCTGGGAGAGGAGAGAGACGACCGCAGAGAGTAGGGAGAGAGCGATGGTGATGAGGAAGAGAGGAAAGGAGGAGACGGTAGAGGGGATGGTGGGAAAATCTTGATGGGAGTAGACTGGGTGGTGGGGACGGTGGGAGAAGGCGAAAGAATTGTAGAGGGAGAGGGGTCAGAAGAGAAATAGGACACATTCTCGAATAAGGTTACATCCGCGAATACGTATTGTTTACATAGAACAGGATCAAAGCAACAGTAGCCTTTTTGAGTATTTGAGTAACCCAAAAAGACACATTTGGTGGCACGTGAGTCGAGTTTGTCATGAGTGGCGGAAGAAGTGTGTACAAAAGCCGTGCACCCAAAGATTCGCAGAGGGAAAGGAAATAAATCCTTGCCTGGATAAAGAATAGAGAATGGGGTTTGTCCATGGAGAACCGTGGACGGAATGCGATTAATGAGGCAACAGGAGATGAGGACATCGTAGCTCCAATAGGAGCGAGGAACATGCATCTGTGTCATTAGAGTGCGAGAGACATCGAGGAGGTGACAGTTCTTGCGTTCCGCCACCCCATTTTGTTGGGAAGTATAGACACAGATGGTTTGATGAATAATACCATGTTGCATACAAAAAGAAAAGAAAGCAGTGCTAAGATATTCCTTAGAGTTGTCAGAACGTAATATTTTAATAGACATATCAAACTGATTTTTAATCATATTATAAAATGATGTACATACAGAAAAGAGTTCAGAGCGATATTTAAAAGATACACCCACGTACATCTAAAGAAATCATCAATAAATGTTACAAAATATGAACTACCCCGACCTATGGTGAGGGTAGGAGCAGGACCCCAGATGTCAGAGTGAACAAGTTCAAATGGCCGGGAAGAGCCACGACCTTGCTTCTGTGGGAAGGAGGAGCGGTGATGCTTGCCAAGCTGACATGCTTCACAGTTGAGAGGTGGACTCTACGGAGGAAGATGTGGTAGAAGCTGACGGATAAGACGTGGAGGAGCATGACCAAGGCGAAGATACCACTAGAGAATATCAGTAGAAGATGTGGAGAAGGCGGAGAGTGCAAGAACGTTGTCGAGGAAGTAGAGGTCGCCGCTCTCAGTCCTAGTAGCAATCGTCCGCTTCGTGCCCGGATCCTGAAAAGAACAAGTAGTAGAAGTGAATTTGACATAACATTGTAGTTGTTTGCAAAGCGAAGTAACATATAACAAGTTGCAAGGGAACTTGGGCACGTAGAGGGTGTCCGCCAGGCGAAGAGACGGAGTGACTTGAACCACACCCGTTCCATTGACTGGTGAGGGAGAGCCGTCCGCAACAAGGACCGGGGGCAACCGGTCATGCTGTTCGAGGAGAGAAAAGCATTGTGGATTGTCGGTCATATGATTGGTAGCACCAGAGTCGATCAACAATTTATCTTGAGTAGCGACGTGGGCACTACCTGAATACGTGACCACGGAGGCGGATGGCTTCGAATAAGAAGTGGAAGCGTCCCCAGATGGTCGAAGATGAGGATGCTTCTTCCAGCAATGATCAACCGTGTGGCCGGTGCGGCCACAGTGAGAGCAGAGAAAGCGAGAAGCACCACAGTCGCTTGATGGGAGGTGGCGGCCAACAGAGCCACTTCGCTGAGTATGGTGAGCGGAGTTGTCCGGTTGAGGAGGGGAGGATAACAGCGGACGTTGGAGCAGAGATGTTACAACGACTATGCGGGCAGCCGTGGCATCTAGGGTGGGTGACTCCACCTCGCCAAGGATTTGCTGACGTATCATGTCATATGACTCAGGAAGTCGTAGAAGATAACACACAACTAGAAGTTCCTGAAAGTATTTGTGTTGCTCAGTGAGATCAGCAAAGAAGGGGCGATTTTGAAGAATTTCGGCCCCGAGAGCCTGAACTTGTTGGTAAGCAGCAGCTGGAGACATGGAGGGACAGGCAAAGAGCTCCGCATACAGAGTATAGATGCGAGACGTCTAAGCCCCCTTGGAGTAGAGAGCAGCAAGATGGAGCCAAGCGGCCTTGAACGTTTCATCATGACGGATGACAAGGAGGCATTCGTCAGAGAGGTTGTTAGCCAGCCATGTGCAGACAAGAGCATCGCTGGCATCCCAATCGTCAAAGAGAGGGGAATCATGCAGAGGAGGGTCATCTGTGAGATGATGACGTTTGCGTTGAGAGCAGAGAAGGAAGGTGAAGGAGACACTCAATTCCGGGTAGTTGGGACCGATGAGTTTGGAAGGGGTGCCAAGGTTACCAGAAGGAGTGGGAGGTGTAGGAGGATAAGCGGCAATGAGAGTAGTGGTGGTAGAGATATCGGAGTTGGCCACAGAGGAGAGCAGCAAGAAGAACAAGCCGCACGGCTAAAGAGGAGGCCGCTGTGACTAACAAGCAGGAGCGGCTAGAAAAGGATGCCGCATAAAGGAGAACATGTCACGACGACTTAGGAACAGGTCGCGACGACTAGAGAACGAGAGCGACAAGAAAAGGAGGCTGCACAAAAGAGAACAGATCGCGACGACTTAGGAACAGGTCGCGGCGACTAGAGAGCGGGAGCGGTTAGAAAGGAGGGGCAGAGAGGATGCCCACACAAGCGGTTAGAAAGGAGGGGCAGAGAGGACGCCCACACAAGGGAAGAAGAAACCGCATGAACAGGGCGCGACAAGAGAAGAAACAGATCGCGAGAACAGGTCACGAGAAGAGGAACAAGCCGTGCGGACAGGGCGCGACAAGAGAAGAAACAGATCACGAGAACAGGTCGCGAGAAGAGGAACAAGCCGCGCGGACAGGTCGCGCGGACAGAGAGGTCTCAAAAAATCAGGAGGAAAGATCGAGTGCTCTGATACCATGTGCGAACAGAAAAAAGTAGACCGAAAATTTGGAGTAACAAAATTTTTATTATCCAAAAAGGTATCTACTACAAAGGTATAACCTCCCTTTTATGGAATGGAGGAGATGAGAGAGATTACAAATAAGCAATACGAGACTAAAAAATTACAAGTATATGCGGCTTTACAATTAGACAAACCGGACAAGTCGTGCGGTTAGACAAGCCGGCTAACCGCCCGACAACCAACAATAGGAGAGAACAAGCACCACAGAGAACAAGCCGTCACAGGAGACCGCTAAACCGCCCGGTCTCCAAGTCGCCTGAGACAAACTGTCAGGCCGCTGGGATACCAAATAGAAACAGCCCGGCAGACAAGCCGGCTAGGATAAACCGCCAGACCGTCCGACCTCCGAACAGCAACAGACCGCCAGGCCTCCATACTGCAACAGTGATCCAAGTGACTGTAACAGAGTGACGTCATTCGTCAACATAAAATCCGCTCGAGCGCAATTACTAGCATGTTCCTCTAGAAAATTATAAATAGACCCCTGGAGACTCATCTGAAGACAAACAACTCTACAAGTTAAAAAGAGCTTTGATGTTTTCCGGTGAGGAAGTGAGACATAGATCGTTCCCTCACTCAAAATTCACTCCGCTCTCTCTAGGCCGTCAAGCGTTCAACGCTAAACCTTGCGAAGACTTGACCATTTTTTTTTCCAAAATAACAATCTCATCTAAGTCCCGAAGACTTAGTGAATCCTCATTTCAATTAGACGCTTTTATCAGAGCATTGTGAACTTGGTTTATTTTCTATCGTTCTTGTACTCAAAGGTTTGTAACGGAGAGGTGATCTATCACCCACCGTGAAAACTTTCAACTCTTGTAAACTCAACGAAATAGTGGATTTTGGCCCGACACTGATCCGACCACTTGATTTTTCACCCTTTTCGGGTTTTCCACGTCAAAATAACTTTGTGTCATTTGCTGATATTTTTTATTCATTGTTTGTATGCTCAGTCCAATTCCGAGATAAGACGCTCTGATTCCGGAGAAAAACCGGGTGACCCACAACAATATATTCGAGTCATCTCTCAAATGTCCTGACTTGATATCTCAGACATGCATGCAAACGAAAACATAATGCATCTTCTCGCGAGTAAAAAATATTTAAAAATCGTGTCACGTGTCATCATCTTGAGCCTCGGACACAGATTTAAGTCCGGATCCCAGACTAAAAAAATTTACCCGCGATCCCCACACTATTCCTCTCCTCCATGATTCTTTGTTGCTTCCGTAATCTCGAAGATCAACTTCTTATTTTTCTACTTCTACTGATTACGGGTGATCCGCCATCTTTAATTTGGCCAACCCGACATCTTCCTCGTCGCACATTGCCGGCTCGAGCTCCATCTTTCTCTTTCTCTTTCTCTCACGATGGCGGGTGTAGCCAGAAGTGAATAATCTCATCCTAGATCACCATGCCACTTCTCGGGGTTCTTTCTCCGAAATTGTTTTGGGTAAGTATACGTACAGTGCGCGAGAAGATCTGACCGTCCGATCTGTCAAAATACGGTCATAAATACACATATAGTCGTAATACACATGTATTACGCTGTATTTTGACAGATGTGACGATCATATCTTCTTGCGCACAGTACCCAAAAATTCTAGTTCTTTCTACACAGGGCATAAGCTCCTCTTTTCTTTCATTGTATGCTTTGTAAGACCCATGTTGAGCGACCCCCGATCTTATCACTTTTTGACTCCCAAATCTCCTCATTTTTTTCTCTCCATTGTTTTGAAAATTAATTAATCTTCAGAACATTTTTAAAAATAACTGCGGGATACATAAAAAAAAGATAGAGATATGAAGAAAAAGAGTGCATGCAATTAAGTTGGTAAATAACCAACATAATAATATACTTATTCTTACTTCTCAGGGGGTGAAAAATAATACAATTATACTAAATCATTAATCAGTGGTTTCATTTTGATTTAAAGATTGTATATTCAATTTTCTATAATTAATTTTAGGGTTATTTAAAGATGTAATAAAGCTGAATAAAATTGATTTAGAATGAAAATATGTCATATATGAAGGATAAATTATGGTGTCCAAGGCCGTGGCCAGTAAAGAGCGGCTAAGGCTCTGTTTGTGACAGCTCTGGTGAATGAAAAAGTAGTTGATGGAGTATAGCTCTTAAAAAAGCTCTATAGATAGAGCTGCAGACTGTTTGGTAAAAATATCTCTGAAAGTTCTGAGAAAGAGCTCTCAGGAAAACTGTACAGATTTTTCCTTCGGACAGAATTTTTTCTTCCGGACGTAATTCTTCGTCCTTGAAACAATTTCTTTTGATCGGACGCGAATTTTTCACTCGGCCCCATTTTTTCTCTCTCAGACACGGTTTTTTGCCCGGACGCGATATTTTCGCCCGGAGGAAAAAATCGCGGCCTAGCAAAAAATTGCGCCCGAGTGAAAAAATTGCGCTCAATAGAAAAAATCGCTTTCGGGCGAACAAATCGCTCCCGGACGAAAAAATCACGCCCGAGAGAAAAACTTGCGCCTGAGCGAAAAAATTGCTCCCGGGCGGAAAAGTCGCGCACATGCGAAAAAATTTTGTCTTGCAGAAAAATCATGTTCGAGCGAAAAAATTGCATCCGGGGGAAAAAATCGCGACAGAGCGAAGAAATCGAGTCCGGGCGAAAATATTGCGTCCGGGCGAAAAATTCGCGTTCCGGCGAAAAAATAACGCTTGAGTGAAAAAAATCACGCCTGGGGAAAATATTGGGCTCGGGCGAAAAAATTGGCGCACGTGCGAAAAAATCGTGTTCGGGCAGAAAAATCGCGTTTGAGTGAAAATATTGCATCCAGGCGAAAAAATCATGATCGCGCAAAAAAATTTTGCCCGACCGAAAAAACTGCATCCGGGCGAAAAAATCACTCTCAAGCAAAAAAATCGCGGCTCAGTGAAAAAATCACGGACATGCGAAAAAATCACACACGTGCGAAATTCGTATCCGGGGAAAAAAATTGCATCCGGACGATAAAATCGTGACCGAGCAAAAAATCGCATCCGGCCGAAAAAACCGTGTTTGGACCAAAAAATAACCTCCTGATGAAAAAAATCACGATTGGGCAAAAAAATTGAGTTCGGGCGAAAAATTTGCGTTTGGGAGAAAAAATCAGGTCCGGGGGAAAATAATCACGCCCCGACGAAAATGATCACATCCGGGCAAAAAAATTGAGTCCGGGCAAAAAAGTTGCGCATGTTCAAAAAAGTCACGTATGTGTGAAAAAATCGTGCCGAGGCAAAAAATCACGTTTAAGCGAAAAAATCGCATACGAGACAAAAAAATGACGTCCTCGCCAACAAAAAAAATCTATTTACGAACCGTTAAAGCTGACCCCTCACAACATCTCAAAAACAGCTAAATCAAACTTGATTTTTCGAAAAGTGGACATGAAAAGTTCTCCCAAACAGTTAAAAAAACAGCTCTGACAATTGGAATATAACTTTTCCATCCGCCAGAGCTGTTCCAATAAAATTTTTATTTTTAACATCTTCATTCACTATTCCCAAATTTCATTTTCTTTCCTTTCATCAGAGTGGATTGTGCAAGAAATATGTGATGGCGAACTAACTACAATATAGATGTGGAGCATGTTGAGGGGGCCACGTGAAATGTACGGTGATGTCCGAGCGTGTGTTGCGTCTCGTTAAAAGGAATGGTTTTGTCTCACACCGCCTAACGTGTTCTTTGGTCCTGATTGTATAAGCAGTGTGACCACTCCTCTCCTAACCGCGTGTTTTTGGGGAGTGATGACACAATGTTTTACATGGTATCAGAGCATGGTGACACTTGGCGGGCGGGATGGGGGTGGGGGGGTGGGGGGTGGGGGGTGGGTGGGTGGGGGGGGGGGGAGTGCGACATGTGGAATGGACGGACGGTGATGTTCTAGCATGTGTTGCGACTCGCTAAAAGGAGTGGTTTAGTCTCACACTGCCTAACGTGCTCGTTGGTCCTGAGTGTATAAGCGGGGTGACCATTGCTCCCTATCCGCATGATTTTGAGGAGTGACACCACAATGCTTAAAAAGCATATAATATCATATTAAAAAATCATATAGTTTTATATTATAAATATGAGTCCTCCACATATAACCAAATAATTTCATTCAATTAAAAAAATAAATGTATTAAAAACCCTATTAAAATTATAATCCCACGTGTTAAAAAGAACTCACATTGCTTATTGTCCTCATTTATAACAAATTAATTTTAGCGAGAAGCATTAGTTTATAAAATAATACAATTAGAAAATTTTATTCGATATATTTAATTGCATTTTTCTGAGCTCTTCAAAAGAGTTAAGCAGAACATTAAACTCTAATTTTCATTCAAAACGGTGATGGCGATTAATCAGCCCAACAGTCAGTGCTGCCGTAAAAAAATGCTGGCGGTTGCAGCCGCCTGATTGAGGGATCACGTGTCAGGCCACCAGAATGTGCCTGCAGATGCAGCGAGGGCGGGGAACTTTCCATAGCAGGTTATTCCAATGAATATTCGCCACGTGGATGTAACTCGCCCTGCCGTTAGGCTCCGCCGTACGGTCCCTTTCCGGCCCAGCTTACTAACGTACTGACCCTTGAACACTTTTATTAAAAAAAGGTAAAGTAATAAATAATAATGCAATAGCAAGAGACAAATTTGCTCTTTCCTATGAGAATAGAATGAGGTGTGAAGAAAGCTTGTTCGCCGTCCGATTGGATCACACCGGCGCTGTATTAATTCCCCCTATATATATCCCAAAATTAGAATAAATTAACAGCCTTTTATTATTTATACTCCAAATTTGAAATTTCTTTTATATCTTGCCCAGTGGGACTTTTTGGAGAGCAAAAGAAACGCAAGCCAACGGACGGTTCACGGGACGCGAATCTATCTGGAGTTGTCCGGCGGCGAGTAGGTAGGGCCACCGCCGGCAATGATCATGCCTGTAAAATACTAAACTTAGCCATCCAACATGTGCCAAACTTTTAATATGTTATTAAATGGAGAGAAAAAATGAGGAGAGAGGGAAAGACAATTTTTATAGCCCTGCAGAGAGAGATTCGAAACTCGAAATTCGCTCGAAAATCGTTCGAAAATTGAGTCGAATCGAAATCGGTTAAAATTGATTCGACTCAATTTGAGTCGATTCAATTTGACTCGAATCTGATTTCGAGTCGATTTCGAGACAACCCTGAATCGCTCGAAATATGATTCGAATCAACTCGAATTAATTTAAAAAATTATGTATTTATTAATATGTTCATATTTTAAGATTAAAAATAATAAAATTTAAAACTAAATAAAAAAAATGAAAACTTTAAGTGTTTTATTTGCTAAATTTATAATTTTCCCAATTTAATTTTGAGCAAATTAGAAATAAAACAAAAAATTGCTCAATTTCGAGCCGATTTGATTTGGTTTCGAGCCGATCCGATTCGATTTCGAGCCGACTCGATTCGATTTTGAGCCGACTCGGAATCCAGTCATTTCGAGTCGAGCCGTCTCGACTCGAAATCAATTTCGATTTCGAGCCGAGTTCGAGTCGAGTTCGAGTCGAAAATTTCGATTTCGAGCCGAACCAAAATCGCTTGAACTCGACTCGATATAAGCCCTAGAGAGAGAGAGAGAGAGAGAGAGAGATAGAGAGAGAGAGGGAGGGAGAAATTGATTTTTAAAATAAAAATGTACATTTTTTTATTGATTAATATTTTCTTATGCTCATTTTAAATACTCATTTCTACATGTTTTGAATAATAGTCGTAAAAATTTAATTGCATTATAAAAATATATTGAAATTGATTTCAAAATTATAAAAGTTTTATTTTCGGACACAACTATATTGTTGTAGAAAAGTGCAGTACCCCGACCCGCTCAGGTGTAGGCGTAGCCCGCTCATATGCAAGCGAAGCCGGCTCATATATGGGAGAAGCCCCCTAGATTGCAGACGCCTCCCGCTTGAATGCGGGCTAAAATTGCTAAGAGTCGGCGAGGACGGACAAAGCCTGTCCGTAGCTGCTCATGTGTGTGTGTGTGTACATATATTATAAAGAAAAACATTTTGACACATTTTGAGGTAGAGTTTCTGCCATACAATGAATCCTGACCATTGGATATAAGGAAGCTGGTCTGCAATTAGGCATAACAGCAAAAATGCCCTCCTTCGATCCCGCAAAAAGCTCGACACCTCCCATCTCCCAAACGGACCGATGCTACTGTTGAAACTTGAGGAGACCGGACGGTCTGCAGTCTAGTCGCAACGGTCTTCTAGTTTGGTAGTAGTCTTGCAGTTTGACAGACCTGCGGTTTAGTTATAGTTGTTTGGCAAACCGCTGTTGTTGGTCCGTGTCCTGCCGAGCTGGCCTGGAAGTTCTGTCTTCTTATTCTCCAGTCCAAAGAGCAATTCACAGCTACGACTTGTTGACAACCTGCAGCTATAATCTGGTGGCTATCTGCACAGCGGTCTGGAGGTTATCCACAACAACGGTCTAGAAGCTATCCGCAACATCGGTTTGGTGGTTATCCGCAGCAGCGGTCTGATGTTTATTCGCATTAGCAGTCTGGTGGCTATCCGCGTAGCGGTCTGGAGGATATCCGCTACAGCGGTCTGAACGCCATCCACATAAGCAGTTTGGTGGTTATCCGCAACAGCGGTCTGGTGGTTGTCCGCAACATCGGTGTACAACACATATTCGTCGAGGAGGGGCCCCACCAAGGCCAGGTCAGCACAAGTCAAAATCAACAAGTCAAGATAGAGGTCAGGGTCGACGCCCTAGCCCACAGAAGGCCTGAGCGAGTATGGCGAGCTCCCCTCGCATACTCGCCAGATAGGCGACTAGGCGAGTTATTCGCCCAGCCGTGCAACCTCCTCCAGGAAGGCACCTAGTCGCCAAACTGGTGGGGCATAAATACACCCCCTCTCAGGATTTCCCTATAAATAGGACCCCAGGGGTACGAGGTGAGACACAGAAAATCACTGCAAGGATCTCTCGATCTCTACTTTTTGGATATCAACTGAGCCTTTGGATTCCATTTCCTTAGAGACCAGGTCGCGACCTCGCGACTTTGTTACCAGCTAGTCTCCCACGTACCTAGCTCGACCAATTTTGGTTGTGGAGGGATTGCTTCTTTCAAGCATCCGAGTATGTGATGGGACCTTCCTGCCGCAGCATCTGGGGTCCTGTTTGTTACTTTTGTTCTTTATCCTAGTCACATTAGCCACCTAGCCTTACTACGGGGCTAGTAACTTTAGGCTGCCTTGATCCGATTTCTAAGGTTGAGAATTTTCCTCGCTTTAACACTTGGCGCGGTGAGCGTGGATAGTGGCCAAGTAAGAAAGTTTTGTGGTTTGGCGAGATGACGAGTGGTGGCGAGCATGGAGAGTTACTCGACAACTCGGCGGGTGCTGGTAACCCCGCGCGAAATGGCGAGTTTGTAACCGTTGCTGCGTTTGAGGAGTTCACAAGGAGGATCGAGAGGACCGTCCTCGCAGGGTTTTCTCATCGCCCCGATGTCACAGCGACTTCCCCCCATCACGTGACACCGATGGATGAGGAAGCACCGTCGAGGCGAGCTGGGAAGGAGCCCTCTTGGGCAAGAGAAGAGTGGCCGAGGCAGTCGCAGCACAACCCAGCGAACTGCTAGGGAGTCAGATTCCGAGATCCAGATCCAGCATCGAGATACCACGATACTCGCCAGTTGAGTGGGTATGATTATTCCAACGAGGATAAAACTCGTCACCTCCAGGAAGAGAGGAGCCCCTTCTGTGATGAGATCCTTGCCGCCCCCGTTCCCGAAGGATTCAGAGAGCCCGTTCTTACCTACTACTCCGGCAGGGATGACCCGGTCATGCATCTCCAATGGTTCGAAGATGTGGTGTCTATCTGTAACATGTCCGATGCTTTCAAGTGCCGATTCTTCTCCATTACCTTCAAGGGGAATGCAAGGGACTGGTCCCACCAGTTGCCAGCAGGTTACATTTACAGCTTTGCCGATCTACATCGGGACCTCATGGCGAAGTTCGCGACATCCAAGAAGAGGAAGAACGAGGCAATGACCCTCTTCAAGATTACCCAGGAACAACACGAGAGTTTGGGCCATTATATCGATCGCTTCTAGGAGGAGATCTTAGAGGTGGAGGAGGTGGACGGCTTCACTTTGATGTTGGCCCTCAAGTTCAGTTTGAAGCAGGGGCTGTTCAACATGAAGATGAGTTCCAAACCCCCAAGGTCCTTCGAAGAGATGGTGAAGAGGGAGAATACGTTCATCCAGGGAGAAGAGAAGAACGAGGACTTCTTGGCGTGGCTAGACGAGGATGAGCCATTGGGAAAAGGAAGAGGAAGACCTTCAGAGCCAAGAGGTGGAAAGTTTTCAGAAAGACAGGACGAGAGGAGAAAGGAGGAAATAAGGAAGGAGAAGCCAAGGATAAGAGAATCGAGGAGAGGGGAACTGAGGAGAGAAGAGCCTAGGAGGGCAGAGGAGTGGAGGAGGCGGGAAAGGCCTCAGAGAGATGAATAAAGGAGGCCCGCAGAGGCTCTAGCAAGGAGAGGAGAAGAAAGACGATCACAATATCCCGAGAATCGTCCCCAGTGGAGGCCACCGGTTCGGCCACATTTCCAGCAGAGGAGAGGAGGAATGACAACCGGCAGGAGGAAGGCCGAGGAGGAGGAAGAAGAGAAGCGATGGCCATCACCCGTCAAGGGAACAAGCGTCGCCGGAAGTAGAAACGGGAGATGCGTCAGGAGGAGATTCCCCTCTACTGCAATATTCATCAGGTAGAGGGGCATAGGACATTGGCCTGTCCGGCGTTCTGGGAAGCAAGGACTAGGTTGGAGGCTGGAATGATAGAGAGGGATCAACAGAGATAGGAGGCCCCGGTGGGGCAAGTGGCGTATCAAGCTCCAGCGAGGAGGAGGAATGAGGATCATGTCGACCTGGGAGGTCGCGGAGAGGTGATTCACGACACATGAGGTGGACATGTCGGTGTGATCAACGACGGGGACGGACTCGGAGCTTCCCGCAAGGGTAGTCTCCACCAGATTTATCGACAGAGCGCCGCCTCTCGGAGCGTCGCCTCGACCTTGCAGAACCCATCATCGTTGGAAAAAATCACTTTCTCGGAAGAGGACATGCTAGGGAATGAGAACCCCTTCCATGATGCCCTAGTCATCCAAGCTGCCATAGAGGACTTCACAGTTGACCGAATACTGGTGGACAACGGGAGTTCGGTGAACATGATATTCAAAAGAACCTTCGTCGGGCTTCAGGTGGAAGCTTCCAGAGTCTAAGCCGCGAACGGACCCCTCTTTGGCTTCTCGGGAGAGAAGAAGGAGGTGGAAGGAGGGGTGAACCTTCTGGTCACCCGGGGCGGAACTTCAATCCGATTCCGCTTCGTCATCGTCGATGCGCCAAGCTGCTATAATGCCATCTTTGGGCGTCCCCTTATCAACTACTTCAAGGTTGTTCCCTCTTCCTACCATCAATGCCTAAAGTACTGCCATGGAGACATCCAAGTAAGGATCAGGGGCGATCCGAGAGCCGCCAGGGAGTGTTACCTGAATGCCGTCAGCGCCATCAGGTGGTTGGAGGATGCAGAGACGTTAGAGAAGATACTGGAGAAAGAAGAAGGTCTGCGTGCTGCCGAGGAGTTAGAGGAACTGGAGGTAATATCCCGGAAGGGAGAGCCAGGCTTGTTGAAGGTTTGAGGGTCCTTACTGCTGGAAGGAAAGATCGAGATGACTGCTTGCCTGCAGGAGAACATCGACGTCTTTGCTAGGAGCGCTGTCGAGATGCCAGAGATCGATGTCGATGTTGTCTGTCATCGTCTCAACCTGGATCCCGTAGTGGCCCCTGTTCGTCAGAAGCAAAGGAAGAGTGCCGCCGTGCTGGCCGGTCCAATCAGGGAGGAGGTAGAGAAGCTGCTGAAGGCGGGGTTTGTCTCGAAGATCCAATATCCAGACTGGGTCTCCAACATTATAATGGTTGTACGAACAGAAAATAAATAGGCCGAAAATTTGGAGTAACAAATTTTATTATCCAAAAAAGATGTGTATTACAAAGGTATAACCTCCCTTTTATAGAATGGAGGAAATGAGAGATATTACAAATAAGAAATATGAGACTAAATAATTACAAGTATATGCGGCTTTACAAATAAACAAACCGAACAAGTCATGCGATTAGACGAGTAGGCTAATCGCTCAACATCCACCAGAAGGAGAGAATAAGCACCACAGACAACAAGTCCGCGATATACATCTCCAAAAATCCGGTCTTTCATGAGAGAACAAAACAAATAGAAGTTGACTGTCATTTTATTCAGGAAGAGATCTTGAAGAAACATATTTGTACTCCATTCATCACTTCTGATAATGAGTTAGCAGATATCTTCACCAAGCAGGTATCCGCTTCCTTTTTCCACATTTGCGACAAGCTGGACATGATTGATATCTATGCTCCAGCTTGAGGGGGAGTGTTGTGGTATGGAGATCGCCCGACCTCCGAACTACAACAGGCCGCCCGACCTCCATACCGCAACACTCCCCCTCAAGCTGGAGCATATATATCAATCATGTCCAGTTTGTTGCAAATGTGGAAAAAAGAAGAGGACACCAGTTTGGTGAAGATATCTGCCAACTCGTTGTTAGAAGTGATGAACAGAGTACAAATCTGTTTCTTCAAGATCTCTTCCCGAGTAAAATGACAGTAGACTTCTATGTGTTTTGTTCTCTCATGAAAGACCGGATTTTTGGAGATGTATATTGCGGCCTTGTTGTCGCAGAACATAGGAAAATGATACTTGTAGACCTCTCCTAAGTCAAGCATGATAGCTCGTAACCACTTCAACTCACATGTGGTCGATGCCATACTACGATATTCCGCTTCTGCACTGGACCTGGAGACCACAGACTGTTTCTTTATCTTCCAGCTCACAAGATTTCCTCCAACAAATGTGCAAAAACCCGATGTTGACTTGCGGTCACCTTTGTCATCAACATAGCTCGAATCTGAGTACACTTCAACCCTAAAGTGACCATTCTTCTGAAAAAGAAGTCCTTTCCTTGGCGCTGCTTTAATATACTCTAATATCCTCAGGGCAGATTGTAGATGACACTCTCTAGGAGCTTGCATGAATTGACTCACCTTGCCCACAACATAGGAGATGTCGGGTCTGGTTACCGTGAGATAAATGAGTTTGCCAACCAGACGCCGGTGCCTCGTAAGATCGGATAGAAGAGGCGAGTCATCTGTCCAAGTTTTGTCTTCTCCAGCAGCCATGGGACATCAAGAAGGTTTAGCACCAGTCAACCCTGCCTCTTTTAGTAGATCAAGAGCATACTTTCGTTGGGAAAGGACCATGGAATTGGGCTTACTAGAGATTTCAATTCCCAGAAAGTATTTTGGGGAGCCCATATCCTTTGTGACAAGGTGTTGACAGAGGTGTGTCTTGTCAAAGCTACCCAGCCTGGTCATCGCCAGTAAGAAGAATGTCATCCACATATACCGCAAGAACCACCAGACCCAAGGAGGTATTGCGAATGAGCAAGGAGTGATCAGCTGAACTTCTTGCAAAACTAATGGCCGCTACAATGCTGCTAAACTGGTCAAACCAAGCCCGAGGGCTTTGCTTTAGGCCATAAATGACCTTCTTCAGCCGACATACTCGTGTCTCCCCCTGAGTAACATACCCAGGAGGTTGCTCCATGTAAACATCTTCCTGAAGATCACCATAGAGAAAGACATTCTTAACATCCATCTGTGAAATGGGCCAATCCATGTTGACAACCACAGAGAAAAGGACCCGAATGGTGCTGAGACGAGCAACGAGAGAGAAGGTGTCAAAGTAATCAACACCATAGGTCTGAGTGAAGCCTTTGACAACCAGGCGAGCCTTGTAGCGATCCACGCTGCCATCCGGACGGAACTTTACAACAAAGACCCAGCGACAGCCAATCACATCAGTGCCCAAAGGGGGAGGAACAAGGGTCTAGGTACCGCGTTCAGTGAGTGTAGCAATTTACTCATCCATGGGGGCCTTCCAATGAGGAACAACAAGAGCTTCCTGGTAGGTGCGGGGTGTGGCAGTCGCAGAGATAGCCAATGAATACACCCTGCGGGAAGGTGTGAGACGATCATATGAAACAACAGCAGCCAGCGGGTGCTGGGTATACGTCCTCACCCATTCGCGAAGAGCAATGGGAAGATCCAGGTCGGCGTGTTCCTCAATGACCGGATCATCCGTGGCGGAGAGAGCTGGTCCGAGAGAGGAGAGAGACGGTCGCGGAGAGGAGGGAGGGAGCAGCGGTGGAGAGGGAGAAAGAGAAGGAGGAGACAGTGGAGACGACAATGGAGAAAGCTCGATGGGAGTAGATGTGGTGGTGGGGACGGTAGGAGTAGCAGAAATATCTGGAGAGGGAGAGGAATCATAAGAGAAATAAGACACATTCTCGAAGAAGGTCACATCTGCGGATACGTATTGTTTACGAAGAATGGGTTCAAAATAACAATAACCTTTCTATGTAGTAGAGTAACCCAAAAATACAAACTTGGTGGCACGTGGGGAGAGTTTGTCATGAGATGGGGAACGAGCGTGTACAAAAGTCGTGCACCCAAAGATACATAGAGGGAGAGGAAACAGATACTTGCACGGATAGATAATGGAGAATGGGGTTTGACCATGGAGAACCGTGGAAGGAATTCGATTAATGAGATAACAGGAGATGAGGACGGCGTAGCCCCAATAGGAGTGAGGAACCTGCATCTGTGTCATCAGAGTGCGAACAATAACGAGGGTGTGACGGTTTTTACGTTCCGTTACCCCATTTTGCTGTGAGGTATAGACACAACTAGTTTGATGAATAATATCATGTTGCAGACAGAAAGAAGAGAAATCATTACTAAGATATTCCTTATCATTATCAGAGCGAAAGATTTTAATAGATTGATCAAACTGAGTCTTAATCATATTATAGAATGATGTCCATACAAAAAATAATTCGGGGCAATCCTTTAAAAGATACACCCACGTACATCGAGAGAAATCATCAATAAAGGTTACAAAATATGAACTACCCTGATCTATGGTGAGGGTAGGAGCAGGACCCTAGATGTCAGAGTGCACTAGATTAAACTGTCGGGAAGATCCACGACCTTGCTTCGGAGGGAAGGAGGAGCGGTGATGCTTGCCAAGCTGACATGCGTCACAGTTGAGAGGACTCTGCAAAGGAAGGTGGGGCAGAAGCTGGCGAAGAAGTCATGGAGGAGCATGACCAAGACGATGGTGTCATTAGAGAATATCAGTAGAAGAGGTAGAGAAGGAGGATAGTACAGAAACGTTGTCGAGGAAGTAGAGGCCGACGCTCTCAGTCCCAATAGTAATCATCCATTTGGAGCCCGGATCCTGAAAAGAACAAGTAGTAGAAGTGAATGTGACGAAGCATTGTAGTTGCTTGCAAAGAGAAGTAACAGATAATAAGTTGCAAGAGAACTTGACCACATAGAGGGTGTCCGCTAAGCAAAGAGACGGAGTGACTTGAACAACTCCCATTCCTTTGACCGGTGAGGGAGAGCCGTCCGCAATAAGGACCGGGGAAACCGATCATGTTGTTATATGAGAGAAAAACATTGCGGAATGCCATCCATATGATTGGTAACACCAGAGTCGATCAGCCATTTACCTTGAGTAGCAATGTGGGCACTACGTGAAGATTTGACCACAGAGACGGACAGCTTCAAAGAGGAAGTGGAAGCGTCTCGAGATGGTCGAAGATGAGGATGCTTCTTCCAACAACGATCAACCGTGTGGCCATTGAGGCCATAATGAGAGTAAAGAAAACGGGAAGCATCATGTTCACTGGATGGGAGATAGCGGCCACTAGAGCCACTTCGCTGAGTATGGTGAGCGGAGTTGTCCGGTTGAGGAGGGGAGGATAACATCGGACGTTGTAGCAGAGAGGTACAACCGATAATGTAGGCAGCAGTGACATCCAGGGTGGGAGACTCCACCTCGCCAAGGATTTATTGACGGATCTTGTCATACGACTCAGGAAGTCACAGAAGATAACACACAACCAGAAGTTCCTGGAAGTGTTTGTGTTGCTCAGCAAGATCTGCAGAGAAGGGGCGATTTTGGAGAATTTCGGCTCCGAGAGCCTGAACTTATTGGTAAGCAGCAGCAGGAAACATGGAGGGGCGGGCAAATAGGTCCGCATACAGAGTACAAATGCGGGACGTCTGAGCCCCCTTGGAGTAGAGAGCGGCGAGATGAAGCCAAGCAGCCTTGATGGTTTCATCATGACGGATGACAGGTAGACATTCATCAGAGAGGCTGTTAGCCAGCCATATACGGACAAGAGCGTTGCTGGCATCCCAATCGTCAAAGAGAGTGGAATCATGCGGAGGAGGGTGATCAGTGAGATGATGACGTTTGCATTGAGAGTGGAGGAGGAAGGTGAAGAAGACACTCCAATCCGGGTAGTTGGGACCGATGAGTTTGGAAACGGTGCCAAGGTTTCCCGAAGGAGTGGGCAGAGTAGGAGGAGCGGCAATGAGAGTGGTGGTGGTAGAGATATCAGAGGTTGCCAAAAAAGAGAGCAGCGATAAGAACTAGTCGCGGCTAGAAGGAGAGGCCGCGGCAACAAAGAGCAGGTCGCGGCTAGAAAAGGAGGGCGCGACGACTAGGCTTTGGTCGCGGCAAGAAGAAAAGGTCGCGACGACTTAAGAACTAGTCGCAACAATGTAGGAAGAGGAGCGGCTAGAAAAGGAGGGCGCGGCGACTAGGCACAGGTCGTGGCAAGAAGAACAGGTCGCGACGAGTTAAGAACAAGTCGCGGCGAGAAGAAAGAGGAATCAAAGAGGTCACACACACAAAGGGCAACGACAAGGAACGAAAGAAACCGCGCGAACATGGCGAAAGCTGGTGGAAGAAACAAGTCACAAAGACAGGTCGCAAGCAGAAGAAACAAGCCGCGCAGACAGAGAGGGCCCACAGAATCAGGATGAAAAGATCGAGTCCTCTGATACCATGTGCGAACAAAAAACAAACAGGCCGAAAATTTGGAGTAACAAATTTTATTATCCAAAAATGGTGTGTATTACAAAGGTATAGCCTCCCTTTTATATAATGGAGGAGATGAGAGTGATTACAAATAAGCAATGTGAGACTAAATAATTACAAGTATATGCGACTTTAAAAATAAACAAACCGAACAAGTCGCGTGGTTAGACGAGTAGGCTAACTGCTCGACATCCACCAGAAGGAGAGAATAAGCGCCATAGAGAACAAGCCGCCATAGGAGACCGCTAGACCGCCGGTCTCAAAGTCGCCAGAGCCAAACTGCCAGACCGCCCGACCTTCAAACAACAACACGCCGACAGACAAGCTGCTGAGATAAACCGCCAGACCGCCCGGCCTCCGAACTGCAATAGGTCGTCCGGCCTCTATACCGCAACAATGATGAAGAAGCCCGAATGGGGCTGGATGTTATGTATTGACTTTTCCATGTTGAATAAAGCTTTCCCGAAGGATTACTACCACTTGCGTCAAATCAACGTGCTGGTTGATTCCGCCGTCGGGTTTCATGTGATGAGTTTTCTTGATGCTTTTTCAGGGTACCACCAGATCCGGAGGCATCCCCCCGACTGCCGCAATGTCTCCTTCATCACCAGCGATGGCTGCTACAGCTACAAAATGATACCCTTCGGGCTCAAGAACGCAGACGCAACATACCATAGAATGATGAACCAAATCTTCAAAGAACAGAAGGGGTGAAATATGGAGGTGTATGTAGATGACCTTCTAGTAAAAAGCAAGAGCATCGCGGAGCATATACAAGATCTGACAGAGACCTTCGCCACCCTGATAAGATACAAGATGCGACTCAATCAAACCAAGTGTGTCTTCGGGGCAGGAAGAGGGAAGTTCCTAGGTCACCTCCTCACTCCCATGGGGGTAGAACCTAACCCCGACAAAGTTAAGGCCATCTTGGATATGACATCCCCAAAAGACTCCAAGGAAGTTCAGAGATTGACAGGATGACTGGCCGGCCTTAGCCGCTTCCTCTCCAAGGCAGGGGGAAGTGTTCTCCATTCTTCAAAACTCTCCGAGGTAAGAAGAAGTTCGAGTGGAACACGAAATGCGAGGAGGCCTTCGTAAAGCTCAAGCAACAACTAACTCAGGTTCCTCCCCTCCAAGGCCCGCAGGGAAGCAAAGACCTCCTACTCTACCTAGGAGTGGTAGCTGAAGCGGTCAGTTCTGTGTTGGTCAGGGAAGAAGGAAAGAAGCAACTCCTCATCTATTACGTAAGCCGAGTGTTGCGGCAAGCGGAGATGAGGTACCCTATCTTAGAGAAGCTGGTTTTCGCCTTAGTGGTTTCGCCTCGTAGGCTTCACCAGTATTTTCAGGCTCACTCCATCAAGGTTGTCTCTAATCATCAGCTTCGAAGTATCCTGAATGGGGTGGAGCATTCTTGCAGGTTGGCAAAGTTGGCGGTGGAGCTCAGTGAGTTTGATATCTCTTACTCTCTGAGGGTAGCGATCAAGACCCAGACATTGGCAGACTTCCTGGCCGACTTCTCGGCAGAGGTGGAAGGAGACGAAGGCTCTCCTAGCCCAGTCTCTTGGAATATGTTCGTGGATGGGGCTTCAGGAAGACATTCTGTGGGAGCCAAAGTCGTGCTAGTAAGCCCTTAGGGAACCAGGATCGAACAGGCTGTCGAGATTCTCTTCCCCGTCACAAACAATCAAGCAGAGTACAAAGCCATGGTGACTGGCTTGCGTCTTGCCAAGGAGTTGGCAATCAAAGATATCAGGGCCTTAACCAATTCGATGGTGGTTGCGTCGCAAATTAGAGGAGAGTTCGAAGTACATGACCCCGTCTTGCAAAAATACTTAGTCAAGGTTAAAGGTCTGATCGGCGGTTTTCATTCTTTCTTTGTTGAACATGTACCCCGCGAGGATAATGCAGAGGCCAATTATCTCGCAAAATATGGTCCCCTGGCCGGGGGGATAGTGATCGAGTTATTCCGACAGTCCATCGAGGAAGGGGAGATGATGGAGATCGAGCAGCAGGCTTCCTAGAAGGACCCATTCATTGCATTCTTCACCATCGGCCAGCTTCCCACCAGTGGTGAAGATCAGAGGAAGTTCCGATACAAAGTTGCATACTACTTACTGTAACAGCCTCCCCATCCCACGCTCGAAGGGACGGCCGCCGGCACCCCCAACACCACGTTCGAAAGGGTTCAGCCTAACCAGGTCTGCAGACCATGCACCCCAACCCCTCTCCATCCACAGGCGGGTTATTGTGGCTGGGGATCGAACCCGAGACCTCCTTGATAAGGAGTTTTCAAACCACTCCTCATCACCAACTGAGCTGCACTTTTTTTGTAATGGCCTCCCCAGCCCATGCTCGAAGGGACGGCTGCCGGCACCCCCAGCACCACGCTTGAAAGGGTTCATCCTAACCAGGTCTGCAGACCATGCACCCCAACCCCTCTCCATCCACAAGCGGGTTATTGAGGCTGGGGATCGAACCCGAGACCTCCTTGATAAGGAGTTTTCAAACCACTCCTCATCACCAACTGAGCTGCACTTTTTGTAACGGCCTCCCCAGCCCACGCTCGCAAGGACGGCCGCCGGCACCCCGAGCACCACGCTCAAAAGGGTTCAGCCTAACCGGGTCTGCAGACCATGCACCCCAACCCCTCTCCATCCACAGGCGGGTTGTTGAGGCCGGGGATCGAACCCGAGACCTCCTTGATAAGGAGTTTTCAAACCACTCTTCATCACCAATTGATCTACAGCAAAAGACTTACCTGTGCCTTATTTGGCAAGGGAGAGAGGACCATAACTAAGCCATCCAAGGCTTCCACCTCTTCCACCCCAGCTTTTGAAGGCACCCGGGCTGTTAAAGCCACTCCCCACTCTACTGAAGAGAATCATCCCACACCACCATCTATTCAAGCCCCCCTTCCAGCAACACAAATCCATCCCTCTCCCACACCTCCATCATCCCCTACTCAACCTCCTACTCCACAGAATCTCCACATGCTTCACCAGCACCAACTCCTTCATCATCTCCACTTCCTCCTCATTTATCCTCCATACCATTTTTCAACATACCTCCATCACCTCCCAATTCCCCTTTTCCTCCAAACACCTACATGGAAGATGCCACCCATCCATCCTCATCAACATCTACCATCCCTCAACATGCATCCCCTCCAGATGTTCACATACTAGATGCTCCACTTCCTATCCCTCCCACAGTTCCCACTTCTACACCTTCTACAACACCTTCTACCACTCCACCATTGGACACATCAACAATTGCTTCTCTCATTGCCCTCCTAACTCCCTTCTCAAAACACTAATAGTAGAGGCCATTACACCTCTTGCTACTTCAATTACTACCCTATCTGCACAGATCACTGCCCTCACTACTTCCACATCTTCAGATAGGGGCCTGGCTTCAGGTCTTACTGAAACCATGCAGGGGGAGATGTCTGATGATTAAGCTACAGTGGTTCCAATAGTAGCAGCTCCACCAGCAAAGGCAGCAACAATAGCAGCAGATTGTACAGATTATATTAATACAGATGATATTGATTTTATTAATTTTATTGATACTGACATGGACTTGGAAGAGTCAGTCTCTGAGAAAATAACTACTGGTGGTGATTTCATCATTAATCCCACAGTTGATTTAGAAAATTTGTTGAAGAATTTTGAATTTGCAGTTTTGAGATGTCTTACAGCAGAACATACTACTAAGACATCCTTGGCTATGTACCATATACATCCCAGTAAGTCGACAAGTTGCAAAGCAACTTAGTGCTAGTTTTGCTGTTCCTGAGCTCATAATTATTCCAGCTCCTTCAGTAATTTCTTTTGCTCCTAGTTATATCATGGATGACTCTCAATTGCCAGATCTGGATGATGTGATCTTGGCTGACATTCAATAAGAGGAAAAGGCAGCTGCTGAAAGCACGGTCAGAGTTGATGACACTCCAGCTTCTTCTATGGCTTCTCCTCCAGTTCTTGTTGATATTCCTGCTCAAGCTCCTTCTCAACCTGATAAGCCTATCATTTCTGCTGAGGCACTGAAGGCTCTGAATGCTTTATATGATAATCCTCAAAGATCTGATGATGAGGATGATGATGATGAATCTGATGATGAACCAAAGAGGAAGCCAGTATCCAAGAAAATAAAAGCTCCTCCTCCTACTCCTAAGCCTAATCCAAACAATGACACTCCTTATTACATTCTTCAAAAGATAACACCATATAAAGGGATGCCAGCTTGGATGTGGCTGTCCAAGAATCAGCAGAAGGAGAGGAAGAAAAGCAGAAGATACTCCCTTCCTCCAGTTCAAAGATACATAAAAGATCCACCTCCTCCACCTCCTCCAGCTGCTGGTGCTTCAGGTTCTAGTTCTCAAAGATCTGCCCCTATTCAAACATATCAAAGACATCAAGGGAGATCTCATCATGAAAGCAGCCAGCACAAGCAATATTCTTCAGGAAAGCAACATCAGCAGCAACAACAACATCAACAACAACATCAACAACAACATCAGCAACAACATCGACAACAACAACATCAACAACCACATCAGCAACAACATCAACAACAACATCAGCAACAACATCAACAACAACATCAATAATCCACTGAAAATCAACCAGCTGAAAGCTCTAAAAGACTATCCTCTCCTCCTGTTCCTTTTGAAGATCCTGAAACAGCTACTACTGCTAGAATGGCCAGGTTCCAGGAACTTGTAGGCCTTTCTCTGATTAACAAGGCCAAAGCTGAAGGAAAGGATCTCTCTAAATATACTACCATGTCAAAGTATAGGAAAGAGGAACTTAAGAGATTTGATAAAGCTAACAAGATTTTTAATGTAGATGACTACATGAAGTTGCACCCAGAAGCAGTTGTCCCCAGGGCTACATCTCTGAAGATTATAGGGGCTGCTGACATGACCATGACCAGTGTGCAAGATTCAGATCCTAACAGAGAAATAATTTTTACAAATCCAGGAGACAAAAGCAAGGATGCAATGCCAAAGGAAAAGAAGCAGAAGAAATGATTTTGAACTCTCTTTATCTTTCTGCATTATTTATAATTGCTTTATATTTTCTGAACAAAGCACATGTATATATATATCTGCTGTATGTGTTATCTATCTTTGCCAGATATATGCTTTTTCTGCTTTGTTTATTTTCAGTTTAAGTCTGAGTCCGTGGTTAGTAACCTCACCAAAATAGGGAGAGATTATTGGATCCCTGGTTTGATTTGGGCTAGGTTCACTAACTTAGGATCATGTGACCCACAATGTATAGCCAGTGTCATAGTTGTGTCCTAGAGTCTAGGCAAGTATTTAGAGTCAACATCACATGGACCAACTATTAACAAGACTGCCAGAGACTCAAGACTTAGAAGATTTCAAGACTCTGTAAAGTGAGTTCGACGTTCGTCAAACTCAGGTCGACGATTGTCGTGCTCAGCTCGACGATCTCAAAGTAAATTCTCTGAGATGAGCTCGACGAACTTGGTACTCAGGTCGACGAAAACTTGACACTGCAACAACACTTCAAGTTCAGAAAACATCAAGATATTCTAAGTCCTTAGTATCAGACTTTGGTCGATGAACTTAGTTCTCAGCTCGACGAACTCTATTCTTTGGTCGACAAATCTTTGGACTACCACAGCATTTTGTCAAGACTATGTTCTCTAGTCTCAGGTCGACGAACTCAGTTCTCTGCCCGACGAATTCTGGACTCTTTACTTCAACACTTTCATTCAGAAATTATTCTAAGTCCAGACTAAACTCCAGTCGACGAACACATTTACCAGATCGACGAACTTCAGACACAGAATAGGCAAAGTTCAGAAGAGACAGCAGTTCAGTTTCCAGCTCGACGATCATGGAACTCAGCTCGACGAACAGAAGCCATCTGGTCGACGAACACAACATCTCAGCTCGACGAACTGTGGACTCAATTCGACAATTTCTGTTAACTATTCGACGATTCCAGACTAAGTCATTTCCAGCTCTGTCCCAATGATTACTGCGATAATTCCTGAGTAATCAATGCTCTAACATTCTCTGAATATAACCGTTAGAGGAGCATTGTGTAACAACTCAATTTTCAGCAGGCAAAATTTTAGGTGACACGACCTGAGACACGGGCGTGTCCTGCGTTCGACGAGTTTTCGGGAGGAACAGTTGACGAGTGGTCGACATAATTTGGTCGACGATCGTCGAGTGCTTCGGACACGGCCTGTGACACGGGCGTGTCACAGGGCGTGTCAGCACGGTCGACGAACTCAGCCCGACGACTTTGAGCTAGGGCGTGTCTAGTGGTGTGTATGGGCACACGGCCTGGGACACGGGCGTGTCACAGGCCGTGAGAGTCTCGGGTGATTTTGAGATTTTTTTCAGCCTGATGAACAAGGCCACAGACACAGGCGTGTCTGAGCGGAATCGTCGAATGGAAATCGTCAAACGCTGGGCCAATCGTCGAGCGCTGGGCCAGCTCGACGATCACTGCCTGATCGTCGAAAGGATATCGTCGAACGCCCTGTTCGTCGAGCGCAAATCGTCGAACGCGCTGTTTGCCGATCGCTGGTGAGATCGACGATCGCTGGTGAGCTCGACGATCGCTTCTTGATCATCGAACGCACATCGTCGAGCACAGACCTGTGTCACGGGCGTGACTTGGCTGACACGGGCGTGTCCCGTGGCGGTGACCTATTTTGGGGATAAGGCGGGTTGAGCACCGCTTTGAGTACACGGCCTGTGAAACGGGCGTGTCACAGGGCGTGTCAGATGCGAAAATCGATTTTCCCGATTTTTCGTAGTCGTCCATTCTCTCAGCTGGGATTCAAGGGCTGAGTTTCTTTCCTGCTTCCTTAAGGCCGGGACTTGGATAGAAAGTCTCATTTTATGTTGGCCATTATCTTTCTTCTATTCTAGAGAGAGAAAGGGAAAGGAAGACGGAGGAAGAAGAAGAGGGGCTGTTCGGTGGTGGAGCTTGTGAGTGTCAAGTGGTGATCCGAGGCCATCTTTGCGGAGGAAACGCTGCTGCGATTCTTTCAAGTTACCTTGGCGCTTATGGCACCGAAGCGGTCTGCAAGGGTAACAACTTTTCTTCCTAGCTATGTGAAAGTACCCGTAGAATGCTTGTGCTGCTTGTGCTGATGGGTTTGACCTGTGAAAGGAAGTAGCAGGAAGTACTGGATTGGAATTCCAGGAAATACCCTTTGGAATGCTTAATGTTCATGGGGAGTCCACCTGTGAAGCGAGTAACAGGAAGTACTGGCATGGTAGCCAGGAAAGACCCCTGACATTTTGTAATATTTGAGGCGTCCACCTGCGAAGAGAGTAGCAGGAAGTACCGGTGTGCCCAGGAAAGACCCGCTAATGTTGTGAGATGAATGGGTGTAATAGAAATACCCAGGCTTGAATGCCAGAACAGGATCGCTGAGACCTACCCTTGCCTTTATTTAGCCGCGAGTACGCCGTGCTCGGTGATGGCAAGGCAATTTGAGCAACGGGGGGTGGAGGATCCGACCTGCGTTATGTCCGTCCGATGTGAGACCAGAAGGTGCGGTATGTTGGAGCGCATAGCAAGAGTCTTAGGCCTACGCGTCGTGAGACAATGGGGGGCTACGGGCCAATCCCGGTTCACTAAGACTATAAAACTCCGGCTGCACGCCATGGAGTAAATGCTCAAGTGAGTTGCCGTTGGGCTGTGACCCTGATACGGTGGTGGACAACTGATTTTCCAGTACACCAAGAATGTGCCCTGAGTGCCCGGACCGATGGGCCGGGTGGCTGACGGTTGTGATGGCATGTGTGTGTGAAAGTACATTATATGAGATATATTGCCATGCTTGTGATATGATATGCCTGCAGGGAAGATTACCGCTGCCCTGAGAAAACGGGTAGGGTCGTTATAATTTGGTCAGCTGAATGCTGACCGTTGCCTCTGTTTGCCACCCTTGGGTGGAATGTCCCTATGCAGGTGCTGGAGAACCGAGCGGGACGCATAAGGGTTGAAGTCCCTACTGCTTTTGCTGCTGCCGCTGCTAGCCCTCGAAGGCTATTGTGAATGTACATGTTATGTTTTCTTTGATGTGGCCAGCTTGCGTGCCAATATTTGGGCCACTGTTTGATAACCCTGTAAGGCCATAAGGCCAACGCTGTTTACATGTTGTAAGACATTCCTATAATCTATAAAATGTGGAGTTTTATATGTTGGATATTCAAGAGAGGAGTTCAAGTGTATAGGCTTCCGCTAGAATGCAATGTGTTAGGTGCGCTGCGCATACTCTGGTATCACTCCGTAGCTTCATCGTTTGTTTTGTGGTATATGTTGTGGGGCCCCGGCCGGACCTTCTAGTATATATTATATGAACGGATGGGGTTGTTACATTTTTGGTATCAGAGCCAGGTTTCGATCCTGGGACCTGTGGGTTTTAGTATCAGCTGTCTTGGTCTTTCCCTCTCGAAGTCGTGGTCGACTTCTTTTGTGGGGTGGCGAGCACGTGTCTGTGTAAACCACGTTAACACGTTTGAACTCCTGAATGTCCATGATAGGAATGCAAATTCTTGTGTTTGAGGAACCTGCGTGTTCCTATTTTGTGTTGTTTGCTTGTGTAAGGCCGCTAATGTGTGTGTCTTGTCCCCTTTAGGTGACTCGGAGTGGTGCGGGGCAATCGGAGCCCCAGCGTTCAGATGAAAGTACGACACCAATTGAGGTGCCTACACCTCCGCCATCTGCAGAAACCATGCGACAAATTGCTGAGGCTTTGTTTGCGATGGTTCAAGGACATCCGGGTTGGCAGGCGCAAGGGCAGGCGCAGCCGGCCGTGCGGCCAGAACAGGTGGAGGCGAGGCCGGAACCTGTTGTGGCTGTGAATCCTCGAACCGCGGAGAAGCAGTTGACGCGGTTTATGAGTTTTCACCCGCCAACGTTCTCGGGAGTGGGAGCTGCTGCACAGGCTGAGGACTGGTTATCGTGCGTCAAGCGGATCATGACGGTGATTGGAACAGAGGAGCATCAGAAAGTCACCTTAGTGACTTTCCTTCTTGAAGGAGAGGCTAGACTGTGGTGGGACGAGATGGAGCTGCATCACTTGGTGGGTCGTCCCTTAACACAAGTATCGATGGAAGAATTCTCTCGACTCTTCCTAGCAAAGCACCTTCCTACGGCGCAACGGATTGCCATGGAGAATGAATTCCAAAGGCTGACGCAAGGTGATGGCAGTGTGGAAGCTTACCTGCATGAGTTTACACGCTTAGGGCAGTATGTGGGTTCGATATTTGCTGATGAGCAGAGAAAGACGAATAGGCTCTACGAAGGACTGCGGGACGAGCTGAGGTTCCTGCTTTCTAGTTCGATGAACCAAGGCTTCCAGGCATTGGTCGAAACTGCAAGCGCGCTGAAAAAAGACATGAAGAGAGTGCAAGGGAAGAGGGCATTGGCTGTGTCACAACCAGAGTTTAAAGTGCCCCGACCGACGAAGTCATTCTATAAGAAGAAGTGGGGCAAGAGGCCCAAGACGGCGAGACAAGCTCCTTCTTCTGTTGCATCAGGAGCAACGTCGGGGGCCACCTCCAAGCGGGATACTTGTACATGCTTCAATTGTGGCCCGGTGGGGCATATAGCTCGAGATTGTCGGGTGCCGCCAAAGAGTGAAAAGAAGGCGGGAGCGTCATATACGGAAAAAGGAAAGGCGATGGTGGACTCCTCTGCCTCTCAGGAACAGCCCCGGGTCTACAGTCTTGGCCTGCAGGAGGCCATCAAGCAAAGTGACGTCGTCACAGGTATGAGTTTAGTGTTTGAGTATTTTATTACTTGTATGTTTTGCTTAATGCCTCTGTTGCTGCGGCTTGTGTGTGTGACATGATTGTCACAGGTTTTGTGATGATTCGGGACACGCCGGCGCGAGCACTGTTTGATACAGGTGCATCGCATTCTTTTCTGTCTCGCGCGTTTATAGCGTGGATTGGGATACCTAGTTGTGTGAAGACAGATAACATCAGAGTGGTGTTGCCGAATGGCTGTTGGATGCTTGCGGATCAAGCTTGCGATGTGGCGGTCCAAATAGGAAGTCGGAATTTCAGTTTGACTGCATCTGTATTGCCGATATCGGAATTCGACGTGATATTTGGTATGGATTGGCTTGCGGAGCAGCATGCCTTGATTAATTGCCAGTCCAAAGAAATCACGTCGGGCCAGAATACCGAACAGGAGACAAAGTTCGCGGGTATGCGAGGAGTGGGCGGGACATTGTTGTCTGCACTCCAAGTCTTAAAGGCTGTTCGGAAGGGTGCGGAGTGCTACTTCGCCTTAATTCAGGCTGTTGAGCCTAAGGCCAGTATGGGTGATGTTCCGATTGTGTCGGACTTTGCAGATGTGTTTCCCAAGGATCTCCCTAGGCTACCACCCCAGCGTGAGATTGACTTCACGATCGAGTTGGTTCCAGGTGCGAAACCTGTGGCCCGCTCGCCATATCGCGTCACGCCAAAAGAACTGGCGGAGTTGAAAGTCCAACTACAGGAATTGATGGAGAAGGGGTATATACGCCCAAGCATGTCTCCTTGGAGCGCCCATGTGCTTTTTGTGAAGGAGAAAGACGGTGGCTTGCGGTTATGTATAGATTACCGCGAATTGAATAAGCTAACCGAGAAGAATAAATATTCGATTCCGCGGATTGATGAGCTGTTTGATCATCTAGTGGGATCGTCTGTCTACTCGAAGCTGGACTTGAAATCCGGGTATTACCAATTGAGGATCCGGGAAGAAGATATTCCCAAAACCGCATTTGGAACAAGGTACGGGCACTACGAGTTCACGGTCATGCCGTTTGGACTGCGCAATGCGCCTTCGGTATTTATGGACTTGATGCACCGAATATTCCACGAGTACCTGGATCTGTTCGTGATAGTGTTTATTGATGATATCCTGGTGTACTCGAGATCAGAAGCCGATCATGAGAAACATTTGCGGTTGGTGTTGAATACATTGATGCAAAATCAGCTCTATACCAAGTTCTCGAAGTGCGAGTTTTGGCTATCGTCAGTGGCTTTTCTGGGCCATGTGGTGAGTGGAGCGGGCAAAGCTGTGGATCCAGCGAAGATAAGGGCCATACAAGAGTGGCCAGTAATGTCTTCCGTGGCCGAGGTCAGGAGCTTCCTTGGACTTGCGGGCTACTATCGAAGATTTGTTGAGAATTTCTCGCGGATCGCCTTGCCACTAACCATGCTGACGAGAAAAGATCAGAAGTTCATTTGGACGCCAGAGTGCGCACGAGCTTTTTAAGAGCTGAAGGTTCGGTTGACCACGGCGCCGGTGTTGTCTTCGTCAAGTGGGACCGATGGATTTGTTATTTATAGTGATGCCTCAGGGAGCAGCTTAGGCTGCGTTCTTCTGCAGAATGGAAAAGTAATTGCTTATGGCTCACGCCAGCTGAAGGTGCACGAGCGAAATTATCCCGTCCATGACTTAGAGTTGGAGGCGGTGATTTTTGCACTAAAGTTGTGACGACACTATCTTTATGGAGTGAATGTGGAGATCTATACAGATCACAAGAGCTTAAAGTACCTATTGGAGCAGAAGGACTTGAACATGCGACAACGAAGGTGGTTGGAGTTCCTTGGGGACTACACTTTCGAGATCCACTATACTCCCGGGAAGGGAAACATAGTCGCGGATGCCTTGAGTCGGAGAGCTCCGGCTAGAGCGAGTTGGTTACAAAGGCATGATGAACGTCTCATCCAGGAGCTAGAAGCGTTAGAGATTTATTGTGTTGACAAGAATTCTACCGCCAATGAATGTCTGAACTGGACGGAGGTGCAATGTGACCTTGCAGACCGGATTCGACGAGCAACGGGGTTAGATGAAGATCTCCTACGCTAAGCGAAAGCTGGGCCAGAAGGGAAGTTCTCCTGGAATGACGGTCTTTTGCGGAAAGAGAGCCGTTTGTGCGTCCCAAATGTGGGTAAATTGAGGGAAGAACTGATGTATGAAGCGCATTATACAAAGTATTCCATTCAACCCGGGAGCACGAAGATGTTCAATGATATGAAAAAATCTATTCTGGTGGCCAGGGCTAAAGAGAGATGTTGCCCTCTATGTGGCCA